>CM022300.1:259684472-260284472 GCA_011799875.1 Thinopyrum elongatum | reverse complement strand
TGATAGACTCTATTCAAAGCCATCATTATTTATTTCTATTTGTTGGAGTTGTGCATGTGTAGATGGGCCTGGGTGTTGAGCTATTGGGGTAGTGGGCTAGGTCCAAAGTAGTAGAAGTAGTACAAAAAAAAAATTGGAGTGTAGGCTTCAGCCCGTTGAAGCCTACCAACTAGAATCGCCACTGTTCGAAAGGAAAAGTAAACTAAAAACATAGGAATTGGAAAGTTTCCTATGGTGCTGCTTTTCATGCATTTGGTTCAAAGGAATGGAGCAAGGGAAAATTGTAGGATTTTTTCCTTTAGTGTCACTTTCAAAGAAAAACCGTAGGAATTTTAATATCCCCTCAACCCTCATTTTCAAATTCCTATTCATGAACAAGACTAAGTGATAGTAGCATAATAGCACTAGAACTATACATTTTCATGTGGTGTGACTTAAATTTGACCATGCCTCTTTGCATTCCTGTGATTTTCCAATTCCTGTGAACCAAACACTCTGATTGACAGAAATCATGTGTTTGCAAATACTCTATTTTTGACGTGCATTCCTATCATATTCCTGTGTATTTCCTATCCCTGTGTTGCTAGAATCCTCCAATTCAAATGAGCCCTTACAGAACTACTTCTGTTACAGATAGGTGTCAAAGAAAATATTGTGTGGTTTGTCGCGCTCCTGTCGTGCCAACGTCCACCCCAGCTGAGCTGCTCCAACAACGGAAGCATCCACCGCAGCAGAGATCCCCCTCCAGACCGTATTTCACCGGCTCAAATCTTCTTCCTTGCCACCGGCAGCTACCACAACTGCATTACCATCATCAACTGAGCAGATGACCTTGCGGACTACACGGGTCCGCAAGAGAGGTCGCACTCTTTTGTGTCTGCTTATGTTATGCATTGCTTCATATTACCTGCTACTTTATCGTCTTGTTCACGTTTTAGACTCTAAGTCAGGTACAAACTAATGCTCAAACTTGAGTTTTTAAATGGTTGTGGTGTACATATCGGGGCAGCAATGAATAGTATCTATGTCTACTATCTGGTTAATCTCGGTTGTCTACTATGTGTTTCATGTTGGGTGGGCAACAAATAGTAAAGGAGCCATTATCTGTATTTTTTAACTGAAGCTATTATTTGCCTGCTATCATTGGTTTTGGGTCTATCCACTGGTTGCTACCATCACTCTAGATTTCTACATGCACTTCTTACATAATCGCATGATGTTTTATTCCTCTGCCTGTCAGTTATTGTACACAAAGGTACTGAACATGTAGAGCAAAAGAGCAGAGCCTTGCGTGGCAATATAATGTCATGCAGACGTCGTTCCATGGTGGCCGCAATGGCAGCCCCCACCCCCATTCCAGATTGTAAGCAAGAGGAATATAATTATTCAGAGGGGTATTCAGAGGGAGCAGACCACTCCTATTTACCCCCTGAGGTCTTTGCTCTAACTTGGCATGCTGATGTTGGTCATATCATGCATACGACACCTTGCATTGCTTACTTTATACATCATATATGTCATATGCTTAGTTTAGACATGTTTTGTGTGAATGCCATCTGTTTAGTTTCTATATCATATATGTGAATTATGCAATGCCATCTTGTTTAGGCAGGCATCATATATGTTAATTATGCAATGCCATCCTGTTTAGCTAGTCATCATATATGTGAATTATATCATGCCATCCCTTTTTTCATTATGTATTACATTTATCAACACTGTTAGCACATTCAACCACTCTTCCTGTGCATCAACCATTTGACACGGTGATGGAAAAATCTGGAGAGAAAACAAGGTCTTTAGAGCAGACAGTGCTGACTGACAAAGCGCATATCTTGCCAGTTACAGATGTATGCTCTAACTTGGCAGGGTTATATTGCTCATATCATGAATATGGTGTCTTGCATTGTTATGTCATTTGCTTAGTTTAGACATGCTTTGTCTGAATGCACATGTTTAGTTTCTATAGCATATATGTGAATTATGCAATGCCATCTTATTGCAAGGCATTATATGTGTGAATTACGCAGTGCAATGTTGTTTAGCCAGGCATCATATATGTGAATTATATCATGTCATCCTTTTGTTGTATTGCATATTCCATTTATCGACAATGTTTGTATATTCAACTACTCTTCATATGCATCAGCCATTTGAATCGGTGATGGAAAAATCTAGAGTGAAAACAAGGTCTTTAGAGTAGACAATGCTACCTGTTGAAGCAGATATCTTGCTGGTTACAGATAGCTCCTCAGAGGAGGATTTAGAGATAGATGCACTACTGCAGGATGCTGCTAATGCGACACTACAATCGGAGACCCTTCGACGAAACTGTGTGCGATGCTTAATTGCAAACAGTGATGCAATAAAACCGTCAAAAATGATACAAAATGTTTGCAATGGCGGAGACATCAAACATGATTCAGATTATAGTTGCGTGTGCGATGCGTGGCATACGGTTAATCCATAAGAACTATTTGCGATGAGGAAACACAATAGAAATGGTCAGCTAGATCAAGGTGTGTGTGACTCGGATAAACTGCTTGCGATTAGGGAATGCAACAGAAACGGTCAGCCATATCAAGATGTGTGTGATATACGGCATACGGTTCACTTGGACGAACTATTTTTTATTAGGCAACACAACAAAAATGGTTCAGCCAGATCAAGATGTGTGCAATGGAGGGCATACAGTTCATTCCGATAAACTGTTTGTGTTGAGCCAAGAGAACATAAACGTTTCATGTAAACAAGATGTGTGTGATACATGTCAAACATGTCCGTAATTAGGAATGTGTGAGAAGACCGATAGTAACACAGACAATTGCTAATAAGAAGCCGTGTGCATTGTGGGCAAACGCTTCCTGGTATACAAATGTCAACGATTGATGAATTCATCACCGACGGTTTCCCTAGTATGGTCCGTGTGCGATGTGATGGCATACAGAACAACAACATATATACTTAATTATAAGGACATGATTGCATAACCAAATTAAACATCCAATTACATAGGTGGCTAGCACACGCATGACATTTGCACACACCAAAGTAAATTATTACATGCATAATTAACTAGGATAAATGATCATCTACTTCTTCTTGTGACACTTGCCGCCACTGCTCTGCTGGTGGCTCAATCTGGCCTCGTCGATTACGGGATGGAGGCACTCCCTCATGACAACGATCCACCTGTGCATCTCGTAGCATGTGTACACGCTCTTGGCCGCGAACCTGAGGTGAGCTTCATCCAGTTGCCGCATCCGGGCCCCGTGCCAGGATGCGGGAGGTGTTCTGTTGGCATCCTGCTTCATATTTTTGTAGTAGGGGTCGATGATGGCTGAGGCAAGTTCAACCAGGGATTCCTTCTTCGTGCTGCCCCAAATATTGTAGTGGTCATAGATTTCGACAAGGTTCTTGCAGGCCAAGCCCGTAACCTTGAGCTCTTTTACATCGTTGGTGGTTTCCACCATAGCAAACTTGTAGTCGGTGCTGTTGACAAACCTGGCGAAGCGGTCGCAAGGCTTTGTGGCCATGCAGTAGTGGTAGATGAGGACATGATGGCGCACGCACAACTGGGTGACGGCAACCTTCTAGTGTTTCCCGGGATGACCGCCGGTGTACTAGAGGTCGATGTCGAACACTTTGTACTTGTCCCGAGCAAGCAACTGCTCCACGGTGTTGATGTAGCCCTCCACCATGGCCAGGTCGATGGTGTACACCACCGAGAGATCCGTCTCCCTCGCGTGGGTCTCCACTTGATGCACGCCGAACTCCATTGGAGCATTGCTAGATATCCTCTCTGTATGTGTCGTCATGGGTGTGCTTGTTGTGTTGTGGGGCGCGATCGAATGGTTGAAGACACTAAGGTTATAATGGCCGCGGGAATTAATGGGGAAGCTGGACGGCCTGGAATATCGGAACGCCCGGATGGTAGTTCTAATTTGCAGCGTGTAACTCCATCGTGCCACACATAGCTCCATCGTGGCGATGAGCGCAGCGCAACCGCATGCATATGGGGCCCCCAACATGATCGTGTGCCGGACCCAACCGCTGGCAGAGCACGCGAAGGGATGCGAGCAGAGCGCTCCGCGGCTGCCTCAATGGCGAGCAAGCATATGCATATAGAAGTTGAACACGCAGGGAAAAGCCTTCCACAAGCCGAGCACGCGGAGGGACACGGGCAGAGCGCGCCGTGGCGCCTAACGCCGAATAGAGTGCACCGAGGCATGCGAGCAGAGTGCACCGTGGCGCCTAACGGTGAGCAGAGCGCACCGAGCAAGGCGAGCAGAGGACGGCACAGTGATACGTGGAAAATAAGATGAAGTTTGCGAGCGATGGCGGAGACATCAAGCATGATTCAGATTAGAGTTGCGTGTGTGATACGTGGCATACAATTGATCCATCTGAGCTGTTTGTGATGGAATAAGCCATGTGTGTTGTGGGCAAACGCTTGCTGGTATACAATTGTCAGCGATTGATGAATTCATCACCGACGGGTTTCCTAGTGTGGTCCGTGTGCGATGTGATATGCTTTGTCTGCATAATTGTCAGCGATTGATGAATTCACCACCATCGAGAGATATGTTTCCCTCGCGGCTCGCTTCCCGGTACGATGAGCATGCGCGGTGGACTGCTCACAATCAGCTTGTCTAATCAAATAGCTGCCCGCGATAGTAAATGGTTAGTTGAACGCCCACGGTTGGAATAATATGACCGTTCACGATAATAATGTGGTCGCTATTTTTTAGAAAATGCCTAGGAAAATCAATTGATAAAAAGGAAAAATGAACCCTGAATAATTTCGTATTTTTAGCATGACACTCCTATAGTTGCATGTTGCCTCTGTAATATAAATCAAGGCGGGAAGAGACGGCGTATGTTGTTTCGCACACAGATCAGGTGACCAAGTTCCCTCCTGGAACCATGAGGCTTCTTGATAGAAGGTCCGGTTTGTATGAAAGAAAATATGGGTCAAAGCCGAGTTGGAAAGGGCAGCAATATCTAACTCCAGCTTACAAAAGGTACAAAAGCATGATGATTAATTGTTCATCAGGTTTACACAAAATCCAGATTGAACAGGACAATAACATCTAACTCAACCAAAGTTTTCGGCAGTCACAATCAAATGGATCAGTCTGATCCATAAAATCAAGATCCTGGGCCAGAAAATCTACTGGTACATGAAGACAAGTTGTTGTAAATAGAAGTCGTGCACGTTCAGAAGCCCTTTTGTCCACCTGAAACATCTTTTTATGCTATTCAACGTGTCCATCCGTGAGAATGTTTTTGTTAAAAACCTTAATCCTCACGGACAATAGTACCCTCGCATTCAACAGGAAGAATGTAGCTGTAGCGACCCGACCCGGATGGATCGAATCTCTGTGTTCAAGTGTCATCCCTGGATCGGTAATGCTGACACACACAGTACTCGAAGGATTTATAACAGAGTGCAATCACACACTTATTACATCGAATGTCTCCAAAGAGAACTTATTACAATAAATATGGCTTAAGGCCATCTAAATAAGATAACAGCGGAAGGCTTGGAAGATAAAGTGAGTCCATCAACTCCAACGGCATAGCTGAGTGCACGACAACGACCTAGTGCACCTTACTCTTCGTCTGAAAAGTCTGCAACATGATATGTTGCAGCCCGAAACGGGTCAGCACATGGAATATGCTGGCAATATACACAGTAGAGCAATGAACAGATGAAAGCTATCACTACATGCATATATGGCTGGTGGAAAAGCTCTAGGGTTATATTGTTTTGTGAAAAGCCAATTTTCCCCTACATCAAAGGAATATGTTTTATTTTAACTATCATGGTAGTTGAAACATTGAGAGGGTAAATCCCCATCTCAATCCCAATTAAAAGTAATCATTAAACCCAACAAATTAATTTAGAGTGATGAGATCAAATCAATAATTCAAGTACCAGATACTCAAGATGTCCATAACCGGGGACACGGCTAACCATGATTAGTTTATACACTCTGCAGAGGTTGCGCACTTTTCCCCACAAGACTCGACCGCATCCATGATCGGAAGATCGAGACATAGTCTTTCTGAAGCATTAACTCTCTACTCCGGGTAGACCGGTACACCTACTTTCCCCTGCATCTGCTAGTCTACCTCTTCGAGAGCTCACACAACTTACTCAACTATGCCAGAGCCCATAATGGCTTGTGGCTGCACACGGAAGTTTCCAGACATGAAATATCACATGATCCCTTTGAGCCTGGGTGGCGGACCTAGGGTAATCACACGGGTACTCCAGGATTCCCATGGGCAAGCACTGGTTTCTCCAGGTGCCCCAAGCAATCCACCCAGATGTGTATTAAAGTTGCCACCTTAATGTTGTCCAAAATTATCATCTCTCACAACTTCCATGTACATCACGATCCAATCCCCGTCTACGAGCATGGCTAAGCAATTCATGAGCATAACGTATATATATCTCCCAGGGTTTGATAATAAAGGGCAATAGGTTCTACCTCATCATCTACTTCCCAATACCCACAAGTTAATCACATCCTAATCATGCAGTGTTTGAGGATTGTAACTAATGCATAAAAAACTGGGTAATAAAGGGGTATGATCAAAGTGTAACTTGCCTTGCTGACGATCCGCAAAACCTAGAGACTCGTAGTAGCACGCTTCGCACTCCGGGAATTCTATCGCAAACAAACAATAGCATACATAAGCAATCAAGCGAAGATGCACGGGTAAATCCCAAATAAGAAGATCTAACCAGAAAGTTCAACAGAAAAACTCCGGTTGCAAAAAGAATCAAAACAAACGGAGCAACGAAACTCAAACTTGCGAAAGAAACAGGATCCGATTTACTAATCTGGACTAAAGTCAAATTTTACAGTACCAAAATCTTGTTCAAGTTGGTTAAACAGAAAGAGGGTTTTGAGATGAAGATCTAGGCGCTTGTTTCACCTGATTTGGATAAATGAGCGAAAAGATAAACTAAAACGAAAATTGGGTCAGAAATCGCGAACGAGAATAATCGCGAAAAACCCTGGAAAAAGAAAAACTGACGAACAGGCTAACGAACGAACGTTCGCTGTCTGTGACTAACGGGTGAACGGTGTTTGTTAAAACGACCGTACGGACGAACGTCCGCTAAATAACTAAACCGAGAAAACCGATCGAACCGATAAAATAAAATAAAACGCATCTAGGGTTTCTAAAAAAACCGATCGGTTTTTACCTAACCCGGAAAAAAAAACCGGGCGTCGGATTGGATCAGAACGGCGGCGGCTCCGGCGGCGAGGCGGCGGCTCCGGCGAGGCGAGGCGCTGAGGGGCGGCGGCGGGGTGCGGCGCGGGCGGTGCGGCGGCGACGCTGCAGCGGCGGCGGCGCAGGCGGCGGCGGCTGCGGGATGCTGCTGCTGCTGCGGGAGGCGGGGCGAGGCGAAGTGGGGGCGGGGCGGCGGCTATTTAAGGAGGGGAGGGGGCGGGTGGCTTGGGGAAGGGGTAAACCGCGGCGGCGTGGACGTCCCGGACTCCGGCGGAGTCCGGCTCGGGCACGGGGCGTGCACGAGCGGAGGCGGCGGCGGTGCCGGGCCGGCTGGGCTTTGGCCCAGTTCGGTCCGTGAAGTTTTTTTTTAAATAAATCCTGACACAGAAAAACAAAGAAAAGAAATAATAAACGGACTCCAAAAATCCTGAAATAAATTTTCCCCGCCCTCTAAAAATAGAGCGGAAAAAGTGAACATTTATTTGGGCCTCTAATGAAATTTTGAAAAATGCATATTTTTCCTAAATTCAAATAAAATTGCAATAAAAATCCAAATAAAATATTTATTTGATTTTAATATTTTTCCTCCAATATTCCATTTATTTTGGAGAAGTCATATTATCTCCTCTCATATATTTTTAGTATGAAATATTTTCGGAGAGAAGAATAATTAAACCAAATTGATCCTTGTTTCAATATTTGAGAAAATTCAAATATGAAAACGGTGAAATCCCCAACTCTCTCCGTGGGTCCTTGAGTTGCTTAGAATTTTCGAGGATCGCAAAACGAAATGCAATAAAATATGATATGCATGGATGACCTATGTATAACATTCCAAATTGAAAATTTGGGATGTTACAGTAGCAAAGCTAGTGTTTTCATGGTTGGATGCATATCCTTCCAGCGTTATTGTCCTCAAACGAATGTCATGAGAACTGAGAAAATCCCGGTGCTTCTTATGCCACCGATTGGTTATACCTTTTTGTCCATGTGCTTTTGCCTAAATAGACATGAAGACTGAAAACAATTAATGTCTAAAAAAAGAGTATGTCGAAAGAACGATAGCTGAACGGTTAATTCTAGTAAATTATATATGGGCTTTCAATGTGCTTGAAATCATCATCTCTATATACAAATTCTCCAGACAGGGAAAGCATCGCATCAAGCCGATAATCATATTCAGATCAAAACACCACATACTGATATGTAAGGTCTTGACAGAATCCAGCACCATTGGGAGGGTATCCATGGACAAACTCCTCATTGAGCATAGAACATAATATTAGTACCAAAACTGTACTCCAAGATGATATAAAAATTATGCGCATAAATGAAAAATGCAGCTTATGATTACAAAAGTGTTGATGATATAAAACTTATGCAAACAATTGAAAAATGCAGCTTATGGTTACAAAAATGTTGATGATAATATACAGTATCTGAATAAGTGTGGAGCCAACCACCATCTTGTAACCTTTAAACGGATCAGAAATTACACCCAAGGTCTCCAGTTTATGTGCCGAGACCATAGTTATTTGCGAAGGTGCTTAACGATAATCAAGGAGCAACCTTTGGAGTGAAGGGGCATCTTTGATGATGAGCTCCTCTCCTTTAAAGCAAATTCCAATGTTTACAAGGTGAGGTGACTTTATTTGGAGACAACAGATATGGATTTCTTTTCCAAAAACAAGCAGCAAGCGCTCCAGGGCAGGGCAGCAGGAGTGGATGATGTTGTGCAGTGAGGCCTCTGACAGATCGATCACCACAAGCGCGAGTTTTTTTATCAGTGGGAGTCAAAGCATTGGTACCAGATTGTCTGCTAGATTGCACCGGGCCAAGGTGGTGGTGCGGACAGAGGAGGAAAACCATGAGATGGACATAGGTGGTGAGGGCATAGCTACAACGCTTGGGGAAAGCTATTTGCATAGTAATGGTAGAACTCAAGATGTTGGAGCTTTTCGAAATGACGAGATGTTAGCCAGGCGTCCACCATGCAGGGTATGTGCAGCATGTAGCATGCTGGGATGCATAGGCATTGAATGGAGCCCTAGTGGGACGAGATGATGGCTCCATGGAGTTCAAAATCATGAACGACAGATAGCCGGCAACGGTGGAGATTAAGTGGCGTGGCGCACCATAGCGTGCGCCACCGAGATGCGAGGACATGTGTGCGACAGCCATCCTTGGTGGGGAGAAGGAAGATGATCTCCCCAAGGATTGTGTCCGGGATATCACTAGTGCGGTCCGCCTGAGATTCTACTGGTTCCTCGGATCCAGGGGGCATGGCCGCTTATGCCCGCGCTGCCGGGTGCAGGATCTACAACCGGCGGCGCCTTTGGCCGGAGCTTCATCTGTGTACATACCAATCTAAAAAAATGGCAGAAACATACATGTAGGATATTCAAAATCAATTCTCAAGATCTGGAAGAAAAAAAAGGCATAAACATATATGTAGGACATTCAAAATCAATTCTCAAGATCTGGCTACGAATTATTAGCACGAACGCTAACCCTTGTCGGATTATTAGCAAAAAATTAATTTGTACAGAACACACAATTAATCACTAACCATAGATACCATTCAAACAATCAATACACTACACGGATCTAACTAATCTTACTCTGATTTCATGGACTTGGTGAACATAACCATAGGATTTCTATTCCAAAAAAAAAGGGGGGGTGCTAACCAGTTTTCCGTCGGAGTCGGAGTCGTTGCTGGAGTAGCTATGGACCTCCGGCTCCAGCTGGGGAGGCACGACGACGGCGACGAAGTCAAGGTCACGCTGCTGCCCGCGCGAGACCTCGTCGGCAGCGACCGCAACCTCTGTGCCTAGCTTCATGCGTTGCGTAGGTGCTTCACCAGCCCCGGCATCGCCACTCCCTCCGATGGTGCGCTTCGGCGGCATCCTCATACACTCCAGGAGGTGGTGACAACTATGGACGGGGGGTGTGGCCGCCTATTATGACCAGCGGATCGGGGCGCCATTAATATGGAGCAGTGGGAGTGAGGTGGCGGCAGTCAAAGGGCCGGCTCGCCTCCCAGTGAGCCTACATAGCGGACTGCTGGCATGCCTACTGTCATTTCACACAGCTACTAGCATGCCCCTCGGTGACACTGGGAGCGAACACGCGCATGCCTCGGCCTCTCGGCCTGCCTGCACGGTGGACTGCTAGCATGCGTCTGGTCAACTCACGCATGCTCGTACGGCACACGGGACGCGTGGCGGCACGTATTATATTGATTTTTTCCTTTTTGATGATTAATTCTTCCGCTTTATTGCTTAACCGAAGCACGTCATGTACATTGTTGGTCTAACGCACATGGTTCGAATAAAGAGTCCGTTTGCGATATTGGTTTCTAATTATTGATAATTTCCTGTCTGTAAGAAGATTATATCAAAACTTGTCTCAAATTTGAAAAAAATTATAATATCACAGTCTATTGGTGTCCATATGACACCACGATAAGTTTCATGAATTTCAACTTAGTTTTGGATTTACTGTGTTTTAAAATCAAGATTCTCGATGTTAGAAATTTCTTGCATGGGGACTGAACATGCACCCAGGGACACGTACACATATGATTTTCCAATCCATTTTGGTGCACTGTCACGGGTCTCATGTAGGCCAAATTTGATTTTTGCATATTAAATCCCTAGGAAATCAATCAATGTATAAAAATGGACAAATGTTATCTTTTTTTTAATTTTTAACACTAAACTCCTTTGGTCGCATGTTCGCTGCAGAATAAGTTTGACATGGATCTTTGGGCCACATGCACGCGGTGGTCCTAGGACACTCACTCGCGTGTGACGCTCTCTATGGGGCCGCGAGGTCATCGTCCATCACTATGACCTGCGGCGAGAGAGGTTAATTTGACCAATAGGGATGGTCATTTTTTGGTTTGTGTTACGTACGGTAGGAGTATATATATAGTAGAAGAGGGTGGGGCAACATATACTATGCGTCATATAGGACAATCACTCGCGTGCGATGCTTCCATCCGTGGGCCCGTGAGGTTGTCCTCCATCACTTTGACCCAACGAGAGAGGTTAATTTGACCAACAAAGAGGTTTCTTTTTGGTTGTGTTGTTGTAGGAGTATATAGTACGCGTCGAAGAGGGGAGGAGGGGGCAGCACATAGTAAACACACGTCATGAACAATCTCACTCTGTGTGGGGACTTTTTGGTTTCTAAGGCAGGTGCCACATCGAAGTTGTGCATATTGGGTATTAAAAACATCACCAACACCTCTTTGGGCAACGTGCAGATGATGGTTTTCACTCACTCGCTTGCGATGATTCCCTCCATGGGCCCGCGAGGTCATCGTCCATCTAATTTGACCCAATGAGAGAGGTAAATTGGACGAACAAGGAGGATTATTTTCGGGTTGTGTTACGGTAGGAGTATATATTACGTGTCGAAGAGGGGAGGGGGCAGCATATACCGCGCGTCATGAATCTCGTTTCATGTGAGGAATTAAAGGTTTCCGAGTTAGGTGCCACATCAAAGTTGTGCATATTAGGTATTCAAACATCACAAACAACACATCTCCATACATGTGTTTGGCCCACATGCAAGCTATGGCGGTTGTCCTCTAGCACTCACTCATGGGTGGTCGATGAGATGCTTTGTCCATCTGTGTGTGCCCGCTTGGTCAATCACTTTGACAGACAGCGATAGAGGTTAATTTGACTTATAATTAGGAGGGGATTAAATTTTGGTTCTTCTTATACGGTACGGTACATGTCATGATGTGAGATCACATAATATACTTTGACCGCATGTGTACACATGAATCCCTCCCACCGGATTGAAGTGGGGGGGGGGGGCACGAGCACGCGATGCGTCATGAACCTCGCTTTGTGTGGGGACTGTGCGATTTTCGACGCATGCATGCGCCACATCAAAATGTTTTGCTTTTGGTATTCAAACATATCCATGCATCGCGCATGTCCATACATATGTTTGGGGCACATGCATGCAGTGGTTGTCTTTGGACACTCTCCCTCGCTTGGTTATCATCGATGACCTATATATTCGTGGGCCCGCGTGGACGTCCATCACTTCGACCGATAACGAGAGAGGTTACCAGGGTGGATTCTTCTTCTCTTGGTTCGCGTTACCGTATAGTCGTACGTCGATCATGGTGAGATTCCAGACCTAAGTTTGAGCGCATGCATACACATGAATCCCTATATATATACTATACGCGTCGTGAACCCTCGCTCCGTGTGGGGACTTTTCAGTTCCAAAAGCATGGTGCCACATCAAAGTTGTGCATTGGGTATATTCAAACACCACATAACACTTCATACATATGTTTGGGCCACATGCATGCAATGGTTGTCTCCAGGCACTCCCTCGCGTGGTTATCGGCGACAAGCTAGCCTATTTGTGGGGCCGCGTGTGGACGTCCATGACTTTGACCCAACAACGAGAGAGGTTATACAACCAAGGTGGTGATTCTTCTTGGTCAGTGTTACAATACGTCTTGGTGAGATGCCCCCTCCCACTGACTCAAAGTGTGTGTGTTGGGGGGTGGGGTACCTACTTCGCACTTGATGAACCTCCGTGGGGTCGGGGATGTCCGGTTAATTTGTGATTTGGATTTTTAAATATCACACCACACCATTTTCACACACACGCGCGTGCATATATATATATATACAGCTGGTCTATTATGCTAATATTAGCAGAATAGTTATTATGCTAACACTTACGAACTGCACGCTCAATGCGAGGGCACTGCACTTTCTGTAGCAAAGGTACTGCAATACAGAGACTAGTTAACTTCGCGTCGGAAAAAACTGCACGCGGTGCTTTTTAGGTACCTTTTTCGCTCTACTTTTTTAAGCGTTTGCCGGAACGAGGCGTGTAATATACCGTTGAAAAGCTATGGATTAGGCGCAACTTCGCCATGCTGAACACTTTTCGAGATTTCTCACAGTTTAAGAGCAGTTTCGAAAATGGTGCGGCACCTGACGAGTGGCAGCGAGCGTGTTTTCGCGTTTTTTTTCTAAACCGCTCTTCAGAATGAAGCAAATGATACGCCGTTGGAAAGATATTGTCGAGGCGCAACTTTTTCATATTTGTTACTTTCTCTAGTTCGTTACGGTTTAAGAGTAGTTTCAAATTTAGCAAATCACGAAATTCTGTTTTTCAATTTTTTTGTAATTTTTGGTACTGTTTTTGCTCCAGTTTTTTAACCGTTTGTCGAAATGAGACGTGTGATATGCCGTTGGAAAGCTGCGGACGAGGCGCAACTTTCATATGTACAAATGTTTTGGAGATTCCTTATGGTTTTAAGTTAATTTTGAAAATCGTGCGGCGGACCACGAGTGGCAGCGGCCGTTTCTTCGTGCATTTTTACAAACCGCTGGCCGGAATGATCCAAATTATACACCGTTGGAAAGATATCGACGAGACGTAACTTTTTCATGTAGAACACACTCTCTAATTCCTTACGGTTTAAGGGCGGTTTCAATTTTACCGAAATGCGGACACTCTGTTTTTCGCGACACCCAAATCGACATATGTACTGCATCAGACAAAAGAACGCACTGCTTCAGACTGAAAATCGCACTGCATCGTACAGTCAAGTGAACTTCATTATTTATTTTGTCGGACGTAAATTTTTCTCAGACGAAAAGTTAAGTGCACTTCACATCATCCGTAAGTGAACCACATCAAGCGAAAAATGGACCGAGACACAAGTCTAAGTGTACCGTATGATTTTTCTTTGTCTTTTTCTAAGTTGTTTCATAGGGTTAAGTGGACCATATTTGTCAATGTTAGTGTGCTGCATCATACGGGAAAGCACACTGCAATGTCATCACAGAGGATTGCACGCGATTCTTTTTGTTATGGTTTAAAACGAAAAGAAATGCATAGTACAATGGAGCGAACCTCTAAAAAACAAAAAAAAAGTGCATAGTATAGTGGAGCGAACCTCTCCACACAATAAAACTGAGCCTCTCTATGGACAAAAGTGAACCTCTCGACACAATTTTTTGTGCATGTCCAATGTATTTTGAGGGGGAACTGAAACTTGGATACAACAGCAGTGCATTTCATTTTCATGCTATCTTGCATTGTACAGGAACATAGCCCCCCGACCGGCTACCACGCAAAACACACACATACACATAAAACCATCATGAGCACACTGTACTGCATTGGGGATGGCATCGACAGCAACCAAAATGAACTACGTTGCAGGAACCTATCTGCGTCTCGCCGGTGGACTGCAGACCCAGGGGAATTGCACTGTTACGACCAAGCCAAATCTGAAAAAGCAACAAAATTATGCCTGAACTCGCACCGCAGCTTCTTCTGTAGGGGAATTAGAGAACCACCACGCGCATAATCGCCGGTGTCACGCCACACCCTGGTTCCCAGCGCGGCAGAGCCCATCCTAGCCTCAAATAGAGCAGCAGGAGAAGGCACAGCATGGCCAGCGCCATGGATCTCACGGCGAACTGCTAAACAAAACTTAGCGAGCTTCAAAAAAAATCAAAATGAACTGCAAGCAGGCTGTTGCAGGCACTGCTCCATGGCGGATGAAGTCGAACAGAGAGAGGGACTCATCTGGGACCGCTGGGGGCTCTTCTCATGCACTGCGGGGGAGGAGGAGAACTAGAGAGGGGGTCAGGGCAGAGGGTGGCCGCGCTGTCGGGGGCAGATGCCCTATAGCTCGTCACGGGAGGAGCCGAGCACTGCAATGCCCACGCAACCGCACAATAGGCCCGACGCAAATGAACTGCACGCTGACATGGCGCGGTATCCATGGATCCGTGGCCGGGGTCACCAGACCCAGTAGGAACTTGTCTTTCCAGCAAAAGCAACGAAAATGAACCTTCGAGGAGAGGACGATCGGGGCCGATGGTTGCTGCTCCGTGGCTGACGACGAGGGAGGCCGGCAGAGGCAAGTGGTGGCCGAGGAACCTACACGAAGACAGGGGCCCTGACCAAGCTGCACAGGGGCCGCGACCGAGCTGCATGGGGTGGGGTGGCACCCAAGTACCCACGGATGGCGCAGACGAGGGTCTCGCCGGAGACCGCCACGAGGAGGAGAGGGCTCGTCCTCGACTCGATCTAAACCAGGAAGGCGGAGGAGGCGGGGCCACCTTCTCCGCGCGAGGCCTTGCGGGCTCCGAACTGGCGATGGCTGGCCGTGGCTGTTCGGATCCGGCGATGGTTGGCCTCGTCGGCGGTCGGGTGGGGCGCACCATGCGCGTAGAAGGTGTGGGGGTGGGGCAGCATCTCAGGTGGTGCGCGCCACGCCGGAGAGGGTGGGGTGGTGGCTCGGGTGTGGCGTCGGAGAAGAGATGATGGTTGATCCCACCTGATCCATGGAGGGGGCGGCCCGGAGCGGCCGGGGCCTCACGGATCTGATGCCGGGGGTGGCGGGGGTCTGGCGACACCTCAAACTTGAATGCAGCGGCGCTTCGCGACGGAAGGTCGTTGCGGACAGAGGTGTAGGAAGGGGAAGGGAAGGTCTTGGCAGCAGGGGAGGAGGCCTGGAGGGCGGTGCTTAGCACGGCTGGGGCGTCGGCAGGCTGGTTGTCGTGCCTGAGGAAGAAGGTGGGGAGGGAGGGTGCGGGATTGGTCACGGGCGCCCGTGTGTGTTGGGGGGGTGGGGGCTGTGGTATGTCGTCCGGTTTCGGTGAACACGCAGTACACAAGTGTTAGCAGAATAAGCGTGGTGTTAGTAGAATAAGACTCTTAAGAATGTTATTACAATAGACCCACCCTATATATATACACACACACACACATAAACACTATTCTGATCACGGGATCAGAATAATATTCTAATAACTACATGACCTTCCCAGCAGTAGTACTTGAACTTCCCCCAGTACAAGGTTGAACTTCCGTCAACATTGTCCAAATGGGGCTTGTGATATACCGTTGGAAAGCTGTGGACACGAGTATCATGATCTAAGTTAAATTGTTGGCAAAACCTAAGTGGTTTAAGAGCAGTTTTGAAAACCATTTTTTCTTCATACAAAAAACATGAATAGTATTTTGGATCCCATTTCTAAACCGTTTATCAGAATGAGGCAAATAATATGGCGTTGGAAAGCTGCTGCAAATGCGCTCCTTCCACATGTAGAAAGTTTTCTCTAATTCCCTATGATTAAAGAGTAATTTGGAAAATCGTAGAATTTTGCAAACTGAACAGCCGAGTTCATATTTTTGATGCCATTTCTAAATGGCTAATCCAATTGAGGCAAATGATATGGCATTGGAAAGCTTATGAAAATGCTCTTATTTTTCATGTACAAAGATTTTTCTAATTTTGAACGACTTAAGAGTAATTTATAAAACGGTCCAAGTTCCACCGAATTCGTATTTTTGAGTTAATTTTTTAACCGTACGTCGGAATGCAGCAAATGATATGGCGTTGGAAACCTTGAAGAAATGCAAAAGTTTTTGGTTTATAATGTTTCTCCCAATTCCTTATGGTTGTAAGTCAATTTTGAAAATGGTTAAAAAAGTTTTTTCATTGTAATTTTTGCAAACTTTGTCAGAATGGGGCAAATAATATACCGTTGGATAGCTATCGAAAATGCGAAACTTTTTCGTATATAAAGTTTTCTATAATTCCCAGCCGTTTTCAACGAATTTCGAAAATGGCGAGATCATGATTTCTGCCTTCATCGCGAAAGGACATGCACTGCGTGAAGTAGTTGAACTTCTGGGGCATGTCTGTTTGAACTTCACTCTGTTTTTGGCGTGCTGTTTTTTGCACGTAACTCCCAAACCACTTACTGGAATTGACCAAATGATATACCGATGGAAAGTTGTTGCAAACACACAACTTTTTCGTGTTGATCATTTCTTCATACTCGCGATGGTTCAAAATATTTTTTTGAATGCATGAAAATGTGTTCTTAACGGTATACATCAAACTTTTAAACCATTCATCGGAATGTAGCATATAATATACCATTGGAAAGCTTATGAATAGGAGCATCTTTTTCAGGTAGAAAGACGTTAAAATTCATTGTCGTTGAAGAGCAGTTTTAAAAATGGCAAAAACAACGTCGTTTTTGCCTGTTTTTACATGTAATTGAAGGTTGGACGTCTCGCACTAGAGATCTTGAACTTCACCGGGAGGAGCATGTGAACTTCTTGCAACAAATGTTTTAGGCTTTTAGTTTTATATTCTTTTATTCTCACCTGAAACGCATCCCGTGTAGCAGTTGAACTGCTCGCTATTTTCACTTTGAACTTATGTCACGCATTTTTATTTGTAATTCTTCACCCATTTTGCGGGAGTTGCACAAATGATATACCATTAAAAACCCGTTGAAAATACGCAACTTTTTCTAATACAGTTAAATTCTTGTTTCGAACAACATACACCAATTTGTGTTAATCATTCATTTTTGGAATAGAGCATACAATACCTTTTGGAGAGATGTTGAATAGGAGGAATAATTTTCATGCAGAGCATTTTGTTTCAATTTTTATAACGCATTGAGATAATTGTTTTAAAAGACCAAAAAACAACATATTTTTGTGTTTTGAACATGTAAATACAAGATGAATTTCTCACACAACATTATTTGAACTTCCTGGGCCGAGCACTTGAACTTCTAGCAACAATTTTTTTAAACTTTGCTTTTTTATTCTTTTTTTCTCATATGAAACACACACCATGTAGTACATGAACTTCTGGCTATTATCACTTTGAAAGGCTCTCTGCTTTATTTGCCCTAACTCCTAAAACACTCATACGAACTGAGCATGTAAATCCTAGGTTTTTATAATCTTTGAACTTCTCTGCTTTTAAATTTGAACTTCTTAGTTTTATTCTTTGAAAAAAAAATGATTTTTATGTAAACATCGTACAACTTTTTTAAAAATTGAACTTCATACTTTAATTTAGCATAAAAACAAGAAGAATTTGAGTTTTTCGTATACATCCAACTACTTCGTTATTTTAATTTGAACTTTTATTATTATTTGGCAACGAGGAAAATCTGAGTTTTTTCATAAACACTGAACCGCTCCATTTTCTTCATTTGTACTTCTTCGTTTAATTTCTTTTAGTAATGGAAAAACTCCTAGTTTTGTAATAAACATCGAACCGCTCAGATATTTTAGTTTGAACTCCTAGGTTTTGTCTAGAAACCGGGAAAATCCGTTTTGTATAAACTTGTTTTTGAACTTCTCTCTTTGTTTAATTTGAACTTCTCATTTTGTAATAATCATCAAACTTCTCGGTTATTTAAATTTGAACCTATATGTTTTTAAAAATGGGGGAAATCTATTTTTCTATATATTCTACAACAACTCTTTTTTTATTTGAACTTCTCGGTTTATTCTTTAGTAACAGGGAAAATCTTTAGTTTTGTACTAAACATCCAATCACAATGTTATTTTAATTTGAACTTCTAGGTTTTTTTAGAAATGAGGAAAAGCGTTTTTATAAATTTTAACTTCTAGTACCGCGGAGCCCTACCGGGAGGAGGCGGTGCCGTGGCTGTGGAGCCTCGCCGGTGTCAGCCAGGAGAAGGCGGAAGGCAGGAGCCCCGTCGTAGGTTGGTGGTGCGCGAGGGTGCAGGGACTTGGTAGTGACACGAAGTGGGGCTCCGGCCGCAGTTCTAGCGGAGGTTGTGCATTGTGGCTACCTTTGTCGGCTCCTTGGGAGGATCCCTTTGAACTTCTAGGTTTTTCTTAGGAATGAAGAAAATCTGGTTTTTAATAAGCTATTTCAACTGCTCTATTGTCTTAATTTGACCTTCTTGTTTTTTTAATGTGAAAAATATGTTTTTTGTTACAAATATTGACTGGCTATGTTATTTTATTTTAATTTTTTGTTATCTTTTTAAATAGCGGGTAATTCATAGGAAAAAAAATTGTGCACCCATAAATTTTTCCTTTGAACTCTCTAATTTTTATTTGCACTTCCAGAATTAACATTTTCTAGATACGCTTGTTTTCTACTTGGTATATAAACGTCGAACTACTTTGTTTTTTCAAGTAGTACTTCTTGGTTTATTCTGTGGTAACTGGAGAAATCTGAGTTTTGTATTAAACATCGAACTGCTCCAGAGGTAAGTTGTAACACTCCTCTTTTTTTCCTAAGCGAACATTTTGTATTATTTTATAAATTGTAGCACTCCTCTCTATAAGCTGTACTACTCAAAGAGATAGAGAGCTAAGGAGCCTACACAATGTAGGTACTAAGTACATGCACTTATACAGCTAACTACAGATGACGGTAGTCCATGTTTGTAAAAGGTAACCATTTTTATATAGTTGCAAATGTCGGGTATTTTCCACCACACGTTTGCTCTCATACTCTCCCATCCATTTGTTCTTCATAGCTTTCACGTGATGTACTCCCTCCATTCCCTTATACAAGGCCACTATGAAAATTACATTTTGCATCTATACAAGGCCACAAGCAGCAATCGAGGTAAAAATTAATGATGTTTTCTCGTACTAGCAACTTGTTTAATACTTGCATGCATGTAGTCATAATAAAATTGTGTTACTTCCTTCACATTCCTTCCTTGCATGCATGCAAGCATATTAATGATCCCGGTTAACGAAAAGAAAAGTTGGTTTCCAAAACAGTCATTAAATTTTACCTTGGTACCTATAATATGAGTTTGTGGCCTTGTATAAGGGAATGGAGGGAGTAGCAGCGATGGGTAAAGCTAGCGAAACAACAGTCAGTAGCAGATCACCGAACAAAGCAACCCAGTGTACAACTAAGCTAGTAGTGCATCATCCAGATCAGGCTTATTTACCGGAATCTTTTAATGCAGAGCCACAGTAGCCGTATATATACTGCACTGCATACGGAAGCCGACATGTTGTTCTTCCTGTAGCTGAACTGTCAAAAGCCTAGCATACAAGTGACACAACAGTACAACACACATCCTAACACAGAGCTGGCACAATGACACACATGAATTGTTTCTCACCGTACAACAAGCATACTGTGGTGGCAAGGGAGTGAAGGGAACAAGGCTGCATGGCTCCACCATGCCGGAGCTTGGCATCTAGCCCGAGATGTCCTCAACCGGAGGACGGAGGAGCATGGGAGACCTGTGTCGATGGAGTCGTGGGGAGGCCCAGACTACATCCTCTGGAGAAGTGATTTTCATTCCTTTTCTATGAACTTTCTGCTTTCGCTTCTTTCTTTAGTAAATCACAACTTAGTATTGTTAGTAATACTAGTAGCGGCTACACTTGTTTTGAAGAAAGATCAAGTTGCAGCAGCACAGGCTACTACATGTTGGGCAGAATCAAATTGAACTTCAAGCTGGAGAGGAGGTGGACGGCATTGGACGGGATTATGGCATGTAGTAGAATGGCCGCGTTGGAAGTAGACAAGGCTGGCTCCGTTGTGAATCAAGGGGGAGGGAGGCCTTCGTTGTGGTTCCAGGGGGAGTGAGGCCGCCGCCGTGGATCCAGGGGAGGGAGGCGCTGTCCAGGGGCAGGGAGGCCGCCGCCGCGGTGGATCGAGGAGGGAGGCGGGGCGAGCCGGTGGTCGGTGGCGCTGGAATGGGCGTCAGGCAGCGTACCGATTTAGGAAACTCGCTATCGGTGGCGAGTGCGGAGACGGCAGCGATGGCGCGTGGGATCCAGGGCCGATGTCTGCACGTGGGATCCAGCCCGGCGACGGGGGCGGCGGCGCCTGGGGTTGCTGGGGCAGGGGCGGCAGTGGCTGGGGTTTCCGGGGGCGGCGGTGCGCGGGGTCAGGGGCGGCGACGGTTGGGTAGTCCCCGGCGGCGGGTGGGTCGGGGCATCGTGGGGAGAGTGAGAGCGCCGGAGGCGGGGGACGGTTGGTCGGGCTTTTTTCTTCTTCTTCGAGATCTCGGGAACAATTCACTCGCCCCTATATTGGCGCGCCGTGATCAGAATAACTATTCTGATCCCAAGATCAGAATAGTGCTACTCTCACTCTCTCTCTCTCTCATATATATATACATATATATATTGCCACCCGCAGGTGTGGTTCGTATGTGGTCTCACCCATCTCGGGCCACAAGCACACATCTGTGGGACCACACACGGTTCACATTTGACCGGAAGCAAAAGGGGGGGGGGGGGTTGACCACGATGTACTCCTTTTGGTTTTGTGTTGTGCTAGGGTGAGATGTAAAGACCTAGCTATTTGGGGGCATGCGTTCATAGCTAGGATTCCCCTCCCGCCAACACGAAGTGTGTGTTTGTGTGTGTGAGGGGGGGGGGGGGGACTAGCAATAATAACGTGCGCTTTGTGCGACAGGTGCCACATCAAAGTTGTGCATTGGGTATTTGAACATCAAACCACCCTTTTCATACATATATTTGGTCCACATACAAGTTTGTTCGTGTTCTGACCCTTTCCCGCGTTTTTTGCCAAATTTATAAAGAGCAGACGAGTCGGATGCAGCAACCGTCTGCGATCGGGTACGCAACAAACACGGTTCCCTAGGACTACCCGTGTGCCACGCCCGCACCCCTGTCACCCATAGCATCATAGTAGATTGAGCTCCACGAGGCTTCCCTCCCGCTCTCAAAAATATTTACTCCCTCGCAATCTCAAAAATATCTACCCGCCTAGAGGGTTTTTCTGTTTGATAGCACACGATTAGTATGTGTGGACCATGTGCGATGTCTGTTACTCCCACTCTGCTTCAATCCATTAATACAAATTTACAGTAGCCCTGGCATTTTACTCCCGCCTGCATCTGAAAGTGCAACTAATCCCTGGGTGGTTTTGGTAATTCATAACAACATATAGCTCATTGAACTAATAACTTTTCAAGTTGATTATTTCAGATAGTTCAATGATTGGCATGGCATGGACTAGACATGTGGACCCCTCAAAATGCTAAGGACAAATATTGGCAAAAGCTCAAGACTCTACATTTCTATTTTAGTGATCCAAGATCACATTGAGTCCATAGGAAAAGCCAATACTATTAAAAGGGGATGAGGTGTTGCTTAATGGTCTACTTGCTCAAAATGCTTAGTAATATGCTCCACAACCCTCAACCATCTTCTCAAATCCAAATATGTCCTAAACCTAAAGTCAAACTTGGCCCCACCGAGTTCACTTGACATAGCCATAGCCAGAAACCCTAATCAGTTCGGTCTAACCGATAGGGATCTCGGTCTCACCGAGATAGGATTGCAAACTCTCTATTTCCCTTCGTAACCTTTCGGTCCCACCGAGATGAGCGATCGGTCCCACTGAGTTCACAATGTAAACTCTCTGTTTCCCTTTCGTAACGTTTCGGTCTCATCGAAAGGAGCGATCGGTCCCACCGAGTTTGCCTGACCAACTCTCTGTTTGCTCTTTACTGAAATCGGTCTCACCGAGTTGAAGTAATCGGTCAAACCGAGATCAAGTTTTGCCCTAACCCTAGCTCATCGGTCCCACCGAGTTGATCATATCGGTCCCACCGAAAAGCCTAACGTTCACATTTTTTACTGGATTGGTCTCACCGAGTTTACCTATTCGGTCTGGCCGAGTTGGCTCATTTGTGTGTAATGGTTAGATTTTGTGTGGAGGCTATATATACCCCTCCACCCTCCTCTCCATCAGAGAGAGAGAGCCATCAGAACATTCCTACACTTCCACTACTCATTTTCTGAGAGAGAACCACCTACTCATGTGTTGAGACCGAGACATTCCAATCCAACCACAAGAATCTTGATCTCTAGCCTTCCCCAAGTTGCTTTCCACTCAAATCATCTTTCCACCATAGCCAAATCTGTGAGAGAGAGTTGAGTGTTGGGGAGACTATCATTTGAAGCACAAGAGTAAGGAGTTCATCATCAACACACCATCTATTACCTTTTGGAGAGTGGTGTCTCCTAGATTGGTTAGGTGTCACTTGGGAGCCTCCGTCAAGATTGTGGAGTTGAACCAAGAAGTTTGTAAGGGCAAGGAGATCGCCTACTTCGTGAAGATCTACCCGAGAGAGGCAAGTCCTTCGTGGGCGATCGCCATGGTGGGATAGACAAGGTTGCTTTTTCATGGACCCTTCGTGGGTGGAGCCCTCCGTGGACTCGCGCAACCGTTACCCTTCGTGGGTTAAAGTCTCCATCAATGTGGATGTACGATAGCACCACCTATCGGAACCACACCAAAAATCTCTGTGTCTACATTGCGTTTGCCTCTCCAAACCCCTCCCTTTACCTTCATATGCAATGATTTACATTCCGCTGCTATACTCTTAGAATTGCATGTGTAGGTTGATTGCTTGACTTGTGCTAAGTTGTTAAAATCTGCCAAGACTTAAAATTGGGAAAAGGCTAGATTTTTATTTGGTCAAGTAGTCTAATCACCCCCCTCTAGACCTACTTTCGATCCTACAAGTGGTATCAGAGATTTGGATGTGCTTCAAAGTCAACTTGACAAGTTCAAAATGAAGGATGGCGAAGGTGTCGCTGAAATGTACTCTAGGCTTGCTCTCATCACAAATGAGATTGCTGGCTTAGGAAGTGAAGAGATGACCGACAAATTCATCATCAAGAAGATCTAAGAGCCTTGGATGGAAAGTATGATACCGTGTGCACATTGATCCAAATGATGCCCAATTACAAAGATCTCAAGCCAACGGAAGTCATTTGTAGAATTGTTGCTCATGAGATGTCACTCAAGGATAAAGAAGAGCTTCACAACAAGTCTAGTGGTGCTTACAAAGCTTCATGTGATGCTCCTACATCATCAAGTGAGAAACAAGTCTTCAATGAAGAATTGAGCCTAATGGTGAAGAACTTCAACAAGTTCTATAAGAGTAGAAGCAAAGAAAGAAGTCACAATGTAAGGTCCTACAATGACAAAAGATCTTCTAGTCGTGATCACAATTGCTACAATTGTGGAAGACCCGGAGATTACTCTAGTAAATGTACGACTCCCTACAAGAGAAGAGAAGAGAAGACTCACATAAAAGGAGAAGCAAAAGAGAAGAATCACCTCCGAGAGAGAGAAGGAGTAGAGATGATTGTTATGAACGAAGACCCTCTCGCAGAAGCAAGGATTCGGAAAGGAAGGACAAGTCATCAAAGAGCTACACAAGGCGAAGACATCAAGCTCATGTTGGTGAATGGGTATCCAGTTCCGACTCCGACAACTACTCCGAGAGAAGTTATCACTCCGACTCCGAATATAATCAAGATGAAGGTGTTGCTGGTCTTGCACTTGTGTCATCCAACTCCTACGACATATTTGATTCACCAAATGAAGGGATTGGAAGATGCTTCATGGCTAAAGTCCCCAAGGTATCACACCTCGAGTATGTTGATTTCAATAGTGACGAGGATGACTTGCTAGGTGATGATGATTTACTTGTTGACAATTCTAGTGATGAAAACTATGATGAAATTGCTCTTAATCATGCTAATCAAGATGAAACGAATGACAATGTTAAGAAGGAGATTGAGCGTCTAACTAAAGAACTAAACACTCTTAAGTTAGCTCATGAAACTACCTTAGAAGATCATCAAGAGCTTTTAAAGACTCATGAGAAGCTATGCTTTGAAAAGCTCAATCTAGAGCAAGAGCATGAGTTCTTAAAAGCAATCAATGATGATCTTCGTAAGAAAAGTTCTTCTTACATTGCCAAGCATTTACTCTTGTCTACTTACATGCCTCAAGTAAAATTTAGCAACAAGAGTAAGAAAGATTCTTCGTCTAGTAGTAACAATAATCATGTTAAATCCAATAATGTTGCTTCTAGTAGTTCTCTTGATTCCACTAATGATTCTCTTAGCCAAGTTACACTTGAGCAAGAAAATAGCTTATTGAAGGGAATTATAGAGAAAGGTGTTTACAAGAGCCTTGCCGGAAGTAAGCAATTTGAGGAAATTGTACGCAAACAAGGAAGGCACCGGAAGAATCAAGGTGTTGGTTTTGAACGCAAGTTCAATGCCAATGGAGTTGAGTGGGAAGAAGATCAATACCCCAAGACGAAGTTTGTTCCTCAACAAGAGAAGTATGACCCCACTTCTTTCAAGGGAATACAAGCTCAAGAAGATCTTCCACCACAAGACCACAAGGTAAAAGGCAAGGACAAGCTTCAAGAGGAGATTGATGCATTTGAAGAAGCTCCTAAGGCCTTGGTCAAGTGGGTTCCCAAGACTACATTAAGTTCTACTTCATCAAGTACGACTACAACTCCAAGGATTCCCATCAAGATGATGTGGATCCCAAAGAAGAAGAACTAGAGAGTTCTTGAGGGTGACTCCGCCAACATACTTCACTCATATTCATTTTGGCAAGAACAAGTGCAAACAACTTCCACATCTTGCACTAGTTCAAGGAGTCACAAATCCTCTTGTTGGTAAGACAAGGGACAAGGTAACCTAATGCTTTCATGGACATCATCATGTGTGTGAACTTCACTCTATGTCTATGGATATTCTTGCATGTTCCTTGTGGGACTAACCCATGTAGGTATTGAAAGTGCAACTCACTCCAAAGGATTGCTCCAAATGATCTACATCGACATTGAGCATCCACATCTTCAACACCTACATGAAGTCATCATCGACAAAACCCAAGGTTAGTTCATCCCTCATAGGGGGGATATCACATCTAGGGGGAGCTTTACTCTAAGAATTGAGCTAAAGCAACTCTAATGGTGTGAACACAACAATGCTTTATGTAAAAGTGGTAACCCCACTTGTGCTTAAACGATGAGTATGACCTATGATCAAATGTTCTCATTTGACTCCTAAGTCAATATACTCATATATAGATGACCTAGTCATCGCAAAATTGCTTGATAGATGCTAGAGTGTTTGTGCATGCTTTGCCACATATTTCATTTGCTATCTTATTGTGTGAGCATGTTGGTTGCATATTTTTCTCATTCAAGGACATCCATTTGTTGCTTTGATTGATTGGCTTTTCTTTTGCCAAATGGATGGACAAGAATGCCTAAGTACTCCCTCTAGCTATCTATGCTTTTCTCGTCTCGAACTCTATTCATGCTACATCACAAAGTTTGATTAAGTCATATTCGGACCCTCCGGGTGAGGAGCACTCGGAGGCACAGATTCGTCATAGACTTAAACTTCCAAAACCTCTTTGTGTATCGGTCTGACCGATCCATCCCTTTCGGTCATACTGAGTTCATTAAGTTGATCTAGGTTTTAATCTCGGTGCAACCGATTTGAACCATTCGATCACACTGAGTTGCAGCAACCGCTTGCGATTCTACATCTCGGTGCCATCGAGTTGTTCCACTCAGTCACACCGACAGGGTCTGAATATATATATACCCGGGTTGAAAATTTGGAAATTCCTCCAAACCTCTTCGCCCGCGCCTGTCCAGCTCTGCCGACTCGTGGTCTTCGGATTGTCTCCTCATCACCCGCAACCTCCTGCCGCTGGTCTTCGCCGCCGTCGACGGGAATCCTCACCGCCGTCGTCGCCGTAGCGGGTTCGTCACCAAGTTAGGGTATGAACTCGACCCTTTGTGCTTTCCTCACTCCGATTCTTAGCACAAAGTTCAATGCCATGATTCTTGCCATGATTGAAATAGTTCTATCCAGTCAACACTTCCTCTAGATTAGTTTTGATCCAAAAACTTAGGGTTAGGTTTCTGCCGAACTCATCTCGGACCGACTGATTTGAACGATTCGGTCTCACCGATTTGGCCCAGGCCATTGCACATGTACTACTCGGTCTGACCGAAGTGTACAAATCGGTGTGATCGAGTTTACTTTCTCAGTGAAACCCTAGCATCTCGGAGTCACCGAACTGTGTCTCGGTCTGACCGATTTCACATGTTTAGACTCTAAAGTTGCTTCGGTGTCACCTAATTTGTCATATCGGTAGCTCCGAAATGCTTTTTGCATAAAACTAAAATTAAGTTTTTGAGTCATTCCTTTTGCCAAAATAGCTGCACTTTGTGATGCTCATCTACTCTATCTCAATCCATGTGTTCACATGGTCAGTTTCAGCTATGTCAGACCAGAGTGACAGCCAGAACAAGTGAGAAGAGCACCAGAATCTCAGTGAGGGCACTAGTCCCTCAAGCAGCTATGATGATGGAAGCAGGAGCACACCCAGCAATCTGCCTAAGGTTGCTACTAGGCAGAGGAAGAAGAAAACCTCAGACTCTGAAGATGAGGACTATATTGCTGATGAGGAGGTCACTTCCAAGAAGAAGTTGATCAAGAAAGAGCAAGTTGCTGCTGCTGCTGGCATCAAGCCTGGTATGAAAGTAAAGGCTCTAGCCAGAAGAGTTCCAATGTCCAAAGTCAGAGCCTCAACTCAAGCTGCTGCCACTTCAGCAAGTGGTGCTGGAAAGGAAGAAGAGGCTGCTGGAGGCAAGAAGAGAAAGGAAAGGGTCAAGAAGACCATGGCTAGAGTTGTTGGAAAGCCTACTATGATGGAGGAATCTGATGAAGATGATGAAGAGGAGGAGGCTGTTGCACCTCCACCTAAGGCACGGAAGCTCATGGGAGATGCAATCAAGTCAGGGGCTGCCCCATCCAAGCCCAAGACTGCTCCCAAGACAGCTCCAAAGCAAATTGCACCTAAGAGAAGTACAAGAAACAATCCTGCTGCAGAGAAGAACAAGGCCCCAGTGCCTGAAGTTGAAGAAGAAGAAGAGCCCCAAGTGCTCAGAAAGCTCAAGCCCAAGATACCTAATCATGATGACAACCATCCTGTTGCTGAGAACATGAAAGAAAGGAAGGATGCAGGTCTCAAACTATGGAGGCAATCAGATCCCTATGCAACAAGGAGAAGGACTGCTGTGGATTACATGTTCCACACTAAGGAACAACAGGACTTCTATGAGACAGTCCTCCTGGACAAGAAGCCCATAGTCAGTGATATGAGATGGGTTGATTGGGAGTTCATTGACAACAATGAAGATCACTTTCCTAGAGTTCATGAGAGCTTTAGAATGAATGGAGTTGACAAGTTTGTGGGTCAGAAATTGACCAAATGGAATGATGAGATGGTGATGCAGTTCTATTCCACAGCCCATTTCTACCCAGATGGCAAGATTGTCTGGATGACAGAGGGTACAAGGTACCAGTCTACCATTGCTGAGTGGGCCAAGCTGATCCATGCTCCTGAAGAGGCTGAGGATGACACTGATGTCTATGCCAAGCCTAGGAAAGGCCACAACTCCATGGCACACATGTACAAGGAGATACCAAATGAAGCCTTGGATACACACAAGTTTGGCTCTGTTTATTATCTGCTGTCAGGGCTGCCAACAATCAACACTATCCTGAGGCACACTTTGTTGCCCAAGTCTGGAGATCATAGGATGATCAGAGGGCACTCCATCAACTTGCTACACATGTTTGATGTGCCAGAGAAATTCAAGGTGATGTCCTTGATAGTTGAAACCATCAAGAGAACTGCAGCTGACCAGAAGAGATCATGTGGCTATGCCCCACACATTCATATGCTCATCAACTCCAAGGTGGGCACAGGCACATATCTGCTAGATAAAGAGCACCTTCCCCTGATGCCAGATTTTGAGGATAACACAGTTGTCATGGATGCTTCACATCCTACTTCTGTTGAGTCATAGGAGAAGAGAGAGAAGGCAAAGGCTAAAAAAGCTTCAAAGATTCCAGATGCCTCAGTTGCACATCTCATGACCAAGCAGGACCAGCTCAGCTATCTGCTTGAAGCCACAGTGAGGATTGAGAAAGGATTAACCACCCTGACTCAAAACCAAGAAAGTCTTGAGAGAATCATTGAAACTAAGTTTTATGATCTAGACTTGAAGGTCACAGAGATTTAGACTGCAGTTGAGCAACTACAGGAAGAAGCAGAGGAGAGGAGAGGAAGATCTACCACAGATGCTTATCAGAGGGTGCCTAGAGCACAAAGGTCTGCAGCTGTGCCAGTCACTGACACCAGGGCCACAACTTCTGCACCTGCAGCCACAGCCTCAGTTGCCCCTCCAGTGGCAACCCCTCTAGTTCCTCAGACATCAGCTGAAGTCTTTGTAGATGCTGTTCTCTCCACGCCATCTTCGCACTCCGGAGCTCCTGGAGATCGTGCTTAGAGTGCCGTATAGCACTATGCATTTTCAAGCTTTTTGGTAACTTGTTGCCAAAGGGGGAGAAAGTGTATAGATCATAGGCTGAGAGAGAGAGAGAGAGAGAGAGAGTGTTTTGCTTTATTTGTCTCTCTTGCTACTTATTTGGTCATTTGTTTGCTACTTATTAGTGCTTGTGTGTGAGATACCTCTTATGATCATGTGATTGATCATATTTTGCTTAAATATGTGTGCTTGAATGATGTTATCTTATCATTTGTGTATGATCAATCATATTTGTCTTGGTGATAAGTGCATGCTATCTATACTTTATCATTTTGAGCGCTCCACCAAGATGTATGTGACATGGAAGAGTAACGCATGATCCTAATCGATTGTGCATTTGCATTCAAAAGCAAATCATAAATAATGCACAAATTTAGGGGGAGCTCTTGCTTATCACATACTTCTCAAAGCGACGATATATTTCATTCTTATTATCATTTGTCGAAGCTTTGATCTATATGTTGTCATCAATTACCAAAAAGGGGGAGATTGAAAGTGCAACTAATCCCTGGGTGGTTTTGGCAATTCATAACAACATATAGCTCATTGAACTAATAACTTTTCAAGTTGATTATTTCAGATAGTTCAATGATTGGCATGGCATGGACTAGAGATGTGGACCCCTCAAAATGCTAAGGACAAATATTGGTAAAAGCTTAAGACTCTACATTTCTATTTTAGCGATCCAAGATCACATTGAGTCCATAGGAAAAGCCAATACTATTAAAAGGGGATGAGGTGTTGCTTAATGGTCTACTTGCTCAAAATGCTTAGTGATATGCTCCACAGCCCTCAACCATCTTCTCATATCTAAACATGTCCTAAACCTAAAGTCAAACTCGGCCCCACCGATTTGATCTATCCGGCACCACCGAGTTCACTTGACATAGCCATAGCCAGAAACCCTAATCAGTTCGGTCTAACCGATAGGGATCTCGGTCTCACCGAGATAGGATTGCAAACTCTCTGTTTCCCTTCGTAACGTTTCGGTCTCACCGAGATGAGCGATCGGTCCCACCGAGTTGGCAATGCAAACTCTCTGTTTCCCTTTCATAACATTTCGGTCTCACCGAAAGGAGCGATCAGTCCCACCGAGTTTGCCTGACCAACTCTCAGTTTGCTCTTTACTGAAATCGGTCTCACCGAGTTCAAGTAATCGGTCAAACTGAGATCAAGTTTTGCCCTAACCCTAGCTCATCGGTCCCACCGAGTTGATCATATCGGTCCCACCGAAAAGCCTAACGTTCACATTTTTTACTGGATCGGTCTCACCGAGTTTACCTATTCGGTCTGACCGAGTTGGCTCATTTGTGTGTAGCGGTTAGATTTTGTGTGGAGGCTATATATACCCCTCCACCCTCCTCTCCATCAGAGAGAGAGCCATCAGAACATGCCTACACTTCCACTACTCATTTTCTGAGAGAGAACCACCTACTCATGTGTTGAGACCAAGACATTCCAATCCAACCACAAGAATCTTGATCTCTAGCCTTCCCCAAGTTGCTTTCCACTCAAATCATCTTTCCACCATAGCCAAATCTATGAGAGAGAGTTGAGTGTTGGGGAGACTATCATTTGAAGCACAAGAGCAAGGAGTTCATCATCAACACACCATCTATTACCTTTTGGAGACTGGTGTCTCCTAGATTGGTTAGGTGTCACTTGGGAGCCTCCGTCAAGATTGTGGAGTTGACCCAAGGAGTTTGTAAGGGCAAGGAGATCGCCTACTTTGTGAAGATCTACCCGAGTGAGGCAAGTCCTTCATGGGCAATGGCCATGGTGGGATATACAAGGTTGCTTCTTCGTGGACTCTTCATGGGTGGAGCCCTCCATGGACTCGCGCAACCGTTACCTTTCGTGGGTTGAAGTCTCGATCAACGTGGATGTACGATAGTACCATCTATCGGAACCACGCCAAAAATCTCCGTGTCTACATTGTGTTTGCCTCTCCAAACCCCTCCCTTTACCTTCATATGCAATGATTTACATTTCGCTGCTATACTCTTAGAATTGCATGTGTAGGTTGATTGCTTGACTTGTGCTAAGTTGTTAAAATCTGCCAAGACTTAAAATTGGGAAAAGGCTAGATTTTTTTTTGGTTAAGTAGTCTAAACACCCCCCCTCTAGACCTACTTTCGATCCTACAGCATCCCTCGCAATCTCAAAAATATTTGCTCGGCTGGAGTGTTTTTTTGTTTGATAGCACACGATTTATTATGTTTTAACCGTGTGTGATGTTTGTTACTCCAGCCCCGCTCTGCTTGAATCCCTTGATCCAAATTTTCGGTAGCCCCGCCATTTTACTCCCGCCTAGTAAAAATTTTAGTACCCACGTTATTTCCACAAACACCACCTTGGCCCCCCTCCACACACGCACACCCCAAATCTCGCACTCACCCCAAATCCCCCACTCACACACACACACACAAACACACACACCACCCCTCCCTTGGTCGAAACCCTAGCTAGGTGTGGCACCCCGGCTCAGAGCAACCAGTTTACCCTGCATTGCCAGCCCATGGATCATGTCTTCTGGCAACACACAACAACTTGGTATAGAAAGAAAACCGCTCTATTGATACATCGGTTCGATATACATCAGATAGTGAGGCCAAGCGGCACACACGGTGCTGCTACACATATTGTCGGTGTTCTGGGAACTAGGGTACCCAGACTTGCCTGCCTGCGGCCCACAACGTGGCTTCATCAGCGGCCTGGTACAGCCCTTCTCCAGCATCGACAACACAAGACCCTCGCGAGGGGCCAAGCCTCGCGAGGCGGACGATGCCAAGACCTCCGGAGGGAGCGGTTTCCCCAAGCCCGCTCCTGAGGAGCAGAGATTTCCATGCAAGCCCCACCTCGTGAGGTTCAGATGACGCAAGCCATGACGATCAAGGCGAGGTGGGCGCCAGCAGGCGCAGTATAGCAGGTTTCCTCTTTGGTGCTAAGGAAGCGAGCGCAGACGCAGAGTCCCAAGGAATCAGCCAAAGGTTTCCATTCCCGTGCTACAAGACCAGGACGGCAGGACGGATGTCATCGCCGAGCCCACCACGACGTCACGACCAGAAGCTTTGTAGGCGAAAACCACCTTTCATCAGGATAAGGTGTACTACTTGTCTCCCTTCAAACTTGGCCGTTGTGGGATCCCTTCCCGCCTTCATTTTGGGGGAAGAGGACTGAGGCCACTATAAATATAGCTAGGCCACCACCATAGAAGAGGGAGGATAAGAGGACGAGAGCATCCTCACCAGCTCACACCAGCATAAGAACACTCCTCCTGAGGTTGTTCTCCCTCTGTACTAGTTCATCCTCAGCCCACCTCGAGGCCAATCCACCACAAAGCAGGAGTAGGGTTTTACACCGCAAGGTGGCCCGAACCTGGGTAAACTGCTGAGTCCCTTTCCTTTCCTGTTCATTGAGCTAGGCGGTGAGATCGACGAGTCGGTAGGCTAGGGAGATCGAGTACTTCGCACGCACCCCAGAGTTCGAACCTTTCTTGGGTCTGCGGAGCCCTGAATCCGACATTTGGCACGCCAGGTAGGGGTGCATCGGAGCCTCTCTTCCGCCGACCGATTCGCTGCCGTTCCACCATTCCCATGGCCGACGCTCGTCGAGTTCACGCTGAGCACCGGGCTGCTCTCGCTGCCCGTGTCGCCCAGACTGCACCTGCGGGCAACGGCGCCCCCCGCCGTTCCCTGTCGCCTACGGCAAACGCTGCCACCGGCCCCACGGCCCACGAGCAGCAGGCTTCGTCGCTGCATCCCTCTGTACGGCGCGACGGGCGCATCGCCACCCCGTCGCTGACTCCGGCAGCTGCTTCATCCTCCCATGCCCGTCACGGCCCGGCAAACGCGCAGGCCGCGTTGCTCATGGCGCGCGAGCTTCTGCGCTATCGCCCGACCGACGACCTCTACGAAGACTGGCTGGACCGCATCGCCGAGCTCGTCAGCCCTGCCGGAGAGACCCCTGCTCCATCTCGCCCGCTGCCTCTCCAGCCACCTCTTGCGGGTGACGTGGCCCACGGTGCGCCTCCTCCACCTCCCAGGCAAGAAGTCGCCCTCGAGCCAAGGCGTGAGGCTCCTCAGCGCGACCCGCCGCGCAGGGCGCCGGCGCGCGATGAAGAAAGCTGCCAAGTGGTGCAGCGCCCCCAAGGAGAGGTGCACATGCTCCCAGTGCTGCCACGTCAAGACCGCGTTTTGCCTGAGGCGGCGATGCGTGAGCACCAAGTCCAGGCTCCCCCTCTGTGGCGAGCTCCCGTGGGAGCGGCGGGCTGCCGTGCGTTCACCCCGGAGCTGCGTGGCGTCGTATGGCCAGGGAAGTTCAAGCCAGACCTGCCTCCATGCTACGACGGCACCCTCGACCCTGCAGAGTTCCTCCAGCTCTACGAGCTAAGCATCGAGGCGGCCAACGGCGACGAGAAGGTCATGGCGAATTGGTTCCCATGTCCCTCAAGGACGGCGCGCACTCATGGCTCCTGAACCTCCCTGCTGGATCGATCTCCTCATGGGATGAGATGTGGGAGCGCTTCATCGCCAACTTCCAGGGAACTCGAGACCGTGCTCCAGCTGTGGGCGACCTGCGGCGCGTCAAGCAACAGCCTGGGGAGACCTTGCACAAGTACATCCAGCGCTTCACCAACGTTCGTCTCAAGATACCCAAGGTGACGGATGAGGCCATCATTTCCGCGTTCATTGATGACGTCCGGGATGTCAAGATGAAGGAAGAGCTCGCCTGGGGAGACCTTGCACAAGTACATCCAGCGCTTCACCAACGTTCGTCTCAAGATACCCAAGGTGACGGATGAGGCCATCATTTCCGCGTTCATTGATGGCGTCCGGGATGTCAAGATGAAGGAAGAGCTCGCCATGCATGAGGACCTGTGCTTGGCTCTGGAAATGTTTAACATGGCAGCAAGATGCACGAGGGCCGAGGAAGGTCGCCTCACCCTCCTCGAGCTCCCAGAAGCTGACCCAGAAGACAAGAAGGCCAAGGCCAAGGACGTGAAGCACAAGGGGCCAGCTGTGCTCGCGGCTGAACCTGCGATGAAGCGCGGCTACGACTACCTGGAGTCCTCCAACGGCAGCCGTCCGTTCTGCATCTTCCACAACGTGCATAACCACAACACCAACGACTGCCAAGAGCTCAGGGCCATCCGGGACGGGCGCCTTGGCTGCCGCCCTGAGCGCAACGACCGCGGCTACGGCCGTGGAGGAGGCCGAGGTGGCCGACGCTGGGAGAACCGCGACCCCCGCCAGGACTGGCGTGACCAGCCCCGTGAGGATTGCTGGCAGGGCCAGCCTCGCGTGGGCCCCTAGAGGGATCAGCCTCATGGGGACCACCCTCAGGGCAACGCTAGCCTTCCTCCGCCGCCGCCGCCGCCAAGGAGGAATGATGACCACCACCAAGATGATGGGGCTGGGGGCTTCCAAGAGCCTCGTGCCGTGGCTTGCATCCTGGGCAGCGCTCAGGCTCCCGCTTCTCACCGCATCTTCAAGTAGTTCGCTCGTGAGGTGAACGCGGCCCTCCCCAATCTCGAGGCGACGCATCCGCTCAGGTGGTCCAAGTACGCCATCACCTTCGACTCTACTGACTAGCTCAAGTATGCGGCCGCCGCTGGCGCGCTCCCAATGTTCTGCTCTCCTACCATCAGCAACGTCCTCGTCACCAAGACACTCATCGACGATGGTGCGGGACTCAATGTCCTCTCTATCGAGATGTTCGATAGACTCCAAGTGCCGTATGACCAACTTCAGCCTACCAAGCCCTTCTCAGGAGTGACCGACGGCTCCACCACCCCGATAGGGCAGACCCGCCTCCCTGTCACCTTCGACAAGCACGACAACTACCGCACTGAGCTCATCGACTTCGACGTCGCCCACATCTACCTCCCGTACAAAGCCATCCTCGGGTATCCAGCCCTGGCCAAGTTCATGGCCGCCACTCACCACGGCTACAATGTCCTCAAGATGCCAGGGAGCGGCGGCATCATCATGGTCGCCTGCGACGAGAAGGACGCGGTGTGCTCCCTCGAGCGCGCCTACCAGGCTGCAGCGGTCAAGAACGCAGACGATGAGGGCGCTGCCTACCCTCCCGAGGCCGTTCCCAAGAAGAAGTAGCTGCTCCGCCCGGGACCCCAGGAGGATGGGGCGCCCGACGACCGTGCCTCAGGGCCTGCGCCCACTGACGAGGCACCTTCTCCTCTTGCATAGGAAGGCGCGCCCGGCGCCCCTCTCAGGCTGGGCTCAGGGGCTCTCCTCTGGAGGGCCTCAAACCTGGCCAGCATCACGAGGGAGGCGTTCGGGCACCATGTGGAGGCGTGCTTCAACGCGCGCTTCCGCGAGAAGAGCGCAGGGCGCGAGGCGCCAGGCGCGAGGCGCCAGGCGCTCGGGAGTTCATCACCAAGGCGACCGAGGATCTTCAGGAGGCGAGGGCCATGCGAGGCGAGCATCACCCCGCACCACCAGGCGCAGCTCCCTCCCCTGACGAGGGCAGCGGGCTGCGCGTCTGCATCAACATCCCAGGGCTCAACCGAGCTGCGTCTCAGGAGCTCAACTGGTCGTCACACGTGGGCCGGTGCGAGGGCTCCACTCACAGCTACGTTCGCATGCCTTTCGGTTTGCTGAACCAGGCTGCCACGCACCAGCGCCACATGCGGAGCTTCCTGGCGGCTCACGAGGCCAGGCACCAGGCGATCCTGTCGGAGGAGGCACCGAATCCTCGCGAGCCCCCCGGGCCCCCGGGGCCTCACGAGGCTCAGGAGCTGGATGGCTCATGAGGAACGACTTCTGCGGCTCGCGTCTTCAGCTACTCCAACACTTTTTCAGCAACGGTGCCAGGTGACATTTTTCAGTTTGTTCAGTTGGGGGCGCCCCTCGGGCTGCATTATCCCCAAGTCGTGTGGGTCCATCCCTATGGCATGTATCGCTCTTAGCATCTATCAGAGCTGGCCTTACCTCTTCATGAGTTGCTTTATGATTATCACCTGCCTGCCCGGTGTCCTACCGCCCCTTCACGGCCTCCGCGCATTGCGAACCTGCCTGTTGCTCATCCCGCCACGGGGGCTGCTAGCACAGCGCCTGTGCTCGGGTCCGTCCCTGCAGCACTGATAAACCTGAGAGATCGAGCTCTGGCTCGCGGCCTGCCCCGCGCACGTCACCTCACCGGATCCTCAGTGCCTTCGTCTTCTTGCGGAAAGATCAACGACTAGACGGCAAGCGCGGCTATGTATACTAACTCGCAGGAACCTCCGGAACCAGACTACGAGCAGCTCCCGCAGGCCACTCCTTTTTCGTGCAATTCGCTTGCACGTTAAAGGGGGGGTCCCTGAGCATCGCGCCTTAGGGACTCCTATTGGCTCTTGACCCCTCACCCCCTGGCCCTGACCACGGCATTGCGACCTGGCATACCAGCGGCGGCTGAGCCTCGCTCGAGGGCTGGGACCCGAGAACATAGAGCATCCAGATGAGCAAGAGAAAGGGGACCGGCGTGAGCCCTACCTAGAACCGCCACCACCAGGACGCAGTCAGGCATCGTGCGGAGGAATCGCTGCAGGACTGCCAAGATAAGTCACCACATACATGTCGGCGTAAATCTCACAACCCAGTATTTTGATTTTCGCGATCTCGCTCGGGCAAGGCCGTTTTCCCTATCGGCCTTTAGGGGGCTGCTTGGACGCTAAAGGGGAAGTCTTGAGCATCGCGCCTCAGGGGCTCTTACCAGACCTCGGGCCGCCCACCTCCTGGCCTTGACCACGGCATTGCGACCTGGCATACCAGCGACGGCTGGAGCCGCCTGGGGACTGGGTCCTGTCAGCGTAGAGCGCTAAAGCTACCGCGAGAACGAAAGGGAGCACCATGCCAAAATGAGATACGCAATCGCAGCATCGAACTAGGAACAATAACACTAAGGCAAAAGCATTACAGTTCTTACATGCCCCCACGGGGCTCGTCACAGTTTTGTGCAGGAAAAACAGAAGAAGGGACTTTGGAGAACCCTGGCCTCAGGACGTCACCGACGGCGCTGAGTCGACGCTGCTGCCGCGCTCCACCCGCGGCGAGAGCTCGGCGGCTTATAGCAGTCGTCGTCGCTGGACTCTGGAGAGTCGCTAGATTCTGGAGAGCTGCTGTCACCAGAGGAGCTGCTGGCAAGGCCAAGGGCATGTTCAGCGCCCGTGGCCATGCCATGTGGATCGCCTCCTCCGGAGCAGTACTCCAGGCGCCGGCCGTCTTCACCGAAGACCTTGAAGAAAATTGTAGAGGCTCCGTCGTATTCAAAGTGGATGGCGAGGGCCCCCTCCGGGCAGCAGGCGCGGGCGACCTCGCCCCATCCCCGGGTCATGAAGACTTCGCCAGGATGGACGACCTCGACCTCCGCTTCGGTAGCTTGGCTGCAGCACCTGGCGTGTTGCAGCCACAGCTCAACGTGCCCCCTTGGTGGTATTTCCTCCGCGAAGAACCGTGGGAGCCGGATCCATGTGCGTGGCGGCATTGCCGCCCACACCACAAACTCACGTGACGTGCCTTCGGCATGAGTTCGCAAGCCGGAAGGTCGGGCAGCCGTCACCTGTCCTCCTCCATGACCCTGGCCCACGCGGCGCTGGGCGCTGTCTCCAAGCACAGGGCCCTGCGCGCGGGCGTACATAGGGGTCGGGAACCCGGTGGAGCCCGCTCGTGCCAAGGCCGCGTCACCTCGGTCCCTTCACCGGCGTCGCGGGAGTGGCCGAGCCTCTTCTTCGGCGAGAGTGGCACGGGCTCCTCCCGAGGGGCTTTTCCCTTCTCTGATGCGGAAAACCTCCTTATCGGCGCCATGGACGCTTCATCGAGACGGCGAGGCAAGAAGGAAGAAGAAGCAAGCAGCGGGAAGACGGAGATGAACAGGGGCTCCGCCCCCCTCCCATTTATAGCCAAAGGGAGGCCAACCACGGGCCTCCACGATCTCCGGTAATGTTGATCTTTTTGCATGCAATAGGTTATTGTCAAGTCGGACGGTTGCCGAGGCAGCGTGGGGAAGCGGAGACGCCCACGTCCCATCAAGCGCCACGCATCGACCGGGTCCGCAGGCAGTTAGGGCCCGCGGCGCTTCGCCCTTGCCCTTTGGCTTCGCCTCAAAGCCAAGTCCGAGCGCGCCTTGGGCTCTGTTGCTACTGTCGGCGTTCTGGGAACCGGGGTACCCAGACTTGCCTGCTTGCAGCCCCCAACATGGCTTCATCAGCAGCCTAGTACGGCCCTTCTCCAACATCAACAATACAAGACCCTCGCTAGGGGCCAAGCCTCGCGAGGTGGACGACGCCAAAACCTCCGGAGGGAGCAGCTTCCCCAGGCCGGCTCCTGAGGAGCAGAGATTTCCATGCAAGCCCCACCTCATGAGGTTCAGATGACGCAAGCCATGACGACCAAGGCCAGGCGGGCGCCAGCAGGCGCAGTACAGCAGGTTTCCTCTTCGGTGCTAAGGAAGCAAGCGCAGACGCAGAGTCCCAAGGAATCAGCCAAAGGTTTCCATTCCCGTGCTACAAGACTAGGACGGCAGGACGGTGGTCATCGCCGAGCCCACCACGACGTCACGACCAGAAGCTTTGCAGGCGAAAACCACCTTTCGTCAGGATAAGATGTACTACTTGTCTCCCTTCAAACTTGGCCGTTGTGGGATCCCTTCCCGCCTTCATTTTGGGGGAAGAGGACCGAGGCCACTATAAATATAGCTAGGCCACCACCATAGAAGAGGGAGGAAAAGAGGACGAGAGCATCCTCACCAGCTCACACCAGCACAAGAACACTCCTCCTGAGATTGTTCTCCCTCTGTACTAGTTCATCCTCAGCCCACCTCGAGGCCAATCCACCACAAAGCAGGAGTAGGGTTTTACACCGCAAGGTGGCCCGAACCTGGGTAAACTGCTGAGTCCCTTTCCTTTCCTGTTCATCGAGCTAGGCGGTGAGATCGACGAGTCGGTAGGCTGGGGAGATTGAGTACTTCGCACGCACCCCAGAGTTTGAACCTTTCTTGGGTCTGTGGAGCCCGAATCCGACACATATGTACATTATTTAGTGAACATGAAAGGGGCCTCGAGCACGACGATAAAGCTACGCGGCAGCGGACAGACGACGTAGAAGGACTCCATCTCACAGGGACACTAATGTGGACACGGCCTAGACTGCGATGCAACGATGCAACTCCAACTCCGGTACGGCTTCTCCTGAAACTGGCATGACACGCCAGGTGAGTACTTTGAATGTACTCGCAAGCTCACACAAATAAAGCAACAATGGCAAACAATAACATGATAATTAAGCAGGTTATATGCAAGAACTTAACATGCTACTCATGAAGTGACAGTGCTCACAACAGGGCCTCTCGGACCTGCTTACCATCTTGGTTACCTCGTAACCACAAACATCATCCATCATCTTACCACGGTGATCACCTCCGGATCACAAAAGAAACCGTCTCGACGGTCCCAACAAGTTCACCATCATAGCAAGTGCCACAAGTATAACTTTAGTGTGCAGGTTAAATATTTCTGTTGATCCACGGTGTGACCTACTACGAACTGTGTCCGTGACCAAGGACGTGGCTATCGATAGATTAAAAACACTCTGCAGAGGTTAGCACACTGTACCCACACCACAGAACCCATGGCCTCGAACTCTCATTCGGGTGGACCAACAGCGTTTCGACAGAACCAATTTATTGCCATGACACTCTCCCAGCCACTCCGACCAACTCCCCTTTGCGCTAAGTCCTGGGTGGCCCCGATGTCACCTCGTGACACCCAACGGCCACTGTCGTGGCAAACCAAAACGGTCCCAAATGGGGACAATGGTACCAAATCAACTACAGGCACACAAGGCTATGCCTGCCTACTGGGCCAGGGTAGCGCAAGCGCATAACATTCCCTAGTTGGAGGCACCGGTGAGAGGCATAACAACAAACCGAGAAAGGGCCTCCCCATAAAGACAAATGTGGTTGCACTGGGAAGCTCGATTCGGGGACACCATGAATCGACCAGCAGCATGTTCAAGTTGGATTATTATCAGGTTTCAACTTGCAAAGAAATATTTTCGAGTCATAGTATGCCATGAAGATGCAACAATATCCCTATGCACCATTTCAACATAATGCCGGTATGAACTTACTCATGCTCATGATCATATTACTCTACTGCATAATGTTGACCAACCAACTCAAATACTACTGAAAACACAATAAGCATAGCATGAAAATGAAACTAGCACAAGTGATGTTATTTTAATTTTCTATATGCATTATATGAGACCATATTCAAGTGAAAATCATAATCATTGTAATGTCACCCTTGCAAATATTTGTTATGGCTTGCCTTAGTGCAGAGGAGGGTCACAATCCTTCTGGTTCTCCTCAAGGCAGCAAGTTCCTTCTGAAAATAATTAAAATAGCAAAAAGAAAATGTCACATAACACTTTTAAATGCACCAGAAAATATCTACAGCAAGAAAAAATCTCATATTTTGCATGCTGATAGAGGAGTTCAAGACAAAACCAATGCAAAAAGAATCAACTGATTTGGACTTATAGAATAAAAGTTAGAGCTGGTCAAAGTTTGGTCAAATTTCTGAATTAAAATTGATTTTAGAAAATAACCAGAGGGGGTGACGTCGAAGGCGTATTTGAGGTTTACGCCTCCACTTATACTGCTTTGGCAGATGAGCAAAGAGGCTGACAAGCGGGCCCCGCTAGCAGGGTTAGAAGAGAGAGAGAGAGAAGTAGGGGGCGGCGGCTCGGGCGCGGGTGGTTCTCCGGCGAGGAGGCCACGGCGGCCGCCGGCGAGTGGATGGATGGACGTGGCACTTCACGGTGAACACGCACATACCAATAGCTCGGTCGAAGGTGGACGAACGGTGTCGTGGTGGTCGTATCCAGAGGCATTGGCGGAGGGGGGCTCATCGGAGTTGAGGATTTCGGCGAGGCAGGGGCATTCCAGCAGCACGAGCATGACCAGGAGAACACTACGAACACGCCGGAGGGGTTGGAAGACGTCGCCGAGCGCCGGAGGAAGCAGGGCACCAAAAGGGGATCGACGGCGATCTCTGGTGCAGAATGGCGGCCAGAGGCCTGCCTGGCCTGGCCACGGCCTTCTACGAGAGGTTTGGAGGTCAGAGGAGATGGGTGGTGTGGCTAGATGAGCTCGGGAGGGGCTCTGTATATAGGCAGGGGCGAGGAGGGGTTCGAGATCGCCGGAGAAGGCTCTGGAGTGGCGACAAACGGTGCTCAGGATGGATGGGAGAGGTCGAGGGGCTCACGCGGTCACAGTGGAGGCAAGGAGCCAAGCACATGACGCAGGAGGGCGATGGCATGAGCACACGGGTGCACTGTGCTCCCTGCTCCCTTGTGGCCGGTTCTGCAGCGGCTATCGCCGGCGTCGGGGAGCTCCAGCGAGAGGTCAGGGGTGATGAGTCGAGGTTCGTGAGGGTTGGAGACAAGCGGGGTTGGCCTGGGGCGGACGCACGGGTGAGGCAGTGGCAAAACCGACGCACCGAACACGCTGCGTGCATGCTAGACGTCGTGGCCAGACGCGGTCACCGCGTGCATGGGTTCAACACGTTGCACCCAAGGAGTTAGATCATGTCTGGGAGCTTGTCTCTGCAGTGCTTTGTCACTCTGTGTTGATGGATCGAAGCCAGGGCGACAAGATGAGACTTGAGCTTCTTGGCAAGTTTTTGGACAAAAACTTATGAGGATATTTGAGAGAGTTCTAGAGAGAGCTAGGAGCTGAAACTTGGGGGTTATGGCTTACATAGGAAGGTCATTAAGCCATAAAAATTTCAGCTCAAGAGGATTTGTCAAAAATGTACTTGCTTCACAAAGTACCACTTCTGACTAGAATGGAAATGATTTTCTAAAGCAAAAACACTCCTCATAACTATAGGATATTTTTGCATGGGAAGATGAGGCATGGTCCAAAGAATATTTGGGATTTTTCTCAAATTTTTGGGAGCAAGAAAAATAGGGGTTGCTTTGGAGCACAAGTGAAAATAGGTCATTTCCAAAGAGAAAATGAATATTTTTCTTTCTAATGGCAATATTTGGAGATATCAGAGGGCAAGAGATGTTTTTGTGAGTGAGAGGAGACACTTGGGTGAAAATCAAAACGATGCCCAAGTGTTAAGTCCAAATGAGTCAATTCAAGAACTCAAATTCAAACCAAATTGCAATAAACTCCAGAAAAATAAAAATGGCAAAAACCAGGGTGTCACACTAGGTCATCATCGTTGCCGCCGCCGCGCTGCCTCAATCTTCAACCTCTGCTGGTCTGCCCGTGTAGGTTACCCACCAATATACATACCCTGGGCGCCCTGAGTTTCTTAGATGACGCCTGCGAAACGCCCCCTTTCCCACAGATACCCATCCCCCTCCCCCACTCTAGAGCATCGCAGCCTAAGCCCGGCTACGCTTCCCGGGAAGCTCGAGGAGCGAATGGCCCAAAAGAGCTTTACCGCGGCCTCTTCGCCCGACGTCAGCAAGGTGGCCGCCGAGGAAGCTGACGACGATGACTGGCCGCAACCTTTCAATCAGCGGGCTAGAGTATTCTGGTATGTCGTGGACACCGGCTACGACATCAAGGTCGTCGACAGCGACGGCTTGACGTGGGCTATGTCACAGGTTAAGTTGCCCACCCCCAACCCCTTGGGTTCCACAGCCGGCGATCTCATCGATGGCCTTGTCGCTGATCTCCTGTGGCTCGTTATGAACAATTTGCCATCCTTCATCGCCATGGAGCCCGTTTTGTCATTTCGGAAGGACATGTTCTACAATGTTGGCTTGGGATCCTTAGCTGCCAAGTCAGGCCTCATCGATGGCGACCACGAGGAGGAGCCCATCTGTGACAAGTGAGGAAACCCATGATTTGTTTTGTCATGCCTCTTCACCGGGGGAATCCCGTGATTTGTTTTCTCGAACCCCTTTTGTAGTGAGAACCTTTCCAGTATTTATTGCTACATTTGGTTTGCATTACGCCTTGTTTATTTCAATGCTTTTTGGTTGTTTGGTTGTTTGTAGTTAGCATATGTCCAGTTTCAATTGCCATCTTTGGTTGTTCATAGTATGCCTTGTTTATTTCAGTTATTCACAATGTGATGTTCTATATGTGCAAGTATGAACTCTGCAGTTCAATTTCATCAATACCAGTTTTAACAATAGCTCTATGAATGGCTATATTTGGTTGCTTTTAAGCATGTTGTAGTTAACATGCCTTTCCATTTGATTTAACAATAACTCGTGTACTTAGACCTGCACAATACTAGTTTGAATGGCTATGTTTGCTTGTTTTTAAATGTTAGGCCTGTTGCAGTTAACACACCTTTCCACTTCTTGTTTTTCTTAACTAGCGTGCTTTAACCTTCGCCATGAAGCTATCATTTGCAGATTATGTTGTCTACCATGGATATATTTGGTTGATGTTTAGCCTGTTGTGCTTAACATGCCTTTAGGTGTACTTACACAGGACAATATTGGGAACAACTGCTGTTTACCATCGAGGTTAGTTTCATCCCATGGGTTATATATACTCCCTATTCAGGATATCGGTAGCTGGTACCATATAGGCCGGGAGCTGATAAGGGATTAATCGTCGAATCAGACATTTAACTGAATATATCTGTAACCCATTTATTGGTAGGTTAACTAGGGCCATATCTAACATATCTGAGACTACATAGCAAGATGCATTCTACTGAATGACTAAATATGCAATCCTAGGCCACATAGCAACAAGGAAGGGCTGTTTGGTTCTAGACCTAGGAGTGCCACACTTTGTCATACAATGTTGCCAAACTTGCCAAAGGGTTAGTTCTTCAAAACGAGAGCCAGAAGTTGGCACGCCTAAGAGAATCTTGCCACACTTTTTGAGTGTATGTGATGTTGTACCATAGTGTGGCTTGCCTAGGATGTGGCTTGAACCAAACACACACCTAAGTCAGTCAAACTTGCCTAACCTTAGGTGTGGCAACCTTTGGCAAACGTAGTCTCAAACCAAGAGTGTTACCTTAATGTTCTGATGATGTCTAGCTATACATAGAAGAGCAGCAAGAACAACAACACAACATCAGTTAACTGTAGTTAATCGGCTGATATTTGTAAAAATGTAATAAACTCCCTCCGCCCCATAATATAAGATGTTTATTCATCCACGCTGTGAGTATATTGGATGTTATAAGATCTTATATAATGGGACGGAGGGAGTGTTGTACTACATCATTGGGCAGTTGTTGTTTAGCTTCTAATATTAACTTGGTGCTTTTAGGTACATGTCATTGGTAAAGATCCGTGCTTCGACCCTTTTTGCGTATGGTGCAATGAGATATTGATGAACCAGCATCAAGTGAGGAAACTGATAAAGATTGTTAGTAAAATGGGTCAAAAGATGGAAATTAAACTATTTGTTTACACTTTATCCAAGACAACAGTGAACCGCAGCATGGTAAGTAAGAACTCTGCAACCTTGTGTTTTACTGCCCATAATGAGTTGTGTTAGATGACAATGTCTAAATCTTTTTCCTTTGCAGTGGTTCTCGAAGCATTTTACTCAAGATTACCTCTCAAACTACATGATTTGTGGGCATGAAAAGGTTAAAGTATTTCTACCAGAACACAATGACTATCTAGATGTCCTCCTGAGTCATGAAGATAGTGAAGAATGGGCGGTCGGCCATCACAAGGGGTTGGACTAGAGTCATGCGTGCCTTCTGCATGGAGGAGAGCAAAATACGGGCATTCCGCTTCACCTTGTTCAGCAACCAGAATGTCTTTTGCATCATTCTTTACCGTATTTAATAGTACAAGTATACAACCCTAGTTCATCATTCTTTATTTTGTGCTTATGTAATTCTTGAACATATGTATCTGTGAATCGAATAATGCATTGGTTGTTTAACCTGATGGATATGAATAAATTTATAGCCAACTTTCAAATTCAAATTCGGTACAATTTTAAATAGCAGCGATTTAATTAGGGTCAAAATATGCTCTGCATGTTGTTACGGCGCACACGGCCTGTAAAGCACAAACGTGTGTGATATACATCATAATCCGACATAGTTTGCAGAGAGGAAACGTGCATGACCCTGCACACAGTTGCCACTTGGGAAGCCTGTGTGATGTTAGAAAATATCACAAACGGTGCGAGCAAACTAAATGTTTGTGATAGTCACCTTATCGTACATGGTTTACAATCATGAACTGTTTCGGATGTCGTAGGCATTGTAAACATTGCACCACATAATAGCGTGTGCGATAGTTATCCTATACGACACTAGTACGACAGTCCGACATTTCGTAATCCTATCCGACACTCGTATGATGATTAGGTAATCTTCTTAATTACAGATTGCATACGGTTCGAGAGAAGTGAATGTGTGTGATAGTCTCCTTATCACACACGCTTGGAAATCATTAACTGTTTGTGATGGGGTGCACATCGTAAATGTTGCATCACATAATAGCGTGTGCAATGGTAATGTCAGCACACACAAGTAGCAAGGATGGAGCGTTCAGGATATTTGATCTAGCACAAACAGTTGTGTGACGAATCGCGTTTGAGATACATGGTAGCAACGCATACGCTTAGTTATCCAAAACATATGCATTGCTACTCCCTATCCCCGATGGTTACTGGGTCGTGTGGGAAGGACCCCCTATCGCCCACACTGGCCTGGCGATGGTTTAAAATGTCGTCGCGGAAAGGGGTTAAAAACCGTTTGTATAGTAGCTCGCTGTACCAGTGATGACCAGTCCTATTTTCCCCATGAGGTGTATGCTCAAAATTGGCAGGGTTATATTACTCATATCATGCATATGGTGTCTTGCATTGCTTATTTTAGACATCATATACACAATATATAATGCCCTCTGCTGAGTTTAGACATCATATATGCGAATGCCATTTGCTTAATTTCTTATTATATAAATTATATATGTGAATTATATCATCCATCATGTTTACAGAGACAACATATATGTGAAGCCAACCTATTAAATAAAGACATCATATAGTTATATCATCTCATCCTGTTTACATAGTCATCATATTTTGAATTATGTCATTCTATCCGTGAATTATATCATGCCATCATGTTTCCATAGACAGCATGTATGTGAATTATGACTAAGAACTTGGTAATATATAAACTTGATTAAATATTGCATCGTTTGAGCCTAAAAATATATTGCACCATTTGACTTGAGACAAAATTTATAAGTTTTTTCTTAGAGATGAAGAAGATACCACCTTGGATTGAGCTAGTTCTAGGTACATGAAAACTATAAGGATCGTGACAAAAATTAGAAAAGGATAGATAAAAATGTGATAAACATGTACGAGAATGACAATATAATCCGATCCTAATTGTGTGCATTGTGGTAATAATGCTTGGGTTGAATCCTAGTATGCATAGGCCAATAATATGGCACCCAGTAGTAGTAGGCATGACTGTATCATTAGCCTTCACATGGCTGATGGTGTCTTTGCCCCTGTGAAATACCCAGGATGCCCATAGGTTTTCATACATCACTATACCTGCCCTACATGCACCCACATTATATAGTTGTAAGGAAAAACTTCAAATTTGTTACCTGATTGTAGTAGAATCGAGACGTCTCACATATGAAAGAGTTTAAATCAAATAAATAAACGGCGATCGTTGTTTTTTTCCTTTTAAAAGTTAAGTAACGAGGTAATGTTGGGTTTGAAATTTAATCCAGAGTTCCGGACACCTCAATTTTGAAAAATAAAGACCAGTCGCATATTGTTATACAATATATACTACATCGTCCACTGTATAGCACTTCATACACGGCTCCATGATTACTTTAAAAAATCATTTAGGGTAGATAACCTATTAAATAGAATTAATATATTCTATCTAAATAAAATAAAACTATATGCATGTAGTGTCATGCATAAAGAGAAAAACAATGTGCGGCTCTACTGATTCTCGACAGAACCGACAAAACCGTGCAGTTATCCTCACGAAAACAACCAACGAAACCACGGCGGCACGCAAGATTGCGCGAGGTACAATGAGGGTGCACAAGGAAAAATATGGATGTTTTAATAATCGCATGGGCAAGTGGAAAATGAGGTAATAAGATAACTGGGTAGACAATAGTGTAGGAGACAAGTAATTAGCACACGAAGAACGGATGTTACTACAGAACCTAAAATCAAATTTGATTATACATTGACTTTTTTTCGACAAATTGAAGGAAATTAGGAGGATACATTCGAAACTAAAATTAGTAGTTTTATAAATAGAACAATGTACGTGGTTTTATTTTGAACCATTACAAAACGCGAGTATGCATAAGCATTCACAAGGATTGAATTCTAAAAGAATACAAATAATCTGACTAGATCAAAAGAAAAAAATGAAGAAATATATTCATGGAATAAATGCACATAATTTCAGAAACGTTACATATAATGCAAGTAAGAGAGAGAGAGAGGAGAGAGAGAGGGGGGACGGAGGCAGAAAAAGGGGCATAAAAAACTACAAGGACATCTATATATAAACACCTCACAGGACATAAAAGAAAGAAAAGACAGAGAGAATAGCAAAAGGAAAACAAAAAATAAAAAGGAAGGAGAGAGATAGAATAGAGAGAGACGCACAACAAGAAAGGAAGGAGAGGAAGAGGAGGAGGAGGTGGTGGTGCCGTGGTATGGCCTTTGAGGTTGCCATGCCTCCCCCAAGATCCTAGGCAGCCAGCTCGAGACCCCTTCCTTGGATCAACCGGTGCGCCCTGCCCCTGAATTCACCGCTCTCTCTCCGCCCCGCCGCGCCAAATTCTGCTCCATTTTGGTGCCCAATTCCTGCGCTTTCGATCGGTTCTTGGAGACGGGCATTCCTGGTGCGTTGTCGTCCGTGTTTAGATCTGCCGCCCGGATCGCCGGCGCGCTAAAGATCGGATCTTGGCGGCGGCGGGGCTCGTTTTCTTGATCCGATGGCGCCTGTTTCGATCGGTCGGCGTAAGATCTGATGTGAAAGCTGCTGTCTTTGTGTTCTTTGCAGGTTGGACGTAGGAGCCGGAGCCGGAGATGGAGGCGGACGCCGGGAAGCTGTTCATCGGTGGCATCTCGTGGGACACCAACGAGGACCGCCTCCGGGAGTACTTTGAGAAGTACGGGGAGGTGGTGGAGGCCGTCATCATGCGCGACCGAGCCACGGGCCGCGCCAGGGGCTTCGGGTTCATCGTGTTCGCCGACCCAGCAGTTGCAGAGCGTGTAATAATGGAGAAGCACATGATCGACGGCCGGATGGTAAGACTCGGTGTTTGCTTACGTACGCTAGGTTCATGATGATGTGCTAGATCCATGCTGTTATATTGCTTTGTAGCTTTTTTTTTTTGTAATTACTATCATTGTGGAAAATTCAGAATGTTTGGATTGTTCTGTCAGGTGGAGGCCAAGAAAGCTGTCCCTAGAGACGATCAGCAAGCTCTTAGCAAGAGTGGTGGCAGTGCTCATGGATCACCAGGGCCCAGTCGCACCAAGAAGATTTTCGTTGGGGGTCTTGCATCCACCGTGACAGAGGCAGACTTCAGGACGTATTTTGAGCAGTTTGGCACGATCACTGATGTTGTCGTGATGTATGATCACAACACACAGCGTCCTAGAGGGTTTGGGTTCATAACGTACGATTCTGAAGACGCTGTGGACAAGGCATTGTTCAAGACATTCCATGAACTAAATGGTAAGATGGTTGAAGTCAAGAGGGCTGTTCCTAAGGAGCTATCACCTGGACCTAGCATGCGCTCTCCTGCTGGCGGAATCAACTATGTTATGAACAGAGCCAATAGCTTTCTCAATGGATATACCCAAGGTTACAGTCCGAGCCCGGTAGGTGGTTATGGAATGAGGATGGATGCAAGGTTTGGGCTTCTATCAGGCGGCCGTAGTAGTTATCCTTCTTTTGGTGGTGGTTATGGAATTGGTATGAACTTTGACCCAGGGATGAACCCAGGTATTGGCGGTAGCTCGAACTTCAACAATAGTGTCCAGTATGGACGGCAGATCAATCCATACTACAGTGGTAATTCGGGTAGATACAATAGCAACATTAGCTATGGTGGAGTCAACGACAATTCTGGGTCAGTGTTCAACTCACTGGCTCGTAATCTGTGGGGTAATTCAGGTCTCAATTACTCTTCCAACTCTGCAAACTCCAATTCCTTCATGTCATCTGCAAATGGGGGGCTTGGTGGAATCGGGAATAACAATGTGAACTGGGGAACCCCTCCTGTGCCTGCTCAGGGTGCTAACACTGGCTCGGGCTATGGCAGTGGGAACTTTGGTTATGGATCGACTGAAAACAACTTCAATCTGAGTCCCGGTGCTTATGGAAGGAACACTGGATCAGGTGGCGTCAATGCTTCACTCAACCAGTCAAGCAATGGATATGGGAGGAACTTTGGAGATTCGTCAGCGGGTGGTGGTGGCTCCATCTATGGAGACACAACTTGGAGGTCTGGATCTGAGCTTGATGGAACCAGCCCATTTGGATATGGGCTTGGGAATGCAGCTTCAGATGTTACAGCAAAGAGCTCAGCGGGTTACATGGGGCATTAACAGATAGAGGTTAGATCTTTTCTTCATTGTATTATCCTTGTGCTTTTCTTTTTATAGTTTGCAAATGTTTAAGTACTAGTTCATGTACTAGCAGCATCAGATAAAGACCCTCAAATTTGAAACTTTCCACTGAACTGATGGTACTAATGCTTAGACAATGTAGCTTCAAATATGCCGTATCCCCTGCGTTAAATGCCATTGTTAATGCTCAAGTTTCATATACAAAATATATTCAGTATGGGAAATACCAACACTGGCCTTGGTTCTCCCAGGATAATGCATATATGTAGTTGTCACATTTGCATGTCCATGAAATCTAGACAGGCATTGATCAGTTGAACCATAGCACCATGACACAGAAGTTACTGTCATTATGAACTAAAAAGATGTCGTTACCATCCATTAAAATTGTTAAGTGTCTATCTACTTCATGTCCCAATCGTTACATTAGGATGATTTTAATGATTCATGATTGTATATGATGGATATTGCAAATTGTCTATGTTCTTCATGTTCCAATTGTTACGTGAAAATGATATAATGGTTTATGGTTGTTTATGATGGATATTGCAAATTGTTATGAAATGAACACATAAGTTGATTGGATTTAAAAACTTTGCCACGTTATGGTATAGATTCATTTTGAACATGAACCTACGAAGATGGTATTAAAGTAGTATGATAAGCTTGCAGTATTAACAAGAGCTAAATCCATTGTTGCCTTCTTTTTATTTGTGCTACTGTGAACTGTAATACTGTCTTGTCCTAGAAACTTGATTACTGTTTTTCACATTCAAACATTTGTCATCTGTGAACTTAACCTACACCTCGAATTATTTAATCCACATTGAAACGCTGGTCATCCATGAACTGCAGCCATGAGTCCATATGAAAGAATTGGCGCACCTCATATTTACTTATACGAAACATATTAGTCCAGTAATATACTAATATTCAACGACAACGAGGTGTATTAGTACATGAATATGCATGTTGTATCTCCAGTATACACTTTAGTTCAAAATTATACTGTAGTGCTTTTATTTAGAAAATCGTGCGAACCGTTATTCCTTGGCCATCTTCTCCAACTTGAAAAGAAACTATTCCATGCTTTTGTATATGTTTATACATTTTTGTTACCCATGGTAAAATTGAATATCTGGCACTTAAACTACTACAGATCTTAGGGCTACAGAACCAATCTTTAGGTATCGAACACTTGTATGGTACTTTGGAATATATTGCCCCTTTCACATACTGATATTTCCTGCAATCTAGTCATTGCTGGTTGACAATTTATAAGTCGTTTTTTTAATAGACCAATCTTTGCTTCTTTATGACTTGAGCTAAAAGCTAAAATATGGTCCAAGGACTTACTTTTGATAGCTGAACCAATATATATTGTATTTTCCAAATTAAACAGTTAATACTCATGTCATCAATTACCATGGCATTATGTCTAGTAAATCCATTTTGGCTTGCTTATACTATTCAAATTTCAAATGACGTAGATTGTTATATGCTGGATATCATTTGGACAGTTCAAAGGAGCTCTTTCTCTTAGAACATAGACTGTTAATGTGGGTTCACCCGATCATTTTAGGCCAAGCATCATACTCATACTGCATTTGTCGACATCAATATTTGGTTGTTCTGGATGACACTTAATACTGCTGAGATCTAAAAGGCACCATTGAAGCAACTTGTTTGTGCTTTTTTCCTTGCTTCGGTTATTGTACAGTCGTAATTATGCTTTAACTTATCTGTTTGCTTTGTGCAGGAATGACGCCGCCTAGGAATCTTTTTCGCATACAGCAATTCATAATAGGTTGAGAAGAGAACCGCAGGTGCATCAGGTGCAAATTTTGAACTTCACATGATTAAAAGACATGGGTTAGTTAATAGAGCTAACCAGGGAGTTGGTCGAAGATATCAGATATATATCCTCGGAAGATCATTTAAGCGTATTTGCATATGTAAGGTTTGAGATTGTGGTTTCGGATTTCTACAGCGAGTGTAGGTTTTGGCAACCCTGGGTTTTTTCTTGGTTGAGATGTGAAGTAAGATTGCGGGATATATATGTCTGAAGAGTGTTCAGTTGTACGGCGGCGCTGCCCCCCCTCCCCAAAATATAGACCCACCCCTTTTTGGGTTTTTGTTCGTATAGTAGAAACTGCTTTAGTGTTCGTTGAATTGTGTGCTAGCTCTTGTTATCAGGATGATAAATTCCCCCCCTTTTGGCTTTTTTTTAATCTTATTACTGAAGTGTATGTACCAGAGGTCTGGTCTGTGTTTTTCCTAGTGCAACTTTTGAGGGATGCCCCTTGTGGGTCCCAAAGAATAATAATGCTACAATATATTCTAATTCATTTGAGGCTTCTTTTCTTTCTCCAAGGCTATATTTTGTGTCTTGCTGGAACATTTGTACATTCTGATTCCCCTGCAAATTGCCTATGCTTTTTCGGCATCATCTTCTCTCATCTGGATCTGTCTGTCTAGTGCCTCTGGTGTTATATGTTCTTTAGGTTCTTGTGCCTTCCTTGCATAGTAATCAACTAACATGTAATAGTATCTTTTGTTCTGTACTTCAGTTTGCTTCATCAAACAATGAGTTGTAATAATTAGTTAATCTCAACACCTTAAATTTGCGAGAATAAGTACATAGTTGAAATTAGCGCAGTAGTTGATATCACAAGAAAACATCAAGCTCACAAATTCTGTGTAGTAATATGGTATGACCGTAGTGCGCACAAATTTTCATGGTGAAAGGAGAACAGAGGAGCTGGTGGCAAAAAAACCCGCTCTCAAGGAAACTTTGAACAAAAAAAACACTTTGGAGACTTGATTTTGTTTTTTGGCCACGAGCTCCTTGTATGTCCTTTCATCATGGAAATAGGTATGATCCTAGTGCACTCAAGCATCTTGCATGTCAAAAAAAGTTTGTTTTGCTATTTTTATTTATTTTACTGTTCATTGGGAGGCTGGGCTCATTTGTGGATTATCGTATCTTTTAAGACTTCTTTTGATTGAATGAATTTTGTAGGATTTTGGAGGAAATGAAATCTTATGAAATTAAAGATTTGGCTCCATTGCTGTTAGTGGAGCACTTGCTGAATCTAGCTCGTAAGAGTCGATCTCACATGGAGTGGCGGCACAGCGCACATTTGCAACACACTATGCATGTACTCCCTCTGTATCAAAATATAAGACATTTTTTAGGCATCAAAACATAAGACGTTTTTTAGCTAGTTAGCCTACAAAAACGTCATATATTTTGGTACAGATGTAGTATTTTCTTAACAATGGAAATAAGTTGACGGAACATTTGCAGCACAAAAGTCACGTAGGGTATCCATTCTTGTATTTATTTCCTTTCCTTCTATTCTTCCTTTTAACACAGGTTGATTTGTTCTATATATTTTCTTACCACTACTGATATCCATCAAATGGTTCAAAAAGTATTTTATTTTTATTAGTATTAGTTTTCTATTCCATCACCATTTTAATATCATTCCAGTAGTGGGTGATGTTGTGTTGTACTATTCGACATGAAAATGCACGTTCCACATAAGTTTGCCACAAAAGTTTGGGTGAAACACTGTTCATATACTATTGTAACATTTCCACTTCTTCCTTCATAAGTGAAACATTTAATACGAGCAACAAAATATTTTCAATTTGAATGTACCACATCGAACATCCTTCAATCTTTTTTTTTTTTGCAAAAAATGATCAGATCTATTACAAAAATTCACCACAAGTACAAACCATATCACACAACAACAACAACAACAACAACAACAACAACAACAACAAAGCCTTTAGTCCCAAACAAATTAAGACTAGTAGAATGCCCGTGCGTTGCCACGGGCTTCTGAAATATTTTCCTGAAGTTATATGAAGATAATGCATGCTAAATTTCACAGGTAGAGACAATATAACACGGTCACAATTGCATAATAATTGAAGTCCACTTCACTTGTAATGTAAACCGATAAGAAAATGACAAATTGACAATGTATACATATAAAGTGATGATTCAACTAAATATCTATTACAAATTATTGAGATCTACTTGATGTGTTTAAGAAATTCTTGCAGAATATCAGGAAAGTTGTCTTTAGCTTCATTCGCATGATGTTTGAGCAAGTATAATAAAAACTGCTTCCTCAACTCATAGCCATCCTGCAAAAGCAAGATATATAGTTGGCACGAATACTTCACGGTCTAAAAACATGTGTAACGGACAATACTCACCGTGCAAACCGGCTTCGCCAAGTCTTTACCATTCCACAAGAGCATAAAATGAAAAATAAAATAGCCAGACAAATCCCTGCAATTTCCTAAATTGTTACTATATTAAATATGGTGATAACAAAAAAAGTTTGTATTCTGAATTTATTACCCATCCACGCTTGTTGGAATACCATTAGGAAATAAACGTTGCCATTTTGATATATCGGAATGCCATCCTAGTTGCTTTATTTCAAGTGCTTCTTTGAATTCCCTCGCAAAACCTTTTAATCTCACTAAGTGCCTTAGAATTTTCATCTCTGACGATTGTTTTGTATGAATAGGGTCCAAAATAGATACACGACGTGCCTCTTTGTTGATGACGTACAAGATGTATCGACCGATGGATTCATATGGAAGATAAATCTCCAAGTGGTAGCTATTAGAAACAATAATAAACCATGACAAACAATGGACAAAAGACCTTACTTACCATGTTGCACGATGAGATGTTGTCTATCCCAGGCCAGCTATCAAAAAAAGTTGCTAACATCTAAATAGTTTCCTTATCGCAGAACTTTTGATCTCGAGTTGAATCCCGCATCATGGACTGAGTAAAAAACTATTTAGAAACATGTTGATACTAATGATATTGAATGAAGAATTATGATAACTTACACAAAATTGTAGATCCATGTAGTGTATAGGAGGGTCTGTGAACAATACTACCTCGTCACATGCCAGTATACGCATGACGATGTTGAAACAATCATTGTCCATAGACCTCTCCATGTTAAGTATGCCTTGAAGTTTTTCGAGAGTTAAGCCCATTGGACAGGGTGTCGAGCTTCGGACCCATTCCTTCCTGAAAATTAGATAGTAAGTATAATAACAATGTATACTGGCACATTACATATTGATAAATGATACTTACTCCAAACACTTGGCATCGTCGATTGACATGATGTCGTTGCAAAGGCTGGCAAGTAATTCACATTGATCCGTGGGCATGATGGGGATTGGGGTAGGACGTCTGTCCTTGACTCCATCAGGTGAATTCTCCAGGAACTCAAGATGAGAATTAGATAAACTTTCTTCATTGTCAGATTGATGGTATATCGGACATCCTTTTAGCTTATTCAGTTCTGAATCGAGCAAAATGAGAGCTAATTTTCGCCGAAAGTGTTTCATATCCTCTTGCAAAATAAAATAAAATAAAATTTGGTATAATATTTTGAGATAAAATAATGAGATAATGTATATAAATAAAAAGCTGGGTGAACTGATCTGATAGTGCATCTAATTCCCAATATTCCATATAATTTAGCATAAACAGTCCACATGATACCCTATAATATTATAAAATAATGCTTTAGAATATCACCCAGATGAATCAAATAAACAAACTATTTGAACAAATAACAGTGTTCATTATACCCACATGCTTGCATCAACTAATAGATACACTACGACATTTTACTATCAATATTTTCTATTACATGATATCTTTGTGTTCATGAGTAGCAAACACAATAATTTTCATTTTGTGACAAGTGCTTAGCCATCCGTTTGTATTGCCTCATCGAACTATTCTACGACCCTCCATTTTGTAACATTGAGATCGAGCCATTTATGATCTCTGTTAAACCCCGGACTCTGTTCTCCAAGTTTCAGATGCTTCTCGAGTCCTAGTAACTATTTTATATATGGAAAATAGTAGGGATTAAGGCAAACAAAACATATGTCAAGAGGACCAAAATTAATAGATAGTTATCGTAGTAGTAAGGTCACTTCGTTTGACCCAAGAACCAAGTGAGTCCAATACACGAATCTCATGTTTTTTGGCATTGACGACTGCTAGATACCAATGGTACCTCAGAATGTTAATCGGAATGAATAGCTGATGTAAATATCATATAAGTCGTAGTCACAATTAGATATAAATAATAATATGTAATTATACACACGGATTAATTAAAAACAATACATAATTTGATAGAGACGAAGGTGTCCCGATGTTTCGATGAGATGGTGGCTATCGTTTTCTGTGGGAGTCGACCTTGACGATCCGACTACGAACGTGCGAGACGTCGCGCCTTAGCAATCGCTATACCAACTTCCAAGGGGTTATTGACCACGCCGGAGCACGATCAACCTGACCACGAGGGTCTGTTTCCTGCGAGCAAACGAAGAACAAGCAAGAAACTGAGATTGCAATCTGGATATTGCGAATATAAGAGGAAAGCTTTATTAATGAAGGTGGGGTTCTGTGACACCTTTGTCTGGTCGTTGAACACAAACGAAGTACGCGAAGTTGCAGCTATGGCGAACTTTTAATCTAAACAAAACCCAAAGTCTAAACGACGCCCTAAGGGCTGTATATATGGAGGAGTAGGGGTGAATTTCGTGGCCCCTTGTAGGAGGGGTCCGAAACCAACCCTAACTTTGTTTCCCCACACGTACGGACTCTAAAAACAGCATATACTTAAGTATTTCGAAATTACATGGGCCTGGCCCAAAAATAAGGTGGCGCATCACCTAAAATAAGCTATGGACGAAATTTATGAAGGGGCATCTTGTATATTTCGTCCATGTCCTTGTAGGTCATCACGGAGGCTTCAAAGTGCTTAAATATGCACTAGAAACGCCATTCTGGATCCCTTCACGCACGCCTTCATCTCCATGCTTGATCCTGCTCCAGTGTTCATCCCTCTTGTTCATGCTAGGCCCTTCATTAGTAATCAATACAAATGTATCCAATTTAGGCAGCATCATATTCTCATGAACATTAGAATCATTACCAAGAAACGAAAGTACCTGATAATTTAATTGGCGGGCGCGAGCTATAGTAATTGCTCCAGTATATGTAGCAGTAGGGGCTGTGGGTGTAACAATGGTATTGATGTCCTCATCATCCTCCCCTTCTTGAAATGAAGTCGTCCTCGACGGAAGCTCATTTTCCTCACCCAAATAAGGCTTCAAATCTGCAATGTTAAAAGTGGGACTAACCCCAAAATCTGCAGGCAGCTCAAGTTTGTATGCATTATCATTTATTTTCTCTAACACCTTAAAAGGACCATCAGCACGTGGCATTAGCTTTGACTTGCGCAAATCCGGAAACCTATCCTTACGCAAATGTAACCAAACAAGATCCCCAGGTGCAAAGACAACATGTTTTCTACCCTTATCTCCAGCAAGTTTATATTTAGCATTCATGCGCTCAATATTTTCCTTAGTTAACTCATGCATTTTGAAGATCAATTCAGCACGTTGTTTAGCATCAAAATTAACCTTCTCCGAAGATGGAAGAGGCAACAAATCAATGGGTGCACGAGGTAGGAAACCATACACAATTTCAAAAGGGCACATCTTAGTAGTAGAATGCAATGAACGATTATAAGCAAATTCAATATGAGGCAGGCATTCTTCCCACATTTTCTTATTATTCTTCAAAACAGCCCTAAGCATAGTAGACAATGTTCTATTGACTACTCCAGTTTGTCCATCAGTTTGGGGGTGACAAGTAGTACTAAAAAGCAGTTTAGTCCCCAACTTAGCCCATAAACATCTCCAAAAGTGGCTAAGAAATTTAGTATCACGATCTGAAACAATAGTATTTGGCACACCATGCAAGCGAATAATTTCACGAAAGAACAAATCAGCAACATTAGCAGCATCATCGGTTTTATGACATGGTATGAAGTGTGCCATTTTCGAAAATCTATCCACGACAACAAATATGCTATCCCTCCCTTTCTTTGTTCGAGGTAAACCTAAAACAAAGTCCATAGATATATCCTCCCAAGGAACACTAGGTACAGGCAAAGGCATATATAAACCATGAGGATTGAGTCGTGACTTAACTTTTTGACATGTAGTGCAGCGAACAACAAAACGCTCAACATCTCGTCTCATCTTTGGCCAAAAGAAATGTGTAGCAAGTACATCCTCTGTCTTCTTCACACCAAAATGTCCCATTAATCCTCCTCCATGCGCCTCCTGCAACAACAAAAGACGAACGGAGCTAGCTGGAATGCATAGCTTGTTAGCACGAAACACAGATCCATCGTTAACGACGAACTTGTTCCATGTTCTCCCTTCTTTACAATTCTGGAATACATCTTTAAATTCAGCATCATGCACATATTGATCTTTGATGGTCTCCAAACCAAATATTTTAAAGTCAAGTTGTGAAAGCATAGTATAACGACGAGACAATGCATCGTCAATAACATTTTCTTTACCCTTCTTGTGTTTAATGACATAAGGGAAAGTCCCAATGAATTCAACCCATTTAGCATGTCTACGGTTCAGTTTGGCTTGACTTTTAATATGTTTCAAAGATTCATGATCAGAATGAATAACAAATTCTTTGGGCCATAAATAATGTTGCCATGTTTCCAAAGTCCGAACAAGAGCATATAATTCCTTATCATAAGTAGAGTAATTCAGACTAGGCCCACTCAATTTTTCAGAAAAGTATGCAACAGGTTTGCCATCTTGTAATAACACACCTCCTAATCCAATTCCACTAGCATCACATTCAAGCTCAAAAGTCTTATTAAAATCAGGAAGTTGGAGTAAAGGAGCATGTGTTAACTTATCTTTCAACACCGTGAAGGCTTCTTCCTGTGCGGCACCCCAAACAAAAGGCACATCCTTCTTTGTAAGCTCGTTGAGAGGTGCAGCAATGGTACTGAAATCTCTCACAAAACGCCTATAGAAACCAGCGAGGCCAAGGAAACTCCTCACTTGTGTGACCGTTTTGGGTTGCGGCCAACTCTCAATAGCTTCAATCTTGGCTTTATCAACTTCAATTCCCTGTGGAGTAACAACATAGCCAAGAAAAGATACTCGGTCGGTGCAAAAGGTGCACTTCCCAAGGTTACCAAACAAACGTGCATCACGTAGAGCAATAAAAACATCACATAAATGTTCGAAATGTTCCTCCAAAGATCTGCTATAAATCAATATATCATCAAAGTAAACTACCACAAATCGTCCAATGAAAGCACGTAAAACTTCGTTCATTAATCTCATGAAAGTACTAGGTGCATTAGTTAACCCAAAAGGCATGACTAACCACTCATATAAACCGAACTTAGTTTTAAATGCTGTTTTCCATTCATCTCCCAATTTCATACGAATTTGATGGTATCCACTACGCAAATCAACTTTGGAGAATATTGTAGAGCCACTCAATTCATCAAGCATATCATCTAGCCTAGGAATAGGATGATGATAACGAATAGTAATATTATTAATGCCTCTACAATCAACACACATACGCGACGTACCATCCTTTTTTGGCACTAGTATAATAGGAACAACACAAGGACTAAGAGATTCGTGTATATAACCTTTGTCGAGCAGCTCCTGTACTTGACGCATAATCTCCTTCGTCTCCTCTGGATTGGTACGGTATGGCGCATGGTTTGGCAACGAAGCACCGGGAATTAAGTCAATCTGATGCTCAATCCCGCGAATAGGTGGTAATCCCGGTGGCACGTCTTGTGGAAAGACGTCAGCGAACTCCAGCAAAATGTTAGTGACAGCAGGAGACAAAGAGGAAGGCACATCCTCGAATGAAAATAATGCCTCTTTGCACACAAAAGCATAGCAAACAGATTTGCTTAAATCTAGCTCATCAATATCAGATTTGGTGGCAAGTAAACACGCATTTTTCAATTTAATTTCAGAGGCAACACTAGATGGTTTATTATTAGGCTTCATTTGTTGCTCAAATTCTTTTGCCACAATCTGATTTTCACTCTTATTTTTCTCCTGCTTTGCATTACTAGCTCTATTAATATCATCTTTCAAAATAGAATCAGGAGTCATAGGAAGCAAAGTAATATGTTTATCCTTATGAACAAGAGTATACTGATTGTTTCTACCATGGTGTACAGAATTTTTATCAAATTGCCATGGTCTACCAAGTAATAAAGAACATGCTTGCATGGGTACCACATCACAATCAACATAATCAGCATATGTAGAGATACTAAAATGCACACGAACAATACGTGTTACCTTAACCTTGCCGCTGTTGTTGAACCATTGGATATAGTAAGGATGTGGATGTGGTCTTGTGGTGAGAGATAGCTTCTCCACCATCTCCATGCTAGCCAAGTTGTTGCAGCTCCCTCCATCTATGATGACGCGAACAGAACGTTCCTTCACAACTCCCTTTGTATGGAACAAATGATGCCTCTGATTTTGCTCAGCTTGTGTGACCTGCACACTCAAAACACGTTGAGCAACTAAACATTCATACCTGTCAGCGTCTTCAGTAGCCATGTATTGCGTCTCATGATCAGAATCATCTCCACCGTGTTCTTCACTTGTAATAAGAGCCAAAGTCTCCTCATCATAGTCACTAGCGGACTCATACCCACCATCCTCAGTAGCAATCATAACACGCGGAGATTGGCATTCTCTCGCATAATGACCTCTTCCCTTACAACGACGACAAATAATATCATGTGTGTGCCCTGTTGATGCCATAGATGAAGAAGAGCTCTGGGCAGGCCCAGAAGGTGTACTCTTGGCAGATGGTGGTGGTGGTGTCTGTTTTCTTGTATCTCGGTTGGAATTGGCGGCTGAAGTCAGTGGTGCTGCAGTAGGACGTGTGGGAGTAGAGGAGGCACGCGGTGTCCATGATGAAGATCGACCTGCAGAAAAATTAGTTCGCGCCAATGCCTGTCGATCCTGCACTTCACGTTCAGCTTTACAAGCAAGATGGAATAAACGAGTGATATTATTATACTCCTTATACTCTAGAATGGTCTGAATCTCTCTATTTAATCCACCCATGAAACGTGCAAGCATAGCTTCATTCTCCTCAACAATACCACATCTAATCATGCCAGTTTGTAATTCCTGATAATATTCTTCTACAGAATTTTTTCCTTGTCTTAAGCGCTGCAATTTTTGAAGTAATACACGTTGATAATATGGTGGAACCCAATGAGTACGCATAGCAGTTTTCAAAGCAGCCCAAGTAGCTGGAATAGGATATAATCTACAATGTTCAGACCACCATACACATGCAAAACTAGTAAAAGCACAAACAGCAGCAGCAACACGTCTCTCCTCGGGATATTGTAAACATGTAAAACGTTGTTCAGTTTCTAATGCCCAAGTAAGATATATATCAGGAACATATCTACCCTCAAATGGTGAAATATTCAATTTCAGTTTAGGAAGATGGTCATGATCTCGTACCTGAGCTGATAATGCCACCCTACCATTGCGATTATTGGCATGTGGACGACCTGGTGCTGGTACGTAGTTCTGATTTTGATCAACCTCATCCTCGTAATCGCCCGCATAATCGTCCTCCTCAGCGGCAGCAGGAGCCATAGAAGCATCAACAGTAGGTGCAGCGACACCAGAAGTTTGACCAGGCTCAAGGGGAACGCGCTGTGCTCGTCCCACTTGATTTGGAAGGCGACGTTGTTGTTGTTGTAGAGGTGCGACAGGTGCAGCCGGCGATGGTTGTGGAAGACGCGCGAGCAATTCATTAAACTTGTTATCGAGCTTTGTTTTGAACGTCTTCTCAATTCCATCTATCTTCTCCATGGCCTCTTCAAATCTGTTTAGCACATCTTGCACCTGTCCACTCATCATTTGCTGAAATTTATCATGTAGCTGTTTGTTTGTCATGTTCTCCCAATCAGTCTCATCGGCTTGTGATCCTGCCATAGTTAGCAGCAATAGAAACACACAAGAATATGATCCTACAGACTACTAGGAAGTGGTGGTGGTGGTGTATCACAAATCCGTCAAGCGAATCTCAAATGCTTACCAGTTCTTACCCAGCGGCAGGTGGTGATCGGCCACCGTTGTAGTCAAAACTCTCAAAGATTGGACAGAGCGATTGCCAGGTGGTGTCAAACGCACGACGTAGATGTATGTGGAGGTGGGAAGGCTTATGATATGGTAGCAAAAATGTCAGCAATAATCAATTCAGAGATGCAAAATTGAAAAAACGCTCAACGACGGTACTGTGCTGGTCCTAGGCTAGACCGTACTAGAGACGCGAGCCTAGAACACTAACAAAATCACGGCGCGACACGTAAACAAGGGAAGATCACACTCTAAAAAAAATGTCGCTTTTTTTTGCGCTCCTTTTTTTTGCAAAAAATCACTATAATGGCGAGTGTCTCAAAACTCTTCCCAAGTCAATCTAACAGGATTGGCACGAAATTTTTTTTTGACAATTTTTTTTTCGGAAATCAGGGCAGCGACGACGAAAAAGTGCGACAAAAAATCACTATGATGGCGAGTGTCTCAAAACGCTCCCTGGGACCTAAAAATAGGATAGGGAAAAAATATTTTTGACTGCCGAAATTTTGGCCTAAAAACTGCCCGGGGGTCTCCAGACTTTTTTTTTTCGAATCCTACTCAGGCAAGGAAACACGAATCGGAAAATAGATGGGTCTCGAAAACAAACCTAATATGAAAAGAACTCGGATTGGTGGTGGATATATGGTGGTAGAATATGGCAGCGGTGATGGTATATGGCAGCGGTGGTTGTATATGGCAGCGGTGGTGGTATATGGCAGCAGCGATGAAGATGGTGCATCGGCGGCGTAACAAACTGTGACAGAACTCGAAACTCTAAAGGACTAGACGCTAAGACCAGCAACTAGACACGACGATGCAACCGCAAATTCAACAAAGCAAAAACCCTAAAAAGATTATGCAAAGGCTCAGATTGGTTCGGATATGATGAACTAACCCTAATTTTTTTTTGGCTTTTTCGTGGACTGTAGGTAAGAAGAACAGACTCGATTTAAACTATGAAAAATTGTAAAATCTCACCGAGCAACCTGAAAATCTGATACCACTTGATAGAGACGAAGGTGTCCCGATGTTTCGATGAGATGGTGGCTATCGGTTTCTGTGGGAGTCGACCTTGACGATCCGACTACGAACGTGCGAGACGTCGCGCCTTAGCAATCGCTATACCAACTTCCAAGGGGTTTTTGACCACGCCGGAGCATGATCAACCTGACCACGAGGGTCTGTTTCCTGCGAGCAAACGAAGAACAAGCAAGAAACTGAGATTGCAATCTGGATATTGCGAATATAAGAGGAAAGCTTTATTAATGAAGGTGGGGTTCTGTGACACCTTTGTCTGGTCGTTGAACACAAACGAAGTACGCGAAGTTGCAGCTATGGCGAACTTTTAATCTAAACAAAACCCAAAGTCTAAACGACGCCCTAAGGGCTGTATATATGGAGGAGTAGGGGTGAATTTCGTGGCCCCTTGTAGGAGGGGTCCGAAACCAACCCTAACTTTGTTTCCCCACACGTACGGACTCTAAAAACAGCCTATACTTAAGTATTTCGAAATTACATGGGCCTGGCCCAAAAATAAGGTGGTGCAGCACCTAAAATAAGCTATGGATGAAATATATGAAGGGGCATCTTGTATATTTCGTCCATGTCCTTGTAGGTCATCACGGAGGCTTCAAAGTGCTTAAATATGCACTAGAAATGCCATTCTGGATCCCTTCACGCACGCCTTCATCTCCATGCTTGATCCTGCTCCAGTGTTCATCCCTCTTGTTCATGCTAGGCCCTTCATTAGTAATCAATACAAATGTATCCAATTTAGGCAGCATCATATTCTCACGAACATTAGAATCATTACCAAGAAACGAAAGTACCTGATAATTTAATTGGCGTGCGCGAGCTCTAGTAATTGGTCCAGTATATGTAGCAGTAGGGGCTGTGGGTGTAACAATGGTATTGATGTCCTCATCATAATTATATGCATGGATAGTTACTAACCATATCTCGTTGTAGATAAGTATTAACTTGTTGTACGATGTGACGATATTTTGATGGATCTATCTTTTTCCCCATTTTCTTTTATCTGGCCAGATACGAACGTGCTAATAATATGTACCTTTTCGCCCACCCTGTCTCGTAGATGGTCGCGAGCAAGCATGCAATATATGTAAGCATTTATCACCTGTAATTCCATGTTTATATTATACTTATGTTTTATGATATTATATATTGTTTATATTATTAATTACAAAGTTTATTCAATTGGTATTACACCATCATGTAAGAACATATAATCTTTTATAAGGCATTCCAAATTGTCGTTTGATAACAATGCATCTCCAATGTCCACAAACTTGGTTTTCTTGGGGGCAGACATGATTGATTCGATGACAATAATATCTCTGGGGTATACAAACATAGTCTGTCAGCATGATACAAAAACGAGCCAAATTAGGCAATATGACGAAGGAAAGATGGATAATAACATTAAAAAAAACCTTGTGCGGTAACATTTAAATTGGCATCCTTTTTTGGTTTTTTACGAGATATCACCGCTTCCACATCATTATGTTGTAAAAATCTCGATGAATTTTCGCCCCCTTTCAGCGACGTCGCTTCGGGACCCTTCTCAATGGATTCTTTTTGTGCATCTCCAAATACCATATCTATGTCTCCTATATTCTGAAAAAATATAAAATATATACCTTTTGTATTATCATGTATACCATACATACAATGAAGGATTAGCTATATGCACCTCTTCTCGTGGTGTTTCAGTCCGATCTGTCATCGTTACATCAGTGCGTATGTCGGAACCCATCACTTTCTATCTGTGATGAAATATAGATGATATTTCTATTGCATCATATAAACATATTGTTGTAGGGTGGAACCCTAGATGGAGATCTTTCACGAATTGGAGGGGAATCCCACGAAGAACACAAAGAACACGAAGAACACAAAGGGAAATCACAAGAGGAACACTCAAGAACAAGTCCAATCACACATCCACTAGACCAACAAACACACAAGATCTACAAGGTACATGAACAATCAAAGGGAAACAAGATACATGATAGAGTTCATCCCAAATCCTATGAAGGAAATGAGGGCTTGATGATCTAGATAGATCCTTCCCACAAGGAGGTCTTGAATCCCTAGGGATCTTCTCCAAAGTAGGCCTTGAACTCCAATGGAGTGTCTCTCTCTGATGAGGACATCAATACCATTGTTACACCCACAACCCCTGCTGCTATACATACTGGACCAATTACTAGAGCTCGCGCACGCCAATTAAATTATCAGGTACTTTCGTTTCTTGGTAATGATTCTAATGTTCGTGAGAATATGATGCTGCCTAAATTGGATACATTTGTATTGATTACTAATGAAGGGCCTAGCATGAACAAGAGGGATGAACACTGGAGCAGGATCAAGCATGGAGATGAAGGCGTGCGTGAAGGGATCCAGAATGGCATTTCTAGTGCATATTTAAGCACTTTGAAGCCTCCGTGATGACCTACAAGGACATGGACGAAATATACAAGATGCCCCTTCATATATTTCATCCATAGCTTATTTTAGGTGCTGCACCACCTTATTTTTGGGCCAGGCCCATGTAATTTCGAAATACTTAAGTATAGGCTGTTTTTAGAGTCCGTACGTGTGGGGAAACAAAGTTAGGGTTGGTTTCGGACCCCTCCTACAAGGGGCCACGAAATTCACCCCTACTCCTCCATATATACAGCCCTTAGGGCGTCGTTTAGACTTTGGGTTTTGTTTAGATTAAAAGTTCGCCATAGCTGCAACTTCGCGTACTTCGTTTGTGTTCAACGACCAGACAAAGGTGTCACAGAACCCCACCTTCATTAATAAAGCTTTCCTCTTATATTCGCAATATCCAGATTGCAATCTCAGTTTCTTGCTTGTTCTTCGTTTGCTCGCAGGAAACAGACCCTCGTGGTCAGGTTGATCATGCTCCGGCGTGGTCAAAAACCCCTTGGAAGTTGGTATAGCGATTGCTAAGGCGCGACGTCTCGCACGTTCGTAGTCGGATCGTCAAGGTCGACTCCCACAGAAACCGATAGCCACCATCTCATCGAAACATCGGGACACCTTCGTCTCTATCAAGTGGTATCAGATTTTCAGGTTGCTCGGTGAGATTTTACAATTTTTCATAGTTTAAATCGAGTCTGTTCTTCTTACCTACAGTCCACGAAAAAGCCAAAAAAAAATTAGGGTTAGTTCATCATATCCGAACCAATCTGAGCCTTTGCATAATCTTTTTAGGGTTTTTGCTTTGTTGAATTTGCGGTTGCATCGTCGTGTCTAGTTGCTGGTCTTAGCGTCTAGTCCTTTAGAGTTTCGAGTTCTGGTCATAAGTTGTCACGCCGCTGCCGCACCATCATCATCGCCCCTGCCATCTACCACCACCGCTTATCCGCCACCGCTCTGAATCCATATACCATCACCGATCTGTATCCATATACCACCACCGATCCATATCCATATACCACCACCGCTACCATATACCACCACCGCTGCCATATACCACCACCATATATCCACCACCAATCCGAGTTCTTTTCATATTAGGTTTGTTTTCGAGATCCATCTAGTTTCCGATTCGTGTTTCCTTGCCTGAGTAGGATTCGGGAAAAAAAAAGAGTCTGGAGACCCCCGGGCAGTTTTTAGGCCAAAATTTTGGCAGTCAAAAATATTTTTCCCTATCCTATGTTTAGGTCCCAGGGAGCGTTTTGAGACACTCGCCATCATAGTGATTTTTTGTCGCACTTTTTCGTCGTCGCTGCCCTGATTTCCGAAAAAAAAATTGTCAATTTTTTTTTCGTGCCAATCCTGTTAGTTTGACTTGGGAAGAGTTTTGAGACACTTGCCATTATAGTGATTTTTTGCAAAAAAAAAGAAGCGCAAAAAAAAAAGAGCGCAAAAAAAATGAATTTTTTTAGAGTGTGCTCTTCCCTTGTTTACGTGCCGCACCGTGATTTTGTTAGTGTTCTAGGCTCGCGTCTCTAGTACGATCTAGCCTAGGACCAGCACAGTACCGTCGTTGAGCGTTTATTCAACTTTGCATCTCTGAATTGATTATTGCTGACATTGTTGCTACTATATCATAAGCCTTCCCAGCTCCACATACATCTACGTCGTGCATTTGACACCACCTAGCAATCGCTCTGTCCAATCTTTGAGAGTTTTGACTACAACGGTGGCCGATCACCACCTGCTGCTGGGTAAGAACTGGTAAGCATTTGAGATTCGCTTGACGGATTTGTGATACACCACCACCACCACTTCCTAGTAGTCTGTAGGATCATATTTTTGTGTGTTTCTATTGCTGTTAACCATGGCAGGATCACAAGCCGATGAGACTGATTGGGAGAACATGACGAACAAACAGCTACATGATAAATTTCAGCAAATGATGAGTGGACAGGTGCAAGATGTGCTAAACAGATTTGAAGAGGCCATGGAGAAGATAGATGGAATTGAGAAGACGTTCGAAACAAAGCTCGATAACAAGTTTAATGAATTGCTCGCGCGTCTTCCACAACCACCGCCGGCTGCACCTGTCGCACCTCTACAACAACAACAACGTCGCCTTCCAAATCAAGTGGGACGAGCACAGCGCGTTCCCCTTGAGCCTGGTCAAACTTCTGGTGCCGCTGCACCTACTGTTGATGCTTCTATGGCTCCTGCTGCCGCTGAGGAGGACGATTATGCGGGTGATTACGAGGATGAGGTTGATCAAAATCAGAACTACGTACCAGCACCAGGTCGTCCATATGCCAATAATCGCAATGGTAGGGCTGCATTACCACCTCAGGTACGAGATCAAGACCATATTCCTAAACTAAAATTGAATATTCCACCATTTGAGGGTAGATATGTTCCTGATATATATCTTACTTGGGAGTTAGAAACTGAACAACGTTTTACATGTTTGCAATATCCCGAGGAGAGACGTGTTGCTGCTGCTGTTTGTGCTTTTACTAGTTTTGCATGTGTATGGTGGTCTGAACATTGTAGATTATATCCTATTCCAGCTACATGGGCTGCTTTGAAAATTGCTATGCGTACTCGTTGGGTTCCACCATATTATCAACGTGAATTACTTCAAAAATTGCAGCGCTTAAGACAAGGAAAAAATTCTGTAGAAGAATATTATCAGGAATTACAAACTGGCATGATTAGATGTGGTATTGTTGAGGAGAATGAAGCTATGCTTGCACGTTTTATGGGTGGATTAAATAGAGAGATTCAGACCATTCTAGTGTATAAGGAGTATAATAATATCACTCGTTTATTCCATCTTGCTTGTAAAGCTGAACGTGATGTGCAGGATCGACAGGCATTGGCGCGAACTAATTTTTCTGCAGGTCGATCTTCATCATGGACACCGCGTGCCTCCTCTAGTCCCACACGTCCTACTGCGGCACCACTGACTTCAGCCACCAATTCCAACCAAGATACAAGAAAACAGGCACCACCACCACCATCTGCCAAGAGTACACCTTCTGGGCCTGCCCAGAGCTCTTCTTCATCTATGGCATCAACAGGGCACACACATGATATTATTTGTCGTCGTTGTAAGGGAAGAGGTCATTATGCGAGAGAATGCCAATCTCCACATGTTATGATTGCTACTGAGGATGGTGGGTATGAGTCCGCTAGTGACTATGATGAGGAGACTTTGGGATTACCACCTATTCGCGGGATTGAGCATCAGATTGACTTAATTCCCGGTGCTTCGTTGCCAAACCGTGCGCCATACCGTACCAATCCATAGGAGACGAAGGAGATTATGCGTCAAGTACAGGAGCTGCTCGACAAAGGTTATATACGCGAATCTCTTAGTCCTTGTGCTGTTCCTATTATACTAGTGCCAAAAAAGGATGGTACGTCGCGTATGTGTGTTGATTGTAGAGGCATTAATAATATTACTATTCATTATCGTCATCCTATTCCTAGGCTAGATGATATGCTTGATGAATTGAGTGGCTCTACAATATTCTCCAAAGTTGATTTGCGTAGTGAATACCATCAAATTCGTATGAAATTGGGAGATGAATGGAAAACAGCATTTAAAACTAAGTTCGGTTTATATGAGTGGTTAGTCATGCCTTTTGGGTTAACTAATGCACCTAGTACTTTCATGAGATTAATGAACGAAGTTTTACGTGCTTTCATTGGACGATTTGTGGTAGTTTACTTTGACGATATATTGATTTATAGTAGATCTTTGGAGGAACATTTGGAACATTTACGTGCTGTTTTTATTGCTCTACGTGATGCACGTTTGTTTGGTAACCTTGGGAAGTGCACCTTTTGCACCGACCTAGTATCTTTTCTTGGCTATGTTGTTACTCCACAGGGAATTGAAGTTGATAAAGCCAAGATTGAAGCTATTGAGAGTTGGCCGCAGCCCAAAACGGTCACACAAGTGAGGAGTTTCCTTGGCCTCGCTGGTTTCTATAGGCGTTTTGTGAGAGAATTCAGTACCATTGCTACACCTCTCAACGAGCTTACAAAGAAGGATGTGCCTTTTGTTTGGGGTACCGCACAGGAAGAAGCCTTCACGGTGTTGAAAGATAAGTTAACACATGCTCCTTTACTCCAACTTCCTGATTTTAATAAGACTTTTGAGCTTGAATGTGATGCTAGTGGAATTGGATTAGGAGGTGTGTTATTACAAGATGGCAAACCTGTTGCATACTTTTCTGAAAAATTGAGTGGGCCTAGTCTGAATTACTCTACTTATGATAAGGAATTATATGCTCTTGTTCGGACTTTGGAAACATGGCAACATTATTTATGGCCCAAAGAATTTGTTATTCAGTCTGATCATGAATCTTTGAAACATATTAAAAGTCAAGCCAAACTGAACCGTAGACATGGTAAATGGGTTGAATTCATTGAGACTTTCCCTTATGTCATTAAACACAAGAAGGGTAAACAAAATGTTATTGCTGATGCATTGTCTCGTCGTTATACTATGCTTTCACAACTTGACTTTAAAATATTTGGTTTGGAGACCATCAAAGATCAATATGTGCATGATGCTGAATTTAAAGATGTATTGCAGAATTGTAAAGAAGGGAGAACATGGAACAAGTTCGTCGTTAACGATGGATTTGTGTTTCGTGCTAACAAGATGATAAGGACATCAATACCATTGTTACACCCACAGCCCCTGCTGCTATACATACTGGACCAATTACTAGAGCTCGCGCTCGCCAATTAAATTATCAGGTACTTTCATTTCTTGGTAATGATTCTAATGTTCATGAGAATATGATGCTGCCTAAATTGGATACATTTGTTTTGCTTACAAATGAAGGGCCTAGCTTGGACAAGAAAGACGAACCTTGGAGCAAGTTCAAGCATGGAGATGATGGCATGCGCAAGGGGAACAAGAACGGAGTTACAAGTGATGATTTCAGGACTTTGAAGCCACCATAATGAGTGCAGGAAGCCTTGGACGAAATATACAAGATGCCACTTCATAAATTTCGTCCAGAGGCTATTATAGATGCTGCGTCACCTTATTATTGGGCCAGGCCCATGTAATTTCGAAATACTTGAGTATAGGCTGTTTTTAGAGTCCGTATGTGTGGGGAAACAAGAGATAGGGTTGGTTTCGGACCCCTCCTTCAAGGGCCACAAAATCCCCCCCCCCTCTTCCTCCATATATACAGCCCTTAGGGCACCGTTTAGACTTTGGGTTTTGTTTAGATTAAAAGTTCGCCATAGCTGCAACTTCGCGTACTTCGTTTGTGTTCAATGACTAGACCAAGACGTCACAGAACCCCACCTTGATCAATAAAGCTTTCATCTTATATTCGCAATATCCAGATTGCAAATCTTAGTTTCTTGCTTGTTCTTCGTTTGCTTGTAGGAGATAGACCCTCATGGTCAGGTTGATTGTGCTCCGGCGTGGTCAATAACCTCTCGGAGTTGGTTTAGCGATTGCTAAGGCGCGACATCCTCGCACGTTCGTAGTCGGATCGTCAAAGTCTACTCCACCAAAAATGATAGCTATCATCTCATCGAAAGATCGGGACACCCTCGCCTCTATCACAAGCTATGCATTCCAGCTAGCTCCATTTATCTTTTGTTGTTGCAGGAGGCGCATGGAGGAGGATTAATGGGACACTTTGGCGTAAAGAAGACGGAGGATGTACTTGCTACACATTTCTTTTGGCCAAAGATGAGACGGGATGTTGAGCGCTTTGTTGCTCGCTGCACTACATGTCAAAAAGCTAAGTCACGACTCAATCCTCATGGTTTATATATGCCTTTGCCTGTACCTAGTGTTCCATGGGAGGATATATCTATGGACTTTGGGTTTACCTCGAACAAAGAAGGGGAGGGATAGCATATTTGTTGTCGTGGATAGGTTCTCGAAAATGGCACACTTTATACCATGTCATAAAAGCGATGATGCTGCTAATGTTGCTGATTTGTTCTTTCGTGAAATTATTCGCTTGCATGGTGTGCCAAATACTATTGTTTCAGATCGTGATACCAAATTTCTTAGCCACTTTTGGAGCTGTTTATGGGCTAAGTTGGGGACTAAACTGCTTTTTAGTACTACTTGTCACCCCCAAACTGATGGACAAACTGAAGTAGTCAATAGAACTTTGTCTACTATGCTTAGGGCTGTTTTGAAGAATAACAAGAAAATGTGGGAAGAATGCTTGCCTCATATTGAATTTGCTTATAATCGTTCGTTGCATTCTACTACTAAGATGTGCCCTTTTGAAATTGTATATGGTTTCCTACCTCGTGCACCTATTGATTTGTTGCCTCTTCCATCTTCGGAGAAGGTTAATTTTGATGCTAAACAACGTGCTGAATTGATCTTAAAAATGCATGAGTTAACTAAGGAGAACATTGAGTGTATGAATGCTAAATATAAACTTGCTGGAGATAAGGGTAGAAAACATGTTGTGTTTGCACCTGGAGATCTTGTTTGGTTACATTTGCGTAAGGATAGATTTCCTGATTTGTGCAAATCAAAGCTAATGCCACGTGCTGATGGTCCTTTTAAGGTGTTAGAGAAAATAAATGATAATGCATATAAACTTGAGCTGCCTGCAGATTTTGGGGTTAGTCCCACTTTTAACATTGCAGATTTGAAGCCTTATTTGGGTGAGGAAGATGAGCTTCCGTCGAGGACGACTTCATTTCAAGAAGGGGAGGATGATGAGGACATCAATACCATTGTTACACCCACAGCCCCTGCTGCTATACATACTGGACCAATTACTAGAGCTCGCGCACGCTAATTAAATTATCTGGTACTTTCGTTTCTTGGTAATGATTCTAATGTTCATGAGAATATGATGCTGCCTAAATTGGATACATTTGTTTTGCTTACAAATGAAGGGCCTAGCTTGGACAAGAAAGAGGAACCTTGGAGCAAGTTCAAGCATGGAGATGATGGCATGCGCAAGGGGAACAAGAATGGAGTTACAAGTGATGATTTCAGGACTTTGAAGCAACCATAATGAGTGCAGGAAGCCTTGGACGAAATATACAAGATGCCACTTCATAAATTTCGTCCAGAGGCTATTATAGGTGCTGCGTCACCTTATTATTGGGCCAGGCCCATGTAATTTCGAAATACTTGAGTATAGGCTGTTTTTAGAGTCCGTATGTGTGGGGAAACAAGAGATAGGGTTGGTTTCAGACCCCTCCTTCAGGGACCACGAAATCCCCCCCTTTTCCTCCAGATATACAGCCCTTAGGGCACCGTTTAGACTTTGGGTTTTGTTTAGATCAAAAGTTCGCCATAGCTGCAACTTCGCGTACTTCGTTTGTGTTCAACGACCAGACCAAGACGTCACAGAACCCCACCTTGATCAATAAAGCTTTCATCTTATATTCGCAATATCCAGATTGCAAATCTTAGTTTCTTGCTTGTTCTTCGTTTGCTTGCAGGAGATAGACCCTCGTGGTCAGGTTGATTGTGCTCCGGCGTGGTCAATAACCTCTCGGAGTTGGTTTAGCGATTGCTAAGGCGCGACATCCTCGCACGATTCGTAGTCGGATCGTCAAAGTCTACTCCACCAAAAACGATAGCTATCATCTCATCGAAAGATCGGGACACCCTCGCCTCTATCACTCTCTCTCAAGAGGAGGAATCCAAAAAGGGGAGGTATGTGAGCTAAGCTCTAATGTCTAGATCTATTCTTAGCTAAGTCTAAATGGAGGAGATGGAGGGTATATATATCCCTAGGGGATGAAGGGGTAAGCATGGGCGTAATGGGCATTACATGGGCAAAGCCCGCAGCTTCACACAGGGGCCCCGTGTGCACGGGGTAAGTGGAGCCCGTGCGCATGGGGTCTCCAGAGACCTGGCGCATTAGCCCGTGCGCACGGTGTCTGTGAGGCCCGTGGACACGGGGGTCCCGTGGGCACGGTACACGCCCGTGCGCACGGGGTCTTCAGGACCGTCCGACTTAGGAGGCCCGTGGGCAAGGGGTTGGGGAGGCCCGTGCGCACGGGGTTGCCTGGGAACTTCTGCCTTCTTCTTGGCCAGTTCCTTCTCCGCTTCCAGGCTTCCATCTTGGATGGTGGAGTAGTTCTCTTGCGCTTGGACTCCTCCTCAATGAATGTGTAGCTCCGCTCACACCTATGTATGCACACGATAGAGGGTCAAGTAGTATACCATCCTCGAAGGGCACAAGTGAAGACGTGTAAAGGAGATGATTCACCTTTGTATGCATGAAGTAGATGTGGCACGTGTCACTTGCCAAATGGACTCTTGACATGGTGATGTAGGGTAGAACCCTAGATGCCCGATCTTTCACGATTGGAGTGGATCCCGCGAAGAACACGAAGAACACGAGGGAAAACACGAGGGGAAACATGAGAGGATTCACTCAAACCAACAAGATTCGATTACACATGTGCTAGATCCGAATACATGAAGAGATACACGATCCAAAGTCAACAAAGAACGATACAAGTAGCAAGTTCTTCTCCGTGTGGAGGTCTTGAGGGTCTTCCCGTGAGGGGTCTTGAATCCACTTGGGGGATCTTCTCCGTAGAGGTCGTGAACTCCGATGGAGAAGGTATCAAGTGGATGAGCTATCACATTGCTAACCCTAAAACGTGAGGGGGAGGGAGTATATATAGTCTAGGGGGGCGAAGGGATACATGGGCCTTGGCCCTTTACTGTGCGCAGACAGGCGAAGCCGGACATCCGGGCGTCGGGCCGGATGTCCGGGCCTTCACGAGGAGCCGGATGTCCGGGGTGGCGCTGGATGTCCGGGCTGGCGGGGTCCAGCTTCGGTGCTCTCTGGATAGATGCGGTCCGGATTTCTGGGCTGGTGGTCGAATGTCCGGCTGCTCACGACGGGCCGGATGTCCGAGGTCTGGGCCGGATGTCTGGGCTGAGTTGGTCGATTCTGGTTGCTCTCTAGATAGGAGGAGCTAGATTTCCGGGCGTCGGGCTGGGCCGGATGTCCGGGCCCTGTAGCCTCGGCTGGAGGGCAGCGGCTGTGGATGATGCTCCAGGGGCTGGATGTCCGGGGCTTGGGGCCGGATGTCCGGGTCCTAGGGACTTCTCTGGTTCCTTCCGTCGTTCCTCTTCATCCGTGAACTTGGGGACTTGTCCGTCTTCATGTGCATCTTCGAGGGGGTCCTCTTGGTACCTAATCATGCATAACATTCCGGACTTAGGTAGTAGCAATGTCTCGAGAGGGTCATATGGAATATCACTATGGAAAGATGTCACCTCGTTCTCGAGAGCTCTAGCTCGTGCTCGTGTCATCAGTCCTCTATGCACTTGGTGAGACGATGGTAGGTCCATGGGGATGACCATAGGATGCTCCGCATCATCTCCTCCCCTTGGGAAAGATCCGACCACGGATCGAAAGCCTCATCACCATGGTAGGGAGAGAGATCCTTGGCGTTGAAGAGTCACTCATGTTGTACTTGTCGCGCGGGAGATCGATCTTGTATGCATTGTTGTTGTTGCGTGCTAGCACCTTGAAGGGTCCGTCAGCTTGAGGTAGAAGCTTGGATTTGCGTTCGTTGGGGAAGCGGTCCTTGCGAAGGTGTATTCACACGAGATCTCCAATGTTGAATATCATGGGTTGCTTGTTGATGTTGAGCTTGGTCGCGAGTCGTTGTAATTGGCGCTCATGGTGTGCCTTGTATCTTCATGCATCTTCTTGAGGTAGCTTACTCGTGCGCTTGCGTCCATGTTGATGCGCTCTTGTAGTGGTAGAGGAAGAATGTCCAATGGGGACAACAGGTTAAAGCCGTAGATGACCTCGAAAGGGGACTTGCCGGTAGTCGAATGTCTTGCGCGGTTGTAGGCGTACTCGGCGATGGGTAGACACTCCTCCCACTCCTTGATGTTCTTCTTGATCAACACGTGTAGTAGAGTAGAGAGCGTCCGGTTCGTCACCTTCGTTTGGCCGTCGGTTTGGGGATGGTATGCCGAAGAGAACAAGAGCTTGATTCCGAGCTTGGCGCATAAGGTCTTCCAAAAGTAGCTTAAGAACTTGATGTCGTGGTCTGAGACAATAGTCTTTGGCACTCCATGTAGGCGCAAGATTTCCCTACAAAAAAGATTTGCAACATGTGAAGCATCGTCTATCTTGTTGCATGGGATGAAATGAGCCATTTTAGAGAATCGGTCCACAACAACAAACACAGAATCTTTGCCGTTTCGAGTTCTAGGCAAACCAAGCACAAAGTTCATACTAATGTCTTCCCATGGGTGATATGGAATTGGAAGTAAAGATTTGCAACATGTGAAGCATCGTCTATCTTGTTGCATGGGATGAAATGAGCCATTTTAGAGAATCGGTCCACAACAACAAACACAGAATCTTTGCCGTTTCGAGTTCTAGGCAAACCAAGCACAAAGTCCATACTAATGTCTTCCCATGGGTGATATGGAATTGGAATTGGCATATAGAGACCATGGGATTGAGCTTTAGACTTAGCTTTGCGACATGTAGAGCATCGGTTGGTGAAACGTGAGACGTCGCAGAACATCTAGGGCCAAAAGTAGTTCTTAGAGAGCGTAGCAAATGTCTTGTCGTGTCCAAAGTGTCCTATAAGTCCTCCTCCATGAGATTCTTGCAAAAGTAACAAACGAAGAGAAGACTCGGGAATACATAGTTTGTTAGCTCTCATAAGATAATCATCTTTGATGTAATAGCGTTCCCAAGATGTATGCATCAAACATTTGGCATAGGGAATAGCAAAAGTAGGATCATGCGCATACAAGTCTTTTATGTGCTCAAAGCCAATGACATTCAATTCAAGTTTAGTAACAAGCATGCATTTGCGGGATAGTGCATCCGCCACAACATTTTCTTTGCCTTTGATGTACTTGATGACATAGGGAAAAGAATCGATGAATTCACTCCACTTAGCATGACGCTTGTTCAACTTAGTTTGACCCTTAAGGTACTTAAGAGTATCATGGTCGGTCTGAATGACAAATTCATGGGGGCGAAGATAATGTTCCCACTCACACAAAACTCGCACTAAGGCATATAGCTCTTTGTCATAGATGGGATAATTGAGTTGCACTCCGAAAAGTTTTTCGCTAAAGTAAGCAATAGGGCGCTTCTCTTGTGTTAACACACCTCCTATGCCATTACCGCTAGCATCACAATGAACTTCGAAAGTTTTGTCAAAATTGGGTAATGCAAGCACGGGAGCATGAGTAAGCAAATTATTAAGTTCATTAAATGCGGTATCTTGGGATGGTCCCCAAACAAAGGGTGCATTTTTGTTACTCAAAGCATGTAAAGGGGATGCAATGGTGCTAAAATCCTTCATGAATCTACGATAGAAACCGGCTAAGCCAAGGAAGCTATGCACTTGTTGCAAGTTGGTTGGTTGGGGCCAAGTTTTAATAGCATTGATCTTAGATTCATCTACATGAACACCCTTAGAAGACCCGATGAAACCCAAGAAAATGAGCTATCAACACCAAAAAGGCATTTGTCCATATTAGCATAGAGGTGCTCTTTTCTAAGAGTTTGCAAAACGGTTCTAAGATGGGTGACATGATCTTTGAGAGATTTGCTAAAAACAAGTATGTCGTCGAAATAGACCACAACAAATACGCCAATGTATGGGCGAAGAACAAAATGCATGACTCGCATGAAAGTACTGGGTGCTTCGGATAAGCCCATTGGCATAACAAGCCATTCATATAAGCCAAATTTGGTTTTAAATGCGGTTTTCCATTCGTCACCTTCTTGTATGCGGATTTGGTAATAGCCACTTTTAAGATCAATTTTAGAGAAAATAGTGGTTCCAAGCTCATCTAGCATATCATCAAGGCGTGGAATAGGATATCTATAGCGAACGGTGATAGCATTGATAGGACGACAATTGGAACACATGCGATATGTACCATCTTTCTTGGGAACAAGGATTACCGGGACGGCACATGGGCTCAAGCTTTCTCGTACATGGCCGTTGTTGATGAGTTGTTGTACTTGCCGTTGGATCTCCTTGGTTTCTTCGGGATTGACTCAGTATGGTGCCTTGTTAGGAATAGGTGCTCCGGGGATGAGGTCGATGCGGTGTTCGATGCCTCGAAGGGGAGGTAGACCCGGAGGTAGCTCGTCGGGGAATACATCTTGGAATTCCTGCAATAGAGAAGATAACACTAAAGGTAGATTGTGAGAGGTGTTAGTTTTTGTTGCCTCGTCCTTGCACAAAAGGACATAGTGCATAACACTTGATGGGTTTTCACACACTTCTCTCATCTCACTTTTGGTAGCAAATAGCACTAGGTTTTTCTTGTCGCTCATCGTGGAGGTACTCATTTTGGGCTTGTGGCTCTCACTCCCTTTTGGCTGGCTCACTCTCTCACTATTCTCTCCATGATGTGTGGTTGCTTGCTTGTCGGCGATCACTTGGCTTGGTGACATAGTACGTAGCACATACTCCTTTCCCTTCATCTTGAAGCTATAGTGATTGGTACCCATTGTGGATGACGTCGCGGTCGAATTGCCATGGTCGTCCAAGTAGGAGATGGCAAACGGACATCGGAACGACATCACACTCCAAAGTGTCTTCGTATGCTCCTATCTTGAAGGAAACTTGCATGGTGTGCTCTACTTGGATAGTGTCGGAGTCGCTAAGCCATTGGACCTTGTAGGGGCGAGGGTGCTTCATCTTGACCAATTGGAGCTTGGAGCATAGTTCTTCACTCGCCAAGTTAGGGCAACTTCCTCCGTCAATGATGACCTTCACAGACCTTCCATTGATGCCCGCCTTGGTGTGGAAGATATGTCATCTTTGGTCTTCATCTTGTTGATGTTGAAGTGTCAAGACTTTGGAGACAATGAGAGCGGGGCTCGAATCTTCGTCACAAAAGACTTGATCGTCTTCATCCTCATTCACGCGCTGGTGCATGGCCACATGCTCAAGGGCCTCCATTTCCTCTTCACTCATGGAGTCATAGGTGCCGTCGTCGTTGACGATCATGGTGCGCTTGTTGGTACACTCGAAGGACTTGTGGCCTCGGCCGCCACATGTGAAGCACTTGATGGAACTTGTCTTGATGATCTCATCTGGTGGAGTCGTAGATGATGAAGCTCGCGGCTTGAAGTTGCTTGTAGTAGGAGGACGACTTGAGGATGTCGACGTTTTCTTGTAACTTGACTTGTCGCCATTGTTTGTAGAAGGTTTGGTTGAGGTAGAAGGTGTTGGAGTCGTTGAAGCTTGGTTGTTGGAGCCATAGGTCTTGGAAGAGTACTTGGCGTACTTGAAGTCATCTTGCACTTGTCGCTCTGCCTTGGTGGCTTGATGCACTAGCTCGATGAGGTTGGAGTAAGGTTGGAAGTCGGCGATCTTCTTGATAGGATGATTGAGTCCATTCAAGACACGTGCCATAGTTTGCTCATCATCTTCCGTGACATTGGCTCGTATCATGGCAATCTCCATTTCCTTGTAGTACTCTTCAACGCTCTTTGTTCCTTGCTTGAGGAGTTGTAACTTCTTGAAGAGGTCGCGGTTGTAGTAGGTTGGCACAAAGCACGCTCTCATGTCATCCTTCATTTGCGCCCAAGTAGTGATGGGTGGTTCACCTCTTGCCTCATGGCGCTCAATGACTTGCTCCCACCAAATGAGGACATAGTCTTGGAACTCAAGGGATGCCATGGCGATCTTCTTCTCTTCCTCATAGTTGTGCAAAGGAAAGATCTTGTCAACCTTCAATGCCCATGAAAGATACTCTTCGGGATCATTGCTTCCGGTGAATTTGGGCATGGTGAACTTGAGCTTGCCGTAGCGTTGCTCTTCATTGTGTTGGGGTCGGGGGTGATGATGCCCTTGACATGGAGGATTGTCGACCTCAAATTGCTCTTGGTGTGGAGGATTTCTATTTTCTTGTTGCTCATGGCGAACTTGTGGTTCTTGTCAAGCTTGTGGTTGCAATCGTGTTTGATGTCGTCGCTCTTGGACTTTCTCGCGAAGTGCTTCTTCTTCTTCTTGAACACGTCGGTTATGGGCGGCGACGGCACGATTGGTGTTGCGGAGTGCACGTTGCGCCTCAAGGGCTTGTGCTTCACGTCATAGTTGTTGTTGACGGAGAGCTTCGGCATCTTGCTCGTCTTGGTGTTGACGTGCGCACTCTTGCATTTGCTCTCGTAGTCGTTGGCGTTCTTGCGCTTCCTCTTGTTGGCGTTGGCGTTGCCTTTCTTGTGCTTGCGCAAGGGTAGCTTGATTGAGATGATGTCGACGTTCTTGCTCTTCAAGTTGCTCTTGTGGATCATTGCCGTGTAGAGGATTGCGATTTGCTTGACGGTCTTGGCGCGCGGCTCGACAAAGAGTGTTTGATGTCGGTGTACTTTAACCGGAGATGGTGTCATCGGAATGTCGACTCGAGCGGCTCCGTCTTGAATATGATGATGAGGTAGAAGAGCGGTTGACCATCATGGCTCGGATGTCCTCCTTGAGAGATGCCATTGATGTGTCGAAGTAGTCCCTTGTACATGTTGTTCGGATTGTCGCCAGTCAGAAGCAAGTAGGTCGATGCGGTCGCCCAATGCTTCATTCTCTTGATGTAAAGCTCTTTGCACGCCGAAGAGGTGGTTCTTGGTGACGAAGTTGTTCGGGTCGTCGTCTTGCTCGAGGAAGAGTGGGTTGGTAGAGGTACTTGGCCTATCCATCATTCCAAGTAAATTTGTGAGTGGGAGAAAGAGAAGAACTATACCAAATGTACCTTGACCGATGTTGAGAATGGATCAATGATCACACAAATGTGTAGTAAGGAAATAGCACAGTTGGTACTGATTCTTGTCGATTCTCACACCTACACAAATAAAAGCCTTTGGTGGAGCTTGGTGAGGATGGTGGCACAAAATTTGATGCGAATGTTAGCACGACTCAATAATGTTGGAAAAGATTCGCAAATTTGCAAATGCAACAAGTAGACCAAGCAATATGTGGCACACGGAAACACACACACGGAAAGATAGATGGGGTTGTGCAACCAAAAATGAGCTCAAAATGTGGAATCCACGGAAAATGCTCTTGTTGCACAACTCTAGAGAGACGCTAGCACAATTGCACAATAGGCGGATACGAGACTTGTGCACGACCTACAAGGCAAAAATGCAGCGACTTCTATCCCAAGTATGCTTTATGTATGGTGTTCCGGTGGTATGATCCAAGATGACAGAGTATGACAATCTTAATGTAGTATGAGGCTATGGTTCTTGCTTAAAAGATCTTTGCTTATCTTTCTCTTTTGCTTAAAAGCTTGTTTGGCTCTTTCTCTTTTGAGCTCTTCCTCATGCAAAACTTCACAAACCAAGATAGCAATTGCGTATATGCTATGAAAACCTTGTGACACAAGAGTTGATACCAAGATATGGACACCAAGATGATGATATATGCAATGATCACTAATGTGCACAAGTAATGTTGCCGGCAATACTCAAAAGCTAGTCTCGATGGGTAAGTGATGCAAAAGGAAGGCTATGGGGTTATCAATGCAAATGGCAAGGAGTACACAAAGTCGTCGTCGAGGTTACCGTCCTTGCTTACGGTGGATGGTGTCAAAATGATGAAATGGTCGAGGTCGATGACGAAGATGAGCGGCGGTGATGTCGATGCCGAACTGTCCCTAAGTAGTTGAAACACGTTAGGAAACGGAAACCGCAATGCAAATTCTCAAAGACCAAATGTGGCAAAAATTGTCGGAGGTGGTAGCGGGTAAGTGGTGGTGGTTGCGGAAAATGATGGTGGTATGCGGAAGTATTGGTGTAGGCCTGGTCAACATTGGTGAAAGTTTGGCGAAAAAAAATGAGTGGTGGAGGAGTTGTTGCTGCCAGGGGCCGGATGTCCGGGGTCATGGGCCGGATGTCCGGGCTCTGGGTCCGTGGACGAACTCGGTGGATCTTGATGGAAAATAAAATTTCGGGGCAAAATTCGAGAGATTTCGTCGATGGAAATTGGGGAAATGATGGGGGAAAGCTAGATCTATCTGTTACACACAAAATCCACTGATCAAATCCAACAAAACTTCATCACACCAACAAATCACAAAAAAATTTGGGGGCTATTTTTGTGTGGAATTTTCGAAATTGGGTAAGAACACAACAAAATTAGGCTAGAAAACAAAGAGGGGGCTCCAAAATCGTGATCAACATGGCTCATGGTACCAAGATGATGTAGGGTAGAACCCTAGATGCCCGATCTTTCATGATTGGAGCGGATCCCGCGAAGAACACGAAGAACACGAGGGAAAACACGACAGGATTCACTCAAACCAACAAGATTCGATTACACATGTGCTAGATCCAAATACACGAAGAGATACACGATCCAAAGTCAACAAAGGACGATACAAGTAGTAAGTTCTTCTCCGTGAGGAGGTCTTGAGGGTCTTCCCGTGAGGGGTCTTGAATCCACTTGGGGGATCTTCGCCGTAGAGGTCGTGAACTCCGATGGAGAAGGTATCAAGTGGATGAGCAAAGCTCTATCTCCTAAAATGAGCTATTGCATTGCTAACCCTAAAACGTGAGGGGGAGGGAGTATATATAGTCTAGGGGGGCAAAGGGATACATGGGCCTCGGCCCTTTACTGTGTGCAGACAGGCGGAGCCAGACGTCCGGGTGTTGGGCCGGATGTCCGGGCCTTCACGAGGAGCCGGATGTCCGTGCTGGCGCCGGATGTCCGTGCTGGCGGGGTCCAGCTTTGGTGCTCTCTGGATAGGTGCGGTCCGGATTTCCGGGCTGGTGGTCGGATGTCCGGCTGCTCACGACGGGCCAGATGTCCGGGGCCTAGGCCGGATGTCTGGGCTGACTTGGCTGATTCTGGTTGCTCTCTGGATAGGTGGAGCCGGATTTTCGGGCGTTGGGCCGGATTTCCGGGCTGGGCCGAATGTCCGGGACTGGGCCGAATGTCCGGGATTGGGCCGGATGGCCGGGCCCTGTAGCCTCAGCTGGAGGGCGGCGGCTGTGGATGATGCTCGAGGGGCCGGATATCCGGGTCCTAGGGACTTCTCCGGTTCCTTCCATCGTTCCTCTTCATCCGTGAACTTGGGGACTTGTCCGTCTTCATGTGCATCTTCGGGGGGGTCCTCTTGGTACCTAATCATGCATAACATTCCGGACTTAGGTAGTAGCCATGTCTCGAGAGGGTCATATGGAATATCACTAAGGAAAGATGTCACCTCGTTCTCGAGAGCTCTAGCTCGTGCTCGTGTCATCGGTCCTCTTGGCACTTGGTGAGACGATGGTAGGTCCATGGGGATGACCATAGGATGCTCCGCATCACATGGTGATGACCATAAGATGCTCCGCATCATCCCCTCCCCCTTGGGAAAGATTCGACCTCGGATCGAAAACCAAATCACCATGGGAAAGAGATGATGTCGCCGTGTAGATGTGGACAATCACCAAGCATTCATCATCTTGTAGCTCGAAATGGGCACTCTCCAATGTCGCACCGTCTTGTAATTCCTTCAAAAGAAGCAAGAAGAACAAACACTTGGAAAAACAAATGTGGTTAGCGCTAGTGCAAAACCAAGCATTCAAGAGGTGATTCACCCAACAAGTGTCATCATCAAGCATAGCATATGGTGTGACAAAGAAGTGTGGCATGGCATTGAAGCATATAAATTGAGCACAATCAAGGTCATCATGGAAACAAGCATGTAAATGTGAGGTAGTGATGCAAATATGTGTGACAAGAGAATAAGCATCGACCTCACATTCATAGCAAGCATGCACAAAGCGCTCAACAAATGATCTATGCTATGCATAGGAATCATTCACAACACCAAATATAATGAGATGTCTAAACACATGGGGCAAGTGCAAGACAATCTAAGCATAACGGGCATATGGTGTAGTGAAAATCGAGTGGCACTCAACACAATAGAAAGAGCAATTGTTCGTCATGTGTGAGGCAATCAAGTCAAGCATGTGACGAGCAAAGGGACATGGCATATGTGAAGTGATGACATTGGTGCAACCGAACATGTGATATGAGCAAGTAGGCAACAAGTTGGATGCAACACACAAGGCATATATGTCATGAGGCATAGCAATGTGGAAATCATGAATGAAAGCACTATCTCTAACATGTGTGCAATTGATGTCTACTACACAACTTGTTCTTGTAGACTCGTGTTGGGCCTCCAAGTGCAGAGTTTTGTAGGACAGTAGCAAATTTCCCTCAAGTGGATGACCTAAGGTTTATCAATCCGTGGGAGGCGTAGGATGAAGATGGTCTCTCTCAAACAACCCTGCAACCAAATAATAAGAAGTCTCTTGTGTCCCCAACACACCCAATACAATGGCAAATTGTATAGGTGCACTAGTTCGGCGAAGAGATGGTGATAAAAGTGTAATATGGATGGTAGAAATATATTTTTGTAATCTGAAAATAAAAAAACAGCAAGGTAGCAATTGGTAAAATGGAGCACAAATGGTATTGCAATGCTTGAAAACAAGGCCTAGGGTCCGTACTTTCGCTAGTGCAATCTCTCAACAATGCTAATATAATTGGATCATATAACCATCCCTCAACGTGCGATGAAGAATCACTCCAAAGTTCCTATCTAGCGGAGAACATAAGAATAAATTGTTTGTAGGGTACGAAACCACCTCAAAGCTATTCTTTCCGATCGATCTATCCAAGAGTTCGTACTAAAATAACACCAAAGCAAATTCAGATTCGTAATGCTCAATCCAACACAAAGAACCTCAAAGAGTGCCCCAAGATTTCTACCGGAGAAACAAAGACAAGAACGTGCATCAACCCCTATGAGTAGATTACCCCAATGTCACCTCCGGAATCCGCGAGTTGAGTGCCAAAACATATATCAAGTGAATCAATATAATACCCCATTGTCACCACGGGTATTCGTATGCAAGACATATATCAAGTGCTCTCAAATCCATAAAAGTATTCAATCCGATAAAATGAAATCTCAAAGGGAAAACTCAATTCATCACAACAAGATAGAGAGGGGAAAAACACCATATGCTCCAACTATATTAACAAAGCTCACGATACATCAAGATTGTGCATCTCAAGAACACGAGAGAGAGAGAGAGAGAGATTAAACACATAGCAACTGGTACAAACCCTCAGCCCCGAGGGTGGACTACTCCCTCCTCATCGTGGTGGCCGCCGGGATGATGAAGATGGCCACCGGTGATGATTTCCCCCTCCGGCAGGGTGCCGGAATGGGGTCTAGATTGGTTTTTCGTGGCTACAGAGGCTTGCAGCGGTGGAACTTCTGATCTAGGGTTTCCGTGAGGGTTTTTGGAATATTTGGCAATTTATAGGGCGAAGAGGCGGTGCGGGAGGCCACCGAGGTGGGCACAACCCACCTGGGCGCGCCTGGGCCCCCAGGCGCGCCCTGGTGGGTTGTGCCCCCCTCGGGGCACCCCCTAGGTGCTTCTCTGGCCCACTGGATGTCTTCTGGTCCATAAAAAATCCACAAAAAGTTTCGCGGTGTTTGGACTCCGTTTGATATTGATTTCCTGCGATGTAAAAAACAAGCAAAAACAGCAGCTGGCACTGGGCACTGGGTCAATAGGTTAGTCCCAAAAAAACGATATAAAGTTGCTATAAAATGATTGTAAAACATCCAAGAATGATAATATAATAGCATGAATACTTCATAAATTATAGATACGTTGGAGACGTATCAGCAATCAAGTGGTCCAAGATGACCAATGAGTCTCATGGTGCAAGCAACACAAGTAGTGTGATCCACAATATCCATGCTCATGGTTTTGTGTTTCTCGAAAGAGAAGGATATCACCACGAAAGCATGTCCTTGTGCGTCCTTCACAATGTCAAAGTACAAACAAGTGCGATGTAGACTCGTTGTGGTAGAAGGTTGTTCGCTCTGAAGAGCTCGAATTGTCAACTCACGTGAAGTGGAAGTCAACACGAAGTCCAAGTATCCTACACATGCACACAACAAAACAAAGAACGTATGCGCATGGTAGATAAACACATCATCCATCATGATGGTTCTCTTCTCTTGCACATAACCATTAGAAGCAAAAGTGCATGAATAATATGATGCAATGGCTATACTCATGGCACTAGTGATGAGGACATCAATACCATTGTTACACCCACAACACCTACTGCTACATACACTGGACCAATTACTAGAGCTCGCGCACGCCAATTAAATTATCAGGTACTTTCGTTTCTTAGTAATGATTCTAATGTTCATGAGAATATGATGCTGCCTAAATTGGATACATTTGTCTTACTTACAAATGAAGGGCCTGGCATGGATAAGAGGGATGAACACTGGAGCAAGACCAGGCATGGAGATAATGGCATGCGCAAGGGGAACAAGAACGGAGTTACAAGTGATGATGTCAGGACATTGAAGCCACCTTAATGCGTGCATGAAGCCATGGACGAAATATACAAGATGCCACTTCATAAATTTCGTCCAGAGGCTATTATAGGTGCTGCGTCACCTTATTATTGGGCCAGGCCCATGTAATTTCGAAATACTTAAGTATAGGCAGTTTTTAGAGTCCGTATGTGTGGGAAAACAAGAGTTAGGGTTGGTTTCGGATCCCTCCTCCAAGGGCCACGAAATTCCCCCTTCTTCCTCCATATATACAGCCCTTAGGGCGTCGTTTAGACTTGGGTTTTGTTTAGATTAAAAGTTCGCCATAGCTGCAACTTCGCGTACTTCGTTTGTGTTCAACGACCAGACCAAGACGTCACAGAACCCCACCTTGATCAATAAAGCTTTCATCTTATATTTGCAATATCCAGATTGCAAATCTTAGTTTCTTGCTTGTTCTTCGTTTGCTTGCAGGAGATAGACCCTCGTGGTCAGGTTGATTGTGCTCCGGCGTGGTCAATAACCTCTCGGAGTTGGTTTAGCGATTGCTAAGGCGCGACGTCCTCGCACGTTCGTAGTCGGATCGTCAAAGTCTACTCCACCAAAAACGATAGCTATCATCTCATCGAAAGATCGGGACACCCTCGCCTCTATCAACTAGGCATATGGTGCAAAGAAGGAAGATAATCATGCTTCACACGAAATATGTCAAAAGCTCCAAACATATGCGAGAGAGCTATGGGGGCAATCTCATTAGCAAGACTAAAAGCATTGTTGCACTCAATACAAGGCAAATCATCTAGCATGAAAGATGCAACATATGGAGACATATGACAACATGTAATAGCAATCATGTGCAAAGCATGGCAATAGTGGCTATCAACCGCATGAAATGAGCAAGTATGAATCATGGGTGATGCACTACACGAAGCAAGCATATCAATCATGTTGTGCAAACTAGTGGAGCGAAGATGCAACACACTAGAGGATATCATGGCAATCATGTCATGTGAGAAAATAATAGGCATAGGCAATGCACATGACATATGGCAAGCACGAACACAAAGCGAGATCAAAGTATCATCATAGGCATGGGGCACAAATGGAACATGACAATAACAAGAGATATCTCCACCAAACTTGCAAATACACATACAAGTATGAGAATCAAGGAACATGTGTAATGTAAAGCATGGGTCAGAAATGCATGGCAAAGGCATAGAAATGGGCATATCATGCAAAGTGAACATGGCAATATGGGCATAAAGTGAGAATTGGTATATAACCCATAACCATGTGAGGGCCATGTAGAAGAAATGCATGAAGTCTTTGCACGAAGGGAGCGGTGGTAAGGACAATCCATGGGAGCCCAAATCATCATTGCTCTCTAGAGCTCGTTTCGTCAACTCATGGGATTGTGAGGTTGACGAGTATGCACACAAAAGAGACACAAACTAAAGAAAGTGTGTGCGTGGTAAATTTGCACATCACCCATCATGATGTGTATGTGCACGTGTAAGTTAGCACAAGATAAGCATTGCTCAAAGAAATTTGTAGCATGGTATAAGAACATGTCATCCATCATGAAAGAATATTTGTTATGTATAAGACGATGGGGACTCAAATTGAGAATGCAAGTATATGGCACATCAATAGCATGTTTATTCATGGGGAGCATATTGTGCACACAAGTATGGGGATCATGCAATGGATTGGAGTGATCAAAATCTCCTAAAATGTATGAGGAAACTATGGGGGTCTCCTCATGAGCAATAGTGGAAACATCATATGGAGAATATGAACAACATCCAAAACAATGCATATCCGAAGCTAGGTGGTCATGTCATGGTATATGAGATAAATTATGCAAAGGGAGCATATTAATATCATTGCAAGAAAAACAAATGCCAATAACCATGGGCTTGTCATCTATGCCATATGTGTAAATTGGGTTCATTTTAATGACATATGCATAGTCACTACGATGAGATTGCAAATATAATATATGGTTGATCTCATTCATAGCATATGACAAGTCAAGCGGATTGAAAAACATGATGTGACCTAGAGAATTATCACAAGAAATCCTATGCAACATGGCATCACAACTAATAGACTCCACATGGCAATCATCAAACTCATCATAAATGGGTAAATCATCGCATGGGGTAATCATACTAGCATGAAGCATGGTAATAGGTGGATCAACATCATGCAAGCAATCAATGTCAAGAATGTCCACTAGTGGGACAAGAGCATCACCTTCACCTATGTTACCTTTCTCATTCCACTCATGTGGTGTAGGTGAGGTAGTAAGAACCAAAGCGTGGTCATCGTCATCGTGATGGAACCATGTGGTGGGTGCATCATAGTCCACCATGGTCATCGTCTTGTCCAAAGGGAGGACGAAGTCGTCGAGGATCGGCGCGTCATCATATATGGGACCTAGCACCAAATGAGAAGAAACAATAGAGGTAGACGTTAAGTTGTTAGAAATCAAAATGGTCTCACATGCCCTATCAACTACCTCACTCTCTCCATGTGGTGGTGGCTCACTCACTCCCTCAAGGTAGGTGCACTCAATGTCACATATGGTGGAGTCACTCAAATCACTCAAGTGGTGGTGGTGGTGGCTCTCCTCACATGGGAATTGGGGCAGCTCATCATATATGGGGCTAGTGGTGAAGTCACTCTCACTCTCAATATGGTGGCAAAAGTCACTCAAGTCATCATACATCGTCGTGGTCGAACGGAAAATCCCATGCTCAACCATCTCATAGTCGTCGTCGTGGATGACGTCTGAAGATGGCACATCATCAATCTCGCCTCCAAAGATGGAAGCATCGTCTTGGAGCTCATCGGGCTTGGACATCTCGGTGGTACCAGCCTCATGCTCGCCGTCTTGGAGTGTGGTCGTCGTGAAGTGATGTCGGGCCCCTTTCTGGGATAAATCACAGAAAAGCCCCAAGTCACACCAGCCCCAAGATCAACACAACTAGTGGACTTCCATGATACATATAACTAGTACAATATAATATTACACAAGGTTGAGTCTGAGGGCTCAACAGAATTATTACAAACTGGCCCATATATGGCAGTGGCGGAATATGACAGAGGTGTGGTGGTGATACAATACTGGTACAATAAGATAGAGCCACGCGTCAGTGTGAGGCTTGACTATTTATTTGTGTTGCGAAAGCTCGGCGGATGATACATGTGGTAGACTCCTATCTCAGAGGTTGACTGACTGGGACTCCTCTAAGCGTTGGGCTCGCTAGTGCAATCCTCCTCCACAAGCTCGTCCTCCTCCAAGTCTGGCCAAGTAAATAGCCAGGGACAAGCCAGTGAGTACGTTGGAATGTACTCGCAAACATAATGAACAAAAGATATAATGAATGCATATGCTCAAGTTGGATCATGTTAACATGCTCATGCTGACTAAAATCTTGGTCATGATATGACCATGATAAAATGATACGGAAGTAAATAAAGCATGTTAGTCATAATCAATCTTATTAAAAATAAAAGCAAATGAATGCCACGGGTAGTCTAGCCAGCCTAAGTGACATTCTGAAAAAAAGAAGAGAAATGCCAATCGGATATCCACAAGAGTAGTGGCGTGATAAACCGCCTGTGAACTCGAGGGACGCCATGAAAGGTCTTGAAAAGAAATGCCAGTTGGGTGTCAAAAGTGACACCACGGTCGGACTTGAAGAGAAATGCCAATCGGGTATCCACAAGAGTAGTGGCGTGATAAACCGCCTGTGAACTCGAGGGACGCCACGAAAGATCTTGAAAAGAAATGCCAATCGGGTATTCACAAGAGTAGTGGCGTGATAAACCACCTAACTCGAGGGATGCCATGAAGAGGTCTTGAAAATAAAATTGAGTGCCCGGGGTAGTCTAGCCAGCCCCTAGGACACCCAGGAAATATAAAATAAGAGAAACGGGTTAGTCCACAATAACATGCATAACCATATTAATATTGATAAGCATAGCAAGATATTCATGGTAGCATCAGGGTGTCAATAATTATCCTGTAAAATATTTCAGGCATATTATAATTATTTCCTCCGAAGACTGACACCGGGACCGACACTTGACCCAACCAGCTAACGCCCTTGACCGTGGACAACGGCTAGTCGAAAAGGTTTAAACTCTGCGAAGGGCGTACTCTTTACCCACGTGTATGGGATTTCCTTAGGCAGTACCGTGACACTAACTAATTCCCATTATGGTTTTTGGGTTGAAAACACACCTAACCAGCACACACCAGAATAACCGTCTGAATGCCAGGAATCACCCAAAGCATCATTTCAGAAAAACTCTAAGTCGGGGAGACAACAATCTCGAGTAGCATGGGATCACTATTAATATGCGCGGATTCCAAGGGGGGACCCCCTCTCGGCTAAGACCGGTAACACCCATGTCCCCTGACCCGATGACAGGATTTAGTCCATGGCCGTGGAAACCCTCATCGTGGCCCTCTAGGTGGTGTGTACCTGGACGGGGGTTAACAACTTACTAAGCCGTACCTTCCTTGCGGAAGGACCCGTGGCAGCACGGTATCCAGCTAGGTGTAACGGAACAAGACTCGATCTAGGTCGACTCAGGAGGTGTTGTTTATTACCACAGGTATGTTCCACATACGTCACGTGTCTCCACCATGTCAAAAATGGCCCGTGCCCACCGGCACGTCCAAGGCAGGGGACACACTCCTGAATTCTCACAGTATTACCATGTCAGAAGGATTTCTTGCTTGTGTGAAGTGCAAGCTATGAGCAAGAACTGATATGACCAAACATGCATGCACTTGTGATATATGTGGTGCAACTCCAAACTGATGCAAACATGCAAATGCAAATGAAATCACCGTATCCCAAGTTCAAAATGCTTGCCCTTGTCCAAGGTAGTCAGGAGAAAACTCTTCGAAATTCCCGGCAAAGTTCCCCTCTTATTTTTCTGAAAAATTCGAATTCAAACTTAAATTATTTTTTTTGGCAACAATACAAAAAGTTGTCTCAAAACATTTTTAAATAAATACTAAAAAAACTAGAGAGAAAAATAAGAATTTCAAAAAAAGAATCAACTCAAACAGAGTTGTGGTTTAAAACTTATTAAACTTTCAAAACCAGGGGTTTTTCTGTAAAAATCCAGTCCATGTGCGTTTATAAGGAAAACGCTTCGGGCAGGAATATGCTTTTCAGCGTGGAAAGTGTAAACAACGGAATACACTTTTGATTTGGACAGAGAAAAAGAAAAAGAAAGCGCGGGGTGGGTCCACCCGTCAGGTTAAAAAATTTGAACACGCGCGCGAGGACAGAGGGGAGACGGCGATCACCGGCGTCGATCGTCGGGGTCTTGGAGGGCGGCGATGGTCGGAACATGACCAGGGTGGAGTGCCGCGTCGGAGGATGGTGGTGGTGGTCGCCGGCGAGCACCTGAACGGCGGCGAGGTTGACGGCGGCGGACGGTGGTTCAGGAGATGTGGGATTTCGCCGGAGAGAGCTTGGGTAGTGGAATTGAAGCGCGAGATCGACGAGTAGGTGCAGGAGAGGGCTTCTGGCGGAGTTTTGAGTGGTGGAGGTGGCGTGGTGGCGATGAACGGGTCGGAGACGGAAGCGGCGGGGCGGTGGTCGGAGAGGAGGATGACAACCTCCTCGGGGTCAGGGGAGTGCCGTAGGGGGCGATTGGAATGCGGTGGAGGTGGTGTGAGTGATTGCCGGGGCTCGGGGGTCCCTTTTATAGGCGATTCGAGGGTGGCCGAGGCGGAGCGGATGACGCCCGAGTAAATCCGGCCGGCGAGGTAGGTTAGGGCGGTGGCGAGGTTCAGTGCTTGATCCAGGGGGTCAGTGGAGTCCTCTGGAAGCATCAGCTTGGACGGGCTCGAGCTCAAGGAGCTTATCCATGGTGAGGCACCCGTACGGGCGCTACGGCGACTGCCAGGCGGGGCCCAGACGGCGTGGACGGCGAGGTGATGCTACGGAGGGACGGACGCGTGGAGGGGACGTAGGTAGGAGAGCGTTGAGGGCAGTGATGGTGGCCGGTGATCGAGCTGATCTGCTCGGCTTGCCGCCGCCGAGGGCGGAGGTAGGTGCACCGGCCTCCTCCTATGCTGTCGGCGGTGAGGCGCTGATGAGGAGGGTCCCAGAGAGCGATGCATTGAAGAGCAGCAGCGACGCCGTGAAGGAAAGGAGAAGGAGTGGAGTGCACGGCAGCGATCCCCCCTCCCTGAATTTCTGAATATTTACTGAATTTTTCCGACAGTGCTACAGTGTGCCCACCAAGTGTATGACAAAATGCCAGAGGGTGCTAGGCATTTTAGGAATTTGTGTGGATTTTTGTGGTAAGGTGTTGATGCAAATAAGAGGGCTTGGCAAAGCTTCAGAATTTTTGGAGCATTTTAAAATAGGTTTGGATCAGAAATATTGAATCTGGTCCAAATTTGAATTGAATGGCATTTGAAATTTTTGAACTGTGGAACCCAATATTTTTGGTGAAATGGGTTGTGGGTACTATCTAGTTGCTGGGATAATTTTGGTGGGAGCAGGAGAATTGTTGAAAATATAGTTCCTTTGTAATTCCAAGAAACTATGTTTTTTTGAAAATTCCAACTTTGGAATTTATTTGGGATATGAAAAATATTTTTGTTGGGTGGGAGAGAGTTGGATACTGTCCTAGATTGTGAGAATGACTTGTGGAATAAATTTGGAGTGGCAGAAAAATTGTTGGAAGATTTTAGAAGGGCTAGAAGGAAGTGAAAAAGGCCATTTTCTTTGAAAATTTAATTATTCCCAAAAACTTTTTTGAATGAAAATTGTTTGAGAACCTCCAAATTAATTATCCAAATAATTTAAATCTTTCAAAACAGAACCATTCAAATTTTTTGAAACCCAGTTAAAAATTAAAATAATTTTCAGATTAGAAGAACTAGAAAGAGAATAAGGCCAAAAATAATTCAAAGTATTTTATTTTACAGAAAAGATTTTGAAAATCCAAAAGAAATATTTTTGGGGTGTTACAACACCTACCCCCCTTAGGAAAAATCTCATCCCCGAGATTTCAGCTGTCCCTCAAACAGGTACGGATATTCAGTCCTCAGGTGATCCTCTCTTTCCCAGGTTGCTTCTTCCTCGGTGTGATTACTCCACTGAACCTTGTAAAATTTTATTACATTCTGCCGGGTTCTCCGTTCAGACTCCTCCAAAATCTTTATAGGACGTTCCCTATAGGTAAGATCTGGTTGGATATCCAGGTCTTGATGCTGGACTTGTTTTTCTGGGTTACTGACACATCTCCTTAGTTGTGACACGTGAAACACATCATGAACATCTGATAATTCTGCCGGTAGCTCTAGTTGATAGGCAACCTTGCCTCTCCTTGTGATTACTCTGAATGGTCCAATAAACCTCGGTGCCAATTTTCCTTTGACTTTAAATCTCTGTTGTCCTCTTGTTGGAGATACTCTGAGATACACATATTCATCGGGCTCAAAACTGATTTGGCGGTGTTTTTTTTATCATAGTAACTCTTTTGACGGCTCTGAGCCGCTCTCAGTCTGTCCTGAATAAGCTTCACTTTTGTTTTTGCCTCTTTAAGAACTTCGGGACCGAAGATTCGACTATCTCTGGTCTCAGACCAATTAAGTGGGGTACGACACCTTCGTCCGTACAGGGCTTCAAAAGGTGACATTTTCAAACTGGCTTGATAACTATTATTATATGAGAACTCCACGTATGGTAAACTGTGTTCCCAGCTAACTCCGTAAGTGAGCACACATGCTCTCAGCATGTCCTCCAATATTTGATTTACCCGCTCAGTTTGTCCTCCGGTTTGCGGGTGGTATGCTGTGTTGAACGTCAGTTGAGTCCCTAGGGCTTGCTGTAGGTGTTCCCAAAATCTAGAGACAAATTGGGTGCCTCTATCAGAGACTATGGTCTTGGGTACTCTGTGTAAGCAAACAATCCGGGAGAGGTATAACCTGGCAAGCCTCTGTGTGGAGTATGTGGTTTTTACCGGAACGAAATATGCCACCTTGGTTAAATAATCTGTTATAACCCAGATAGCATCATTTCCGTGTCGTGACGTTGGCAATTCGACGATAAAATCCATTCCTATTATGTCCCATTTCCATTCAGGCACTCTGAGTGGCTGCAATAGTCCTGCTGGCCTCTGGTGTTCTGCTTTTACACGCTGGCATGAATCACAACGTGCGACAGATCCGGCTATATCTGTTTTCATCCTGTGCCACAAATAATTTTCTTGTAGATCCTTGTACATCTTTGTTCCTCCTGGATGGATAGAATATGGAGTGGTATGGGCTTCTGCCAAAATTTGTTGCTTTAACTCTTCCTTATTAGGCACGCATAATCTTTTTCCGAACCATAAAATTCCCTGACTGTCAATGGTAAATTCGGACGCCTTGCCCAATTTTATTTTCCTCTTAATCCCCTCAATACTTGAGTGTCCTTTTTGGGCTTCTTTGATTTGATCTTCTAATGTTGGTTTTATCTCCAGTTGATTAATGGTTCCTTCTGTGACTAGGACCATATTGAGTTTGGCAAATTCCTGGTTGAACTCATGCTGTGAGAATTGCACACTATTGTTGCTGGTGCAGGGATTTCGGCTAAGGGCGTCTGCCACAACATTTGCTTTACCCGGATGGTAATGAATTCCGATGTCGTAATCTTTTATTAACTCAAGCCAGCGACGCTGTCTCAAGTTTAATTCTGGCTGGGTGAAAATATACTTAAGACTTTTGTGGTCTGTGGATATTTCACATCGTTTACCGAGAAGAAAGTGTCGCCATTCCTTGAGTGCATGTATTACTGCAGCTAGCTCCAAATCATGAGTAGGATAATTCTCCTCGTGTCGTCCCAGCTGTCTTGAGGCATATGCCACGCCTTTTTCTTCTTGCATCAATACACATCCAAGGCCTTTCCTGGACGCGTCGCAGTATATCTCAATTTTTTTTGCACATCGGGCATGACCAGAACGGGTGCCGTTGTTAACCTCTTCTTTAATTCTTGGAAACTTTTCTCATAGGCTTTAGTCCAATCAAACTTCTTATCTTTCTTGAGTAATTGGGTCATGGGTTTAGCTATGGTGGAGAATCCTTCAATAAATCTCCGGTAGTAGCCAGCTAGACCAAGAAAACTTCTGACCTCTGTCACGTTTGTGGGTTGCTTCCATTCTTGGACAACCTTTACTTTACTTGGGTCCACTGTTATCCCATCTTGTGTCAGTACATGTCCCAGAAAGCCAAATTCTCGTAACCAAAATTCACATTTACTTAATTTGGCATATAGTTGATTTTTCCTCAATTCTTCCAGAACTATTCGTAGGTGTTGCTCGTGTTCCTCGGGTGTCTTGGAATAAATAAGTACGTCATCGATAAATACGACCACGAACTTGTCCAGATATTTCATGAAGACCTTGTTCATGAGATGCACAAAGTAAGCAGGAGCGTTGGTTAAGCCAAAAGGCATCACTGTGAACTCGTATAATCCATATCTGGTAGTTAAGGTAGTCTTGGGTATATCTGACGATCGGATTTTTAATTGATGGTAGCCTGACCTCAAATCTATTTTTGAGAAAACCTTGGCTTCTGCTAGCTGTTCGAACAAGTCATTTATCCTGGGCAGCGGGTATTTATTTTTGATGGTGACCATATTGAGTGCCCTGTAATCAATACATAGCCTTAGGGTACCATCCTTTTTCTTAGCAAATAAAACTGGCGATCCCCATGGTGATGAGCTGGGTCGAACATAACCTTTTTCCATTAGTTCCTTAATCTGTTTCTTCAACTCAGCCAATTCCGTCGGAGCCATTTGGTACGGCTTCTTATAAATGGGTGCCGTTCTAGGTGCCAATTCAATAACAAATTCAATTTCACGGTCCGGGGGTATTCCTGGTAGCTCGTCAGGAAATACATCGGGGTACTCGCAGACTACAGGAACCTTACTTAATTCTGCCGCATCCACTTGATTTAATTTTCCTTGTGATGCGAAAATCCTCCTTGTGCCAAATTTTATTGTTTCCCCTTGGCAGCTTGTAAGAGTCACTATGCGGTTGTAGCAGTCTATGAAACCTTTATTTTTGGTTAACCAATCCATTCCCAGAATAACGTCCAGATCGACTGCCTCCAGTACAATAAGGTTGGCTAAAAATACCATTCCTTTGATCTCAATATTCACATCCTTGCAGTACCATTGTGTGCTTTGCTTTGATCCCGGGGACTGAATAACCATGGAATTTTGCAAAGGCAAAAAAGAAAATTGATTCTTCGAAGCGAATCTTTTTGAAATACACGAATGGGAAGCTCCAGAATCAAATAAGACTGTAGCATTAATTGAGTTGACAGGAAATGTACCAAACACAATATCTGGTGCATTTTGTGCCTCCTCAAAGGTCACGTGGTTGACCTGTCCCTTCCTTTGGTTGTTATTGGGGTTGAAGTTGTTGCGTTTTGGAGCTGTGTTTGTACCACGGCCATTGTTGTTGGGCTTGGGGGTATTATTTCCTTGCTTTGGGCATTGCCTGGAGTAATGCCCTTCTCCTCCGCAGGTATAACAGGTGATGCCTGGATAGAATGTTGTATCTTTGGTCCTGTTGTTGAAAGCACTGCGGTTCTGTTGTGGTGCTATATCTGCTGGTCGGGGTAGCGGAGTTGCTGGTCGGGGTGTTGTAGGCTTCTGAAATTCATTCTTGGGACTGTTGTTGCGAACCTGAGCTGTCTGGTTCATACGGCGCTTGCGTATTTCGTTCATGTTGCGGTGCTCGTTCTCCAGTATAATTGCCTTGTCCACCAGTGTCTTGAAATCAGGAAAGGTGTGGACTACCAGTTGGCACTTTAAAGACAGAATAAGTTCGTCGAGGAATTTTTCCATCTTTTTGTCTTCTGTCATGTATTCGTCATTGGCGTACCGGGCCAGCTGAGTAAATTGGTCCAGGTACTAGGCTACCGTGGTGCCTCACTGCTTGAGATCCTCAAACTCCCTTTTCTTCAATTTCATAATACTGTAAGGAATGTGTGCCCCCCAAAAGTTTTCCTTAAACTGCTCCCATGTCATATTGGCTCCGTTGGGGTGAGTGTGGCATAAGTTTTCCCACCATGATGCTGCTGTACCAGAAAAATAGTGCGGAGCGTACAACACTTTTTCCTGGTCTGTACACTGGGCAATAACCAATTTCCTTTCAATATCACGTAGCCAGTCGTCTGCCTCCAACGGTTTGTTTGTGTGAGTAAAGACCGCTGGATGGGTCTTCTGAAGCTCAGATAATGTTGACCTATGCTGATTTTGTCCCTGGTGATTTCCCATATTGATTAAGTGCTGCATCATCTCTTGGTGCTGTTGCTGGCTTTGCTCGTACAGACGACATACTTGTGAGAAGGCTGAGTCATTACTCTGTTGACTTGTCTGTCCCTGTGTAAAATTATTTCCCATTTGTCCAAAATTGTCCTCAGGCGAGTTGGGCATTGAGCGAGTCCAGGGACGATGCATTTTCTTTCTGGGGTATTTGTGTAACGCCGATGAGAAAAGAAATTAAGCGGAACAAAATAAAGTTTTAAAAGACTGAAAATAGTTTCCCCCAAAACGTAAGTGCAAAAAGGGTAACAGGCTATGTTACACATGCAGTTTTAATTATACATGCCAGATTTTAACATACAAGCATGGTTAATTATACAGGATGCTCGCAGAAACGGTATACTACACGACCATTTATTTAAACTAGCATGCTACTTCGCCCTCTCTGCGCTCTCTGGTCTGAGTCTACTACTCGCCATTTTACAAAAGAAGAAAAGAAACAGAAAATAAACATTTTACAACTGCTCTCTCAGAAAAGTCGTCTGCAGTGGGAGGCCTTGTCTGTCTTCACGGAGTGTCTGGAACATCAAGGGCCCTGCCGAGGGTGAGTACCAGACGAGGTGCTGATGACTCGACCTCCTCCTACTCCCCTTCCTCGGGAATAGTCTCCAGTCGGGCAGACGTCGATGCCATGCCTGCTGGGGGTGGCACCGGGCTCGTCGGGGGTGGAGCTCTGACTGGAATGGGCGCAGCCAAGCGGCTAACCTCATCATTCGGGGATGAGTGCTGAATCGCGGAACCGTGAGGAGGATCATATGTTGGGGTAGGGATGCGAGGAGCGCGAGGCGAGGGGGAACGGTACTCACTCCTGCGAGGAATCCTCGTACGAGCTAAGTCCATTCGTGCAGCAAGATGGTCATCCACCAGAGAGGTGAAGACTGACTCTAGTGACATGATGTACTGGACAAGGGGCTCGATCGCCTCGTCCCTTTCTCCCGCAGTGCAGGAGAAAGCATAGTGGCTGGTGTATGGAACATGGCATGGCAAGTAGTGATAGGGACGGGTCTGCATGACAGGCAGGATGTCCCTGAGACGAGCGATAGCCTCACGGGCGGCCATCTGGATAGCATGCCTCTTAGAGGGCATGACTCTCCCCATAAAGCGGTAGTTGCGGAAAGACAAGGCACTTCCGCCCCGAATATATACCGAGGCCTGGTACATAGTCAGGGTGTCCATAATCCTATCAGGGAAAACGGTGTACTCTAGACGGCTCGGAGATCTCATCGCGTCTCTAGCGATGACGGTGAGAAGACGGGAAATTCCCACGGGCTCGTTGGCGAAGATTTGGGATGAACAGCCGCCACCAGCCATCTACAATAGTAGACAAAAATCCAAATAGTCATATCATAAGTATATTATGACCAAGGAAAATTTGCTACAATGCATGAGATGTATGCTAAAAAAATGTTAGTACTAACTCGAGTGCTAGCGATCATGCCTAGGGCTTCCTACAGTCAGCCTGGCTCTGATACCAAGGTCTGTCGGGCCCCTTTCTGGGATAAATCACAAAAAAGCCCCAAGTCACACCAGCCCCAAGATCAACACAATTGGTGGACTTCCTTGATACAGATAACCAGTACAATATAATATTACACAAGGTTGAGTCTGAGGGCTCAACAGAATTATTACAAACTCGCCCATATATGGCAGTGGCGGAATATGACAGTGGTGTGGTGGTGATACAATACTGGTACAATAAGATAGAGCCAAGCGTCAGTGTGAGGCTTGACTATTTATTTGTGTTGCGGAAGCTCGGCGGATGATACATGTGGTAGACTCCTATCTCAGAGGTTGACTGACTGGGACTCCTGTAAGTGTCGGGCTCGCTAGTGCAATCCTCCTCCACAAGCTCGTCCTCCTCCAAGTCTGGACAAGTAAATAGCCAGGGACAAGCCAGTGAGTACGTTGGAATGTACTCGCAAACATAATGAACAAAAGATATAATGAATGCATATGCTCAAGTTGGATCATGTTAACATGCTCACGCTGACTAAAATCTTGGTCATGATATGACAATGATAAAATGATACGGAAGTAAATAAAGCACGTTAGTCATAATCAATCTTATTAACAATAAAAGCAAATGAATGCCACGGGTAGTCTAGCCAGCCTAAGTGACATTCAGAAAAAAAGAGAAATGCCAATCGGGTATCCACAAGAGTAGTGGCATGATAAACCGCCTGTGAACTCGAGGGATCCCACGAAAGGTCTTGAAAATAAATGCCAGTCGGGTGTCAAAAGTGACACCACGGTCGGACTTGAAGAGAAATGCCAATCAGGTATCCACAAGAGTAGTGGCGTGATAAACCGCCTGTGAACTCGAGGGACGCCATGAAAGGTCTTGAAAAGAAATGCCAATCAGGTATCCACAAGAGTAGTGGCGTGATAAACCGCCTGTGAACTCGAGGGACGCCACGAAGAGGTCTTGAAAATAAAATTGAGTGCCCGGGGTAGTCTAGCCAGCCCCTGAGACACTCAGGAAATATAAAATAAGAGAAACGGGTTAGTCCACAATAATATGCATAACCATATTAATATTGATAAGCATAGCAAGATATTCATGGTAGCATCAGGGTGTCAATAATTATCCTGCAAAATATTTCAGGCATATTATAATTATTTCCTCTGAAGGCCGACACCGGGACCAACACTTGACCCACCCAGCTAACGCCCTTGACCGTGGACAACGGCTATTCGAATAGGTTTAAACTCTGCAGAGGGTGTACTGTTTACCCACGTGTATGGGATTTCCTTAGGCAGTACCGTGACACTGACTAATTCCCATTACGGTTTTTGGGTTGAAAACACACCTGACCAGCACACACCAGAATAACCGTCCGGATGCCAGGAATCACCCAAAGCATCATTTCAAAAAAACTCTATGTCGGGGAGACAACAATCTCGAGTAGCATGGGATCACTATTAAAACGCGCAGATTCCAAGGGGGGACCCCCTCTCGGCTAAGACCGGTAACACCCATGCCCCTTGACCCGATGACAGGATTTAGTCCATGGCCGTGGAAACCCTTGTCGTGGCCCTCTAGGTGGTGTGTACCTGGACAGGGGTTAACACCTTACTAAGCCGTACCTTCCTTGCGGAAGGACCCGTGGCAGCACGGTATCCAGCTAGGTGTAACAGAACAAGACTCGATCTAAGCCGACTCAGGAGGTGTTGTTTATTACCACATGTATGTTCCACATACATCACGTGACTCCACCTTGTCAAAAATGGCCCGTGCCTACCGGCACGTCCAAGGCAGGAGACACACTCCTGAATTCTCACAGTATTACCATGTCAGAAGGATTTCTTGCTTGTGTGAAGTGCAAGCTATGAGCAAGAACTGATATGACCAAACATGCATGCACTTGTGATATATGTGGTGCAACTCCAAACTGATGCAAACGTGCAAATGCAAATGCAATCACGTATCCCAAGTTCAAAATGCTTGCCTTGTCCGAGGTAGTCAGGAGAAAACTCTTTGAAATTCTCGGCAAAGTTCCCCTCTTCTTTTTCTGAAAAATTCGAAGTCGAACTTAAATTAAATTTTTTTTGGCAACAGTACAAAAAGTTGTCTCAAAACATTTTAAAATAAAAACTAAAAAAACTAGAGAGAAAAATAAGAATTTAAAAAAAAAGAATCAACTCAAACAGAGTTGTGGTTTAAAAGTTATTAAACTTTCAAAACCAGGGTTTTTCTGTAAAAATCCAGTCCTTGTGCGTTTATAAGGAAAACGCTTCGAGCAGGAATATGCTTTTCAGCGTGGAAAGCGTAAACAGTGGAATACACATTCGATTTGGACAGAGAAAAAGAAAAAGAAAGCGCGGGGTGGGCTCCACCTGTCAGGTTCAAAAATTTGAACGCGCGCGCGAGGACAGAGGGGAGACGGCGATCACCGGCGTCTTGGAGGGCGGCGATAGTCGGAATGTGACCGGGGTGGAGTGCCGCGTCGGAGGGTAGTGGTGGTGGTCGCCGGCGAGCACCTGAACGGCGGCGAGGTTGACGGCGGCGGACGGTGGTTTGGGAGATGTGGGATTTCGCCGGAGAGAGCTCGGGGAGTGGAATTGAACCGCGGGATCGACGAGTAGGTGCAGGAGAGGGCTTCTGGTGGAGTTTTGAGTGGTGGAGGTGGCGTGGTGGCGATGAACGGGTCGGAGACGGAATGCGGTGGAGGTGGTGTGAGTGATTGCCGGGGCTCGGTGGTCCCTTTTATAGGCGATTCGAGGGTGGCCGAGGCGGAGCGGATGACACCGGAGTAAACCCGGCCGGCGAGGTAGGTTAGGGCGGTGGCGAGGTTCAGTGCATGATCTAGTGGGTCAATGGAGTCCTATGGAAGCCTCAGCTTGGACGGGCTCGAGGTCAAGGAGCTTATCCATGGTGAGGCACCCGTACGGGCGCGGCAGCAACACCCGTCTCCATCGACTGCCAGACGGGGCCCAGACGGCATGGACGGTGAGGCGATGCTGCGGAGGGACGGACGCGTGGAGGGGAGGTAGGTAGGAGAGCACTCAGTGCAGTGATGGTGGCCGGTGATCGAGCTGATATGCTCGGCTTGCCGCCGCCGAGGACGGAGGCAGGTGTACCGGCCTCCTCCTGTGCTGTCGGCGGTGAGGCGCTAACGATGAGGGTCCCGAAGAGCGATGCATTGAAGAGCAGCAGCGACACCGTGAAGGAAAGGAGAAGGAGTGGAGTGCACGGCAGCGATCCCCCCTCTCTGAATTTCTGAATTTTTACTGAATTTTTCTGACAGTGCTACAGTGTGCCCACCAAGTGTAAGACAAAATGCCAGAGGGTGCTAGACATTTTAGGAATTTGTGTGGATTTTTGTGGTAAGGTGTTGATGCAAATAAGAGGGCTTGGCAAAGTTTTAGAATTTTTGGAGCATTTTAAAATAGGTTTGGATCAGAAATATTGAATCTGGTCCAAATTTGAATTGAATGGCATTTGAAATTTTTGAACAGTGGAACCCAATATTTTTGGTGAAATGGATTGTGGGTACTATCTAGTTACTGGGATAATTTTGGTGGGTGCAGCAGAATTGTTGAAAATATAGTTCTTTTGTATTTCCAAGAAATTATGTTTTCTGAAAATTCCAACTTTGGAATTTATTTGGGATATGAAAAATATTTTTGTTGGGTGGGAGAGAGTTGGATACTGTCCTAGAATGTGAGAATGACTTGTGGAATAAATTTGGAGTGGCAGAAAAATTATTGGAAGATTTTAGAAGGGCTAGAAGGAAGTGAAAAGGTCGTTTTCTTTGAAAATTTAATTATTCCCAAAAACTTTTCTGAGTGAAAATTGTTTGAGAACCTCCAAATTAATTATCCAAATAATTTAAATCTTTCAAAAACAGAACCACTCAAAAATTTTGAAACCCAGTTAAAAATTAAAATAATTTTCAAAATAGAAGAACTAGAAAGAGAATAAGGCCAAAAATAATTCAAAGTATTTTATTTTACAGAAAAGATTTTGAAAATCCAAAAGAAATTTTTTTGGGGTGTTACAAGTGAGCTCGGGGTCGAGTTGACTTGGCCTTCTTGAGTTCTTGTGTCGCCTTGAGAGCACCAATGTAGAGATCATCGAGGGAGTCGTAATTGTTGGTGAAGAGGGTCTTGACGATGTTGTTGTTCAATCCCGTCGTGACGTAGAACGTCATCCAAATGGGGTCATCCACACCAGCTCATCATAAGGCTTCCTTCATGTTCTTGAAGTACTCGTCGATGGACTTGGATCCTTGCTTGGTGTTCTCCAATTGGCGTTGAAGATGTTCCGTGTAGGTGGAAGGCAGAAATTCTCGCCGCATCGCTTTCTTCGTCTTGAGCCAACTCATGTCGATGTTCCTCGAAGGTGTGTGAAGCCACCATGTCGATGCGTAGTCGTGGAAGGTACTTGTGGCGCACTTCACTTGATCTTCGGAGGGGACTTGGTGTAGCTTGAGGTAGTCGTCCATCTTGCGCTCCCACTTGAGGTACTCTTCGGGGTCATGAGTCCCAAAGAATGGAATCTCAACATCATCGACGAAGTCGAAGTAGCTCATGGAGGTAGTGGACTTGAGCTCGTGGAGTAGGCGAAGATGCTGTACATCCGAAGGCGAAGATGCCTTGAAGTCACTTGCCGAATATGCCAATGATGTTGAAGAAGCCGAAATGTCGGGGTCGATGTTGTTGTTCTGTATGGCCCGTGCGCACGGGGGTGCAGGAGGCCATGTGCACGGTGTCCCATGTGCACGGGAGTCGAAGGCCCGTGTGCATGGGGGTGGCAGAGAAGCCAACTCTCGTGATGTAGGGTAGAACCCTAGGGCCCGATCTTTCACGATTGGAGCGGATCCTACGAAGAACACGAGGGGAACGCGAGAGGAATCACTCAATCCAACAAGATTCGATTACACATGTGCTAGATCCTCGAAACACAAAGGGATACACGATCCAAGATCAACAAGGGACGATACAAGTAGCAAGTTCTCCGTGAGGAGGCCTTGAGGGGGTCTTCCCGTGAGGGGTCTTGAATCCGCTTGGGGGAACTTCTCCGAAGAGGCCGTGAACTCCAATGGAGAAGTAACAAAGTGGATGAGCAAAGCTCTCACACACAAAATGAGCTAATCCTTTGCTAACCCTCAAATGGTGGAGGTGGAGGAGTATATATAGTCTAGGGCCACGAAGGGGTAAGTAAGGGGCGAAGGGGTACATGGGCCTCGGCCCGGTACACTGTGCGCAGACAGGCGTCGGACGTCCGACGGGTGTCGGTCGTCCGGTCGCTCACGGGCGTTCGGTCATCCGGAGGAGGCCGGACTTCCGACGTTTCGGCTCGGTTGAGGTGGCGTCGGATTTCCAGACTATGTCGGTCATCCGGTGGCTGATGGTTGTCGGACGTCCGACCTTGGTCGGTCGTCCGGGCGCTGTAGCTTTCGTCGGCTGGTCCATCTGGCTGGTGGAGACTCCAGGCGTCGGACGTCCGGTAGTGTCCGGTCGTCCGGTGGCTATCGGACGTCCGAGAGCTGTAGCTTCCTGGCAGCTCCTTCTCTTGCTCCTCGCGCTTGGTGTACTCGCCGTCTTGTCCATGGTCTTCCTCTTGGTTCCTGGTCATGCATAGCACATATGTTTTGATGAGGACATCAACCCCATTGTTACACCCACAGCCCCTACTGCTACATATACTGGACCAATTACTAGAGCTCGCGCACGCCAATTAAAATATCAGGTACTTTCATTTCTTGGTAATGATTCTAATGTTCATGAGAATATGATGCTGCCTAAATTGGATACATTTGTGTTGATTACTAATGAAGGGCCTAGCATGGACAAGAGGGATGAACACTGGAGCAGGATCAAGCATGGAGATGAAGGCGCGCGCGAAGGGATCCAGAATGGCGTTTCTAGTGCATATTTAAGCACTTTGAAGCCTCCGTGATGACCTACAAGGACATGGACGAAATATACAAGATGCCCCTTCATAAATTTCGTCCATAGCTTATTTTAGGTGCTGCGCCACCTTATTTTTGGGCCAGGCCCATGTAATTTCGAAATACTTAAGTATAGGCTGTTTTTAGAGTCCGTATGTGTGGGGAAACAAAGTTAGGGTTGGTTTCGGACCCCTCCTACAAGGGGCCACGAAATTCACCCCTACTCCTCCATATATACAGCCCTTAGGGCGTCGTTTAGACTTTGGGTTTTGTTTAGATTAAAAGTTCGCCATAGCTGCAACTTCGCGTACTTCGTTTGTGTTCAACGACCAGACCAAGATGTCACAGAACCCCACCTTGATCAATAAAGCTTTCATCTTATATTCGCAATATCCAGATTGCAAATCTTAGTTTCTTGCTTGTTCTTCGTTTGCTTGCAGGAAATAGACCCTCGTGGTCAGGTTGATCGTGCTCCGGCTTGGTCAATAACCTCTCGGAGTTGGTTTAGCGATTGCTAAGGCGCAACGTTCTCGCACGTTCGTAGTCGAATCGTCAAAGTCTACTCCACCAAAAACGATAGCCACCATCTCATCGAAAGACGGGACACCTTTGCCTCTATCATGTTTGAGGTAGTAGCCATGTCTCACATGTGGAAAGTGATGTTTCGAGGAGGAGCGAGTTCACCTTGTGTCCAATGGCGTATGGTCGAGGTCTCGTCATGTGTCCTTTTGGGTCTTGGGGAGTCGTCATAGTGTACATGGGGATGACCGTAGGATGCTCCGCATCATCTCGTCCAAAAGGTCGTTCTTCATGGTCTTGTCTGTATCGATGCTTGTGTGTACTTGCTGGAGATGGAAGGTCAGGATTCTTCGCACTTGAGCGTCTTCTCGAAGATGAGGAAGACCGCTTGCGGTTGTTGATGAGGACCTTGAGCTCCTCCATGTGCTTGTCCATCTTGGCGTCAATGAAGTTCTTCATAGCATCAAACTCGTCGCGTGGTTGTAGACCGGAGATGATGTGCTTTGCCTATCCATCACAAGACTCGAGCAAAGGTGAGTAGGAAATGAGATAAACAATACCAAGCTACCTTTTCCCAAAGTTGAGGATGAATCTCGTATCACTCAATGTGAAATGAAAGAATAGTGGAATTGGTACCGGACTTGTTCACTCACACCTTGTCGGCGTACGACACCTATGGGATCGCGGGGTTCCCTTTTTCGGTTCGGCAAGGGGAGAGGTATGCACAAAGAGCAGAACCAACGATCAACGCGAGGGGATTTTTACCCAGGTTCGGGCCGCTAATCAGCGTAAAACCCTACTCCTGCCTTGATTTATTATCAGTGTTTTCGTCCCAGTTCTTGGAGCGCTTGCGATGAACAGTGTGTTCGTGCAGCAGCTACACATGCAGAATGGGCCGGAAGTGTTCTCTCTAGTGTCCGTCCTCTGTAGCAGTTGCCTTGGGCCTCCTTTTATATGCTCAAAGGGGTCACCACAGTGGCAAAATGTACATACATTGAGGTGTAAAGTAGCTACAGGGTTATCATACCTAACCACTGACGGTTTAGGACAAATGCATTTAATGCACCGTGATGTGTCCGTTTAGGTGTCCTCATTTTCTTGGGGATGGAAAAAGGGGCCATCCCATCAGCACCGCTTAAGCTCTCCTCCACTGGTGTCTTGCCACGTATTCAGAGAAGGGCCCAGAATGCCAGGCTGGTTGCTGTGCTGAAGCGGTGGCACAGTGGCAGAACCTTGCCAGGCTTTGCAAGCCACCCCGGCAAGATCTTGCTGGGGGGGCCTAGTCTTCGGTCTTCAGCTCTTCTTATCTCCTGATCCTCTAATTCTTGGCTTGAGTGTCCCTTTGACAACCTTGAACTAATCTCCAACTGTTTTCCCCGACAAGCCTTGCCGCACGCTTGGCTACAACTGCCCGTGCACAAGTATGGGGTACTAAAGGCCCAATACTTAGTACACCGACAGGAGCCCCCGGGCCTAGGCCATACACGAGTGCGAGGCATTGTTGGGCTAGGCCCAAACAGTGCACGGGAACGCGTGGCTGGGGTTAACTGCTTGCAATTATCCTGCTTGCTGCGCCCCTCCATTGCGCGCGTTGAATGCGTGACGTGGGAAGCATGTGCTAAAAGGCTGCAGCCGCAGCGCGCTTGTAGAGGCGTATTTACATTGGGTAGTAAAAGAGGCGGCCTCGCTCCTTCCCCATAAAGAGGAAACCGCAGAGACGCTGCCCATTTACCCCCCCTCTTCTTTCCAATCTGGAATTCGCCATTGCCTTCCTTCTCTCGAGCCCAGAGTAAAGCTTCTCCTCATCCGCTCACCGCCTCCGCACCCGCTCCATCTTCGGTTTCCATCCTCACAGCCACCATGCCACCCAAGGCCAGCAAAGGCAAGGGCAAGGAGACGAAAACCGATGTCCCGGAGAGCGAGCTGGTGAAGATGCGGAAGAAGTACGTCGTCTTCGCCCCGACGCTCGACGCGAAAGCTCTGAAGAACCGGTACCAGTGCATGTGGGCGAGGAAGACGAAGGCTCACCCCGCGACTCGCGTGGTTCCAGGTTCTTGTTCCAAAAGCGGACCAGACATATATCCCTTCTTCGTTGCTTATTTCTATTGCGGGCTCTGTCCTCCATTCTATGATTTCTTCAATGATATTATGTACACATACGGCTTCCATCTTCTTGATTTCATGCCGAATGCCGTAATGTGTATGTCCATCTTTGCCCATCTTTGCGAAAACTTTGCCGGAGTAGTTCCCAACACTGCCCTCTTCCGCCATTACTTTATTCCTCGCATCCAAAAAGTTGAGGCCCTTTCTGGTTCTATCGCCTGGATTCCAAGGGCTTGGAATAAGGAGATATACCCAGATGGGGTTTACCGAGAGAAGTGGGATGAATGGCGGTCCGAGTGGTGCTGGATCAAGGAGAAAGATCCCCATCCGTTCTGTTTGCCCTGACAGCAGAAGGTGGTCCGCGGCAATGACTGGAGCGATTTCGTCGCGGAAGACAAGAGGCTCACGATCGCCACCACTAGAATCCTTCGCCCGAAAGCTGCCGGGCTCACAATGGAGATGATTGGCTTCGATTTCCTTCGCCGCCGCATCGCCCCTTTGCAAAACAAGGGAAGACTAGCTTGGGAGTATCGGAACGCAGCGGACATCATGAGGCTGTGCCCCGGGCTGAACAATAACTTGACTGCCATGCAGCTTGGCGCTCTCCGCCACAAGCTATTCCAGCGCGAGGACAAACATCGGTTGCCGGCAAGAATTGCCCCTTTGTGCAACAACTCCGCCCTGGGATCGATCATCGCCACAATGCCAATGTTCAACGCCCATGGTCTTGACGCGACTTGGGCCGAGCCATCCGAGGAGGAAGCACAAAAGTTCTTCGACAACTTGTCGGAGAGGGCCATCCGGGAAGAGACGAACCTCATTCGTGCCACCACTGATGAAGAAGTGGTGTATATTGCCACTAGGGTGGAAGAGGCGAATCTTGCCGCGGAGGCCGGCAGCGTCGGTTTCACAGAATGGGAAACCAGTGACGCAGAAGTCGTGATGGAAGAAAATCCTGCCGGGGTAGATAAGGCTACCGGGGAACAGAGCAGCGCCACCGCTGAGAGCTCGTCCGACGAAGATGCAGTCGAAGAAGAGCCGCAGGAGGAGCCCCCAGCTCCGAAGAAGACAAAGCGTGTTCTTCGAAAGGCCGCTTCTGGCATCCCGGCAAGCCAACCCTCTTCGAGCGGCGAGGCTCCCGGCAAGAAGGCGGCCGGCAAGCCTGCCCCGCGGCAAGGAGTTCGACAGCAACCCGCGCGGCGCGCGAGACACACACCTGCGGCAGCTACTGGGGCGGCAGGGGCGTCTCACACAACCGCACCGGAGGCCGAGGCGGCGGAGCCACGCCAACCCCCTGCACTTGCTATAGCCAAGCTACCCAGGACCCCTCCTCCGCCTCCCCATACGGACACTGCAACGGAGGTTGATTTCGACATCTCCGGCTTCAGCCCGGAACGAGAAGAGGAAGAGTAAGTATCCTGTCACAGCCTTTATCTCCTAAATTTCGGATTAATCTCATAGCCTTGTTTTGTCTTGTCTCCGCATCGATGCAGAAACCTTGGTAGAAAGGATGGCGAAGAGGGCGAAGACTTCCACGGGCGATGAGCCTCCGGCAGGTTTCACAAGTGCTCCAGAAACTATCGTCATCAACCCGGAGCTTAGCCCTCGATGCAGCCCCCAGCACAGCCCCCAGCGTGAGTCCATTACTCATTTTCCGCTGGCGGGCGCTGAGGTTTCTATTCTTGCCGCTGATATTTTTGGGCTTGCAGGAGAAGAACGGCAACAGGGAGAGTTATTGGAAGACGCCCCCGTCGTGCCACCTCTGTCGACCACGCTGCCCACAAGCGCATCCCCAGCAAGAGTTCCTACCGACGAGCCTATCTTGGTTGAGGAGGAGCCGGCGAGCATGGGCACCGGCAACCTTTCCCCAGCAACCAAGGTTGCCGGGAGGGGCAAGGCCACCTCTCAATAGCTCGACGCAGGTAACCGATTGCCTCAGAGCGCTTGCTATCCTTTCCTTTATATCTCTTTCTTTTGTCTTCTTGAACTTCAATCTTAATCTCATTTTGTTTCCCTCTTTCGTCCTTTAGAATTCCGTGTGATGGAACACATGGACGTCGATGCTGTTATCGAGGAGACCGCCAGGGATGCTGCCGCCGAAGCTGACAAGATCGCTGCTAGCGAGGCCGCCAAGGATGCCACCATCAAGGCCGGAGGTACCTCCGCCGACGAGGCCGCCAAGGCTGCACAGGAGGAACCCGCCAAGGAATCTGCTAAAAGGGCCGGCAAGGAGGCTGGTGACCGTACTGACAGCATTCCTGCCGCAGGAGCGCCAGGCGATACGCCGGCCACGGAGCCCCCAGCTGCCGGTGAGGTGGTTGCTGAGGATCAACCGTCAGCGTCCGAAGTCCCTTCATCAAGCAAATATCTCAAAGTTGGCGAGAACCTGTTCGTCAACTTGCCGGGGACGGCAAGCATTGGGGTACCGATCGAAGGGGAAGCTTTTGATGAAGAAATCATCACTGCTGCCGGGCTCGAGATCGTCAACGAACCAAGTGCCAGTAGCAGCAAATCTGAGGAAGATCAGCTCCTTCAGGCCATGGGCGATAACTTCTGCAAGCTCCAAGCGCTCCACCATGCTCGAAAGGAGAAGGTAGACTCCAGAGCTGCAGTTGTTGAAGCAGCTGAGGCAGATTTTCAAAAGCGCGTTGAGCAAATGCAAATCTGGTACGCCGAGGCCTTTCAAGAGTTGACTACCAACTAGGAACAAGTAAGCCAAAGCTGGACGGAGCTCCTCTTGAAACAATCTGACATGGAGAAGGCGCAAGAGGAGGCTGCGTAAAGAGTTGCCGTTGAAGATGCTCTCCTGACGGAGCGTCGCATTGGGCTTGACGCTCACGAGGAAGATCTTGCCGCCCGCGAGCAGGCGCTCGCCGCCAAGCTTCGCAGCAAAGATGAAGAAATCGAGAAGCTTGTCGTGCAGTGGACCCAGGAGCTGGAGCAGAAGCACAAGGAGGCGCTCGAAGCTCTAACTGTAGATCACGCCGGCAAGCTCAAGGAAACCGTCGATGCTGCCGAGGCTGCAGAGGCCGCCAAGAACGAGCTGAGCGACAAAGTGAAGAAGCTGGAGGTGGATCCTGAAGAACACAACAAAGAGCTCTCGACGCTCAAAGGTGACAGGGAGAAAACTCTCCACAGCCTGGCGGAGATGCAAGTTGCCATATCCGACAAGACCAAGCAGCTCTCTTTAGCCAACGATATCATTGCTGATCTGAGGCTGAAGTTGGCCACGCTGGAGAAGTCTCTTGAGGATGGCAGGGCCCGCGAGAAGGCTCTGAGCAAAGATCTTCAAGATGAGAGGAACTTGCTTAAGAGTGCTGCCGCCGCCCAAATCGACTATGAGAAGGGGGTGAAAATCTGGACTGAACGCCTTGTCGACACTGCGGAGAAGCTCACAGCACAGCTCTCAACCACGGGCCTGCCAAACTGCAAGTATTCTTCCAAAGAAAGGGTATCTCCGAGCGCCAGATTGACCATGTTCTTTGAAAGAATCATCGATGCTCTGAAGCTACTCCAGTCCAACCGAGCGACCCAACTAGCCGATGAATCCCGCAAGCTTTGCCGGGCCGTCCTCCGCAAGGTGCTCATCAAGGTGGTGCACAAGAACCCTAGCGTCGACCTCACCAACGTGCTCGATCGCATGTCGAAGGATGCAGATCTCAAGGCACTTGAGGAGCTTGTCACGCCTATCCTTGAAAAAGTAGATTCAATCAAGAGGGTCGAAGGCCAGCGTAGGGACTAGCTGCCTCATTTTCCCTTGTCGCCACCATTCCATGCCAAAGACAATTAAATCTTAAGTTAGAACTGTGGCAACTTATTGATGTAATATAACTTGCTTATGTTTGGGTACATGCATGCTATTTCCCTTGTCTGATTTCTTTCTGTATGGAGCAAACCCTACGCTTATTGAAAGCTTGCCGGCGCGCAACCTACCGCGAGCGCTGGGTGCGGGACTTCAGCAGCCTGCTGGAGGTGCAGCGGCCGGCAAGACACCTTGGCGTTCTCAGTGCCGCCACTTAAACTGTTGAGCGGACTCGAAACAAAATAAGGGCGTAACCGATTACGACAAGGATTCCTTCGCGTGCAGGTTTTCCATACAAAGACCAAAATCATCTAAGGAAACTAACTTCATAATAAAAGAAAGTTGCTCAAAGTTTTGTAACTTAGCTTTCTGTCGCCGTACTTCTTTCGGTAAGATGTCAATTCTGAATGTCGCCCACTGGTATCCATATCTTCCTTCCCCCCCGGCAAACGTGCGCGCGAGGAAACCTTCTATCTTTTGAGAAAAAGAAAGAAGAGAAAATAGAAATATGGAACCTTGGCGGTTCGTTAATGCTTACCGGGAACAAGTGTCATACAACATCTCAGACAAGCATGCATATATAAACATGGAAATCGATAAGAAAATGTACAACACTTAATCTTATTCATCTGCTCACAGGGTCTGCGCCTGGCTTTATACAAAGGATTACATGCCTTACCGGCAAGACTTGTACAAAAGGTGGTTGCCGGGGGCCCCCGGCAACCGCGCCTCACGGGTAAAACTTGCGAAGATGCTTGATATTCCAGGAGTTGCTCACTGGAACGCCATCCTCGGTCTCCAGGTGGACAGCGCCGGGCCTGGTGACTCGTACTACCCAATAAGGGCCTTCCCACTTCGGCGTCAACTTGTTTGAATTCTTGGTGGACTGAATCCGTCGAAGAACAAGGTCGCCTTCCTCAAGGCTTCGGGCATGAACTTTGCGGCTATGGTAGCAGCGCAAAGCTTGCTGGTAGCGAGCGGCTCGCACAGCAGCCTGAAGACGATCCTCCTCAAGGAGCATAGTGTCATCTTGCCGCAGTTGCTCTTGCTCAAGCTCATCATAAGCGAGCACTCGAGGTGACCCGTATATGAGTTCCGTGGGGAGAACTGCTTCCGCTCCGTAGACTAGAGCGAAGGGTGTCTGGCCAGTGGCTCAATTTGGTGTCGTTCTGATTGACCAAAGAACCGCCGGCAACTCATCAATCCAGCGCCTTCCGCACTTTTTCTGCTTGTCAAAAGTTCTGGTCCTGAGACCGCGCAGCACTTCAGCATTAGCCCTCTCCGCTTGGCCGTTGCTTCTCGGATGAGCAACAGAGGCAAAACAAATTTTGCCGCCAAGGTCTTGGACGTACTGCATGAAGGTGCGACTTGTGAAATGCGTGCCGTTGTCGGTGATGATCCTGTTGGGCACACCGAAACGGCAAACTATTCCCTTAAAGAACTTGACGGCTGATTGTGCTGTCACCTTTCTCACCGCTTCCACTTCTGGCCACTTTGTGAACTTGTCGATCGCAACGTACAAGTACTCAAAGCCCCCGGCAGCACGGGGAAAGGGGCCCAGTATGTCAAGCCCCCAGACCGAAAATGGCCAGGAGAGAGGGATTGTCTGAAGAGCTTGAGCTGGCTGATGCGATTTCTTCGAATGAAATTGGCACGCTTCACACTTGGTTACTAGTGCAGTTGCATCCTGGAGAGCAGTGGGCCAAAAGAAACCTTGTCGGAATGCTTTTTCGACAAGTGCTCTTGATCCTATGTGAGAGCCACATATGCCTCCATGTATCTCTGCCAACAGCTCTAGTCCATCCTCCTGAGGAATACACTTCAATTTCACACCGTTCGGTCTCTTTCTGTATAGAACGTCATCGACGAACTGGTACATAGTAGACTGACGGCCTACTTTTTCCGCTTCTTCCTGCTCCTCGGGGAGTTCTCCTGTCTGAAGGAAATGAACAATGTGTTGTGCCCATGCTGGAGCCTGGGGCTCAACGGCTAGGACTAAAGGCATCTCTTCCGCCGGGGGAACATTTGTCTCGACGGCGAAAGCCTGAGGTTCCGCCGGAGCCTGTCGTTCCCCGGCAGGCTTGTCGCTGATCCCAGCAAGTTCCTTGCCGGCGGCTCTAGGGAGCTCTGCCAGAAAGTACTGTCCCGAATTCAACTTTCTTCTCTTTTCTTGCCTCATTGATGGTGCCACAGATGGTTGAGTCAAATGGAGCACAAAAGTTCCTGGTTCCACAGACAACTTGAGGGCAGCGCGCTTTGACAGGTCATCAGCAATACTGTTCTCGGCACGAGGAATGTGCTTCGTTTGCAGACCATCAAAGCGCTCTTCCATTTTTCTCACTTCATCCACATAAGCTTGCATCAATGGACTTTGGTAATTTTTGTTAACTTGCCTAACAACAAGCTGCGAATCGCCTCTGATGATGAGCTTCTTGATACCAAGGTCTGCCGCGATCCTGAGACCGGCAAGCAGCCCCTCGTACTCCGCAGTGTTGTTTGTCGAACTCTCCCGGGGGAAATGCATTTGGATTACATACTTGAGGTGCTCTCCGGTGGGTGCGACAAGCAGCACGCCAGCACCGGCGCCTTGCAGCGAGAAAGCCCCATCAAAGTACATAACCCATTCTCGATCAGTTTCCTTGCCGGGGAGAGTCGTTTCTTGAATTTCCTCGTCTGGTGTCGGGGTCCATTCCGCAATGAACTCCGCCAAAGCTCTGCTCTGAATTGTTGAAGTACTTTCAAACTTGAGACCAAAGCTTGACAATTCCAACGCCCATTCCACGATCCTGCCGGTTGCCTCTGGATTTCGCAAAATCCGCTGCAGCGGAAAGCGAGTGACGACGGTAATTTCATGTGCTTGAAAATAATGGCGCAGCTTCCTCGAGGCCATAAGAAGGCCGAAGAGCAACTTCTGCACACCAGAGTATCTTGACCTAGCTCCTTGCAAAAGGGAGCTAACAAAATAAACTGGGCGCTGCACCATCTTTTTCTTTTGCACTGGTTCTTCTGACTGCGCAGATCCTGTCTTGCCGGCACCAGTCCTTGCTGGGGATGACCCCGGCGCGTCACTTGGCGGTCCTGCCACTGACGTTGCCTCCTCATCAGCTTCTCTCTGCGCCACTAACGCAGCACTAACCACTTGATTTGTCGCTGCCAGGCACAGCAGCAACGACTCTTGTGGCCTAGGCGCGACTAGCGTTGGCGGAGAAGAGAGGTATCTCTTCAAATCTTGCAGCGCAGCCTCCGCTTCCGAAGTCCATTTCATTGGACCTGCCTTCTTCAAAATTTTGAAAAAGGGTAGGGCGCGCTCAGCAGATTTGGAGATAAACCTGCTTAAGGCAGCAACGCAGCCGGCAAGACGACGTACATCCTTGACGCGTCTTGGTGCCTCAATCTGCTCAATAGCTTGATCTTGTCGGGGTTCGCCTCGATCCCTCGCTAAGACACAAAGAACCCGAGAAGCTTGCCGGAAGGAACGCCAAACACGCACTTCTCGGGATTGAGCTTTAAATTGATCTTGCGCAGATTTGTAAATGTTTCTTCTAGATCTTGTATGAGCGTTGCTTTGTCCTTGGTTTTGACCACTATGTCATCCATGTATGCTTCCATGTTTCTATGCAGCTGAGGCTCAAAACCAATTTGGACCGCTCTCGCGAATGTAGAACCAGCACTTTTCAACCCGAAAGGCATTCGTATAAAACAATACGTACCACATGGGGTGATAAATGCGGTCTTTTCGTCATCTTCTTTTGGCATGAAGATCTGATGATACCCTGAATAGGCATCAAGGAACGACAGTAGATCACAACCAGCAGTGGAGTCCACAATCTGGTCGATGCGCGGCAAGGGGAAAGGATCTTTTGGACAGGCTTTATTGATATCTGTATAATCAATACACAACCTCCATTTCCCGTTCGCCTTGCGCACTACAACTGGATTGGCTAACCACGTTGGGTGAAGCACCCCCCTGACCAAACCTGCCGCTTCTAACTTCCTGATCTCTTCGGCTATAAATTCTTGACGCTCTAAGGCTTGCTTTCTCAGCCTCTGCTTGACGGGCCACGCTTGAGGACAAATAGCAAGGTGGTGCTCAATTACCTCCCTGGGAACACCGGGGATGTTAGATGGTCGCCATGCAAACACATCGACATTCGCCCGCAGGAAGGCAATGAGCGCGCTTTCCTATTTGTCATCAAGGGTGGAATTTATGGTGAAAGTTCCTCCCGTTCCGTCCTCTTTGACGGGCACTTTCTTGGTCTCCGGTGGAGCAGCCTTGGATTTCTTGTTCTTGCCGGTGGAACATCCTGGTACATCCTCAACGGGAGCGCAGCACTCCGAGGAGGTGCGCTTGCCGGAGTTTGCGGCAAGGTTCCTGCCGGTCTTCTTCTTCCCCCCGAGAGTTCTAGCGGCAGGAGCAGATGCCTTGACGGCAGGTGCTGCGACTGCTTCCCGGTAGAGTTGGTCAACGCATATGAGTGCATCCTTTTTGTCGGAGTGAACAGTGATGACGCTCAATGGCCCGGGCATTTTCAGCACATTATATGCATAGTGTGATGCCGCCATGAACTTGGCCAACGCTGGGCGGCCAAGGATCCCATTGTATGACATGGGGATCTTGGCGACATCGAACACCACCTTCTTCGTCCTGTAGTTGAGCTCGCTACCAAATGTTACTGGTAGCGTTATCTTGCCTTTTGGTTGGGTCCTTCCTGGATTGATCCCTTGAAACGTGCCCGTTTCCTCGAGATCTTCATTAGGAATTTGCAGCTTTTTTGAGCACGTCTGGTGAAATTAGGTTCAGTCTGGCCCCACCATCAACTAGCATTTTTGTCACCTTGAGGTTGCGGATTGTCGGTGAAACCAACAATGGCAAGCACCCGACCGCAGTTGTGCGATCAGGGTGATCCTCGGCGTCAAAAACGATAGGCGTGTTGGACCACTTCAGGGGTTTACGTTCGTCAAATGATGGCTCTGTTGCATTAACCTCACGCACCTACTGTTTAAGTCGACGGTGGGAAGAATGCAACGAGGCGCCTCCGTTGATACACATGGCCTCTGTAGCTTTCTGAAATTCGTGCTCACTGGACTCATCATCTTCTTCATCATCATCATCACCCTCTTCCTTGTCACGGCCTCGAGCGGGCCTCTCCTTCTGTTGTTTGGCCTTGCCGCGGTGACCCCCCCGGCCACCATGCTTCTTGCCGGACCCCTCAGCACTATCTTGGGCCTTCTCCTTGTCTCGCCTCTCGTACTCAGCTCTCTGTTTCTCCACAAGCTGTTCAACTTGCCGACAATTTTGGAGATCATGGCCCTTGGTGCGATGGATCTTGCAATACTGTTTGCCGGAGCCTTCCGGCTTGTCGGCAGCCGCCAAGGCCTGACAGGAGGCACACCCGGCAACTTCCTTGCCGGGGTCGCCAACTTTGGCCTTCTTGGTGGTGCCAGGGTTGCCGGATCCCTCGACAGCAAGCACGGCCTTGCCTTTATGCTTCTTGTTTCGCTACCGGCCCTTCTTTGTCGGGGCGACAGCATCTTCGCCTTCAAAGTCGCCCCCTGCGCCAACATCCTCACCGAGAAGTCTCCTTCCCTCTTCAGCTCGAGCACATTTATCAGCCAGAGCATAAAGCTCGGCGATATCCATGATCTTGTTCATCGCCATCTCTTCCCGCATCTTGTGGTTACGCACGTTCTGATGAAACGCGCCGATAACGGCGGCAGGATGAACATTCAGGATGCTGTATTGCACATGGCTGAACCTTTGGATATACTTGCTCAGAGGCTTGCCCTCCTTCTGGGGGATGAGATGCAAATCACTTTCCTGGCCAGGAGTTTGATGGCCTCCAACAAAGGCGCCAACAAACTGGTGGCACAGATCTGACCAAGAAGAAATGGAATTCTCTGGCAGATGCATCAACCATGACCTGACGTTGGGTTTGAGCACCAACGGGAAGTAGTTGGCAAGTATCTTGTCGTCTCGGCCCCCGGCGACCTGCACCGCAATGGTGTAGATGCTCAGGAACTCCGACGGGTGGGTCTTGCCGTCATAATTCTCCGGGACCTCTGGCTTGAAGGTTCGGGAATTGGGCCACTGGACTCGCCGTAGCTCACGGGTAAATGCTGGATAACCTACCTCGTAAGGCAAGTTGCCTGCGTACCCTGGCGCAGGCTTGTCAACAACAGGTCTTGCACGTTTATCAGATTGATGGTGCGCCTCCCGTCGCCGCTCGATGGTAGTTCGAGCGTCCTCTTTGCTTCGTTCCCGAAAAACTTGACGCTGATCGCGGCGCATCCGCGGATCGGACGAAGCCGTGGAATCATCATCACGGCCATCGGTCCACCGGGTTGTCGATCGCCACTGCTGTCATGGAGGGGAGTGCACCGTGGCCGCACCGCCTCCAGTCTTCTCTCCATCGGCTCGCACCGGATCGATGGACCGCTACCACGAGGGCCCTACCTGCTGTGGCCCATCCTTGTTGACGAAGCCGATGAGGCTCTGGATGGTAGATCGCCACTCCTCCATCTTCTCCGGAGCAGGAGGGAAATCGAGGAGCAGCTGCGCGCGTGCCAAAGCTTCCGCTGGTGTAGGCGGCGGCGACAGGTGCGAGGTACGTGAGGTGCTCTGACTCCTAACAATGTTAGAAGGAGCACCTTCACAATCGCGCGACCGCGCGCCACTTCCACCGGCAGTTTGGCGTGCATGCTGGGCCTGCGCACCTTGGGATCGATGCGCAGAAATCCTTTCATGGGGGCGTCCCGAACCACCAGCGCCATGGCGCTGCTCGTCACGTGCAACCTGTGAAGGCCGCGACGCTTGCGCCGGTGCAGGAGTCCTAGGAGGCGTCCTCCGATCTTTGGAGTTCGCTGCGCCGCCCGTAAGCAGCACAGCCCCATCTCTGGATCCAGCGGCGTGCAGGTTGCCGTCGCCGCTGCGAACGACGCCGCTTGCCTGGCTTGGATCACCAGAACGCCGTGGAGGCTCTAAACCTCTACCTTCTGTATCCACGCCGTCACCCGTACGCGAGGGCACGGGCAAAACGGATGTAGATGGTAGCACCGTTGCAGCACTCTTCTTCTTGGGTGGCATGGTAATAAAGATGATGAAGAAAATGAGGCGCCGATCACTGGATCAGGTTTGCGCAACCTTTCTCCCCCTACCTGGCGCGCCAAAGATGTCGGCGTACGACACCTATGGGATCGCGGGGATCCCTTTTTCGGTTCTGCAAGGGGAGAGGTATGCACAAAGAGCAGAACCAATGATCGACGCGAGGGGATTTTTACCTAGGTTCGGGCCGCTAATCAGCGTAAAACCCTACTCCTGCCTTGATTTATTATCAGTGTTTTCGTCCCAGTTCTTGGAGCGCTTGCGATGAACAGTGTGTTCGTGCAGTAGTTACACATGCAGAATGGGCCGGAAGTGTTCTCTCTAGTGTCCGTCCTCTGTAGCAGTTGCCTTGGGCCTCCTTTTGTATGCTCAAAGGGGTCACCACAGTGCCAAAATGTACATACATTAAGGTGTAAAGTAGCTACAGGGTTACCATACCTAACCACTGACGGTTTAGGACAAATGCATTTAATGCACCGTTGTAACACCCCCTGTCATTAGCTACAGTAATAACTTTTGATAATGACATGTCAGCAAGCTTAATAGTGCATGATCATCATTAGCATCATATTGCATTTCAACTCCTAAGTCAAATTCAAATTTAAATGAAAGTGAAATATAAAAGTTGTCCAACATAAAAACTAAATTGTTCATTAAATGGCAAATATTGCAGAGACTATTCTAAAATTGAAACCAACAATTAATAATTTAACTAGGTGGCTCTAACATTATCAAAACAGCAAGGATTAATGCATATTAATTATTATAAAAAATTGTGTGAACTCGAGTTGACTCCAAACCAATTTTTGGTAGTGGTAGGTAATGCCTAGTATTTGTTGGAGCAATTCCTATGTTTTACAAAATTCAATATGTGGCCTAACTATTTACTAAACAGGAGATGTGATTAAATAAAAAGAAAAAAAAAGATAAAAGGAAACAAAACAGAAAAAGAAAAAGAGAAAAAGACCCCCCCCGGCCCAACTGGGCCAAGGCCCAGCCGGCCGGCCCACTCCCTCCCTATATGGCCTCCCCCTGGAGGCCAGCAAACCCTAATCCCCCCACCCACCGACACCCCCTCTCGCTCCCCCCCACCCGATCCATTCTGGATCGGGCCGCGCCCCAAGCCCGCGCGCTCGCTCGACCCCGCGCCCTCGACGTCGCCCCGCGCCGCCGCCCTGTCGCCACGCCGCCTCGCCCCCGACGCCGTCGCCAACCAACGTCGCCGCCCCGTCGCCGCGTCTCCCCTCGCCGGACCACGCCGTCGTCCCCGTCGCCCTCCCCGCTCCCACTGCCCGTGCCCTACACCGTACGGTGAGGCCCGGCCCCGGCCTCTCCCCTCTCATGCCGCGTCGCCTCGCTCGCCGCTGCTGCCCGAACCGCCCCTGCCGCTGCCACCACCGTCCGGCGCCGCTCCGCGCTCGCCCGCGCCGTGCCTCTCCACGCCCCCGCCCGCGCACGCGCGCCGCACCACACCCACGCGCACCCGCGCCGCGCCCATCGCCCGTCGCCGCGCCCCTGCCATCGCCGCGCGCGCACGTGCGCGCCCGCGCCCGACGCCCGCCTGTGGCCCCTGGGCCGCTGCCAGGTGGGGCCCCGCGCCCCTGAGCCACTGGCCGGTGGGCCAAACCCCCTGGCCCAATGACAAACGGGCCCCGCCCTAAAAACGTTTTAGAAAATAAAAATAAAAATAATTAAGACTAATAATTAAAATTAGTTAATTAATTAGGTTAATTAACCCTGATTAGATTAATCTAATTTAATTAATTAGTTTAATTAATTAGTTAATCCCTAATTAACTAAACATGCTATGACAGGTGGGACCCACTGGTCCTGACGTCATGCTGACGTCAGCAAACACTGTTTCGGATAATGTTTAATTTAAATAATTAAATAAATTCCAGAAATTAATAAAAACTTTAGAAAATCATATAAAATAATCCGTAGCTCAGATCGAAAAACTTTGTACATGAAAGTTGCTTAGAACGACGAGACGAATTTGAAGACGCGTTCCGTTCGTCCGTCACGCATTCCTAGCATAGCGAACTTGCAACCATTCCTCTCCGGTCATCTGTATGACAAATGTCCGGAACCGGGAAAACATTCCCGGATGGATTCCCCCTTCCTCGGTGACGTGCAAACCTACGTTAGGACACACCCGGCACTGCATATTGTCATGCCGTACTTTGCGTTGCTCATGTTTGCTCTATATTTATACTGTTTCCTCCCCCTCTTCTCTCCCGTTAGACCCCGACGCAGTTCCCCGAGACCGACGCCGCTCCGGAGCCCGAAGACACCATTGACAACCTTGCCCTTGCCGCCGAGCAACCAGGCAAGCCCCCCCTTTTGATCATCCCGATATCGCCCATTCTATTTCTCATGCTTGCATTAGAAATGATGCTGCTGCTGCTTTACCTATTCTGATGCATAGCCTGTTTATTGTATCCTGCTGTTGATAATTACCTGCATATCCTAAACTACTTAGTTTAGGCTAGGTAGAGACCTATCAGTGACCCCACTAGTCCCGACCGCCCCGCTGGATTATCAGAAGACCCGATCAACGGGATTGAAGACCAGGCCCCGACACCGCACATCACCCCCCTTAGTTGTAACGACACTGCAGCGTTACTATCGAGTGCCGAGGGTGAAACCTCTTGTAGCACTTCTGATGTTAACTCTGTAGAGTAGCTATTCGGTCATGGTCATCGAGGGTGATTCCTCCTTCACCACTTCCGGTAACGACGCTGTCGTACAACACCTCAAGTGTGAACCCAGTGAGGGTGATTCCTCCGAGTTCACCTTGACGGATACATCAAGTAGGAATCCAACGAGGGTGATACCTCGGATTCCCCTGATGTTATGGACACACGGATACTTGGACTTTACACTGTTACTTCGATAGGCGGGTCGACCCTGAGGGGTACCCGCGTGCGCCTGAGAGGCGAGTGTTGTGAAGACGGGTGCCTATATGGTGCCCGAGTGATGAATACGAGGCGCGGCCGGGCATTCTTAACCCTTGCAGCAAGTCCTCGAGATGGGGCGACGGGATCACATCTTTCGTGAGTCTCTGCTTGTTACCGCAAGCCAAAGGAACTAGCGATTTGGATATTTGATCCGAGTAGGCCTCTGGTCTGATAGCACTAACCATCACGTGGGAAGAGTATGGGCGTTCTGCATCGTAGCATCAGTCGAAAGCTCTGTCAGACGTCTAGTTCAGCCTTGCGGCCGGGACGGACCGGCGCCCTCCGGGTGCCTGGCTTCACCCTGCTCGCAACGACCCGGAGTGCACAGGGCGATGGCCCAAGACCCCTGAGCGCTTAGGATGTAGACCGGCGGGGACCTCTCTGCTGAGCTGTAGGTAGGGTTGCGATGTGTCGTTTGGCCGAGGCCGGGCATGACCCAGGAAAGTGTGTCCGGCCGGAGTTAATCGAGCGTGTTGGGTAAGCTGGTGCACCCCTGCAGGGAAGAAAACTTCTATCGATAGCCTGTCCTACGGTAAAGGACACTCGGAGTTGTATCCTGATTGATACAATTTAGAACTGGATACTTGGATACTATGGCTCTGGGATTGCTTCTCGCAGGGAGTCGAGAAGGGATCACAGGACGAGGTTGATGACTGTATGGCTCTGGGATTGCTTTCTCGCAGGGAGTCGAGAAAGGATCTCTGGGTGAGGTTGAGACTTAAGGATACTGCTACTTTATATTGATCTGTTCTGCTCTCTTCTATTGCTGCAAGACCGATGAAGATGCTAGTCTTCGATAGGACTAGGCTTTCTCTCTATTCTGGCATTTCTGCAGCCCAGTCCACATATACAGCCTCCCTTTGACAATGTTGCATATGTAGTGTAGATCCTTGCTTGCTGAGTACTTCTGAGTACTCACGGTTGCTTTGTTTTCCTTTTCTCCCCATATCAGTTTGTCGTGACCAAGATGACAGAGCCCCTGAGACAGATGCCCCGTCGATCTACTACTACTGCTACCCAGAGGATGGATACTACTACGAGTTGACTGACGGCCAGGAGTTGGATCGGAGGGCCCCAGGCAGGAGGCCTACGCCTTTCGATCGTAGTGTTTTATTTTGCCCCGCCTTTCTAAAGGCCTTTCTATTTCTGTTTCATATCTGTACTCAGATATCTGATGCTTCTGCTGACGCTTGTTCGCAAGCTTATGTATTCGAGCCCTCGAGGCCCCTGGCTTGTAATATAAAGCTTGTATGACTTTATTTATGTTTTAGAGTTGTGTTGTGATATCTTCCCGTGAGTCCTTAGGCTTGATCGTGTGCATTTGCGTGTATGATTAGTGGACGGTTAGGCCGGGGGCGTCACAAGTTGGTATCAGAGCCGACTGCCTGTAGGACCCCCCCCCCCTTTCCAACTCCTTGGCCAAAGTTGAGTCTAGTGGTCTAAAAACTGTTTTACTAACTTGGCTGTGTGGCTTACGGGCCCACGTCGCCAATTGGGTGGTATTAGGATCTTTTACTCCTCGACCTTTACTCTGGGACTCTGATCTCTCCTCTATTCTGGTTAAAATTTTACTAACTTCAACATTAGGTTCTCGTGATCACATCCACCCGGTGTTCTGAATTATTCCCCCCTTGCTCCAAGATTGTGGGCCAGGTTCTGCTTACAGGATCCTCTTATCGAGGGCACCCTGTGTTGTCACTTGCAGATTCCTCGCTCCAACAGTTTTCTCCGACGTTGACGTAGCCTTTGCTATGTCTCGTTGTGTACTTCCATACCGCGTGCCTGCGCGCCGCCTAGTTGTCTAGCCCTCCCCTTTCAACTGTTGTAATGCCAGATACTAACCGAGGCTATGTGTGGATTTGAATGTCTGGTGCGAATATGATGAAGTATCTATTGCACTTCCTTCTGTTGTGCGTGTTGCTTCGTGAATCATTCCATACACATGCAGTTTTTCTTGCTAAACTGCCCCTGTTGATTTGGCAGGATGGCTGACGATCCTCCACCTCCACCCTATATTGCCGCCATGATGCAGCAGTTTGAACTCAACCGTCAGCAGTTTGAGCTCAACCGTCAGTTTATGACCGGAGTATTGGCTCAATTTCCAACTCAGAATGCTCAGCAACAGAATGCTCCAATAACTCTGCTAGAATTTGTGCGCCTCAGTCCATCCGTTTTCCGCAACTCCACCAATCCTATGGATGCTGATGATTGGCTTCGTGACATCCTGTTTGAGATGGAATCAGCTAATGTTGCTCCTGACAGTTACGTCACCTTTGCGACATTCCACCTGAAGGGCCCAGCAGCTCAATGGTGGGAAAGCCACAAGGCTATGTTGCCTGCAGAGACTGTAACCACTTGGCAGGAATTTCAGTCAGCTTTTCATGCAGTTACATTCCTCAAGGTCTGATGGACCAGAAGAAGCAGGAGTTCCGCAAACTCTCATAGGGCACAATGACTGTGGATGAATATCAGAGGAAATTTCTCGAATTGTCCCGCTATTGATGAGGACTTCAATACCATTGTTACACCCACAGCACCTACTGCTACATACACTGGACCAATTACTAGAGCTCGCGCACGCCAATTAAATTATCAGGTACTTTCGTTTCTTAGTAATGATTCAAATGTTCATGAGAATATAATGCTGCCTAAATTGGATATATTTGTCTTACTTACAAATGAAGGGCCTGGCATGGATAAGAGGGATGAACACTGGAGCAAGACCAGGCATGGAGATAATGGCATGCGCAAGGGGAACAAGAACGGAGTTACAAGTGATGATTTCAGGACATTGAAGCCACCTTAATGCGTGCATGAAGCCTTGGACGAAATATACAAGATGCCACTTCATAAATTTCGTCCAGAGGCTATTATAGGTGCTGCGTCACCTTATTATTGGGCCCAGCCCATGTAATTTCGAAATACTTAAGTATAGGCAGTTTTTAGAGTCCGTATGTGTGGGAAAACAAGAGTTAGGGTTGGTTTCGGATCCCTCCTCCAAGGGCCACGAAATTCCCCCTTCTTCCTCCATATATACAACCCTTAGGGCGTCGTTTAGACTTGGGTTTTGTTTAGATTAAAAGTTCGCCATAGCTGCAACTTCGCGTACTTCGTTTGTGTTCAACGACCAGACCAAGACGTCACAGAACCCCACCTTGATCAATAAAGCTTTCATCTTATATTCGCAATATCCAGATTGTAAATCTTAGTTTCTTGCTTGTTCTTCGTTTGCTTGCAGGAGATAGACCCTCGTGGTCAGGTTGATTGTGCTCTGGCGTGGTCAATAACCTCTCGGAGTTGGTTTAGCGATTGCTTAGGCGCGACGTCCTCGCACGTTCGTAGTCGGATCGTCAAAGTCTACTCCACCAAAAATGGTAGCTATCATCTCATCGAAAGATCGGGACACCCTCGCCTCTATCAAGTGGTATCAGATTTCCAGGTTGCTCGGTGAGATTTTACAGTTTTTCGTAGTTTAGATCGAGTCTGTTCTTCATACCTAGAGTCCACGAAAAAGACAAAAAAAATTAGGGTTAGTTCATCATATCCGAACCAATCTGAGCCTTTGCATAATCTTTTCTGTATTTGCTTTGTTGAATTTGCGGTTGCATCGTCGTGTCAAGTTGCTGGTCTTAGCGTCTAGTCCTTTAGAGTTTCGAGTTCTGTTCATAAGTTGTCACACCGCCGCCGCACCATCATCATCGCCCCTGCCATCTACCACCACCGCTTATCCGCCACCGCTCTGAATCCATATACCATCACCGATCTGTATCCATATACCACCATCGATCCGTATCCATATACCACCACCATATATCCACCACCCTATATCCACCACCAATCCGAGTTCTTTTCATATTAGGTTTGTTTTCGAGATCCATCTAGTTTCCGATTCGTGTTTCCTTGTCGGAGTAGGTTTCGGGAAAAAAAAAGTCTGGAGACCCCCGGGCAGTTTTTAGGCCAAAATTTTGGCAGTCAAAAATATTTTTTCCCTATCCTATTTTTAGGTCCCAGGGAGCGTTTTGAGACACTTGCCATCATAGTGATTTTTTGTCGCACTTTTTCATCGTCGCTGCCCTGATTTCCGAAAAAAATATTGTCAAAAAAAAATTTCGTGCCAATCCTGTTAGTTTGACTTGGGAAGAGTTTTGAGACACTCGCCATTATAATGATTTTTTGCAAAAAAAAAGGAGCGCAAAAAAAAAACAAAAAAAAACAAAAAACGAATTTTTTTTAGAGTGTGCTCTTCCCTTGTTTACGTGCCGCGCCGTGATTTTGTTAGTGTTCTAGGCTCGCGTCTCTAGTGCGGTCTAGCCTAGGACCAGCACCGTACCGTCGTTGAGCGTTTATTCAACTTTGCATCTCTGAATTGATTATTGCTGACATTTTTGCTACCATATCATAAGCCTTCCCAGCTCCACATACATCTACGTCGTGCGTTTGACACCACCTGGCAATCGCTCTGTCCAATCTTTTGAGAGTTTTGACTACAACGGTGGCCGATCACCACCTGCTGCTGGGTAAGAACTGGTAAGCATTTGAGATTCGCTTGACGGATTTGTGATACACCACCACCACCCCTTCCTAGTAGTCTGTAGGACCATATTCTTGTGTGTTTCTATTGCTGCTAACCATGGCAGGATCACAAGCCGATGAGACTGATTGGGAGAACATGACGAACAAACAGCTACATGATAAATTTCAGCAAATGATGAGTGGACAGGTGCAAGATGTGCTAAACAGATTTGAAGAGGCCATGGAGAAGATAGATGGAATTGAGAAGACGTTCGAAACAAAGCTCGATAACAAGTTTAATGAATTGCTCGCGCGTCTTCCACAACCACCGCCGGCTGCACCTGTCGCACCTCTACAACAACAACAACGTCGCCTTCCAAATCAAGTGGGACGAGCACAGCGTGTTCCCCTTGAGCCTGGTCAAACTTCTGGTGCCGCTGCACCTACTGTTGATGCTTCTATGGCTCCCGCTGCCGCTGAGGAGGACGATTATGCGGGCGATTACGAGGATGAGGTTGATCAAAATCAAAACTACGTACCAGCACCAGGTCGTCCACATGCAAATAATCGCAATGGTAGGGCTGCATTCCCAGCTCAGGTACGAGATCATGACCATCTTCCTAAACTGAAATTGAATATTCCACCATTTGAGGGTAGATATGTTCCTGATATATATCTTACTTGGGAGTTAGAAACTGAACAACGTTTTACATGTTTACAATACCCCAAGGAGAGACGTGTTGCTGCTGCTGTTTGTGCTTTTACTAGTTTTGCATGTGTGTGGTGGTCTGAACATTGTAGATTGTATCCTATTCCAACTACTTGGGGGCTGCTTTGAAAACTGCTATGCGTACTCGTTGGGTTCCACCATATTATCAACGTGAGTTACTTCAAAAATTGCAGCGCTTAAGACAAGGAAAAAATTCTGTAGAAGAATATTATCAGGAATTACAAACTGGCATGATTAGATGTGGTATTGTTGAGGAGAATGAAGCTATGCTTGCACGTTTTATGGGTGGATTAAATAGAGAGATTCAGACCATTCTAGAGTATAAGGAGTATAATAATATCACTCGTTTATTCCATCTTGCTTGTAAAGCTGAACGTGAAGTGCAGGATCGACAGGCATTGGCGCGGACTAACTTTTCTGCAGGTCGACCTTCATCGTGGACACCGCGTGCATCCTCTACTTCCACACATTCTATTGCACCGACACCTCCATCAGCTGCCACCTCCAGCCGTGATACAAGGAAGCAGGCACAACCACCACTATCTGCCAAGAGCACACCTACCGGGCCTGCACAGAGTTCTTCTTCTTCCATGGCATCAACAGGGCACACAAGTGATATTATTTGTCGTCGTTGTAAGGGAAGAGGTCATTATGCGAGAGAATGCAAATCTCAGCGTGTGATGATTGCTACCGAGGATGGTGGGTATGAGTCCACTAGTGACTATGATGAGGACACTTTGGCTCTCATTACACGTGAAGAACACGGTGGAGATGATTCTGAACAAGAGACGCAATACATGGCTCCTGAAGACGCTGACAGGTATGAATGTTTAGTTGCTCAACGTGTTTTGAGTGTGCAGGTCACACAAGCTGAGCAAAATCAGAGGCATAATTTGTTCCATACAAAGGGAGTTGTGAAGGAACGTTCTGTTCGCGTCATCATAGATGGAGGGAGCTGCAACAACTTGGCTAGCATGGAGATGGTGGAGAAGCTCTCTCTCACCACAAGACCACATCCACATCCTTACTATATCCAATGGTTCAACAACAACGGCAAGGTTAAGGTAACACGTATTGTTCGTGTGCATTTTAGTATCTCTACGTATGCTGATTTTGTTGATTGTGATGTGGTACCCATGCAAGCATGTTCCTTATTACTTGGTAGACCATGGCAATTTGATAAAAGTTCTGTACACCATGGTAGAAACAATCAGTATACTCTTGTTCATAAGGATAAACATATTACTTTGCTTCCTATGTCTCCTGATTCTATTTTGAAAGATGATATTAATAGAGCTAGTAAGGCAAAACAGGAGCAAAATAAGAGTGAAAATCAGATTGTGGTAAAAGAATTTGAGCAACAAATGAATCCTAATAATAAACCATCTAGTGTTGCTTCTGAAATTAAATTGAAAAGTGCATGTTTACTTGCCACCAAATCTGATATTGATGATCTGGATTTCAGCAAATCTGTTTGCTATGCTTTTGTGTGCAAAGAGGCATTATTTTCATTCGAGGACATGCCTTCCTCTTTGCCTCCAGCTGTTACTAACATTTTGCAGGAGTTCGCCGATGTCCTTCCACAAGATGTGCCTCCGGGATTACCACCTATTCGAGGGATTGTGCATCAGATTGACTTAATTCCCGGTGCATCGCTACCTAACCGTGCACCATACCGTACTAATCCAGAGGAGACAAAGGAGATTATGCGTCAAGTCCAGGAGTTGCTCGACAAAGGTTATATACGCGAATCCCTTAGTCCTTGTGCTGTTCCTATTATTCTAGTGCCGAAAAAGGATGGTACATCGCGTATGTGTGTTGATTGTAGAGGCATTAATAATATTACTATTCGTTATCGTCATCCTATTCCTAGACTAGATGATATGCTTGATGAATTGAGTGGCTCTACAATATTCTCCAAAGTTGATTTGCGTAGTGGATACCATCAAATTTGTATGAAATTGGGGGATGAATGGAAAACAGCATTTAAAACAAAGTTTGGATTATATGAGTGGTTAGTCATGCCTTTTGGGTTAACTAATGCACCTAGTACTTTCATGAGATTAATGAACGAAGTTTTACGTGCTTTCATTGGACGATTTGTGGTAGTCTATTTTGATGATATACTGATTTATAGCAGATCTTTGGAGGAACATTTGGAACATTTACGTGCTGTTTTTATTGCTTTACGTGATGCACGTTTGTTTGGTAACCTTGGGAAGTGCACCTTTTGCACCGACCGAGTATCTTTTCTTGGCTATGTTGTTACTCCACAGGGAATTGAAGTTGATAAAGCCAAGATTGATGCTATTGAGAGTTGGCCACAGCCCAAAACGGTCACTCAAGTGAGGAGTTTTCTTGGACTCGCTGGTTTCTATAGGCGTTTTGTGAGAGATTTCAGCACCATTGCTGCACCTCTCAATGAGCTTACAAAGAAGGATGTGCCTTTTGTTTGGGGTACCTCACAGGAAGAAGCCTTCACGGTATTGAAAGATAAGTTGACACATGCTCCTTTACTCCAACTTCCTGATTTTAATAAGACTTTTGAGCTTGAATGTGATGCTAGTGGAATTGGATTAGGAGGTGTTTTATTACAAGATGGCAAACCTGTTGCATACTTTTCTGAAAAATTGAGTGGGCCTAGTCTGAACTATTCTACTTATGATAAAGAATTATATGCTCTTGTTCGGACCTTAGAAACATGGCAACATTATTTATGGCCCAAAGAATTTGTTATACATTCTGATCATGAATCTTTGAAACACATTAAAAGTCAAGCAAAACTGAACCGTAGACATGCTAAATGGGTTGAATTTATTGAGACTTTCCCTTATGTCATTAAACACAAGAAGGGAGAAAATGTTATTGCTGATGCATTGTCTCGTCGTTATACTATGCTTTCACAACTTGACTTTAAAATATTTGGTTTGGAGACCATCAAAGATCAATATGTGCATGATGCTGAATTTAAAGATGTATTGCAGAATTGTAAGGAAGGGAGAACATGGAACAAGTTCGTCGTTAACGATGGATTTGTGTTTCGTGCTAACAAGCTATGCATTTCAGCTAGCTCTGTTCGTCTTTTGTTGTTGCAGGAAGCGCATGGAGGAGGATTAATGGGACACTTTGGCGTGAAGAAGACGGAGGATATACTTGCTACACATTTCTTTTGGCCAAAGATGAGACGGGATGTTGAGCGTTTTGTTGCTCGTTGCACTACATGTCAAAAAGCTAAGTCACGACTCAATCCTCATGGTTTATATATGCCTTTGCCCGTACCTAGTGTTCCTTGGGAGGATATATCTATGGACTTTGTTTTAGGTTTACCTCGAACAAAGAAGGGGAGGGATAGCATATTTGTTGTCGTGGATAGGTTCTCGAAAATGGCACACTTTATACCATGTCATAAAAGCGATGATGCTGTTAATGTTGCTGATTTGTTCTTTCGTGAAATTATACGCTTGCATGGTGTGCCAAATACTATTTGATAGAGGCGAGGGTGTCCCGATCTTTCGATGAGATGGTAACTATCGATTTGGTGGAGCCGACTTTGACGATCCGACTACAAACGTGCACGACGTTGCGCCTTAGCAATCGCTAAACCAATCTCCTGAGGTTACTGACGATGCTGGAAGCACGATCAGCCTGACCACGAAGGTCTATTCCTGCACGCAATCGAAGAACAAGCAAGAATATGATAATGCAATCTGAATATTGCAAATATAGATGAAGTATTGATAATGGTGGGAATCCGAAAGCGGTCTTGGTCTGGTCGTTGGACACAAACGAAGTACACGAAGTTGCAATGGCTAACTTTTAACTAAACAAATCCCCAAAGTCTAAACGGTGCCCTAAGGGCTGTATATATGGAGGAAGAGGGGGGGGATTTCGTGGCCCTTGAAGGAGGGGTCCGAAACCAACCCTATCTCTTGTTTCCCCACACATACGGACTCTAAAAATAGCCTATACTCAAGTATTTCGAAATTACATGGGCCTGGCCCAATAATAAGGTGACGCAGCACCTATAATAGCCTCTGGACGAAATTTATGAAGTGGCATCTTGTATATTTCGTCCAAGGCTTCCTGCACTCCTTATGGTGGCTTCAAAGTCCTGAAATCATCACTTGTAACTCTGTTCTTGTTCCCCTTGCGCATGCCATCATCTCCATGCTTGAACTTGCTCCAAGGTTCCTCTTTCTTGTCCAAGCTAGGCCCTTCATTTGTAAGCAAAACAAATGTATCCAATTTAGGCAGCATCATATTCTCATGAACTTTAGAATCATTACCAAGAAACGAAAGTACCTGATATTTTAATTGGCGTGCGCGAGCTCTAGTAATTGGTCCAGTATGTATAGAAGCAGGGGTTGTGGGTGTAACAATGGTATTGATGTCCTCATCATCCTCCCCTTCTTGAAATGAAGTCGTCCTCGACGGAAGCTCATCTTCCTCACCCAAATAAGGCTTCAGATCTGCAATGTTAAAAGTGGGACTAACCCCAAAATCTGCAGGCAGCTCAAGTTTATATGCATTATCATTTATTTTCTCTAACACCTTAAAAGGACCATCAGCACGTGGCATTAGCTTTGATTTGCGCAAATCAGGAAATCTATCCTTACGCAAATGTAACCAAACAAGATCTCCAGGTGCAAACACAATATGTTTTCTACCCTTATCTCCAGCAAGTTTATATTTAGCATTCATACGCTCAATGTTCTCCTTAGTTAACTCATGCATTTTTAAGATCAATTCAGCACGTTGTTTAGCATCAAAATTAACCTTCTCCGAAGATGGAAGAGGCAACAAATCAATTGGTGCACGAGGAAGGAAACCATACACAATTTCAAAAGGACACATCTTAGTAGTAGAATGCAATGAACGATTATAAGCAAATTCAATATGAGGCAAGCATTCTTCCCACATTTTCTTGTTATTCTTCAAAACAGCCCTAAGCATAGTAGACAATGTTCTATTGACTACTTCAGTTTGTCCATCAGTTTGGGGGATGAATGGAAAACAGCATTTAAAACAAAGTTTGGATTATATGAGTGGTTAGTCATGCCTTTTGGGTTAACTAATGCACCTAGTACTTTCATGAGATTAATGAACGAAGTTTTACGTGCTTTCATTGGACGATTTGTGGTAGTCTATTTTGATGATATACTGATTTATAGCAGATCTTTGGAGGAACATTTGGAACATTTACGTGCTGTTTTTATTGCTTTACGTGATGCACGTTTGTTTGGTAACCTTGGGAAGTGCACCTTTTGCACCGACCGAGTATCTTTTCTTTGCTATGTTGTTACTCCACAGGGAATTGAAGTTGATAAAGCCAAGATTGAAGCTATTGAGAGTTGGCCACAGCCCAAAACGGTCACACAAGTGAGGAGTTTTCTTGGACTCGCTGGTTTCTATAGGCGTTTTGCGAGAGATTTCAGCACCATTGCTGCACCTCTCAATGAGCTTACAAAGAAGGATGTGCCTTTTGTTTGGGGTACCTCACAGGAAGAAGCCTTCACGGTATTGAAAGATAAGTTGACACATGCTCCTTTACTCCAACTTCCTGATTTTAATAAGACTTTTGAGCTTGAATGTGATGCTAGTGGAATTGGATTAGGAGGTGTTTTATTACAAGATGGCAAACCTGTTGCATACTTTTCTGAAAAATTGAGTGGGCCTAGTCTGAACTATTCTACTTACGATAAAGAATTATATGCTCTTGTTCGGACCTTAGAAACATGGCAACATTATTTATGGCCCAAAGAATTTGTTATACATTCTGATCATGAATCTTTGAAACACATTAAAAGTCAAGCAAAACTGAACCGTAGACATGCTAAATGGGTTGAATTTATTGAGACTTTCCCTTATGTCATTAAACACAAGAAGGGTAAAGAAAATGTTATTGCTGATGCATTGTCTCGTCGTTATACTATGCTTTCACAACTTGACTTTAAAATATTTGGTTTGGAGACCATCAAAGATCAATATGTGCATGATGCTGAATTTAAAGATGTATTGCAGAATTGTAAGGAAGGAAGAACATGGAACAAGTTCGTCGTTAACGATGGATTTGTGTTTCGTGCTAACAAGCTATGCATTCCAGCTAGCTCTGTTCGTCTTTTGTTGTTGCAGGAAGCGCATGGAGGAGTATTAATGGGACACTTTGGCGTGAAGAAGACGGAGGATATACTTGCTACACATTTCTTTTGGCCAAAGATGAGACGGGATGTTGAGCGTTTTGTTGCTCGTTGCACTACATGTCAAAAAATTAAGTCACGAGTCAATCCTCATGGTTTATATATGCCTTTGCCTGTACCTAGTGTTCCTTGGGAGGATATATCTATGGACTTTGTTTTAGGTTTACCTCGAACAAAGAAGGGGAGGGATAGCATATTTGTTGTCGTGGATAGGTTCTCGAAAATGGCACACTTTATACCATGTCATAAAAGCGATGATGCTGTTAATGTTGCTGATTTGTTCTTTCGTGAAATTATACGCTTGCATGGTGTGCCAAATACTATTGTTTCAGATCATGATACTAAATTTCTTAGCCACTTTTGGAGATGTTTATGGGCTAAGTTGGGGACTAAACTGTAAGCAAACGAAGAACAAGCAAGAAGCTAAGATTTGCAATCTGGATATTGCGAATATAAGATGAAAGCTTTATTGATCAAGGTGGGGTTCTGTGACGTCTTGGTCTGGTCGTTGAACACAAACAAAGTACGCGAAGTTGCAGCTATGGAAAACTTTTAATCTAAACAAAACCCAAGTCTAAACGACGCCCTAAGGGCTGTATATATGGAGGAAGAAGGGGGAATTTCGTGGCCCTTGGAGGAGGGATCCGAAACCAACCCTAACTCTTGTTTTCCCACACATACGGACTCTAAAAACTGCCTATACTTAAGTATTTCGAAATTACATGGGCCTGGCCCAATAATAAGGTGATGCAGCACCTATAATAGCCTCTGGACGAAATTTATGAAGTGGCATCTTGTATATTTCGTCCAAGGCTTCATGCACGCATTAAGGTGGCTTCAATGTCCTGAAATCATCACTTGTAACTCCGTTCTTGTTCCCCTTGCGCATGCCATTATCTCCATGCCTGGTCTTGCTCCAGTGTTCATCCCTCTTATCCATGCCAGGCCCTTCATTTGTAAGTAAGACAAATGTATCCAATTTAGGCAGCATCATATTCTCATGAACATTAGAATCATTACTAAGAAACGAAAGTACCTGATAATTTAATTGGCGTGCGCGAGCTCTAGTAATTGGTCCAGTGTATGTAGCAGTAGGTGCTGTGGGTGTAACAATGGTATTTATGTCCTCATCAGCTATGCTGAAGATGACGTCTGCACTGACACTCGCAAGCAGGAGAAATTCCGTGAAGGACTACGTACTGACATAAAACTCGCACTTGTAGTCCATGATTTCACAGATTTCGCAATGCTTGTCAGCAAATCTTTCCAAGTTGAAACAGCTCTGACTGAGTACCAGGAGTCACTCAAGCGCACTCATGAAGCTGGCTCATCCTCGGGTCAGCCTGTTCAGAAGCGTCGAGTGTGGATCCCTCACAATGTTCATCACCGACCTGCTCCAACACCAAGACCGTCTTATGTTGCACCTCGTCTGCCTTCACCGCCGAGACAGCTTATGGTTCATGATGGACCGCCTAATGTTATGGATTCTCATCAAGTTGCACCACGTCCTCCTAATGGTCGTAAGAAGGGTTGTCGAAACCGCCGATTCAGAAACCGTAATACCATACCGTCTGCTGTTGTGCTTGGCTATGCCAATCATGTCAATGCTGAAAAGGCTCAGAAGGAACCGACTATCGTGCTGGGAACACTCTCTGTGAATTCAGTACCGGCCTCTGTTCTCTTCGATTTAGGAGCATCGCATGCTTTTGTTTCCCAACAATTTGCTCAGTCACATTAGTTATACCTGGAAGAATTACCCACTCCTCTAATGGTTCAGTCCCCGAGATCCAAGTGGCAAACCACAATGCTAAGCCCTCACAACCACATCGAGATTGGAGGTCTACTTTTTCCGGTTTCTCTCATTGTACTTGGACCTTCCGACATAGACATTATTCTTGGTATGGACTGGTTGACAGCCCATAATGCTTTGATTGACTGTGCTACTAAGACAGTCCAGCTCACACACCCTTCTGGTCAGGTGATCAATTACTCAGCCCGAATAGCTCAAGATGCTGAGAGCCAGATATATGTTCTGAATGCATTGAACGCTTCACCTCTTGAAGGCATCGAGAACGTTCCAGTTGTTCGTGATTTTCAAGATGTATTTCCAGAAGAACTTCCAAGAATACCCCCTGCTAGAGCTGTTGAGTTTGTCATCGACTTGAAACCAGGCACAACTCCTATTGCGAAGCGTCCTTACAAGATGCCTCCGCACCACCTTCTTGAACTTAAGGAGGAAATCGACACGTCACTTAAGAAAGGTTTCATCCGCCCCAGTTCCTCTGCTTGGGGAGCGCCTTCACTCTTCGTCAAGAAGAAGGATGGAACTAACCGATTGGTTCAGGATTATCGGCCCATTAACCAAGCTACAATCCAGAATAAATATCCGCTTCCCCGGATCAATGATTTGTATGATCAACTTGCCGGTTCCTCAGTATTCTCTAAGCTTGATTTGAGATTGGGATACCATCAGATCCGTGTTCGTGAAGAGGATATTCCCAAGACTGCATTTGTTACTCGTTATGGCTCCTACGAGTACACTGTCATGTCATTTGGCTTAACAAATGCTCCAGCCACATTCTCCCGTCTGATGAATTATATCTTCATGGATTACCTCGACAAGTTCGTCGTGGTATATCTGGATGATATTCTAGTCTATTCAAAGAATAAAGAAGAACATGCCGAACACCTCCGTCTTGTATTGGAAAGGCTCCGAGAACACCAGTTGTATGCCAAATACTCCAAATGTGAATTCTGGCTTTCTGAAGTAACGTATCTTGGTCATGTGATTTCCAAGGATGGAATTGCTGTTAACCCGGAACGAGTTCAGGCTATTCTGGACTGGACTCCTCCGAAGAACGTCAAGCAAGTGAGAAGTTTTCTCGGCCTTGCAGGTTATTGCCGTCGATTTATCGAGAACTTTTCTAAGATTGCTAAGCCTTTGACTGATCTGCTTCACAAGGGCGTTAAGTTCGAATGGACAGAAAAATGTCAGGAAAGCTTTCAAGCACTCAAAGACAAGCTAACATCTGCCCCAGTACTATCTCCTCCAGATACCCGCAAAGACTTTGTGATTTATTGTGACGCATCCCGTGAAGGATTAGGCTGTGTCCTAATGCAAGAGCGTAAAGTGATTGCCTATGGCTCTCGTCAGTTGCGCCCACATGAAGAGAATTATCCGGTACATGATCTAGAATTAGCTGCTGTCATCTATGCACTGCAATTGTGGCGACATTACCTTCTCGGTAATCGTTGCGAGATCTACACGGATCATAAAAGTCTGAAGTACTTGTTCACTCAACCTTCTCTAAACCTCCGTCAGCAAAGATGGATGGAGGCCATTGCGGACTATGATTTGCGTATTTCCTATACCCCTGGCAAGGCTAACGTGATGGCTGATGCCTTAAGCCGCAAGTCCTATTGCGACAACCTCATGGTTAGGCGAGCTCAGCCTCGTCTTTTTGAAGAACTATGCAAGCTGAATCTACGTATTGTTCCACAGGGCTCTCTAAATAACCTTGTGATACAACCAGATCTTGAGAAAGCTATTAAGAATGCGCAAGCTAAAGATGCTGAAATTGATCTCATGAAGAAAGACCTTCACCTTGTAAAGTACAGGGATTTCTCACTGTCTGAAGATGGAACCTTGTATTTTAGAAACCGCATTATCGTACCTCGTTTCGAGCTTATGACCGACAAGGTCATGAAGGAGGCACATGATACCCCGCTGTCTATTCATCCGGGTAGCACCAAGATGTATCGTGATCTCCGTCAAAGGTACTGGTGGTCTAAAATGAAGCAGGATATTGCTCGATATGTTGCTGAATGTGATGTGTGTCGTCGCGTTAAAGCAGAACATCAGAAACCAGCTGGAATTCTGCAATCACTTCCTATTCCTCTATGGAAATGGGATAAGGTTCAGATGGATTTCGTTACAGGACTTCCCAGGTCACAGAAGGGTCATGATGAGGACATGACTACCTTGGATACGACCAAAAATATTGCATACATGTATATTTGTGAGGTGATTTCTAATGCAAACTATGCAATAATTTATTTATGTCATCCACGACAAAAATACTTCACAAACTTTTGTGCCATGTCTAATTGCAGGTGTATGGGACATTTGTACAATTCACATATGAAGATAAGGGAAAAAGAGAAGTTTAGGTGCTGTTCAAAAAGTCCTCTCACGTCACTTTTGGGCCAAGAGAAGATAGAGTCCAAGTCTCTCACGTTCTGGATTCAGATTCGGACTGCACAAACATACCTGACTCAAAACGCCAAGAACTATTTCATACGGACTCCTAATTGGGTGATTCTTTTTTTGTTGGAAAGTATATTTCGTGCTCTTTCTAACCCAATTAGTTTCACCTTCAAATTCATCCGGAGCGTTGAGTTGTCGTCGAAACAATCTAACGCTATAGCAGAATCCGAGTCAAACTACAAGTCCAAAGGTGTTGCATCACCTCCACTTGGGCCCATTGGCCTTGTACGACCTAGGGTTAGTTTTAGGCTGCCTTGGGACGTTCTCCCACCTCCTTGGCCGCCACCCCTTGCTCCTATATAAGTAGATCCATCTAGTAGCTTTTTGCTTGGGATTTGTTTAGTTAAAAGTTAGCCAACGCAACTTCGTGTACTTCATTTGTGTCCAACGACCAGACCAAGACCGCTTCCGGATCCCCACCATTATCAATACTTCATCTATATTCGCAATATTCAGATTGTTTTATCATATTCTTGCTTGTTCTTCGATTGCTTGCAGGAATAGACCTTCGTGGTCAGGTTGATCGTGCTCCGGCGTGGTCAATAACCTCTCGGAGTTGGTTTAGCGATTGCTAAGGCGCAACGTCGTGCACGTTTGTAGTCGGATCGTCAAAGTCGTCTCCACCAAATCGATAGCTATCATCTCATCGAAAGATCGGGACACCCCCGCCTCTATTAAGTGGTATCAGATTTTCAGGTTGCTCGGTGAGATTTTACAGTTTTTCGTAGTTTAGATCGAGTCTGTTCTTCATACCTACAGTCCACGAAAAAGGCAAAAAAAAATTAGGGTTAGTTCATCATATCCGAACCAATCTGAGCCTTTGCATAATCTTTTTACGGTTTTTGCATTATTGAATTATCGGTTGCATCGTCGTGTCGAGTTGCTGGTCTTAGTGTCTAGTTCGTTTAGAGTTTCGAGTTCTGTTCACATTAGTCACGCCGCCGCTACATCATTATCCCTTCCGCTGTCCACCACCTCCCATCCATCAAATTCCACCATGTGCTACCCACCGTTCATTGTCATAATCATAGCTGACGCCGTTCATATCTTCGCTTGATCCAAACTGCATCTTATCTATTTTGTTTTGGAAAGAGAGAAAAAAAAAGTCAAAAAAAATAGAAAAAAAGTGAGATAAAAAAAAGAGAGAAAAAATCAAAATTCGGATCTATCTAGACTCAATCTCGTGGCTGAATTCGGATTGGAATCTGTTTTGCGCAGTGTTCAGTAAAACAGGTATATCTTTTTCATACGATGTCCGTTTTGGCTCCGTGAGTACTCAAATTAAAGTTAGCGACGAGACGCATCTAAATAGTTGCAGAAGAATGTTCATTATTTGACACCTCAAAATCGTCTTCTAAATAAGTCGTTTTGCCCTCCGAAGTTTGCGAACACAGCTTGTTCCAGTTTTTCAGGCCAGTTTTAGAATTTTTTGACAACTCATATCAACTCGGAATTGAGTGATTCTTTTTGCATTTGAAAGCTTGAGTCAAAGCCATTCTTGAGAAAAATTATCATAAAATTGGTAGAAACTTTTATAGAGTAAAGTTGGAGAGAGAGTTGTTGGTATATCCTACTTGGTAGTTGTTTCTCATCATTATCTTTACTGCCATTGTGATCTTCACTTATATCTTGCTGTCCAGAGCAACTTCATATCCTTTATTAATGCTAGTTATGCAACGCCGTGACCTCATTAGTGTTCTAGGCTCGCGTCTCTAGTCCGGTCTAGCCTAGGACCAGCACAGTACCGTCGTTGAGCATTTATTCAACATTGCATCTCTGAATTGATTATTGCTAATCTTTTGCTACCAAATATTTAAGCCTTCCAAGCTCCACAAATTTCTACACCGTGTATACGTACGTTCCCCTGGCAATCGCTTTACTCAATCTTCGGAGTTATTTGACACCGCTGGTTGCCTGTCACCACCTGCTGCATGGTAAGAACTTGTAAGATATTGATATTTGCTACACTGTGAGCGTTTTACCACCACATCCTAGTAGTTCATAGGAACATTATTCTTGGATTTTGTTTCTTGTTTTCTACTAGCTATGGCAGGTTTCGGAGTTGTTAGTTCTTGGGCTTCATCGATCGTGGGAGATTTGGCATCACCTAAGAAAATACAACAACCGCCACAAGAGGAGCAATTACATCAGAATGCACATAATCAGGTTAAAGTTTCCATGCCACCATTTACTGGTCGTTTTAGGCCTGATTTATATATTGAATGGGAGTACGAAATAAATGCTATATTTGCTTCCCATAATTTTGATGAGCGTGGAAAATTTCAAGCTGCGGTTAGTACTTTTAGTAGCTTTGCTTTAGTTTGGTGGAGTGAATATTGTCGGTTAAACCCTGATCTTATACCTACTACTTGGGATGATTTAAAACTTGTCATGAGAGATAGATTCGTTGATGTTTATTATACTCGTGGCATGATTAAAAAATTACAACATTTAAAACAAGGCACTGACACGGTAACAAAATACTATGATGATTTACAAACTACATTATTGCACTCATTTTTAGAAGAAAGTGAAGAAGATTTTATGGATAGATTTTGGGGAGGATTAAACTGTGATATTCAAGAGATTCTAATTGATGAAGAGTGTTATCCTATGGACCATTTGTTTCGTCTTGCTTCCAAAGCTGAACAGGAAATAAAACGACGTGTTGGCCACAAGGAGAACAAGCGCACGGTGCACATTCCAAGTGTTGATACAGATGTTTCTTCAACTACTAGGCGTACTATGACAACCACATCCGTTGTTGCGAGGACTACATCATCTCCATCATGTGACACATCACCTCCAAGAGTGCCTACATCGTCTGAGTTGATCATAAGAGGTAATGACAAAGGTACATATTTTCAACTTTCACATGAGAATGATGCATGCCTAGTTAACTTGAATACATCATGTGTTGTGTTACCTATTAATTTGAGCACACCAGCTATTTTAGAGAATTGTGTTACTGTCATGAATGCGTCATGTGATGAAAGAGTTGAAGTATCAACAATTTTTAGTGCACCCAATGAATTAACTGTTGATGCAAAAGAAATAATATTTAATCATTTTGATATGACCTCTAATCTTGGTGATGATTTTGTGTCAAATGACTTATTGCATGTTTGCTTATTTAAGCATGTTGTAGCATGTAAATTTGATGCAAGTAAGGTTTATTCACCAATGTTGGGATGGTTTAATGATGAACATTGTCAATCCTTTGATATGAATAAGAGCTTCACTTATATGTGCAAATTGAGTTGCAATATTTTCATGTCTTCTAATACTTGTGATAATATTTTGGCTTTACATTTTATGAACTATGAAAGTTACTCATGTATACATGTGTCATATGTGCAAAAATCAAGGGAAGTAAAAATGGATGACATATACATATACAACATGTACACCTTGTCTCTTTTGTTAGCCACATTTCAGATTAACCAACGCCGAGGACGGCTTTGTTTTCAAGAAGGGGAGGATGATGAGGACATGACTACCTTGGATACGACCAAAAATATTGCATACATGTATATTTGTGAGGTGATTTCTAATGCAAACTATGCAATAATTTATTTATGTCATCCACGACAAAAATACTTCACAAACTTTTGTGCCATGTCTAATTGCAGGTGTATGGGACATTTGTACAATTCACATATGAAGATAAGGGAAAAAGAGAAGTTTAGGTGCTGTTCAAAAAGTCCTCTCACGTCACTTTTGGGCCAAGAGAAGATAGAGTCCAAGTCTCTCACGTTCTGGATTCAGATTCGGACTGCACAGACATACCTGACTCAAAACGCCAAGAACTATTTCATACGGACTCCGAATTGGGTGATTCTTTTTTTTGTTGGAAAATAGATTTCGTGCTCTTTCTAACCCAATTGGTTTCACCTTCAAATTCATCCGGAGCGTTGAGTTGTCGTCGAAACAATCTGATGCTGTAGCAGAATCCGAGTCAAACTACAAGTCCAAAGGTGTTGCATCACCTCCACTTGGGCCCATTGGCCTTGTACGACCTAGGGTTAGTTTTAGGCTGCCTTGGGACGTCCTCCCACCTCCTTGGCCGCCACCCCTTGGTCCTATATAAGTAGATCCATCTAGTAGCTTTTTGCTTGGGATTTGTTTAGTTAAAAGGTAGCCAACGCAACTTCGTGTACTTCGTTTGTGTCCAACGACCAGACCAAGACCGCTTCCGGATCCCCACCATTATCAATACTTCATCTATATTCGCAATATTCAGATTGTTTTATCATATTCTTGCTTGTTCTTCGATTGCTTGCAGGAATAGACCTTCGTGGTCAGGTTGATCGTGCTCCGGCGTGGTCAATAACCTCTCGGAGTTGGTTTAGCGATTGCTAAGGCGCAACGTCGTGCACGTTTGTAGTCGGATCGTCAAAGTCGTCTCCACCAAATCGATAGCTATCATCTCATCGAAAGATCGGGACACCCCCACCTCTATCAGGTCACGATGCTATTCTTGTCATCATCGACCAACTCTCTAAAGTTGCACACTTTCTGCCTGTCAAAGAGACTATCACTGCTAGTCAGTTAGCAGAGTTGTATATCTCCAGAATTGTTTCACTCCACGGTATTCCGAAGGAGATCAGTTCGGACTGTGGCGGTCTTTTCACTTCCAAATTCTGGGAAAGTTTTCAAACAGCTATGGGAACTCATATTACCTGGAGTTCAGCTTATCATCCCCAATCCCAAGGCCAAGTCGAACGAGTCAATCAAGTGCTTGAAGACATGCTTTGGGCTTGTGTTATATTGTTTGGCAAGAAGTGGGAAGAATCTCTTATGTGGAATTCTCATATAACAACAGCTATCAAGCCAGCTTGAAAATGGCTCCCTTTGAAGTTCTATATGGACGTAAGTGTCGAACCCCTCTGAATTGGTCAGAAACTGGGGAACGACCGCTCGTGGGTCCGGATATTATTCAACACGCCGAAGAGCAAGTTCGTATTGTCTGGGAAAATCTCAAGGTGGCTCAGGACCGCCAGAAGAGCAACTATGATCGCAAACGATGTGGTTTGACTTATCAACCTGGTGATCAAGCTTATCTGCGAGTCACTCCTATGAAGGGCACTCACCATTTTGGAATCAAGGGCAAGTTAGCTCCACGCTACATTGGTCCTTTCCGCATTGTTGCAAGACGTGGTCAGGTGGCATATAAATTGGAGTTGCCACAGCAATTCTCTCATATCCAAGACGTCTTCCACGTGTCGCAACTTCGTCAATGCTTCAAAGAATCTCCGCACCGAGCTGTGGATCACGAGGTGCTCGAATTGCAAGATGACCTATCTTATAAGGAGCATCCGATCCGCATTCTCGATGAAGCTGAACATCGGACCCGTCAGAAGGTTACCAAGTTCCTCAAAGTGCAGTGGTCAAATCATACTGAAGATGAAGCCACTTGGGAACGCGAGGATAATCTTCGTGCGGAATACCCCGAACTTTTTCCTTCTACCTCTTAATTCTCGGGACGAGAATTCTTGTTAGTGGAGGAGAATTGTAACACCCCCTGTCATTAGCTACAGTAATCACTTTTGATAATGACATGTCAGCAAGCTTAATAGTGCATGATCATCATTAGCATCATATTGCATTTCAACTCCTAAGTCAAATTCAAATTTAAATGAAAGTGAAATACAAAAGTTGTCCAACATAAAAACTAAATTGTTCATTAAATGGCAAATATTGCAGAGACTATTCTAAAATTGAAACCAACAATTAATAATTTAACTAGGTGGCTCTAACATTATCAAAACAGCAAGGATTAATGCATATTAATTATTATAAAAAATTGTGTGAACTCGAGTTGACTCCAAACCAATTTTTGGTAGTGGTAGGTAATGCCTAGTATTTGTTGGAGCAATTCCTATGTTTTACAAAATTCAATATGTGGCCTAACTATTTACTAAACAACAGATGTGATTAAATAAAAAGAAAAAAAAGACAAAAGGAAACAAAACAGAAAAAGAAAAAGAGAAAAAGACCCCCCCCCCGGCCCAACTAGGCCAAGGCCCAGCTGGCCGGCCCACTCCCTCCCTATATGGCCTCCCCCTGGAGGCCAGCAAACCCTAAACCCCCCCCCCACCGACACCCCCCCTCGCTCCCCCCCCACCCGATCCATTCTGGACCGAGCCGAGCCCCGTGCTCGCCGCGCCCCGAGCCCACGCGCTCGCTCGGCCCCGCGCCGCCGCCCCGTCGCCATGCCGCCTCGCCCCCGACGCCGTCGCCAACCACCGTCGCCGCCCCGTCGCCGCGTCCCCCCTCACCGGACCACGCCGTCGTCCCCGTCGCCTTTCCCGCGCCCACTGCCCGTGCCCTACACCGTACGGTGAGGCCCGGCCCCGGCCTCTCCCCTCTCACGCCGCGTCGCCTCGCTCGCCGCTGCTGCCCGAACCGCCCCTGCCGCTGCCACCACCGTCCGGCGCCGCTCCGCGCTCGCCCGCGCCGCGCCGCGCCTCGCCACGCCCCCGCCCGCGCACGTGCGCCGCATCGCACCCACGCACACCCGCGCCGCGCCCATCGCCCGTCGCCGCGCCCCTGCCATCGCCGCGCGCGCACGCGCGCGCCCGCGCCCGACGCCCGCCTGTGGCCCCTGGGCCGCTGCCAGGTGGGGCCCCGCGCCCCTGAGCCACTGGCCGGTGGGCCAAACCCCCTGGCCCAATGACAAACGGGCCCCGCCCTAAAAACGTTTTAGAAAATAAAAATAAAAATAATTAAGATTAATAATTAAAATTAGTTAATTAATTAGGTTAATTAACCCTGATTAGATTAATCTAATTTAATTAATTAGTGTAATTAATAATTAATTAGTTAATCCCTAATTAACTAAACAGCCTATGACAGGTGGGACCCACTGGTCCTGACATCATGTTGACGTCATGCTGACGTCAGCAAACACTGTTTCGGATAATGTTTAATTTAAATAATTAAATAAATTCCAGAAATTAATAAAAATTTTAGAAAATCATATAAAATAATCCGTAGCTCAGATCAAAAAACTTTGTACATGAAAGTTGCTCAGAACGACGAGACGAATTTGAATTCGCGGTCCGTTCGTCCGTCACGCATTCCTAGCATAGAGAACTAGCAACCGTTCCTCTTCGGTCATCTGTATGACAAATGTCCGGAATCGGGAAAACATTCCCGGATGGATTCCCCCTTCCTCGGTGACGTGCAACCATACGTTAGGACACACCCGGCACTGCATATTGTCATGCCGTACTTTGCGTTGCTCATGTTTGCTCTATATTTATACTGTTTCCTCCCCCTCTTCTCTCCCGTTAAACCCCGACGCAGTTCCCCGAGACCGACGCCGCTCCGGAGCCCGAAGATACCATTGACAACCTTGCCCTTGCCGCCGAGCAACCAGGCAAGCCCCTCCTTTTGATCATCCCGATATCGCCCATTCTATTTCTCATGCTTGCATTAGAATTGCTGCTGCTGCTGCTTTACCTATTCTGATGCATAGCCTGTTTATTGTATCCTACTGTTGATAATTACCTGCATATCCTAAACTGCTTAGTTTAGGCTGGGTAGAGACCTATCAGTGACCCCACTAGTCCCGACCGCCCCGCTGGATTATCAGAAGACCCGATCAACGGGATTGAAGACCAGGCCCCGACACCGCACATGACCCCCCTTAGTTGTAACGACACTGCAGCGTTACTATCGAGTGCCGAGGGTGAAACCTCTTGTAGCACTTCTGATGTTAACTCTGTAGAGTAGCTATTCGGTCGTGGTCATCGAGGGTGATTCCTCCTTCACCACTTCCGGTAACGACGCTGTCGTACAACACCTCAAGTGTGAACCCAGTGAGGGTGATTCCTCCGAGTTCACCTTGACGGATACATCAAGTAGGAATCCAACGAGGGTGATACCTCGGATTCGCCTGATGTTATGGACACACGGATGCTTGGATAGGCGGGTCGACCCTGAGGGGTACCCGTGTGCGCCTGAGAGGCAAGTGTTGTGAAGATGGGTGCCTGTATGGTGCCCGAGTAATGAATACGAGGCGCGGCCGGGCATTCTTAACCCTTGCAGCAAGTCCTCGAGACGGGGCGACGGGGTCACATCTTTCGTGAGTCTCTGCTCGTTACCGCAAGCCAAAGGAACTAGCGATTTGGATATTTGATCCGAGCAGGCCTCTGGTCTGATAGCACTAACCATCACGTGGGCATAGTATGGGCGTTCTGCATCGTAGCATCAGCTGAAAGCTCTGTCAGACGTCTAGTTCAGCCTTGCGGCCGGGACGGACCGACGCCCTCCGGGTGCCTGGCTTCACCCTGCTCGCAACGACCCGGAGTGCACAGGGCGATGGCGCAAGACCCCTGAGCGCTTAGGATGTAGACCGGCTGATGAGGACATGACTACCTTGGATACGACCAAAAATATTGCATACATGTATATTTGTGAGGTGTATGGGACATTTGTACAATCCACATATGAACATAAGGGAAAAAGAGAAGTTTATGTGCTGTTCAAAAAGTCCTCTCACGTCACTTTTGGGCCAAGAGAAGATAGAGTTCAAGTCTCTCACGTTCTGGATTCAGATTCGGACTGCACAGACATACCTGACTCAAAACGCCAAGAACTATTTCATACGGACTCCGAATTGGGTGATTCTTTTTTTGTTGGAAAGTAGATTTCGTGCTCTTTCTAACCCAATTGGTTTCACCTTCAAATTCATCCGGAGCGTTGAGTTGTCGTAGAAACAATCTGACGCTGTAGCAGAATCCGAGTCAAACTACAAGTCCAAAGGTGTTGCATCACCTCCACTTGGGCCCATTGGCCTTGTACGACCTAGGGTTAGTTGTAGGCTGCCTTGGGACGTCCTCCCACCTCCTTGGCCGCCGCCCCTTACTCCTATATAAGTAGATCCATCTAGTAGCTTTTTTCCTTGGGATTTGTTTAGTTAAAAGTTAGCCATTGCAACTTCGTGTACTTCGTTTGTGTCCAACGACCAAACCAAGACCGCTTTCGGATCCCCACCTTTATCAATACTTCATCTATATTCGCAATATTCAGATTGCATTATCATATTCTTGCTTGTTCTTCGATTGCGTGCAGGAATAGACCTTCGTGGTCAGGCTGAACGTGCTTTCAGCATCGTCAGTAACCTCGGGAGATTGGTTTAGCGATTGCTAAGGAGCAACGTCGTGCACGTTTGTAGTCGAATCGTCAAAGTCGACTCCACCAAATCGATAGCTATCATCTCATCGAAAGATCGGGACACCCCCGCCTCTATCAAGTGGTATCAGTTTTCAGGTTGCTCGGTGAGAATTTCCAGTTATCCCTAGATTAGATTTATTTTCTTACCTATTGTCCAAAGAAAAAGCCACAAAAAAAGTTAGATCTGTTCATCCTTTATCCAAGCCAGTCTGAGCCTTCGCATTTTTCTTTTCAGTGCTTGTATAGTTGAATTATCGGTTGCATCATCGTGTCGAGTTGCTGGTCTTAGTGTCTAGTTCGTTTAGAGTTTCGAGTTGTGTTCACATTAGTCACGCCACCGCTGCATCATTATTCCTTCCGCTATCCACCATCCCATCCATCAATTTCCACCACGTGCTACCCACCGTTCATTGTCATAATCATAGTTGAGGTCGTTCACATCTTTGCTTGATCCAATTTGCATCTTATCTAGTTTGTTTTGAAAAGAGGGAGAGAGGAAAAAAAGACAGAAAAAAAAAGAGAGAGAAAAAAGGTAAAAAAAAGTCAGAGAAAAAAAGAAAGAAAGAAAAAGAAAATAAAAAGTGTGAGAAAAAAAAGAGAGAAGAAAAAAAAAATCGGATCTATCTAGACTCAATCTCGTAGCTGAATTCGGATTGGAATCTGTTTTGCGCAGTGTTCAGTAAAACAGGCATATCTTTTTCATACGAAGTCTATTTTGGCTCCGTGAGTACTCAAATTAAAGCTAGCGACGAGTCGCATCTAAATAGTTGCAGATGCTTGTTCAATATTTGACACCTCAAAATCGGCTTCTAAATAGGTCTTTTTGCCCTCCGAAGTTCGCGAACACAGCTTGTTCCAGTTTTTCAGGCCAGTTTTAGAATTTTTTGACTCCTCATATCAACTCGGAATTGAGTGATTCTTTTTGCATTTGAAAGCTTGAGTCAGTGCCTTTCTTGAGAAAAATTATCATAAAATTGGCACAAACTTTTATAGAGTAAAGATGGAGAGAGAATTGTTGGTATATGCTACTTGGTAGTTGTTTCTCATCATTATCTTTACTGCCATTGTGATCTTCACTTATGTCTTGCTGTCCAGAGCTACTTCATATCCTTTATTGATGCTAGTTGTGCTACGCCGTGACCTCATTAGTGTTCTAGGCTCGCGTCTCTAGTACGGTCTAGCCTAGGACCAGCACAGTACCATCGTTGAGCGTTTATTCAACATTGCATCTCTGAATTGATTATTGCTAATCTTTTGCTACCATATATAGCCAACCCAGCTCCACATATTTCTACACCGTGTATACGTACGTTCACCTGGCAATCGCTTTACTCAATCTTCGGAGTTATTTGACACCGCTGGTTGCCCGTCACCACCTGCTGCATGGTAAGAACTTGTAAGATATTGATATTTGCTTTACTGTGAGCGCTTTACCACCACATCCTAGTAGTTCATAGGAACATTATTCTTGATTTTTTTTGTTTCTACTAATCATGGCAGGTTCCGGAGTTGTTAGTTTTTGGGCTTCATCGATCGTGGGAGATTTGCCATCACCTAAGAAAATACAACAACCGCCACAAGAGGAGCAATTACATCAGAATGCACATAATCAGGTTAATGTTTCCATGCCACCATTTACTGGTCGTTTTAGGCCTGATTTATATATTGAATGGGAGTACGAAATAAATGCTATATTTGCTTCCCATAATTTTGACGAGCGTGGAAAATTTCAAGCTGCGGTTAGTACTTTTAGTAGCTTTGCTTTAGTTTGGTGGAGTGAATATTGTCGGTTAAACCCTGATCTTATACCTACTACTTGGGATGATTTAAAACTTGTCATGAGAGATAGATTCGTTGATGTTTATTATACTCGTGGCATGATTAAAAAATTACAACATTTAAAACAAGGCACTGATACGGTAACAAAATACTATGATGATTTACAAACTACATTATTGCATTCATTTTTAGAAGAAAGTGAAGAAGATTTTATGGATAGATTTTGGGGAGGATTAAACCGTGATATTCAAGAGATTCTAATTCATGAAGAGTGTTATCCTATGGACCATTTGTTTCGTCTTGCTTGCAAAGCTGAACAGGAAATAAAACGACGTGTTGGCAACAAGGAGAACAAGCGCACGGTGCACATTCCAAGTGTTGATACAGATGTTTCTTCAACTACTAGGCGTACTATGACAACCACATCCGTTGTTGCGAGGACTACATCATCTCCATCATGTGACACATCACCTCCAAGAGTGCCTACATCGTCTAAGTTGATCATAAGAGGTGATGACAAAGGTACAGATTTTCAACTTTCACATGAGAATGATGCATGCCTAGTTAACTTGAATACATCATGTGTTGTGTTACCTATTGATTTGAGCACACCAGCTATTTTAGAGAATCGTGTTACTGTCATGAATGCGTCATGTGATCAAAGAGTTGAAGTATCAACAATTTTGAGTGCACCCAATGAATTAACTGTTGATGCAAAAGAAACAATGTTTAATCATTTTGATATGACCTCTAATCTTGGTGATGATTTTGTGTCAAAAGACTTATTGCATGTTTGCTTATTTAAGCATGTTGTAGCATGTAAATTTGATGCAAGTAAGGTTTATTCACCAATGTTGGGATGGTTTAATGATGAACATTGTCAATCATTTGATATGAATAAGAGCTTCACTTATATGTGCAAATTGAGTTGCAATATTTTCATGTCTTCTAATACTTGTGATAATATTTTGGCTTTACATTTTATGAACTATGAAAGTTACTCATGTATACATGTGTCATATGTGCAAAAATCAAGGAAAGTTAAAATGGATGACATATACATATACAACATGTACACCTTGTCTCTTTTGTTAGCCACATTTCAGATTAAGCAACGCCGAGGACGGCTTTGTTTTCAAGAAGGGGAGGATGATGAGGACATGACTACCTTGGATACGACCAAAAATATTGCATACATGTATATTTGTGAGGTGTATGGGACATTTGTATAATCCACATATGAACATAAGGGAAAAAGAGAAGTTTATGTGCTGTTCAAAAAGTCCTCTCACGACACTTTTGGGCCAAGAGAAGATAGAGTCCAAGTCTCTCACGTTCTGGATTCAGATTCGGACTGCACAGACATACCTGACTCAAAACGCCAAGAACTATTTCATACGGACTCCGAATTGGGTGATTCTTTTTTTTTTGGAAAGTAGATTTCGTGCTCTTTCTAACCCAATTGGTTTCACCTTCAAATTCATCCGGAGCATTGAGTTGTCGTAGAAACAATCTGACGCTGTTGCAGAATCCGAGTCAAACTACAAGTCCAAAGGTGTTGCATCACCTCCACTTGGGCCCATTGGCCTTGTACGACCTAGGGTTAGTTGTAGGCTGCCTTGGGACGTCCTCCCACCTCCTTGGCCGCCGCCCCTTACTCCTATATAAGTAGATCCATCTAGTAGCTTTTTCCTTGGGATTTGTTTAGTTAAAAGTTAGCCATTGCAACTTCGTGTACTTCGTTTGTGTCCAACGACCAAACCAAGACCGCTTTCGGATCCCCACCTTTATCAATACTTCATCTATATTCGCAATATTCAGATTGCATTATCATATTCTTGCTTGTTCTTCGATTGCGTGCAGGAATAGACCTTCGTGGTCAGGCTGATCATGCTTTCAGCATCGTCAGTAACCTCGGGAGATTGGTTTAGCGATTGCTAAGGCGCAACGTCGTGCACGTTTGTAGTCGAATCGTCAAAGTCGACTCCACCAAATCGATAGCTATCATCTCATCGAAAGATCGGGACACCCCCGCCTCTATCACCGGCGGGGACCTCTCTGCTGAGCTGTAGGTAGGGTTGCGATGTGTCGTTTGGCCGAGGCCGGGCATGACCCAGGAAAGTGTGTCCGGCCGGAGTTAATCGAGCGTGTTGGGTAAGTTGGTGCACCCCTGCAGGGAAGAAAACTTCTATCGATAGCCTGTCCTACGGTAAAGGACACTCGGAGTTGTATCCTGATTGATACAATTTAGAACTGGATACTTGGATACTATGGCTCTGGGATTGCTTCTCGCAGGGAGTCGAGAAGGGATCTCAGGACGAGGTTGATGACTGTATGGCTCTGGGATTGCTTTCTCGCAGGGAGTCGAGAAAGGATCTCTGGGTGAGGTTGAGACTTAATGATACTGCTACTTTATATTGATCTGTTCTGCTCTCTTCTATTGCTGCAAGACCGATGAAGATGCTAGTCTTCAATAGGACTAGGCTTTCTCTCTATTCTGGCATTTCTGCAGCCCAGTCCACATATACAGCCTCCCTTTGACAATGTTGCATATGTAGTGTAGATCCTTGCTTGCTGAGTACTCACGGTTGCTTTGTTTTCCTTTTCTCCCCATATCAGTTTGTCGTGACCAAGATGACGGAGCCCCTGAGACAGATGCCCCGTCGATCGACTACTACTGCTACCCAGAGGATGGATACTACTACGAGTTGACTGACGGCCAGGAGTAGGATCGAAGGGTCCCAGGCAGGAGGCCTATGCCTTTCGATCGTAGTGTTTTATTTTGCCCCGCCTTTCTAAAGGCCTTTCTATTTCTGTTTCATATCTGTACTCAGATATCTGATGCTTCCGCTGACGCTTGTTCGCAAGCTTATGTATTCGAGCCCTCGAGGCCCCTGGCTTGTAATATAAAGCTTGTATGACTTTATTTATGTTTTAGAGTTGTGTTGTGATATCTTCCCGTGAGTCCTTAGGCTTGATCGTGTGCATTTGCGTGTATGATTAGTGCACGATTAGGCCTGGGGCGTCACAACCGTGAGGTGTCCGTTTAGGTGTCCTTATTTTCTTGGGGATGGAAAAAGGGGCCATCCCATCAGCACCGCTTAAGCTCTCCTCCACTGGTGCCTTGCCACGTATTCAGAGAAGGGCCCAGAATGCCAGGCTGGTTGCTGTGCTGAAGCGGTGGCACAGTGGCAGAACCTTGCCGGGCGCAAATCTTGCCGGGCTTTGCAAGCCACCCCGGCAAGATCTTGCCGGGGGGGCCTAGTCTTCGGTCTTCAGCTCTTGTTATCTCCTGATCCTCTAATTCTTGGCTTGAGTGTCCCTTTGACAACCTTGAACTAATCTCCAACTGTTTTCCCCAATAAGCCTTGCCGCAGGCTTGGCTACAACTGCCCGTGCACAAGTATGGGGTACTAAAGGCCCAATACTTAGTACACTGACACACCTACAAGTAAAAGCTTATCGAGAGGCTTGGTTAGGACAAGTGGCACAAATTTCATGCAAATTGAAGTCCAAGATATTGTAAATGTTGAAATAAATCCAAAGGACTCAAAATGCAAAGCAAGTGATCAAAAATATAGAGGAGGGCAATAAAAAACTTACACGATGGGATAATGGGGGTTGTGCAACTATAGGGATGAGCAATACAAAAATTGCCTAACGAAGATTAAGCTCGTGTTGCACAAACACTAGGAGAGCACTAGCTTGATTGCACACTTGGGCACGATTCACCACTTGGCACCAACCTATATGTATGCAAGCTAAATGTTTCTTATTCCATGTATCCTCATGCACAAGTATCTCTTTTCATCCTCAACTCTCTTTTGCTTATAACCTTATGATCTTTCTTTTCTTGCTTAAAAGCTTCTTTTTTTGACTTTTTTTTGCTCTTCTCTTCCTTCCCACTTTTCTTATTGAGCCTCGACAACAAATATGAGACAAGTATCACAAGATATGCACGGGAATAAGCAATTGCACTATATGATATATCCAATGATGCAATAATATGATATCATATCACTATGGTGCACAAGTTTTCGCGAAGCCCGGCAATACTCGGATAGCTAGTCTCAGTAGGTATGAAGGTATTCGCAAAGATGGTGGGGCTATCAAGATGTAATGGCAAGGATGGATGGATGGTCGTCGTCGATGGATGGTCATGGCGGATGTAGTCGATAGAACGATACAAGTGTCCAGCGGTTGATGAGATGTAACCGTCCCTAAGTAGCCGAAACACCTTAGGAGGCTCAAATCACAACTCAAACAACCACAAATGCAATAGGAACCAAAATGGGTTAGTTTCCGGAAGTTTTATGTGGTGGTGCGGAAGTTATGGCGGAGGGCCTATGCAAAGATGTGAAAATGCACAAAAATTTATGGAGTCAAATAGTGGTAAAACCAAGATGAGCAGCTCGGGCATGTCGCTAGCTTTTCAACGAGCCAAAGAACACCCAAATCAGAGTTCGGGAGTGGGAGTTATGGCTGAAAACGTAAAGCGTGCGCGGCTATTTCTGGGAGGGCCGTGCGCACGGGGTCAAAGGGCCGTGGACACGGGGTCCCGTGCGCACGGTACAAGGCCATGGACACGGGGTCTCCAGGGACATTTCGGGGGCCCGTGCGCAAGGGGTCTGGGGCCCGTGGGCACGGGGTGGGCGGAAATTTCGAGATTTCAAAGTCAGTTTTGAGAGGGATAAAGAAAAATTGGGGTATGGGGACGCAATAGGAGGTGGATCCACTTGCTAGAAACCAGATCCATGGATTGAAATCAACAAAAACTCACAAGAAACATCAACTCACAAAAAAATTGGTATGGCTCTTTTTGTGGGGAATTTTCGAAATTGGGCAAGAACAAGCAAAATTAGGCTATAAAACAAGGAGGGGGGCTCCAATTTCGTGAGAAACCATGGCTCATGATACCATAATGTTGTAGGGTGGAACCCTAGATGGAGATCTTTCATGAATTGGAGGGGAATCCCACGAAGAACACAAAGAACACGAAGAACACAAAGGGAAATCACAAGAGGAACACTCAAGAACAAGCCCAATCACACATCCACTAGACAAACAAACACACAAGATCCACAAGGTACATGAACAATCAAAGGGAAACAAGATACATGATAGAGCTCATCCTAAATCCTATGAAGGAAATGAGGGCTTGATGATCTAGATAGATCCTTCCCAGAAGGAGGTCTTGAATCCCTAGGGATCTTCTCCAAAGGAGGCCTTGAACTCCAATGGAGTGTCTCTCTCTCTCAAGAGGAGGAATCCCAAAAGGGGAGGTACGTGAGCTAAGCTCTAATGTCTAGATCTATTTTTAGCTAAGTCTAAATGGAGGAGATGGAGGGGTATATATATCCCTAGGGGATGAAGGGGTAAGCAGGGGCGTAATGGGCATTACATGGGCAAAGCCAGCAGCTTCACACAGGGGCCCCATGTGCACGGGGTAAGTGGAGCTCGTGCGCACGGGGTCTCCAAAGACCTGGCGCATTAGCCCGTGCGCACGGGGTCTGTGAGGCTCGTGGACATGGGGGTCCCGTGGGCACGGTACACGCCCGTGCGCACGGGGTCTTCAGGACCGTCCAGCCTGGGAGGCCTGTGGGCACGGGGTTCGAGAGGCCCGTGCGCACGGGGTCGCCTAGGAGCTTCTGCCTTCTTCTTGGCCAGTTCCTTCTCCGCTTCCAGGCTTTCGTCTTGGATGGTGGAGTAGTTCTCTTGCGCTTGGACTCCTCAATGAATGTGTAGCTCCGCTCACACCTATGTATGGACACGAGAGAGGGTCAAGTAGTATACCATCCTCGAAGGGCACAAGTGAACACGTGTAAAGGAGATGATTCACCTTTGTATGCATGAAGTAGATGTGGCACGTGTCACTTGCCAAATGGACTCTTGACATGGTGATGACCATAGAATGCTCCGCATCACATATATAATATATAATAAAAATAAAAGTGAAACTAACATAACTGTTTTATTTTGTAAAAAAGAAAATCCATTTTTCATATTATAAAAAAAGATGTTGCATTTCTCTCAAAGCAAACAACCAACTATAATGTTCATATATAAATAAGCAGTCATCTGAAATTTCTTGAATCATTTTAATATATTTATATAGGCTAAGGAAAATTGTCAGACGAAAGATAAAAACATGCAAGCAATCCAACATAAACCAAGTATATTCGGTTTCTTCTCTCAAAATTATGTTTTTTTGTGTGATACTCTGAATATACCTAATAAGTATAATTTTTTTTGTATGATCCATGTTTAATTAATATATATACACTTTAATATATACTCCATCCGTATCAAAATAAGTGTCTCAACTCTAGTACAACTTTGTACTAAAGTTAGTACAAAGTTAAAACACTTATTTTGAGAGGGAGGGAGTATTATTTTGTCATAGAAGAAACGTTGCTGATCCAAGGCCCAAATCAGCTATCCAGCACGGCCCAACCAACACCCAATCTACCCCCTCAAAAAAACCCCAGCACCCAACCTCTCCTTCCCGGCACGACCCAAGCCCAACCTCTCATCCCCTCACTCTCTCCACTCCCTGTCCACTCCAGCACACACGATCCATAGATCTCGGCGGAGTCACCCACTCCACCCCCTCCGCTCTCGCCCCCACAGCCGGCGACCTCGTCTCCCACCGCCGCCCCCTCTCATCCCCCCCTCCACTCATCCGACGGTGGCTAGACGCGCACACAACCGGTGACCAACGTCACGCAAAGGTCGCCACCGCCGTCGTCCAAGGACAGTGTTCCCCCACCGCTAGCCACAGCCTCCGCCTCGCCCCGATCCTCGGCCTCCTCGACCGCCGCTCTCTCTCCTTGGCAGCACCTTGTCGCCTCCCTGCCCATGTGATGTCTACTACGTAACTTTATTCTTGTAGACTCGTGTTGGGCCTCTAAGCACAGAGTTTTGTAGGACAGTAGCAATTTTCCCACAAGTGGATGACCTAAGGTTTATCAATCCGTGGGAGGTGTAGGATGAAGATGGTCTCTCTCAAACAACCTTGCAACCAAATAACAAAGAGTCTTTTTGATGCGGAGCATCCTACGATCATCCCCATGTACACTCCGACTACTCCCCAAGCCCCAAGTGGACATACGACGAGACCTCAAGTATACGCCATTGGACACAAGGTGAACCCGCTCCTAAATGCTTCCCCTTTCCATTCGTGCGAGACATGGTTGCTACCTCATGCAAAGACACTACATGTGCTTAGGTACCAAAAGGACCCTCTCGGAGATGCTCGGGATCACGGACAAGTCCCCAAGTACATGGACGAAGGAGCACGACGGAAGGAACCGGAGAAGGTTCCCAGGCCCTGGACATCCGGCGCCTGGCCCGGACATCCGGCCCCTGAAGCCAGCGGCCACAGCAACAGCCCAGCCAAAGAGCATCTCCAGGCCCCGGACATCCGGCCTAGGCCCCGGACATCCGGCCAGACGCGAGCCGCCGGACATCTGGCCCCAGCCCAGAAATCCGGCCTCCTTCACAGAACGCATCCGAGTCTAGCCCGGACATCCGGCCTAAGGCCTGGACATCCAGCTCTTCGTGAGCCGCCGGACATCCGGCCCCCAGCCCAGACATCCGGCACCTGCCTGTGCGCAGAGATCGGGCCAAGGGCCCATGTATCCCCCCTCTCACTTACCCCTTCGTGGGCTAGCACTATATATAGACCCCCTCCTCCTCCTAGTTAGGTTTAGCATAGGTTTAGCTCATTTTAGAGATAGAGCTTTGCTCATCCTTGTGGTTCTTCTCGATCGAGAGACTGCGGCCTCTTCGAAGAAGATCCACGCTTGGATACAAGACCCCTCATGGGAAGACCCCTCGCGGATTCAAGGCCTCCTCATGGAGATGAACTAGTTACCGTTTGTATCGTCCTTTGTTGACCTTGGATCGTGTATCTCTTTGTGTTTCGAGGATCTAGCACATGTGTGATCGTTTCTTGTTGATTTGAGTGATTCCTCTCGTTTCCCCTCGTGATTTCCCTCGCGTTTCTCCTTGATAGAGGCGAAGGTGTCCCGATGTTTCGATGAGATGGTGGCTATCGTATTCAGTGGGAGTCGTCCTTGACGATCCGACTACGAACGTGCGAGACATCGCGCCTTAGCAATCGCTATACCAACTTCCAAGGGGTTATTGACCACGCCGGAGCACGATCAACCTAACCACGAGGGTCTGTTTCCGGCGAGCAAATGAAGAACAAGCAAGAAACTGAGATTGCAATCTGGATATTGTGAATATAAGAGGAAAGCTTTATTAATGAAGGTGGGGTTCTGTGACGCCTTTGTCTGGTCGTTGAACACAAACGAAGTACGCGAAGTTGCAGCTATGGCGAACTTTTAATCTAAACAAAACCCAAAGTCTAAACGGTGCCCTAAGGGCTGTATATATGGAGGAAGAGGGGGGGGGGGGATTTCGTGGCCCTTGAAGGAGGGGTCCGAAACCAACCCTATCTCTTGTTTCCCCACACATACGGACTCTAAAAACAGCCTATACTCAAGTATTTCGAAATTACATGGGCCTGGCCCAATAATAAGGTGACGCAGCACCTATAATAGCCTCTGGACAAAATTTATGAAGTGGCATCTTGTATATTTCGTCCAAGGCTTCCTGCACTCATTATGGTGGCTTCAAAGTCCTGAAATTATCACTTGTAACTCCGTTCTTGTTCCCCTTGCGCATGCCATCATCTCCATGCTTGAACTTGCTCCAAGGTTCCTCTTTCTTGTCTAAGCTAGGCCCTTCATTTGTAAGCAAAACAAATGTATCGAATTTAGGCAGCATCATATTCTCATGAACATTAGAATCATTACCAAGAAACGAAAGTACCTGATAATTTAATTGGCGTGCGCGAGCTCTAGTAATTGGTCCAGTATATGTAGCAGCAGGGGCTGTGGGTGTAACAATGGTATTGATGTCCTCATCATCCTCCCCTTCTTTAAATGAAGTCGTCCTCGACGGAAGCTCATCTTCCTCACCCAAATAAGGCTTCAAATCTGCAATGTTAAAAGTGGGACTAACCCCAAGATCTGCAGGCAGCTCAAGTTTATATGCATTATCATTTATTTTCTCTAACACCTTAAAAGGACCATCAGCACATGGCATTAGCTTTGATTTGCGCAAATCAGGAAATCTATCCTTACGCAAATGTAACCAAACAAGATCTGCAGGTGCAAACACAACATGTTTTCTACCCTTATCTCCAGCAAGTTTATATTTAGCATTCATACGCTCAATGTTCTCCTTAGTTAACTCATGCATTTTTAAGATCAATTCAGCACGTTGTTTAGCATCAAAATTAACCTTCTCCGAAGATGGAAGAGGCAACAAATCAATAGGTGCACGAGGTAGGAAACCATATACAATTTCAAAAGGGCACATCTTAGTAGTAGAATGCAACGAATGATTATAAGCAAATTCAATATGAGGCAAGCATTCTTCCCACATTTTCTTGTTATTCTTCAAAACAGCCCTAAGCATAGTAGACAAAGTTCTATTGACTACTTCAGTTTGTCCCCAAACTGATGGACAGACTACTACTAAGAACTTTGTCTACTATGCTTAGGGCTGTTTTGAAGAATAACAAGAAAATGTGGGAAGAATGCTTGCCTCATATTGAATTTGCTTATAATCATTCGTTGCATTCTACTACTAAGATGTGCCCTTTTGAAATTGTATATGGTTTCCTACCTCGTGCACCTATTGATTTGTTGCCTCTTCCATCTTCGGAGAAGGTTAATTTTGATGCTAAACAACGTGCTGAATTGATCTTAAAAATGCATGAGTTAACTAAGGAGAACATTGAGCGTATGAATGCTAAATATAAACTTGCTGGAGATAAGGGTAGAAAACATGTTGTGTTTGCACCTGCAGATCTTGTTTGGTTACATTTGCGTAAGGATAGATTTCCTGATTTGCGCAAATCAAAGCTAATGCCATGTGCTGATGGTCCTTTTAAGGTGTTAGAGAAAATAAATGATAATGCATATAAACTTGAGCTGCCTGCAGATCTTGGGGTTAGTCCCACTTTTAACATTGCAGATTTGAAGCCTTATTTGGGTGAGGAAGATGAGCTTCCGTCGAGGACGACTTCATTTAAAGAAGGGGAGGATGATGAGGACATCAATACCATTGTTACACCCACAGCCCCTGCTGCTACATATACTGGACCAATTACTAGAGCTCGCGCACGCCAATTAAATTATCAGGTACTTTCGTTTCTTGGTAATGATTCTAATGTTCATGAGAATATGATGCTGCCTAAATTCGATACATTTGTTTTGCTTACAAATGAAGGGCCTAGCTTAGACAAGAAAGAGGAACCTTGGAGCAAGTTCAAGCATGGAGATGATGGCATGCGCAAGGGGAACAAGAACGGAGTTACAAGTGATAATTTCAGGACTTTGAAGCCACCATAATGAGTGCAGGAAGCCTTGGACGAAATATACAAGATGCCACTTCATAAATTTTGTCCAGAGGCTATTATAGGTGCTGCGTCACCTTATTATTGGGCCAGGCCCATGTAATTTCGAAATACTTGAGTATAGGCTGTTTTTAGAGTCCGTATGTGTGGGGAAACAAGAGATAGGGTTGGTTTCGGACCCCTCCTTCAAGGGCCACGAAATCCCCTCCTCTTCCTCCATATATACAGCCCTTAGGGCACCGTTTAGACTTTGGGTTTTGTTTAGATTAAAAGTTCGCCATAGCTGCAACTTCGCGTACTTCGTTTGTGTTCAACGACCAGACCAAGACGTCACAGAACCCCACCTTGACCAATAAAGCTTTCATCTTATATTCGCAATATCCAGATTGCAAATCTTAGTTTCTTGCTTGTTCTTCGTTTGCTTGCAGGAGATAGACCCTCGTGGTCAGGTTGATTGTGCTCCGGCGTGGTCAATAACCTCTCGGAGTTGGTTTAGCGATTGCTAAGGCGCGACGTCCTCGCACGTTCGTAGTCGGATCGTCAAAGTCTACTCAACCAAAAACGATAGCTATCATCTCATCGAAAGATCGGGACACCCTCGCCTCTAACAGTTAGTGACAGCAGGAGGTAAAGAGGAAGGCACGTCCTCGAATGAAAATAACGCCTCTTTGCACACAAAACATAGCAAACAGATTTGCTGAAATCTAGCTCATCAATATAAAATTTGGTGGCAAGTAAACATGCACTTTTCAATTTAATTTCAGAAGCAACACTAGATGGTTTATTATTAGGCTTCATTCGTTGCTCAAATTCTTTTGCCACAATCTAAGTTTCACTCTTATTTTTCTCCTGTTTTGCTTTACTAGCTCTATTAATATCATCTTTCAAAATAGAATCAGGAGTCATAGGAAGCAAAGTAATATGTTTATCCTTATGAACAAGAGTATACTGATTGTTTCTACCATGGTGTACAGAATTTTTATCAAATTGCCATGGTCTACCAAGTAATAATGAACATGCTTGCATGGGTACCACATCACAATCAACATAATCAGCATATGTAGAGACACTAAAATGCACACGAACAGTACGTGTTACCTTAACCTTGTCGATGTTGTTGAACCATTGGATATAGTAAGGATATGGATGTGGTCTTGTGGTGAGAGATAGCTTCTCCACCATCTCCATGCTAGCCAAGTTGTTGCAGCTCCCTCCATCTATGATGACGCGAACAGAACATTCCTTCACAACTCCCTTTGTATGGAACAAATTATGTCTCTGATTTTGCTCAGCTTGTGTGACCTGCACACTCAAAACACGTTGAGAAACTAAACATTCATACCTGCCAGCATCTTCAGGAGCCATGTATTGCGTCTCATGATCAGAATCATCTCCACCGTGTTCTTCACTTGTAATAAGAGCCAAAGTCTCCTCATCATAGTCACTAGCGGACTCATACCCACCATCCTCAGTAGCAATCATAACACGCGGAGATTGGCATTCTCTCGCATAATGACCTCTTCCCTTACAACGACGACAAATAATATCATGTGTGTGCCCTGTTGATGCCATAGATGAAGAAGAGCTCTGGGCAGGCCCAGAAGGTGTACTCTTGGCAGATAGTGGTGGTGGTGCCTGTTTTCTTGTATCTCGGTTGGAATTGGCGGCTGAAGTCAGTGGTGCTGCAGTAGGACGTGTGGGAGTAGAGGAGGCACGCGGTGTCCATCATGAAGATCGACCTGCAAAAAAATTAGTTCGCGCCAATGCCTGTCAATCTTGCACTTCACGTTCAGCTTTACAAGCAAGATGGAATAAACGAGTGATATTATTATACTCCTTATACTCTAGAATGGTCTGAATCTCTCTATTTAATCCACCCATAAAACATGCAAGCATAGCTTCATTCTCGTCAACAATACCACATCTAATCATGCCAGTTTGTAATTCCTGATAATATTCTTCTACAGAATTTTTTCCTTGTCTTAAGCGCTGCAATTTTTGAAGTAATTCACGTTGATAATATGGTGGAACCCAACGAGTACGCATAGCAGTTTTCAAAGCAGCCCACGTAGCTGGAATAGGATATAATCTACAATGTTCAGACCACCATACACATGCAAAACTAGTAAAAGCACAAACAGCAGCAGCAACACGTCTCTCCTCGGGATATTGTAAACATGTAAAACGTTGTTCAGTTTCTAACTCCCAACTAAGATATATATCAGGAACATATCTACCCTCAAATGGTGGAATATTCAATTTCAGTTTAGGAAGATGGTCATGATCTCGTACCTGAGCTGGTAATGCAACCCTACCATTGCGATTATTGGCATGTGGACGACGTGGTGCTGGTACGTAGTTCTGATTTTGATCAACCTCATCCTCGTAATCGCCCGCATAATCGTCCTCCTCAGCGGCAGAAGGAGCCATAGAAGCATCAACAGTAGGTGCAGCGGCACCAGAAGTTTGACCAGGCTCAAGGGGAACGCGCTGTGCTCGTCCCACTTGATTTGGAAGGCGACGTTGTTGTTGTTGTAGAGGTGCGACAGGTGCAGCCGGCGGTGGTTGTGGAAGACACGCGAGCAATTCATTAAACTTGCTATAGAGCTTTGTTTCGAACATCTTCTCAATTCCATCTATCTTCTCCATGGCCTCTTCAAATCTGTTTAGCACATCTTGGACCTGTCCACTCATCATTTGCTGAAATTTATCATGTAGCTGTTTGTTCGTCATGTTTTCCCAATCAGTCTCATCGGCTTGTGATCCTGCCATGGTTAGCAGCAATAGAAACACACAAGAATATGATCCTACAGACGACTAGCAAGTGGTGGTGGTGGTGTATCACAAAACTGTCAAGCGAATCTCAAATGCTTACCAGTTCTTACCCAGCAGCAGGTGGTGATCGGCTACCGTTGTAGTCAAAACTCTTAAAGATTGGACAGAGCGATTGCCAGGTGGTGTCAAATGCACGACGTAGATGTATGGGGAGCTGGGAAGACTTATGATATGGTATCAAAAATTTCAGCAATAATCAATTTAGAGATGCAAAGTTGAATAAACGCTCAACGACGGTACTGTGCTGGTCCTAGGCTAGACCGTACTAGAGACGCGAGCCTAGAACACTAACAAAATCACGGCGCGGCTCATAAACAAGGGAAGAGCACACTCTAAAAAAAATTTCATTTTTTTTGTTTGTGCTCTTTTTTTTGTGCTCCTCTTTTTTTTGCAAAAAATCACTATAATGGCGAGTGTCTCAAAACTCTTCGCAAGTCAAACTATCACGATTGGCACGAAAAAAAATTTTGACATTTTTTTTTCGGAAATCAGGGCAGTGACGACGAAAAAGTGCGACAAAAAATCACTGATGGCGAGTGTCTCAAAACGCTCCCTGGGACCGAAAAATAGGATAGGGAAAAAATATTTTTGACTGCCGAAATTTTGGCCTAAAAACTGCCCGGGGGTCTCCAGACTCTTTTTTTTCTTCTGAAACCTACTCAGGCAAGGAAACACGAATCGGAAACTAGATGGATCTCGGAAACAAACCTAATATGAAAAGAACTCGGATTGGTGGTGGATATATGGTGGTAGAATATGGCAGCGGTGGTTCATAGAGGCGAGGGTGTCCCGATCTTTCGATGAGATGGTAACTATCGATTTGGTGGAGCTGACTTTGACGATCCGACTATAATAGTGCACGACGTTGCGCCTTAGCAATCGCTAAACCAATCTCCTGAGGTTACTGACGATGCTGGAAGCACGATCAGCCTGACCACGAAGGTCTATTCCTGCACGCAATGGAAGAACAAGCAAGAATATGATAATGCAATCTGAATATTGTGAATATAGATGAAGTATTGATAATGGTGGGGATCCGAAAGCGGTCTTGGTCTGGTCGTTGGACACAAACGAAGTACACGAAGTTGCAATGGCTAACTTTTAACTAAACAAATCTCAAGCAAAAAGCTACTAGATGGATCTACTTATATAGGAGCAAGGGGTGGCGGCCAAGGAGGTGGGAGGACATCCCAAGGCAGCCTAAAACTAACCCTAGGTCGTACAAGGCCAATGGGCCCAAGTGGAGGTGATGCAACACCTTTGGACTTGTAGTTTGACTCGGAATCTGCTACAGCGTCAGATTGTTTCGACGACAACTCAATGCTTCAAATGAATTTGAAGGTGAAACCAATTGGGTTAGAAAGAGCACGAAATCTACTTTCCAACAAAAAAAGAATCACCCAATTCGGAGTCCGTATGAAATAGTTCTTGGCGTTTTGAGTCAGGTATGTCTGTGCAGTCCGAATCTGAATCCAGAACGTGAGAGACTTGGACTCTATCTTCTCTTGGCCCAAAAGTGACTTGAGAGGACTTTTTGAACAGCACATAAACTTCTCTTTTTCCCTTATGTTCATATGTGGATTGTACAAATCTCCCATACACCTGCAATTAGACATGGCACAAAAGCTAGTGAAGTATTTTTGTCTTGGATGACATAAATAAATTATTGCATAGTTTGCATTAGAAATCACCTCACAAATATACTTGTATGCAATATTTTTGGTCGTATCCAAGGTAGTCATGTCCTCATCAGTGGTGGTATATGGTGCGGCGGCGGCGTGACAAACTGTGACAGAACTCGAAACTCTAAAGGACTAGACGCTAAGACCAGCAACTAGACACGATGATGCAACCGCAAATTCAACAAAGCAAAAACCCTAAAAAGATTATGCAAAGGCTCAGATTGGTTCGGATATGATGAACTAACCCAAATTTTTTTTGGCTTTTTCGTGCATTGTAGGTATGAAGAACAGACTCGATCTAAACTACGAAAAACTGTAAAATCTCACCGAGCAACCTGGAAATCTGATACCACTTGATAGAGGCGAAAGGTGTCCCGTCTTTCGATGAGATGGTGGCTACCATTTTTGGTGGAGTAGACTTTGATGATCCGACTACGAACGTGCGAGGACGTCGCGCCTTAGCAATCGCTAAACCAACTCCGCGAGGTTATTGACCACGCCGGAGCACGATCAACTTGACCACGAGGGTCTATTTCCTACAAGCAAACGAAGAACAAGCAAGAAACTAAGATTTGCAATCTGGATATTGTGAATATAAGATGAAAGCTTTATTGATCAAGGTGGGGTTCTGTGACGTCTTGGTCTGGTCGTTGAACACAAACGAAGTACGCGAAGTTGCCGCTATGGCGAACTTTTAATCTAAACAACACCCAAAGTCTAAACGGTGCCCTAAGGGCTGTATATATGGAGGAAGAGGGGGGAATTTCGTGGCCCTTGAAGGAGGGGTCCGAAACCAACCCTATCTCTTGTTTCCCCACACATACGGACTCTAAAAACAGCCTATACTCAAGTATTTCGAAATTATATGGGCCTGGCCCAATAATAAGGTGACGCAGCACCTATAATAGCCTCTGGACGAAATTTATAAAGTGAGATCTTGTATATTTCGTCCAAGGCTTCCTGCACTCATTATGGTGGCTTCAAAGTCCTGAAATCATCACTTGTAACTCCGTTCTTGTTCCCCTTGCGCATGCCATCATCTCCATGCTTGAACTTGCTCCAAGGTTCCTCTTTCTTGTCCAAGCTAGGCCCTTCATTTGTAAGCAAAACAAATGTATCCAATTTAGGCAGCATCATATTCTCATGAACATTAGAATCATTACCAAGAAACGAAAGTACCTGATAATTTAATTGGCGTGCGCGAGCTCTAGTAATTGGTCCAGTATGTATAACAGCAGGGGCTGTGGGTGTAACAATGGTAATATTATTAATGCCTCTACAATCAACACACATACGCGATGTACCATCCTTTTTTGGCACTAGTATAATAGGAACAGCACAAGGACTAAGAGATTCGCGTATATAACCTTTGTCGAGCAGCTCCTGTACTTGACGCATAATCTCCTTCGTCTCCTCTGGATTGGTACGGTATGGCGCACGGTTGGGCAACGAAGCACCGGGAATTAAGTCAATCTGATGCTCAATCCCGCGAATAGGTGGTAATCCCGGTGGCACGTCTTGTGGAAAGACATCAGCGAACTCCTGCAAAATGTTAGTGACAGCAGGAGGCAAAGAGGAAGGCACATCCTCGAATGAAAATAATGCCTCTTTGCACACAAAAGCATAGCAAACAGATTTGCTTAAATCTAGCTCATCAATATCAGATTTGGTGGCAAGTAAACACGCATTTTTCAATTTAATTTCAGAAGCAACACTAGATGGTTTATTATTAGGCTTCATTTGTTGCTCAAATTCTTTTGCCACAATCTGATTTTCACTTTTATTTTTCTCCTGTTTTGCTTTACTAGCTCTATTAATATCATCTTTCAAAATAGAATCAGGAGTCATAGGAAGCAAAGTAATATGTTTATCCTTATGAACAAGAGTATACTGATTGTTTCTACCATGGTGTACAATTTTTTTATCAAATTGCCATGGTCTACCAAGTAATAAGGAACATGCTTGCATGGGTACCACATCACAATCAACATAATCAGCATATGTAGAGATACTAAAATGCACAAGAACAGTACGTGTTACCTTAACCTTGCCGTTGTTGTTAAACCATTGGATATAGTAAGGATATGGATGTGGTCTTGTGGTGAGAGATAGCTTCTCCACCATCTCCATGCTAGCCAAGTTGTTGCAGCTCCCTCCATCTATGATGACGCGAACAGAACGTTCCTTCACAACTCCTTTTGTATGGAACAAATTATGCCTCCGATTTTGCTCAGCTTGTGTGACCTGCACACTCAAAACACATTGGGCAACTAAACATTCATACCTATCAGCGTCTTCAGGAGCCATGTATTGCGTCTCATGATCAGAATCATCTCCACCGTGTTCTTCACTTGTAATAAGAGCCAAAGTCTCCTCGTCATAGTCACTAGCGGACTCATACCCACCATCCTCAGTAGCAATCATAACACGCGGAGATTGGCATTCTCTCGCATAATGACCTCTTCCCTTACAACGACGACAAATAATATCATGTGTGTGCCCTGTTGATGCCATAGATGAAGAAGAGCTCTGGGCAGGCCCAGAAGGTGTACTCTTAGCAGATGGTGGTGGTGGTGCCTGTTTTCTTGTATCTCGGTTGGAATTGGCGGCTGAAGTCAGTGGTGCTGCAGTAGGACGTGTGGGAGTAGAGGAGGCACGTGGTGTCCATGATGAAGATCAACCTGCAGAAAAATTAGTTCGCGCCAATGCCTGTCAATCCTGCACTTTACGTTCAGCTTTGCAAGCAAGATGGAATAAACGAGTGATATTATTATACTTCTTATACTCTAGAATAGTCTGAATCTCTCTATTTAATCCACCCATGAAACTTGCAAGCATAGCTTCATTCTCCTCAACAATACCACATCTAATCATGCCAGTTTGTAATTCCTGATAATATTCTTCTATAGAATTTTTTCCTTGTCTTAAGCGCTGCAATTTTTGAAGTAATTCACGTTGATAATATGGTGGAACCCAACGAGTACGCATAGCAGTTTTCAAAGCAGCCCAAGTAGCTGGAATAGGATATAATCTATAATGCTCAGACCACCATACACATGCAAAACTAGTAAAAGCACAAACAGCAGCAGCAACACGTCTCTCCTCGGGATATTGTAAACATGTAAAACATTGTTCAGTTTCTAACTCCCAAGTAAGATATATATCAGGAACATATCTACCCTCAAATGGTGGAATATTCAATTTCAATTTAGGAAGATGGTCATGATCTCGTACCTGAGCTGGTAATGCAGCCCTACCATTGCGATTATTGGCATGTGGACGACCTGGTGCTGGTACGTAGTTATGATTTTGATCAACCTCAACCTCGTAATCGCCCGCATAATCGTCCTCCTCAGCGGTAGCAGGAGCCATAGAAGCATCAATAGTAGGTGCAGCGGCACCAGAAGTTTGACCAGGCTCAAGGGGAACGCGCTTTGCTCGTTCCACTTGATTTGGAAGGCGACGTTGTTGTTGTTGTAGGGGTGCGACAGGTGCAGCCGGCGGTGGTTGTGGAAGACGCGCGAGCAATTCATTAAACTTGTTATCGAGCTTTATTTCGAACGTCTTCTCAATTCCATCTATCTTCTCCATGGCCTCTTCAAATCTGTTTAGCACATCTTGCACCTGTCCACTCATCATTTGCTGAAATTTATCATGTAGCTGTTTGTTCGTCATGTTCTCCCAATCAGTCTCATCGGCTTGTGATCCTGCCATGGTTAGCAGCAATAGAAACACACAAGAATATGATCCTACAGACTACTAGGAAGTGGTGGTGGTGTGGTGTCACAAATCCGTCAAGCAAATCTCAAATTATTACCAGTTCTTACCCAGCAGCAGGTAGTGACGGGCAACCAGCGGTGTCAAATAACTCTGAAGATTGAGTAAAGCGATTGCCAGGCGAACGTACGTATACACGGTGTAAAAATATGTGGAGCTGGGTTGGCTATATATGGTAGCAAAATATTAGCAATAATCAATTCAGAGATGCAATGTTGAATAAACGCTCAACGACGATACTGTGCTGGTCCTAGGCTAGACCGGAATAGAGACGCGAGCCTAGAATACTAATGAGGTCACGGCGTAGCACAACTAGCCTTCCAAACATGCACGACGTTGCGCCTTAGCAATTCAATATTTTGCTAATCTTTTTCTCACACTTTTTTTTCTTTTTCTTTCTCTCTTTTTTTTCTCTGACTTTTTTTTAACTTTTTTTCTCTTTTTTCTCTCTCTCCCTCTTTCCAAAACAAACTAGATAAGATGTAGATTGGATCAAGCACATATGTGAACGACCTCAACTATGATTATGACAATGAACAGTGGGTAGCACGATGTGGAAATTGATGGATGGGATGGTGGACAGCGGAAGGATTAACGATGCAGCGGCGGCGTGACTAATGTGAACAGAACTCGAAACTCTAAACGAACTAGACACTAAGACCAGCAACTGAACACGACGATGCAACCGATAATTCAATAATGCAAACAATGAAAAAAAAATTGCAAAGGCTCAGACTGGCTTGGACAAAGGATGAATAGATCTAAGTTTTTTTGTGTGGCTTTTTCTTGAACAATAGGTAAGAAAATAAATCTAATCTAGGGAAAACTGGAAATTCTCACCGAGCAACCTGAAAACTGATACCACTTGATAGAGGCGAAGGTGTCCCGATGTTTCGATGAGATGGTGGCTATCGTTTTCTGTGGGAGTCGACCTTGACGTCGCGCCTTAGCAATCGCTATACCAACTTCCAAGGGGTTATTGACCACGCCGGAGCACGATCAACCTGACCACGAGGGTCTGTTTCCTGCGAGCAAACGAAGAACAAGCAAGAAACTGAGATTGCAATCTGGATATTGTGAATATAAGAGGAAAGCTTTATTAATGAAGGTGGGGTTCTGTGACGCCTTTGTCTGGTCGTTGAACACAAACGAAGTACGCGAAGTTGCAGCTATGGCAAACTTTTAATCTAAACAAAACCCAAAGTCTAAACGGTGCCCTAAGGGCTGTATATATGGAGGAAGAGGGGGGGGGGATTTCATGGCCCTTGAAGGAGGGGTCCGAAACCAACCCTATCTCTTGTTTCCCCACACATACGGACTCTAAAAACAGCCTATACTCAAGTATTTCGAAATTACATGGGCCTGGCCCAATAATAAGGTGACGCAGCACCTATAATAGCCTCTGGACGAAATTTATGAAGTGGCATCTTGTATATTTCGTCCAAGGCTTCCTGCACTCATTATGGTGGCTTCAAAGTCCTGAAATCATCACTTGTAACTCCGTTCTTGTTCCCCTTGCGCATGCCATCATCTCCATGCTTGAACTTGCTCCAAGGTTCCTCTTTCTTGTCCAAGCTAGGCCCTTCATTTGTAAGCAAAACAAATGTATCCAATTTAGGCAGCATCATATTCTCATGAACATTAGAATCATTACCAAGAAATGAAAGTACCTGATAATTTAATTGGCGTGCGCGAGCTCTAGTAATTGGTCCAGTATATATAGTAGCAGGGGCTGTGGGTGTAACAATGGTATTGATGTCCTCATCACTCCTCGTGTTCTTCGTGTTCATCGCGGGATCCGCTCCAATCGTAAAAGATCGGGCATCTAGGGTTCTACCCTACATCCTCTTGGTATCATGAGCCACGTTGATCACGATTTTGGAGCCCCCCTACTCGTTTTCTAGCCTTGTTTTGGTTGATTTCGTCCAAATTTCAAAAATCCCCATCAAAAATAGCCCCCAATTTTTTTTGTGATATGTTGGTTTGATGATGTTTTGTTGATTTTAATCCATGGATTTGCTTGGTTTCGAGTGGATCTAGCATCTCCCCAAATTTCCCCACTTTCCATCAACGAAATTCATCAAATTTTGCCCCCAAAATCATCAATTTTCGCCCCCAAAATCGAGTTCCTCGAGTTCATCCTCGGATTTGGAGCCCGGACATCCGGCCCGTGGCCCCGGACATCTGGCCCCCCGGACATCCGGCTCCTGGAGCGCAATTCGCGCGCGGTTCTGGACATCAGGTCCCGGATTTTCGGCCCCCACCCCGGATGTCCGACCCTTGGGAATTCAGCCTCCCGTGTTTCACCGGTTTGACCATAACTAATTCATCTGGAGTTCGATTTTGACGTTCTTTCGCTCGTTTTGAAGCTATTGACACCCCCCATCCCATAAAAATACTACCATCACCATTTGACTCCATCAAATTTTTGGAACTTTGGCATCTTTGCCTAGGGATTCCACCATATCGTCCGCAATACCACCACCAACTTCCGCAACCTAACCCATTTTATCCCCCATCGCATTTGTGGTTGTTTGAGTTGTGATTCGAGTCTCCTAAGGTGTTTCGGCTACTTAGGGACGGTTGATTCTTCATCAACCACCACCATAACTTCCGCATAGGCTTTCCCACCATACACTTCCGCCACCCCAACTTAACCCAATTTTGTTTGTGTTGTGAGTTGTGTCTCCTAAGGTGTTTCAGCTACTTAGGGACCGAGCTTTCAACTCTGACACCATGTATAGCCCATCATACCCTTCCGCCACCTTAACCCATTTTGACCGGGTTTCCACCAATACTTCCGCAACCGCCACCGCTCTCTGCTACCACCATTTGACATTTGCCTTTGAGATTTTGAGTTCGCGGTTTTTTCGTTTCCTAAGGTGTTTCGGCTAATTAGGAACGGTTCGACGTCGAGAACACCGCCACTCATCATCGCCACGAGGTCATCATCGACATTGACAACTTCACCATTTTGACACCCCCAACCGTAAGCAAGGACGGTAACCTCGACGACATCATTGTATATTCTCCCTTGCCATTGTATTATTAACCCCTGGCCCATTTTGCGTCACTTGCCTATCGAGACTAGCCATTTGAGTATTGCCGGCAACGTTACTTGTGCACATTAGTGATCATCGATCCGCCCTTCCATTGCATACATACCATATCATATTGGTATCATCTTGGTATCATCATATCATCTTTTGTGTCACAAGATTGTTCCCGCATATACACAATTGCTATCTTGGTTTGTGCATTTCGCAAAGTGGCCATCTAAAAAATAAGCTTTTAAGCAAAAGAGAAAGAGCAAAGAGCTTGTAAGCAAGAGCCATAGCATCATACCACATTGCATATAAGATTGCCATCATTGATCATCTTGGATCATTGTGAATACAACACCGGGAACCATATATACATAGCATACTTGGGATAGAAGTCATTGCATTTTTGTCTCTTATAGGTTGTGCACAAGTGTCGTATCCGCCTATTGAGTAATCGTGCTAGCGTCTCTCTTGAGTTGTGCAACACGAGCGTTTTCCATGGATTCCACATTTTGTGCTCATTCCTTGGTTGCACGACCCCATTTATCTATCTATGTGTGTGTTTCCGTGTGCCATTCATTGCTATTGGTCTACTTGTTTCACTTGCGAATTTGTGAATCTCTTTCAACATTATTGACTCTTGCTAACAATTTGCATCAAATTTCTGTGCCACTATCCTCACCGAGCTCCACCAAAAGCTTTACTTGTGTAGGTGTGAGAATTGACAAGATCCGGTACCTATTGTGCTATTTCCTTGCTACACTATTGAGTGATCATTGATCCATTTTCAACATAGGATAAGGTACATTTGGTCTAGTTCTTCTCTTTCTCCCACTCACATTTGCTCGAGTCTTGTGATGGATAGGCTAAGCATTTCATCTCCGGTCTTCGACGACAACGACGACGCGAACAACTACATCACCAAAACGACCATCTTCGGTCTACAACAACAAATGCAAGGTGCACAATCTACCTTGCAAGAGCGCATCGACAACCTCGCCTTCGACATACGTCACTCCGAAGCAAGGAAAAGGGACTACATCGACACCAAGTTGGACGAGCTAAAGGATCAACTACGAGACATGGTGGCCGACTACAAGTCTTCTTCTTCCCCTTCGTCATCCTCAAGGCGGCGGCGAGCGAGTCGACCATCTTCGGAGTGCCCATGTGATGCAAGCGCAAGTTGTCCACGTCCACATCTCCATGGCGACCACCATCATGTTCGTGATCCACATCGTCATGAAGGGCAAGTCACCTCCAAGCAACATGTGCACGACGACGACGAACGACATCTAGTACGAGCTCAAGTACGACAACGACACCATCAACATGAAGATGCTCGAGATGCGCCTACCTACAAGTCCCAACAAGCTCTACATCAAGCTATGGCCAACCTTCATGAGCACAAGAGAAGACCGTGAGACAAGCACCACCAAGAGGACGCTACAGCTACTACCACCACCACTTTGGCATCTTCGCCAAGTGCTATCAAGGCATCTTCGCCAAGTGCTATGAAGGCATCTTCGCCTTTGGACGTACGGCATCTTCGCCTACTTCGCATGAGTTCGCCTACATCGACATCTTCAACAACAAGGCGACCACCTACGAGCGAGGGCGACACTTCCATCTTCGGAAGCCCCTCAAGGAAGATGGCCGAGCATGGGAAATTCCCTTTGGTCATGGAGACGAGCGACGAGGTGCCACATCATATGGGCCTCATACAAGAAGATGACAAGAAGGTCAAGCTAGGGCCATCCCCTTCGACCACGGCGACGAGCATGAACCTTTTCAACAACATGAAGACAGCGCCCATATTGGACTCATACTCCGAGTCAAGCTACACAAGCGCACATGAGACCTTCTCTTTGGTCTCGGAGGAGAGTGATGATTTGCCACTTCCTATGGCACTCATCTTTGGAGGCGTTATGGATGTGGAGGTTGAGCATGGGACTATCCCTTCAACCAAGGCGGCGATCGGAGTTGAGCATGGAGACATTTGCACCTACATCTCTCCGACACCCACATATGATGAGATGCCCCAATTGCCATGTGAGGAGAGCCACCACCACATGAGTGACATGAGTGACTCCACCATATATGACATTGAGTGCATTTCCTATGAGAGGATGAGTGTGACCACCACTAGCCCCACACATGAGAGCATGCCACACATCCTATGTTGATAGAGGCGAGGGTGTCCCGATCTTTCGATGAGATGATAGCTATCGTTTTTGGTGGAGTAGACTTTGACGATCCGACTACGAACGTGCGAGGACGTAGCGCCTTAGCAATCGCTAAACCAACTCCGAGAGGTTATTGACCACACCGGAGCACAATCAACCTGACCACGAGGGTCTATCTCCTGCAAGCAAACGAAGAACAAGCAAGAAACTAAGATTTGCAATCTGGATATTGCGAATATAAGATGAAAGCTTTATTGATCAAGGTGGGGTTCTGTGACGTCTTGGTCTGGTCGTTGAACACAAACGAAGTACGCGAAGTTGCAGCTATGGCGAACTTTTAATCTAAACAAAACCCAAAGTCTAAACGGTGCCCTAAGGGCTGTATATATTGAGGAAGAGGGGGGGATTTCGTGGCCCTTGAAGGAGGGGTCCGAAACCAACCCTATCTCTTGTTTCCCCACACATACGGACTCTAAAAATAGCCTATACTCAAGTATTTCGAAATTACATGGGCCTGGCCCAATAATAAGGTGACACAGCACCTATAATAGCCTCTGAACGAAATTTATGAAGTGGCATCTTGTATATTTCGTCCATGTCCTTGTAGGTCATCACGGAGGCTTCAAAGTGCTTAAATATGCACTAGAAACGCCATTCTGGATCCCTTCATGCACGCCTTCATCTCCATGCTTGATCCTGCTCCAGTGTTCATCCCTCTTGTCCATGCTAGGCCCTTCATTAGTAATCAATACAAATGTACCCAATTTAGGAAGCATCATATTCTCATGAACATTAGAATCACTACCAAGAAACGAAAGTACCTGATAATTTAATTAGCCTGCGCGAGCTCTAGTAATTGGTCCAGTATATGTAGCAGTAGGAGCTGTGGGTGTAACAGCGGTATTGATATCCTCATCATCCTCCCCTTCTTGAAATGAAGTCGTCCTCGACGGAAGCTCATTTTCCTCACCCAAATAAGGCTTCAAATCTGCAATGTTAAAAGTGGGACTAACCCCAAAATCTGCAGGCAGCTCAAGTTTGTATGCATTATCATTTATTTTCTCTAACACCTTAAAAGGACCATCAGCACGTGGCATTAGCTTTGACTTGCGCAAATCCGGAAACCTATCCTTACGCAAATGTAACCAAACAAGATCTCCAGGTGCAAAGACAACATGTTTTCTACCCTTGTCTCCAGCAAGTTTATATTTAGCATTCATGCGCTCAATATTTTCCTTAGTTAACTCATGCATTTTTAAGATCAATTCAGCATGTTGTTTAGCATCAAAAATAACCTTCTCCGAAGATGGAAGAGGCAACAAATCAATGGGTGCACGAGGTAGGAAACCATACACAATTTCAAAAGGGCACATCTTAGTAGTAGAATGCAAGGAACGATTATAAGCAAATTCAATATGAGGCAGGCATTCTTCCCACATTTTCTTATTATTCTTCAAAACAGCCCTAAGCATAGTAGACAATGTTCTATTGACTACTTCAGTTTGTCCATCAGTTTGGGGGTGACAAGTAGTACTAAAAAGCAGTTTAGTCCCCAACTTAGCCCATAAACATCTCCAAAAGTGGCTAAGAAATTTGGTATCACGATCTGAAACAATAGTATTTGGCACACCATGCAAGCGAATAATTTCACGAAAGAACAAATCAGCAACATTAGCAGCAGCATCGGTTTTATGACATGGTATGAAGTGTGCCATTTTCGAGAACCTATCCGCGACAACAAATATGCTATCCCTCCCCTTCTTTGTTCGAGGTAAACCCAAAACAAAGTCCATAGATATATCCTCCCATGGAACACTAGGTACAGGCAAAGGCATATATAAACCATGAGGATTGAGTCGTGACTTAGCTTTTTGACATGTAGTGCAGCGAGCAACAAAGCGCTCAACATCCCGTCTCATCTTTGGCCAAAAGAAATGTGTAGCAAGTACATCCTCCGTCTTCTTTACGCCAAAGTGTCCCATTAATTCTCCTCCATGTGCCTCCTGCAACAACAAAAGATGAACAGAGCTAGCTGGAATGCATAGCTTGTTAGCACGAAAAACAAATCCATCGTTAACGACGAACTTGTTCCATGTTCTCCCTTCTTTACAATTCTGCAATACATCTTTAAATTCAGCATCATGCACATATTTATCTTTGATGGTCTCCAAACCAAATATTTTAAAGTCAAGTTGTGAAAGCATAGTATAACGACGAGACAAAGCATCAGCAATAACATTTTCTTTACCCTTCTTGTGTTTAATGACATAAGGGAAAGTCTCAATGAATTCAACCCATTTAGCATGTCTACGGTTCAGTTTGGCTTGACTTTTAATATGTTTCAAAGATTCATGATCAGAATGAATAACAAATTCTTTGGGCCATAAATAATGTTGCCATGTTTCCAAAGTCCGAACAAGAGCATATAATTCCTTATCATAAGTAGAGTAATTCAGACTAGGCCCACTCAATTTTTCAGAAAAGTATGCAACAGGTTTGCCATCTTGTAATAACACACCTCCTAATCCAATTCCACTAGCATCACATTCAAGCTCAAAAGTCTTATTAAAATCAGGAAGTTGGAGTAAAGGAGCATGTGTTAACTTATCTTTCAACACCATGAAGGCTTCTTCCTGTGCGGTACCCCAAACAAAAGGCACATCCTTCTTTGTAAGCTCGTTGAGAGGTGCAGCAATGGTACTGAAATCTCTCACAAAACGCCTATAGAAACAAGCGAGGCCAAGGAAACTCCTCACTTGTGTGACCGTTTTGGGCTGCGGCCAACTCTCAATAGCTTCAATCTTGGTTTTATCAACTTCAATTCCCTGTGGAGTAACAACATAGCCAAGAAAAGATACTCGGTCGATGCAAAAGGTGCACTTCCCAAGGTTACCAAACAAACATGCATCACGTAGAGCAATAAAAACAGCACATAAATGTTCCAAATGTTCCTCCAAAGATCTGCTATAAATCAATATATCATCAAAGTAAACTACCACAAATCGTCCAATGAAAGCATGTAAAACTTCGTTCATTAATCTCATGAAAGTACTAGGTGCATTAGTTAACCCAAAAGGCATGACTAACCACTCATATAAACCGAACTTAGTTTTAAATGCTGTTTTCCATTCATCTCCCAATTTCATACGAATTTGATGGTATCCACTACGCAAATCAACTTTGGAGAATATTGTAGAACCACTCAATTCATCAAGCATATCATCTAGCCTAGGAATAGGATGACGATAACAAATAGTAATATTATTAATGCCTCTACAATCAACACACATACGCGACGTACCATCCTTTTTTGGCACTAGTATAATAGGAACAGCACAAGGACTAAGAGATTCACGTATATAACCTTTGTTGAGCAGCTCCTGTACTTGACGCATAATCTCCTTCGTCTCCTCTGGATTTGTACGGTATGGCGCACGGTTTGGCAAGGAAGCACCGGGAATTAAGTCAATCTGATGCTCAATCCCGCGAATAGGTGGTAATCCTGGTGGCACGTCTTGTGGAAAGACGTCAGCGAACTCCTGCAAAATGTTAGTGACAGCAGGAGGCAAAGAGGAAGGCACGTCCTCGAATGAAAATAACGCCTCTTTGCACACAAAAGCATAACAAACAGATTTGCTGAAATCTAGCTCATCAATATCAGATTTGGTGGCAAGTAAACATGCACCTTTCAATTAAATTTCAGAAGCAACACTAGATGGTTTATTATTAGGCTTCATTTGTTGCTCAAATTCTTTTGCCACAATCTGATTTTCACTCTTATTTTTCTCCTGTTTTGCTTTACTAGCTCTATTAATATCATCTTTCGAAAAAGAATCAGGAGTCATAGGAAGCAAAGTAATATGTTTATCCTTATGAACAAGAGTATACTGATTGTTTCTACCATGGTGTACAGAATTTTTATCAAATTGCCATGGTCTACCAAGTAATAATGAACATGCTTGCATGGGTACCACATCACAATCAACATAATCAGCATATGTAGAGATACTAAAATGCACACGAACAGTACGTGTTACCTTAACCTTGCCGCTGTTGTTGAACCATTGGATATAGTAAGGATGTGGATGTGGTCTTGTGGTGAGAGATAGCTTCTCCACCATCTCCATGCTAGCCAAGTTGTTGCAGCTCCCTCCATCTATGATGACGCGAACAGAACGTTCCTTCACAACTCCCTTTGTATGGAACAAATTATGCCTCTGATTTTGCTCAGCTTGTGTGACCTGCACACTCAAAACACGTTGAGCAACTAAACATTCATACCTGTCAGCGTCTTCAGGAGCCATGTATTGCGTCTCATGATAAGAGTCATCTCCACCGTGTTCTTCACTTGTAATAAGAGCCAAAGTCTCCTCATCATAGTCACTAGCGGACTCATACCCACCATCCTCGGTAGCAATCATGACACGCTGAGATTTGCATTCTCTCGCATAATGACCTCTTCCCTTACAACGACGACAAATAATATCACTTGTGTGCCCTGTTGATGCCATGGAAGAAGAAGAACTCTGTGCAGGCCCGGTAGGTGTGCTCTTGGCAGATAGTGGTGGTTGTGCCTGCTTCCTTGTATCACGGCTGGAGGTGGCAGCTGATGGAGGTGTCGGTGCAGTAGAATGTGTGGAAGTAGAGGATGCACGCGGTGTCCACGATGAAGGTCGACCTGCAGAAAAGTTAGTCCGCGCCAATGCCTGTCGATCCTGCACTTCACGTTCAGCTTTACAAGCAAGATGGAATAAACGAGTGATATTATTATACTCCTTATACTCTAGAATGGTCTGAATCTCTCTATTTAATCCACCCATAAAACGTGCAAGCATAGCTTCATTCTCCTCAACAATACCACATCTAATCATGCCAGTTTGTAATTCCTGATAATATTCTTCTACAGAATTTTTTCCTTGTCTTAAGTGCTGCAATTTTTGAAGTAATTCACGTTGATAATATGGTGGAACCCAATGAGTACGCATAGCAGTTTTCAAAGCAGCCCAAGTAGTTGGAATAGGATATAATCTACAATGTTCAGACCACCATACACATGCAAAACTAGTAAAAGCACAAACAGCAGCAGCAACACGTCTCTCCTCAGGATATTGTAAACATGTAAAACGTTGTTCAGTTTCTAACTCCCAAGTAAGATATATATCAGGAACATATCTACCCTCAAATGGTGGAATATTCAATTTCAGTTTAGGAAGATGGTCATGATCTCGTACCTGAGCTGGTAATGCAGCCCTACCATTGCGATTATTTGCATGTGGACGACCTGGTGGTGGTGGTTGCACGTAGTTCTGATTTTGATCAACCTCATCCTCGTAATCGTCCGCATAATCGTCCTCCTCAGCGGCAACAAGAGCCATAGAAGCATCAACAGTAGGTGCAGCGGCACCAGATGTTTGACCAGGCTCAAGGGGAACGCGCTGTGCTCGTCCCACTTGATTTGGAAGGCGACGTTGTTGTTGTTGTAGAGGTGCGACAGGTGCAGCCGGTGGTGGTTGTGGAAGACGCGCGAGCAATTCATTAAACTTGTTATCGAGCTTTGTTTCGAACGTCTTCTCAATTCCATCTATCTTCTCCATGGCCTCTTCAAATCTGTTTAGCACATCTTGCACCTGTCCACTCATCATTTGCTGAAATTTATCATGTAGCTGTTTGTTCGTCATGTTCTCCCAATCAGTCTCATCGGCTTGTGATCCTGCCATGGTTAGCAGCAATAGAAACACACAAGAATATGATCCTACAGACTACTACGAAGTGGTGGTGGTGGTGTATCACAAAACCGTCAAGCGAATCTCAAATGCTTACCAGTTCTTACCCAGCAGCAGGTGATGATCGGCAACCGTTGTAGTCAAAACTCTTAAAGATTGGACAGAGCGATTGCCAGGTGGTGTCAAACGCACGACGTAGATGTATGTGGTGCTGGGAAGGCTTATGATATGGTAGCAAAAATGTCAGCAATAATCAATTCAGAGATGCAAAGTTGAATAAACGCTCAACGACGGTACTGTGCTTGTCCTAGGCTAGACCGTACTAGAGACGCGAGCCTAGAACACTAACAAAATCACGGCGCGGCACGTAAACAAGGGAAGAGCACACTCTAAAAAAAATCGTTTTTTTTTGCGCTGTTTTTTTTTTGCTCCTTTTTTTTTTGCAAAAAATCACTATAATGGCGAGTGTCTCAAAACTCTTCCCAAGTCAAACTAACAGGATTGGCACGAAATTTTTTTTTTGACAATTTTTTTTTCGGAAATTAGGGCAGCGACGACGAAAAAGTGCGACAAAAAATCACTATGATGGCAAGTGTCTCAAAACGCTCCCTGGGACCTAAAAATAGGATAGGGAAAAAATATTTTTGACTGCCGAAATTTTGGCCTAAAAACTGCCCGGGGGTCTCCAGACTTTTTTTTTTCGAAACCTACTCAGGCATGGAAACACGAATCAGAAACTAGATGGATCTCGAAAACAAACCTAATATGAAAAGAACTCGGATTGGTGGTGGATATATATGGTGGTGGTATATGGTAGCGGTGGTGGTATATGGATACGGATCGGTGGTGGTATATGGATACAGATCGGTGATGGTATATGGATTCAGAGCGGTGGCGGATAAGCGGTGGTGGTAGATGGCAGGGGCGATGATGATGGTGCGGCGGCGGCGTGACAACTTATGACCAGAACTCGAAACTCTAAAGGACTAGACGCTAAGACCAGCAACTAGACACGACGATGCAACCGCAAATTCAACAAAGCAAAAACCCTAAAAATATTATGCAAAGGCTCAGATTGGTTCGGATATGATGAACTAACCCTATTTTTTTGGCTTTTTTGTGGACTGTAGGTATGAAGAACAGACTCGATCTAAACTACGAAAAACTGTAAAATCTCACCGAGCAACCTGAAAATCTGATACCACTTGATAGAGGCGAGGGTGTCCCGATCTTTCGATGAGATGATAGCTATCGTTTTTGGTGGAGTAGACTTTGACGATCCGACTACGAACGTGCGAGGACGTCGCGCCTTAGCAATTGCTAAACCAACTCCGAGAGGTTATTGACCACGCCGGAGCACAATCAACCTGACCACGAGGGTCTATCTCCTGCAAGCAAACGAAGAACAAGCAAGAAACTAAGATTTGCAATCTAGATATTGCGAATATAAGATGAAAGCTTTATTGATCAAGGTGGGGTTCTGTGACGTCTTGGTCTGGTCGTTGAACACAAACGAAGTACGCGAAGTTGCAGCTATGGCAAACTTTTAATCTAAACAAAACCCAAAGTCTAAACGGTGCCCTAAGGGCTGTATATATGGAGGAAGAGGGGGGGACTTCGTGGCCCTTGAAGGAGGGGTCTGAAACCAACCCTATCTCTTGTTTCCCCACACATACGGACTCTAAAAATAGCCTATACTCAAGTATTTCGAAATTACATGGGCCTGGCCCAATAATAAGGTGACGCAGCACCTATAATAGCCTCTGGACGAAATTTATGAAGTGGCATCTTGTATATTTCGTCCATGTCCTTGTAGGTCATCACGGAGGCTTCAAAGTGCTTAAATATGCACTAGAAACGCCATTCTGGATCCCTTCACGCTCGCCTTCATCTCCATGCTTGATCCTGCTCCAGTGTTCATCCCTCTTGTCCATGCTAGGCCCTTCATTAGTAATCAATACAAATGTACCCAATTTAGGAAGCATCATATTCTCATGAACATTAGAATCATTACCAAGAAACGAAAGTACCTGATAATTTAATTGGCCTGCGCGAGCTCTAGTAATTGGTCCAGTATATGTAGCAGTAGGAGCTGTGGGTGTAACAGCGGTATTGATGTCCTCATCATATGTCAGGTTGAGAGCCATTTGAGTGACTCCACCAACCATATGAGTGAGAGCATCCTTGAGGAAGTGAGTGAGCCACAACACTTAGTGAGTTAGATAGTTGAGAGGGCACGTGAGGCCACTATGATTTCTAACAACTTAACCTCTACTCCGAGTGTGTTTTCTTTGGTGCTAGATCTCCTACATGACGAAGCGTCAATCCTCGACGAGTCCATACCTCCAATGGGCAAACCGATGGCCATGATAGATGATATTGCACCCCCCACATGGTACCATCAAGTTGCAACCTCACCTACAACACATGAGCGACGCTCCAAAGGTAACATAGGTGATGGTACTTCTCTTGTCCCACTAGTGGACTATCTTGACATCGATTGCTCCCATGATGTTGATCACCCTATGGATTCATCACATACTACGTCGTGTTTCGATATGCCACCCATTTATGATGAATATGATGATGAGCATGTTGAATTGCCCACTTGTGATGCTATGCTCCATAGGATATCATGTGAAAATTCTATTGGTCACATCATGTTTGATAATCCTTTGAACTTGTCACATGCTATGAGTGAGATCTCCCATATTGCATCATTTCAATCTCAACATAGTAACTATGCATGCCCCATTAAAATAAATCCCATTTGCACTTATGGCATAGATGACGAGATGATGGTCATTGGCTTTTGTTTTTCATGTGATGATATTGCCATGCTTCCTTTACATGATTTGCGCAATTCATCTACTATGCCATGCCATGATCACATTGTTCCAAATATGCTTTGTTTTGGATGTTGTCAATATTCTCCATGTGATGTTTCTACAAATGCTCATGAGGAGACCCCCATAGTTTCCTCATACATATTAGGAGATTTTGATGCATTCCATACTTTGCATGATTCCCATAATTGCGTGCACCATATGCATTCCATAAATAACAATGCTCTACATATTTCTCATGATGCATTACACAATTTGAGTCTCCATTATGCTATACATAATAACAAACCTCTCATGATGGATGACATGTTTCTATATCACGCATCTCATTTATTTGAGCATTGGATATTTTGTGCTAACCAACACATGCACGTATGCATCATGATGGATGATGTGTACATATACCACGCACACACAATTTTCCCTTTGCCTTTGTTTTGTGTAGGTACTCACATATACTCGTCAACCTCTCAATCCCAAGAGTAGACGAAACGAGCTCTTGAGAGCAACGATGATTTGGGATCCTGTGGATTGTCCTTACCACCGTCCCCTCCGCACAACGACTACGCGCATCTCTTCTACTTGGCTCTCACACGGCTATGGGCCATATACCATTTATCACCTTATGCTCATTTTGCCGTGTTCACTTTGCATGTTATGCTTGCCTCTATGTCTTTGCCATGCAATTGTGACCCTTGCTTGCACTTACATGTGATTCACCATTATACTACTTCTATGTGTATTTGCATGCTTGGTGGAGATCCTTGTTGCTATTGCCATGTTTACCATGTGCCACATGCTATTGTTGATTCTTGTGTTGGGAGAGTCATGATGTTCCATTGCTATTTACATAGAACCTCTTGCCAATACAATGATGATACATTACTCATATCTTGCTTTCATGCTTGTGATATGTCATGTGCATTATTCATGCCCACTATTTTCACATATGACATGCTTGCCATGATTCCTTCTAGTACGTTGCATCTTTGCACTACTAGCTTGCTTGACTTGATCACTATGATTGCTTGCTTTGTCACATCACCCATGTTCCATTCTTACTCGCTTTCTTGGGTTGATGACATATATGTTCATGCCTCTCACTTGATTTGTCTTAATCATTGTCTCTTGTCTCCATTAGTTGCACCTCTCATATGCCCTTGTATTGAGTGCCAACTTGCTATGCTTATTGATCTTGGAGACTTGGATAACTTACTTGTGATGCATGCTTGCTTATTTGAGCTTAATGTCTATGGTTGTGCTAGCATCTTATGCCTACATACCATGCCCTATACCCTTGTCCTTTCTTATGATATGAATGATGATGACACTTGTTGGGTATCTCACCGCACGGATGATAGGTGTTGCATCTCCGTGAACCTTATTTGTTTTTCCGAGTGTTTTTCATGTTCTTTCATTTTGAAGGATTCACAAGACGGTACCATCATGAAACACCTTGGTCATGTGAAGGCATACATGATGTACAACTCCAACATCCTCGAGAAACTCCTAAAGGCGCACTCTTTCCCTTTGAGCCGTTCTCAAATACGCATATTGGATGGGTCATTCTTTCATTGTTGCCTCTTTCTTGTTGTCTACATGATACATCTATTGGATGGAGGACCGACATTGGAGATGGACCCTATGGACCTTCAAGTTGAGGAGTGCTCGGACTTAGTGGATTCACCACCGGACCACCACTTCTACCACGACATTGAGCTATGGTACAACACCACCCATAACAAATTTGCATCTTATGCATGGATTGACTCACATTATGATTGCCTTGTTGCATCTTCCATTTCTATGTCATCCATGATATATGAGCTTATGCACTTCGTAAGCAAATTTGTTGTGATCTTCCTTGATGGCATATTCATACATCATGATCATATTGCCCACCATCAATTGCATGAAAACATAATCATATTGAGAATCCATTGCCATGTTCATGCTCTTGATAAACCATCATACTGTGACATCATTTTGCACAATGGTAGAATTCGCTTTGTGCACCGTGACAATTACTACACCTTTGTGCACGCATCAAATGCTTTTGCTCCCACGAATGCTTTACATATCATATTAGATCATTTGGCTAAGCATCATGTGCCTTGTTACGAACAATCTTGCCGCACGGACTCATGTTTACTTGATGGACACCTTGTGTGCGCTAACCATTGTATTTCCAAGTGTCGTTTGTGTTTGCTCTTTTTGCATGTGTACCACTCCGGAGACACCTTGGAGTACTTGGATTGCACCATGTCTTCCACTTCGTCCAACTACAAGTCCGTCCACGAAAACTGTTTCCATGGTGATGAGGCTTTCGATCCGAGGTCGGATCTTTCCCAAGGGAGGGGAGATGATGCGGAGCATCCTACGATCATCCCCATGTACACTCCGACTACTCCCCAAGATCCAAGTGGAAATATGACGAGACCTCAAGCATACGCCATTGGACACAAGGTGAACCCGCTCCTAAATGCTTCCCCTTTCCATTCATGCGAGACATGGTTGCTACCTCATGCAAAGACACTACATGTGCTTAGGTACCAAGAGGACCCTCTCGGAGATGCTCGGGATCACGGACAAGTCCCCAAGTACATGGACGAAGGAGCACGACGGAAGGAATCGGAGAAGGTTCCCAGGCCCCGGACATCCGGCCCCTGAAGCCAGCGGCCACAGCAACAGCCTAGCCGAAGAGCATCTCCAGGCCCCGGACATCCGGCCCAGGCCCCGGACATCCAGCCCGACGCGAGCCGCCGGACATCCGGCCCTAGCCCAGAAATCCGGCCTCCTTCACAGAACGCATCCGAGTCCAGCCCGGACATCCGGCCTAAGGCCTGGACATCCGGCTCTTCGTGAGCCGCCGGACATCCGGCACCTGCCTGTGCGCAAAGATCGGGCCAAGGGCCCATGTATCCCCCCTCTCACTTACCCCTTCGTGGGCTAGCACTATATATAGACCCCCTCCTCCTCCTAGTTAGGTTTAGCATAGGTTTAGCTCATTTTAGAGATAGAGCTTTGCTCATCCTTGTGGTTCTTCTCGATCGAGAGACCGCGGCCTCTTCGGAGAAGATCCATGCTTGGATACAAGACCCCTCACGGGAAGATCCCTCGCGGATTCAAGGCCTCCTCACGAAGATGAACTAGTTACCGTTTGTATTGTCCTTTGTTGACCTTGGATCGTGTATCTCTTTGTGTTTCGAGGATCTAGCACATGTGTGATCGTTTCTTGTTGATTTGAGTGATTCCTCTTGTTTCCCCTCGTGATTTCCCTCGCGTTTCTCCTTGTGTTCTTCGTGTTCATCGCGGGATCCGCTCCAATCATGAAAGATCGGGCATCTAGGGTTCTACCCTACATCACTCTTGTGTCCCCAACACACCAAATACAATGGTAAATTGTATAGATGCACTAGTTCGGCGAAGAGATGGTAATAAAAGCGTAATAATGATAGTAGAGATTGATTTTTTATAATAGGAACAATAAAAAACAGCAAGGTAGCAATTGATAAAATGGAGCACAAACGGTATTGCAATGCTTGAAAATGAGGCCTAGGGTCCATACTTTCGCTAGTGCAATCTCTCAACAATGCTAATATAATTGGATCATATAACCATCCCTCAACGTGCGATGAAGAATCACTCCAAAGTTCTTATCTAGCGGAGAACATAATAAGAAATTGTTTGTAGGGTACGAAACCACCTCAAAGCTATTCTTTTCGATCAATCTATCCTAGAGTTTGTACTAGAATAACACCAAGCTATTCTTTCTGATCGATCTAATCAAGAGTTCGTACTAAAATAACACCATATGATACACATCAACCAACTCTAATGCCACCTAGATACTCAAATATCACCGCGAGTATCTGTGAGTTGATTATGCGATATGCATCAAACAATTTCAGATTCATAATACTCAATCAAACACAAAGAACCTCAAAGAGTGCCCCAAGATTTCTACCGGAGAAACAAGGACAAAAACATGCATCAACCCCTATGCATAGATTACCCCAATGTCACCTCGGGAATCCGCGAGGTGAGTACCAAGACATAGATCAAGTGCTCTCAAATCCAACAAAGTATTCAATCCAATAAAACGAAATCTCAAAGGGAAAACTCAATTCATCACAACAAGATAGAGAAGGGAAAAGACCATATGATCCAACTATATTAACAAAGCCTGCGATACATCAAGATCGTGCCATCTCAAGAACACGAGAGAGATTAAACACATAGCTACTGTTACAAACCATCGGCCCCGAGGGTGGACTACTCCCTCCTCATCATGGTGGTCGCCGAGATGATGAAGATGGCCACCGGTGATGATTTCCCCATCGGGCAAGGTGCCGGAATGTGGTCTAGATTGGTTTTTCATGGCTATAGAGGCTTGCGGCGGCGGAACTTCTGATCTAGGGTTATTTCTGATGGTTTCTCTATTTATAGGATTTTTCAGCGTTGGAATCACGCGAAGATGGGCCTCGATGTGGGCACAACCCATCTGGGCGCGCCTGGGCCTCATGGCGCGCCTAGGTGTCTTGTGCTCACCTCCTTCACCTTCTGGTCCTCCCACTAAGCTTCTAGTGCCTCTTTTGTTCCAAAAAAAATCGTCAAAAAGTTTCGTTGCATTTGGCGAACTTCTATTTCTGCACAAAAAACAACACCACGGTAGTTCTGCTGAAAACAGCGTCAGTCCGGGTTAGTTCCATCCAAATCATACCAAAACCATATAAAATTGTTGTAAACATGGCATGAATACTTCATAAATTATAGATATGTTGGAGACGTATCACCATGCCATGTCCGCCGATTGCTCTGCTCGCGCTGACCTCGCCAATCTTGCGGTCGCGCTTGGCTGTGCTCGCCTTGTCCTCGCCGGCATCGCAGTCGTAGGCCACATGGACTACAACTCCGTCGCCAGCGGCGAAGGGTCCTTCCCGTGCCTCTACTGCCTCGTGGCCAAGTCCTCCTCTCCCCAAATCGACATCTGCCCCTTTGTTGAGCCTGCCGTGCCAGCGAGATGAGCAGGATGGTGTACACTGGCTCCGGATGAGGTCGACGCTGATGACGACTCGAACAGTTCATGGAGTTGTACCAGGTATAGCTACTATTCCTCTTCAATCAATAGTAGGCCATTCTGTGTGTGTGGAGGTTGCAGCTCACACGGGTTTGTGGAGGTGTTGGCTCCAGTATTTACCATAGATGCTTGTAGATGTGTTGGCATATGTTCCAGTACATAAATTGATTGATTGCTTAGTACAATGCTGGTTAGAATAAATAATTAGTTGATCAAATTATTTGCATCTGACGTGTTGCACACATATATAAGGCAGAACAAGCTGTTCCACAGATGGGGTCTGACTTAAATATTTTGGGAGATGCATAATATGCCAAACACTTCTAAAGTTGTCTCGTCCATCGGCGCATGATAGTGGAAAAACATCTGTAAATTGTGCAGGATCCTATAGAGCAGATGGGTATCATTGAGGTGCAGTACACGCGTGAAGTACACACTCTCTTAGCCAGGTAAGTAACCTAAGACAACTTATTTTTTGAAGATCGGTGGTTCATGGTCTGGAACTTTTGTTTCTCTCTCTAAATTTTGTACTACTTAGATAATCCCTTAAATGCTTTTTACTGCTTGATCACAGTTTATATGTATGTGCAAGAAAGGAGTTGTTAACTGAAACATTAATGTTAATTTTTGTTAACTACATAATGTGTTGGACATTGGTTTTTTGAAATTAACTCGGTGTTGAATTGGTTTTTCTTGTTGTGGAGCATGAGCAATTTATTTGCTGGTATGTGCTATTGTGTGCTGCAGCCCAACAATCTGTTCATGCCAAATGATTCAGTCCTGGTGAGGTTCATTGCTGGACATGCACGGTCTCCGCGGGTAAGGTATTCGAAGCTGCCCTTTGGTCTCTTGTGTTTTATTTCTAAAGAGCTGCGAGACCTCATAATGAAATTTTCGTATGATTAGCAAGTGTATTTAACGATGCATACATGTAACGTGAGTTATGTGTAACACTGAATCTGATGTGGCTATACTATGTGAATTTTATGAAGGCCTAATTTCCTTTTGAGCATTTTGTGCGAACAATATACTTATAATCAGAGAGACAATGACTACAAGTGTATGATGGTGTGCCCAATTCCCATATTGATATTATCACCAAACATTTTTTATGCAGAAGGATTGGACAAGAAATACCAAGGCACACATGTTTGTCTCTTTGAAGAGAGGCAACAAATCTGTATGCCCATAAAACGACTTAGATGATATAAGCATCACCGGAGGTTGAGAATAAGAAGAGTACTTAAGAGGCATCTTTCTATAGGTTAAGTATACATGCTTATGCGTACCTTTGCATCTTGTCCTATAATATGTTACGTTTCTGTGTTACCTCAAAGGTTTCATGGTTCTTATTCAAATAAAATAAGAACAAATCACTTTGTATCATGCTTGCTTTGATAACACTTTCATTTACTTGCGCTTCTAGAGTGTCGTTGGTGTGGAACTTCTCCTTCTCAGGAGCATGCATAATTTGAGCCTTTAGAGCCTACATTTGTTCTTACTTCACTGTATGAAATGTATCAGGACATTGGCATATATCATGCATGCTTTGCACCTATAATTTTGATCTACTCACATGATCCATTGTCCGAAGATATAAATTAGTACGGAAATGAAAAGTTGAAAACAAAGTAAAATGGCAAGTCTTCTACCTAGATTTGTTTGCCATCGCCATTGCTTGATGCCCCACTGTTTGATAAAAAGATTAGGAAGTAGAGATAGTATATACTCTATATCTCAGGGAATGTAAGAGAAGTACTTGCGCGACAACGAAGTCAGTCTTGCTAGTTTTTGTAAAACCTGTTCAACTTCGACATCACCGTTATATGTTTTTATTTCTCCAGGACCGAATCAAGCACCTAGAGTTATTCTGCATAAGGAAAATAAATAACATAGTAAACATAAATATGACCAATCAGAATAATAAGGGGATAAAAAGGATGCCAAGGAATTAACCATCAAGCATAAGAAGCAATATATTATCAATCTGACAAAAGAATCACTACAAATTCTATTAAATCCTTTTTTAAATAGGGGTTTTCATCATGTTCAGAAATCAAACTGTAGACAACAGTTTTCAGTGCATGTTCAAGGTGTGTCACAGGCCAACCATTATATCAGAATCTCATATTACACATTTCAAAGTATACTGTGCGACACATATATTGTACTACATAGTTATTGTTTATTTCTTGTCACCTATTTTTATATCTAACATAGGATTTTCTAGAACAACTCCCTGCATAGACCCGTGTCGAGGGAGGAGAACGCAGAGGCCAGCAACAAGGAGAGGGCGTGAGTGCACATCCTCGCCGCTGACCACAAGTGCTACGAGCAACTTTGGATAGAATTTGCTGCTCCACTGGTATGAACAAATCAAATATTGTTTCCTTCTCTTTGTTCGTTGTCTGTTGAAGTAGCTAATAGATTGCTTCAGAATGCTGTGAGCTCGGTTATTTTACATCGACTGCTAATGTTAAGCAAAGAGTGAATGCTGGAGTGTGTTACATGTATGCAACAGAGTTTTACTTAGATGCAGTAGATGATTGATTACAAAACAACAAAAGAATAATATACATAAGCAATCTACCAAAAGGAAAAATAATCTAAACTACAAGTAATACTCCGTAACACGAGTTGACTATGGCTATGCCAGAAACAAGGAGAAAATAGAAAACCTCAACAACGATGCTGCTGCTACTATTTCCATTTCTTAAACATTAGTTAGGAGTTCACCTAATTGGAGTCTAGCTCCAGCTACCTAAACAAAGGTAAAAGGAGCAAACAGACACAAAATAAATGATATTAAGAAACAACTATATCGCAAATTTTCTTTTGGGGACATTGTGTGTGCCTGCTTTGGGGCCGCATTATAATATTTCTCTAATGTAGAACACTCCAGTGGAGTCTAGTTTCACATCATCGGAGTGACAGGGCAGTGTGTAATATTTGTGCAGGAATAGATAGTCTGTAAAATCACAGTGTGGTCGCTGACGTTTAAACACATAGGATGCAGGTAGGAGGTTTGTCACATACAGGAAAAAATGGCAACGTGCAAAGTCATAGATTCGAGGCAATATTATTAATATTTGACTTGTTGTATAAACATAATAAAGTTCAGTTGCTAACATCGGAAGATAAAGATTTGTACATGAACACCGAAGAGCACCAAATCATCTGTAGCATAAGAGTAAATCCTCTGTCATATTCAAAACCCGCAAATTTCTGAAGTGCGGATTTCAGCCTGTAAGGATTTCCTTATAGACAGTCCATTAGTCACGTCAATGGCGTCCTCTCGAAACCTCAGACCACAAGCCTCGTCCCATTACACAGTCCATTAGTCGAATCAATGTTCATCAGAAGTATGACATGGCAGTTGAGCTTCAGTTTGAGTGCATGCGGAGGCAGACCGTTGGGAGTCAATCCATTCAGGAACTCAGGAGCGTAGTAGCCATATGACTTGTCCTCTGCACTGTCAAAGCTATGGTAGATTACTTCTTCTCCCTGAAAATGCTCTACCATGCGTATGTTTATCTTGTCTACGTTATCGTTCATGGTGGAGAGGATTGCGCGAGAAGTCATGTAATTCAGATCAGACATTCCTGGTTTAGAAACTGTACATTCCCTTGCACGAGCATTAAGCCTTATCTGGCTTCCCTCTTTGATATGGGAAGATTCTATAGCTAATGGAACAACAGAAAAGCCATAAGTTGTCTAAACATAGGAAGATGAACACCCATAAGCACAAATTATGTCATATGAAAGACGGATCATGTAATACCATTTGAACTTTGTGGTACATCTGTGGCATAAATCAGTGTGAGATTACTGGGAGCCGGCAATGAAGCATCACTTGACCCATCAGAAGTGTTGTTGCCCCCCTTGTAGTCTGCAAGGTATGATCGATCACATACACCACCGATGATTTATACAAAAAGTATGTAGACGATATTTGCACAGAATTAAACCTGGACCCATTGAGTAACCATCGTCAAGATTGTCAGCTAAGGTTATATTCTCTGTGTTGTATTCATCAACATTTTCCCAATCTACATGGCCTGCAACACATCATGTATACACATTGTGAGAAGGGCATGATGTTAGCCATGGTACAGCTAAATCTGATAGCGGAACTTGTACATGTAGGTACATCTGCCGCCTTTGCATCTTGAGTTGTCTTGCTTTTTGAATTCCCCATACGTACCTATCAATTGCCAGCTCCATGAGACGAAAAGATCATTGCTTGATATATGTATTACTTCCTGATACAATTATGGTACTGTCATCATTTTGTAGACTTCATCGGATTGAGCATGGATCAAGTGGACAAATGTTAGATGGATTAACGAAGATTGTAGTTATTGCCAAAAGGCCACCTCCAGATAACTATTCCAAGGTTTTAAAATGTTGTTCACAAGTTTTATATCCACATTACATATCTCCTGCACTATTCAGCATGCAACCTAATTCTTTGTCATTAAAGCGAGATGTATAGCGAAAGGCTGATTTTCATCTTGGAGCCACTTTGCTTTTCAGGATGATGATACGAACGTCCACATGTATCTAATATCTGGATCAACAAACAATCAAGCCACGAACAAGGTCATCGCAACTTGAACCGACATGAACAAGGTCATCGATGGCGAGCACCCCGTCGAGGACTACCACAACACATTCGCAAACCTGGTCATGTCACTGTTATCCATGGGCGAGCCCGTCCCGCCCAAGGTCACGAAGAGTTGTGGTGGCCTCCAACAGATGTACGTACCATGAATGTAAGGCGTTAATGTCTAGCACATCTCCAACAGTGAATGTAAGGCATTAATGTCTAGCACATCTCCAACAGATGTACGTACCACAAAAAATTGATGTGGCGTTCAAAGGGATCCGCAATGAAGGCGGACCTCGGCAGCGGTGTCTCGATGGTGACCCAAAGGCCCGCAACGATGGTGGCAGCGCCTCCTTTAGGACCTCAGTGTCGGCTCCTTGATGACACCTCGGTGCCAGCAAACAGATCCGCGGCTAGCGCCTGGTTTCCATCGATGTAGAGAATAGATCGATGGTGTATCAGGGATTCACGATGGCGGTGGTGGCGTGGTTCCTGTCATTGTAGCGAATAGATGGAGGGCAGCCTCGATTGTCAGGTTTTTTCGGGCGAGGGGTCGTGGCCCGCAGGCTCGGCCGTTTCGTGTAATTTTTTTGTTAGGTGTCAGGGGGTCGTTACGGGGGAGGTGGGAGGAGGGACAAAAAAACCAGATGAAAGTGGGAGGTTGAGATAAAAAACTGGATGAAGCAGAGACTACCAAGTCATCCCTTAGGAGTAGACATAGGCTAGAGCTGAAACCCATTTAGGACAGTAAAACTGAGCCTAATCCCAGCCCTCTCACGCACTTAACAATTTTTCCCTTCAGATTTTAGTTACCTATCATCTCTGGCTGTCCGATTGCCGAGGAATCTCGTGGTTTGCCGCTAAGTGGCCTGGCTATCCTGTGAGCAGCTACTCCAGTGGAATTATAACATTCTAGTTTGTTGGGACCAACACCCGCAAGAAGCCCATGTAGTCCTCTATTTCATTTGACGTAGTGCTTCGCGATGTCGTGAAAAGAAAAATAATGCAAAACCTTGTGAACCCTAATGGAGGAGATGACAATGGCTCATGGAGCGGCGGCAGTGCCTTCCCCGACGACGACGATGAGCCACCACCTTCCCGGCGATCTGGATAAGAGAGGGCGAACCACCACCTTCCCAGTGATCTGGCTAAGAGATGGTGAACCACCACCTTCTCGGCGATCTAGACAAGAGACAGCGAACCACCACCTTCCAGGCGATCTGGATAAGCACCATGGGAATGGGCGCGTCCCCCTCCCATGACCTTGAACTTGAGCAGCAGAGTCCACCACAACTTACGGTGCTGCTAGTAGAACCGGCGTCCCCAGGCGAGGAATCATCCAAGACGGCCATCATGCTTCTGCCCTCCCTTCACGCCCGTTGTTCTTCTCTGTATGTACATATTGATTTCGTTGCCATCCATTTGCATCTAGATGCTCTTAGATCTGTTAATCTCTTCTGGGGAAAAGAGAAGAAAGCTTGAAAGGTTGATCTCTAATATTCGAACATATGGCTTTTGGTCGAATGATCTCCTGCATGTCTTTCACGCAGGAAAAGCGGAGGCCGGCCACTCTTCACTTCAACTGCAGCATCCATGGATAGCATGTTTCCTGGTGATTCCTTGTGCTCCTTCCTTTCACATGCATCAAGTACATCTTATGCTCTTCCATTCATATTTTCTTATTTCTGGCAAGTGACGGGGTCCTGTACCCGGAGTACCTAAAAAAAGGGAGCTCGGCCTTGTTTAGTAGGCGGGCCCACCAGGCCCACAAGTAGAAGGAAGCCCTAAAAGAGGCGGAGACGATGTGCGTGCTCTCCAAGTTTGAGGGTGGCGGCGGAGTCGATCTCATCTATCCCCATGTAAACCCTAGACCTCTCATGTCTATATAAAGGGAGGTCTAGGCCCTCATTCATCCATCCAATCTCAGATCTAAACTCTCGGTAGACATCCCGTACGCCATTGTAATCCTCTGCACGAGGTATTGATAGAGGCGAAGGTGTCCCGATGTTTCGATGAGATGGTGGCTATCGTTTTCTGTGGGAGTCGACCTTGACGATCCGACTACGAACGTGCGAGACGTCGCGCCTTAGCAATCGCTATACCAACTTCCAAGGGGTTATTGACCACGCTGGAGCACGATCAACCTGACCACGAGGGTCTGTTTCCTGCGAGCAAACGAAGAACAAGCAAGAAACTGAGATTGCAATCTGGATATTGCGAATATAAGAGGAAAGCTTTATTAATGAAGGTGGGGTTCTGTGACACCTTTGTCTGGTCGTTGAACACAAACGAAGTACGCGAAGTTGCAGCTATGGCGAACTTTTAACCTAAACAAAACCCAAAGTCTAAACGGTGCCCTAAGGGCTGTATATATGGAGGAGTAGGGGTGAATTTCGTGGCCCCTTGTAGGAGGGGTCCGAAACCAACCCTAACTTTGTTTCCCCACACGTACGGACTCTAAAAACAGCCTATACTTAAGTATTTCGAAATTACATGGGCCTGGCCCAAAAATAAGGTGGCGCAGCACCTAAAATAAGCTATGGATGAAATTTATGAAGGGGCATCTTGTATATTTCGTCCATGTCCTTGTAGGTCATCACGGAGGCTTCAAAGTGCTTAAATATGCACTAGAAACGCCATTCTGGATCCCTTCACGCACGCCTTCATCTCCATGCTTGATCCTGCTCCAGTGTTCATCCCTCTTGTTCATGCTAGGCCCTTCATTAGTAATCAATACAAATATATCCAATTTAGGCAGCATCATATTCTCATGAACATTAGAATCATTACCAAGAAACGAAAGTACCTGATAATTTAATTGGCGTGCGCGAGCTCTAGTAATTGGTCCAGTATATGTAGTAGTAGGGGCTGTGGGTGTAACAATGGTATTGATGTCCTCATCATCCTCCCCTTCTTGAAATGAAGTCGTCCTCGACGGAAGCTTTCGCCTCTATCAAGTGGTATCAGATTTTCAGGTTGCTCGGTGAGATTTTACAGTTTTTCGTAGTTTAGATCGAGTCTGTTCTTCATACCTACAGTCCACGAAAAAGCCAAAAAAAAATTAGGGTTAGTTCATCATATCCGAACCAATCTGAGCCTTTGCATAATCTTTTTACGGTTTTTGCTTTGTTGAATTTGCGGTTGCAGCGTTGTGTCTAGTTGCTGGTCTTAGCGTCTAGTCCTTTAGAGTTTCGAGTTCTGTCACAGTTTGTCACGCCGCCGCCGCACCATCTTCATCGCTGCTGCCATATACCACCACCGCTGCCATATACCACCACCGCTGCCATATCCTACCACCACGGCCATATACCATCACCGCTGCCATATTCTACCACCATATATCCACCACCAATCCGAGTTCTTTTCATATTAGGTTTGTTTTCGAGACCCATCTATTTTTCGATTCGTGTTTCCTTGCCTGAGTAGGATTCGGAAAAAAAAAGAGTCTGGAGACCCCCGGGCAGTTTTTAGGCCAAAATTTTGGCAGTCAAAAATATTTTTCCCTATCCTATTTTTAGGTCCCAGGGAGCGTTTTGAGACACTTGCCATCATAGTGATTTTTTGTCGCACTTTTTCATCGTCGCTGCCCTGATTTCCGGAAAAAAAAATTGTCAAAAAAAATTTCATGCCAATCCTGTTAGTTTGACTTGGGAAGAGTTTTGAGACACTCGCCATTATAGTGATTTTTTGCAACAAAAAAAAAGGGAGCGCAAAAAAAAAGAGGAGCGCAAAAAAAAAGCAAATTTTTTTTTAGAGTGTGCTCTTCCCTTGTTTACGTGCCGCGCCGTGATTTTGTTAGTGTTCTAGGCTCGCGTCTCTAGTACGGTCTAGCCTAGGACCAGCACAGTACCGTCGTTGAGCGTTTATTCAACTTTGCATCTCTGAATTGATTATTGCTGACATTTTTGCTACCATATCATAAGCCTTCCCAGCTCCACATACATCTACGTCGTGCGTTTGACACCACCTGACAATCGCTCTGTCCAATCTTTGAGAGTTTTGACTACAACGGTGGCCGATCACCACCTGCTGTTGGGTAAGAACTGGTAAGCATTTGAGATTCGCTTGACGGATTTGTGATACACCACCACCACCACTTCCTAGTAGTCTGTAGGATCATATTCTTGTGTGTTTCTATTGCTGCTAACCATGGCAGGATCACAAGCCGATGAGATTGATTGGGAGAACATGACGAACAAACAGCTACATGATAAATTTCAGCAAATGATGAGTGGACAGGTGCAAGATGTGCTAAACAGATTTGAAGAGGCCATGGAGAAGATAGATGGAATTGAGAAGACGTTCGAAACAAAGCTCGATAACAAGTTTAATGAATTGCTCGCGCGTCTTCCACAACCACCGCCGGCTGCACCTGTCGCACCTCTACAACAACAACAATGTCGCCTTCCAAATCAAGTGGGACGAGCACAGCGCGTTCCCCTTGAGCCTGGTCAAACTTCTGGTGCCGCTGCACCTACTGTTGATGCTTCTATGGCTCCTGCTGCCGCTGAGGAGGACGATTATGCGGGCGATTACGAGGATGAGGTTGATCAAAATCAGAACTACGTACCAGCACCAGGTCGTCCACATGCCAATAATCGCAATGGTAGGGCTGCATTACCAGCTCAGGTACGAGATCATGACCATCTTCCTAAACTGAAATTGAATATTCCACCATTTGAGGGTAGATATGTTCCTGATATATATCTTACTTGGGAGTTAGAAACTGAACAACGTTTTACATGTTTACAATATCCCGAGGAGAGATGTGTTGCTGCTGCTGTTTGTGCTTTTACTAGTTTTGCATGTGTATGGTGGTCTGAACATTGTAGATTATATCCTATTCCAGCTACTTGGGCTGCTTTGAAAACTGCTATGCGTACTCGTTGGGTTCCACCATATTATCAACGTGAATTACTTCAAAAATTGCAGCGCTTAAGACAAGGAAAAAATTCTGTAGAAGAATATTATCAGGAATTACAAACTGGCATGATTAGATGTGGTATTGTTGAGGAGAATGAAGCTATGCTTGCACATTTCATGGGTGGATTAAATAGAGAGATTCAAACCATTCTAGAGTATAAGGAGTATAATAATATCACTCGTTTATTCCATCTTGCTTGTAAAGCTGAACGTGAAGTGCAGGATCGACAGGCTTTGGCGCGAACTAATTTTTCTGCAGGTCGATCTTCATCATGGACACCGCATGCCTCCTCTACTCCCACACGTCCTACTGCAGCACCACTGACTTCAGCCGCCAATTCCAACCGAGATACAAGAAAACAGGCACCACCACCACCATCTGCCAAGAGTACACCTTCTGGGACTGCCCAGAGCTCTTCTTCATCTATGGCATCAACAGGGCACACACATGATATTATTTGTCGTCGTTGTAAGGGAAGAGGTCATTATGCGAGAGAATGCCAATCTCCGCGTGTTATGATTGCTACTGAGGATGGTGGGTATGAGTCCGCTAGTGACTATGATGAGGAGACTTTGGCTCTTATTACAAGTGAAGAACACGGTGGAGATGATTCTGATCATGAGACGCAATACATGGCTCCTGAAGACGCTGACAGGTATGAATGTTTAGTTGCTCAACGTGTTTTGACTGTGTAGGTCACACAAGCTGAGTAAAATCAGAGGCATAATTTGTTCCATACAAAGGGAGTTGTGAAGGAACGTTCTGTTTGTGTCATCATAGATGGAGGGAGCTGCAACAACTTGGCTAGCATGGAGATGGTGGAGAAGCTATCTCTCACCACAAGACCACATCCACATCCTTACTATATCCAATGGTTCAACAACAGCGGCAAGGTTAAGGTAACACGTACTGTTCGTGTGTATTTTAGTATCTCTACATATGCTGATTATGTTGATTGTGATGTGGTACCCATGCAAGCATGTTCCTTATTACTTGGTAGACCATGGAAATTTGATAAAAATTCTGTACACCATGCTAGAAACAATCAGTATACTCTTGTTCATAAGGATAAACATATTACTTTGCTTCCTATGACTCCTGATTCTATTTTGAAAGATGATATTAATAGAGCTAGTAAAGCAAAACAGGAAAAAATAAGAGTGAAAATCAGATTGTGGCAAAAGAATTTGAGCAACAAATGAAGCCTAATAATAAACCATCTAGTGTTGCTTCTGAAACTAAATTGAAAAATGCGTGTTTACTTGCCACCAAATCTGATATTGATGAGCTAGATTTAAGCAAATCTGTTTGCTATGCTTTTGTGTGCAAAGAGGCATTATTTTCATTCGAGGACGTGCCTTCCTCTTTGCCTCCTGCTGTCACTAACATTTTGCAGGAGTTCGCTGACGTCTTTCCACAAGACGTGCCACTGGGATTACCACCTATTCGCGGGATTGAGCATCAGATTGACTTAATTCCTGATGCTTCGTTGCTAAACCATGCGCCATACCTTACCAATCTAGAGGAGACGAAGGAGATTATGTGTCAAGTACGGGAGCTGCTCGACAAAGGTTATATACGCGAATCTCTTAGTCCTTGTGCTGTTCCTATTATACTAGTGCCAAAAAAGGATGGTACGTCGCGTATATGTGTTGATTGTAGAGGCATTAATAATATTACTATTCGTTATCGTCATCCTATTCCTAGGCTAGATGATATGCTTGATGAATTGAGTGGCTCTACAATATTCTCCAAAGTTGATTTGCGTAGTGGATACCATCAAATTCGTATGAAATTGGGAGATGAATGGAAAACAGCATTTAAAACTAAGTTCGGTTTATATGAGTGGTTAGTCATGCCTTTTGGGTTAACTAATGCACCTAGTACTTTCATGAGATTAATGAACGAAGTTTTACGTGCTTTCATTGGACGATTTTTGGTAGTTTACTTTCATGATATATTGATTTATAGCAGATCTTTGGAGGAACATTTACGTGTTGTTTTTATTGCTCTACGTGATGCACGTTTGTTTGGTAACCTTGGGAAGTGCACCTTTTGCACCGACCGAGTATCTTTTCTTGGCTATGTTGTTACTCCACAGGGAATTGAAGTTGATAAAGCCAAGATTGAAGCTATTGAGAGTTGGCCGCAGCCCAAAACGGTCACACAAGTGAGGAGTTTCCTTGGCCTTGCTGGTTTCTATAGGTGTTTTGTGAGAGATTTCAGTACCATTGCTGCACCTCTCAACGAGCTTACAAAGAAGGATGTGCCTTTTGTTTGGGGTACCGCACAGGAAGAAGCCTTCACGGTGTTGAAAGATAAGTTAACACATGCTCCTTTACTCCAACTTCCTGATTTTAATAAGACTTTTGAGCTTGAATGTGATGCTAGTGGAATTGGATTAGGAGGTGTGTTATTACAAAATGGCAAACCTGTTGCATACTTTTCTTAAAAATCTAGTGGGCCTAGTCTGAACTATTCTACTTATGATAAAGAACTATATGCTCTTGTTCGGACCTTAGAAACATGGCAACATTATTTATGGCCCAAAGAATTTGTTATACATTCTGATCATGAATCTTTGAAACACATTAAAAGTCAAGCAAAACTGAACCGTAGACATGCTAAATGGGTTGAATTCATTGAGACTTTCCCTTATGTCATTAAACACAAGAAGGGTAAAGAAAATGTTATTGCTGATGCATTGTCTCGTCGTTATACTATGCTTTCGCAACTTGACTTTAAAATATTTGGTTTGGAGACCATTAAAGATCAATATGTGCATGATCCTGAATTTAGAGATGTATTGCAGAATTGTAAAGAAGGGAGAACATGGAATAAGTTCGTCGTTAACGATGGATTTGTGTTTCTTGCTAACAAGCTATGCATTCCAGCTAGTTCCGTTCGTCTTTTGTTGTTGCAGGAGGCGCATGGAGGAGGATTAATGGGACACTTTGGCGTGAAGAAGACGGAGGATGTACTTGCTACACATTTCTTTTGGCCAAAGATGAGACGAGATGTTGAGCGTTTTGTTGCTCGCTGCACTACATGTCAAAAAGCTAAGTCACGACTCAATCCTCATGGTTTATGATAGAGGCGAAGGTGTCCCGACGTTTCGATAAGATGGTGGCTATCGTTTTCTGTGGGAGTCGACCTTGACGATCCGACTACGAACGTGCGAGACGTCGCGCCTTAGCAATCGCTATACCAACTTCCAACGGGTTATTGACCACGCCGGAGCACGATCAACCTGACCACGAGGGTCTGTTTCCTGCGAGCAAACGAAGAACAAGCAAGAAACTGAGATTGCAATCTGGATATTGCGAATATAAGAGGAAAGCTTTATTAATGAAGGTGGGGTTCTGTGACGCCTTTGTCTGGTCGTTGAACACAAACGAAGTACGCGAAGTTCCAGCTATGGCAAACTTTTAATCTAAACAAAACCTAAAGTCTAAACGACGCCCTAAGGGTTGTATATATGGAGGAAGAGGGGGGGATTTCATGGCCCTTGAAGGAGGGGTCCGAAACCAACCCTATCTCTTGTTTCCCCACACATACAGACTCTAAAAATAGCCTATACTCAAGTATTTCGAAATTACATGGGCCTGGCCCAATACTAAGGTGACGCAGCACCTATAATAGCCCCTGGACGAATTTATGAAGTGGCATCTTGTATATTTCGTCCAAGGCTTCCTGCACTCATTATGGTGGCTTCAAAGTCCTGAAATCATCACTTGTAACTCCGTTCTTGTTCCCCTTGCGCATGCCATCATCTCCATGCTTGAACTTGCTCCAAGGTTCCTCTTTCTTGTCCAAGCTAGGCCCTTCATTTGTAAGCAAAACAAATGTATCCAATTTAGGCAGCATCATATTCTCATGAACATTAGAATCATTACCAAGAAACGAAAGTACCTGATAATTTAATTGGCGTGGGCGAGCTCTAGTAATTGGTTCAGTATGTATAGCAGCAGGGGCTGTGGGTGTAACAATGGTATTGATGTCCTCATCATCCTCCCCTTCTTGAAATGAAGTCGTCCTCGACGGAAGCTCATCTTCCTCACCCAAATAAGGCTTTAAATCTGCAATGTTAAAAGTGGGACTAACCCCAAAATCTGCAGGCAGCTCAAGTTTATATGCATTATCATTTATTTTCTCTAACACCTTAAAAGGACCATCAACACGTGGCATTAGCTTTGATTTGCGCAAATCAGGAAATCTATCCTTACGAAAATGTAACCAAACAAGATCTCCAGGTGCAAACACAACATGTTTTCTACCCTTATCTCCATCAAGTTTATATTTAGCATTCATACGCTCAATGTTCTCCTTAGTTTACTCATGCATTTTTAAGATCAATTCAGCACGTTGTTTAGCATCAAAATTAACCTTCTCCGAAGATGGAAGAGGCAACAAATCAATAGGTGCACGAGGTAGGAAACCATATACAATTTCAAAAGGGCACATCTTAGTAGTAGAATGCAACGAACGATTATTAGCAAATTCAATATGAGGCAAGCATTCTTCCCACATTTTCTTGTTATTCTTCAAAACAGCCCTAAGCATAGTAGACAAAGTTCTATTGACTACTTTAGTCTGTCCATCAGTTTGGGGGTGACAAGTAGTACTAAAAAGCAGTTTAGTCCCCAACTTAGCCCATAAACATCTCCAAAAGTGGCTAAGAAATTTGGTATCACGATCTGAAACAATAGTATTTGGCACACCATGCAAGCGAATAATTTCACGAAAGAACAAATCAGCAACATTAGCAGCATCATCGCTTTTATGACATGGTATAAAGTGTGCCATTTTCGAGAACCTATGCACGACAACAAATATGCTATCCCTCCCCTTCTTTGTTCGAGGTAAACCCAAAACAAAGTCCATAGATATATCCTCCCATGGAACACTAGGTACAGACAAAGGCATATATAAACCATGAGGATTGAGCCGTGACTTAGCTTTTTGACATGTAGTGCAGCGAGCAACAAAGCGCTCAACATCCCGTCTCATCTTTGGCCAAAAGAAATGTGTAGCAAGTACATCCTCCGTCTTCTTCACGCCAAAGTGTCCCATTAATCCTCCTCCATGCGCCTCCTGCAACAACAAAAGACGAACGGAACTAGCTGGAATGCATAGCTTGTTAGCAAGAAACACAAATCCATCGTTAACGACGAACTTATTCCATGTTCTCCCTTCTTTACAATTCTGCAATACATCTCTAAATTCAGGATCATGCACATATTGATCTTTAATGGTCTCCAAACCAAATATTTTAAAGTCAAGTTGCGAAAGCATAGTATAACGACGAGACAATGCATCAGCAATAACATTTTCTTTACCCTTCTTGTGTTTAATGACATAAGGGAAAGTCTCAATGAATTCAACCCATTTAGCATGTCTACGGTTCAGTTTTGCTTGACTTTTAATGTGTTTCAAAGATTCATGATCAGAATGTATAACAAATTCTTTGGGCCATAAATAATGTTGCCATGTTTCTAAGGTCCGAACAAGAGCATATAGTTCTTTATCATAAGTAGAATAGTTCAGACTAGGCCCACTAGATTTTTAAGAAAAGTATGCAACAGGTTTGCCATTTTGTAATAACACACCTCCTAATCCAATTCCACTAGCATCACATTCAAGCTCAAAAGTCTTATTAAAATCAGGAAGTTGGAGTAAAGGAGCATGTGTTAACTTATCTTTCAACACCGTGAAGGCTTCTTCCTGTGCGGTACCCCAAACAAAAGGCACATCCTTGTTTGTAAGCTCGTTGAGAGGTGCAGCAATGGTCCTGAAATCTCTCACAAAACGCCTATAGAAACCAGCTAGGCCAAGGAAACTCCTCACTTGTGTGGCCGTTTTGGGCTGCGGCCAACTCTCAATAGCTTCAATCTTGGCTTTATCAACTTCAATTCCCTGTGGAGTAACAACATAGCCAAGAAAAGATACTCGGTCGGTGCAAAAGGTGCACTTCCCAAGGTTACCAAACAAACGTGCATCACGTAGAGCAATAAAAACAGCACGTAAATGTTCCAAATGTTCCTCCAAAGATCTGCTATAAATCAATATATCATCAAAGTAAACTACCACAAATCGTCCAATGAAAGCACGTAAAACTTCGTTCATTAATCTCATGAAAGTACTAGGTGCATTAGTTAACCCAAAAGGCATGACTAACCACTCATATAAACCGAACTTAGTTTTAAATGCTGTTTTCCATTCATCTCCCAATTTCATACGAATTTGATGGTATCCACTACGCAAATCAACTTTGGAGAATATTGTAGAGCAACTCAATTCATCAAGCATATCATCTGGCCTAGGAATAGGATGACGATAACGAATAGTAATATTATTAATGCCTCTACAATCAACACACATAGGCGACGTACCATCCTTTTTTGGCACTAGTATAATAGGAACAGCACAAGGACTAAGAGATTCGCGTATATAACCTTTGTCGAGCAGCTCCTGTACTTGACGCATAATCTCCTTCGTCTCCTCTGGATTGGTACAGTATGGCGCACGGTTTGGCAACGAAGCACCGGGAATTAAGTCAATCTGATGCTCAATCCCACGAATAGGTGGTAATCCCAGTGGCACGTCTTGTGGAAAGACGTCAGCGAACTCCTGCAAAATGTTAGTGACAGCAGGAGGCAAAGAGGAAGGCACGTCCTCTAATGAAAATAATGCCTCTTTGCACACAAAAGCATAGCAAACAGATTTGCTTAAATCTAGCTCATCAATATCAGATTTGGTGGCAAGTAAACACGCATTTTTCAATTTAATTTCAGAAGCAACACTAGATGGTTTATTATTAGGCTTCATTTGTTGCTCAAATTGTTTTGCCACAATCTGATTTTCACTCTTATTTTTCTCCTGTTTTGCTTTACTAGCTCTATTAATATCATCTTTCAAAATAGAATCAGGAGTCATAGGAAGCAAAGTAATATGTTTATCCTTATGAACAAGAGTATACTGATTGTTTCTACCATGGTGTACAGAAGTTTTATCAAATTGCCATGGTCTACCAAGTAATAAGGAACACGCTTGCATGGGTACCACATCACAATCAACATAATCAGCATATGTAGAGATACTAAAATGCACACGAACAGTACATGTTACCTTAACCTTGCCGCTGTTGTTGAACCATTGGATATAGTAACGATGTGGATGTGGTCTTGTGGTGAGAGATAGCTTCTCCACCATCTCCATGCTTGCCAAGTTGTTGCAGCTCCCTCCATCTATGATGACGCGAACAGAACATTCCTTCACAACTCCCTTTGTATGGAACAAATTATGCCTCTGATTTTGCTCAGCTTGTGTGACCTGCACACTCAAAACACGTTGAGCAACTAAACATTCATACCTGTCAGCATCTTTAGGAGCCATGTATTGCGTCTCATGATCAGAATCATCTCCACCGTGTTCTTCACTTGTAATAAGAGCCAAAGTCTCCTCATCATAGTCACTAGCGGACTCATACCCACCATCCTCAGTAGCAATCATAACACGCGGAGATTGGCATTCTCTCGCATAATGACCTCTTCCCTTACAACGACGACAAATAATATCATGTGTGTGCCCTGTTGATGCCATAGATGAAGAAGAGCTCTGGGCAGGCCCAGAAGGTGTACTCTTGGCAGATGGTGGTGGTGGTGCCTGTTTTCTTGTATCTCGGTTGGAATTGACGGCTGAAGTCAGTGGTGCTACAGTAGGACGTGTAGGAGTAGAGGAGGCACGCGGTGTCCATGATGAAGATCGACCTGCAGAAAAATTAGTTCGCGCCAATGCCTGTCGATCCTGCACTTCACGTTCAGCTTTACAAGCAAGATGGAATAAACGAGTGATATTATTATACTCCTTATACTCTAGAATGGTCTGAATCTCTCTATTTAATCCACCCTTGAAACGTGCAAGCATAGCTTCATTCTCCTCAACAATACCACATCTAATCATGCCAGTTTGTAATTCCTGATAATATTCTTCTACAGAATTTTTTCCTTGTCTTAAGCGCTGCAATTTTTGAAGTAATTCACGTTGATAATATGGTGGAACCCAACGAGTACGCATAGCAGTTTTCAAATCAGTTCAAGTAGCTGGAATAGGATATAATCTACAATGTTCAGACCACCATACACATGCAAAACTAGTAAAAGCACAAACAGCAGCAGCAACACGTCTCTCCTCGGGATATTGTAAACATGTAAAACGTTGTTCAGTTTCTAACTCCCAAGTAAGATATATATCAGGAACATATCTACCCTCAAATGGTGGAATATTCAATTTCAGTTTAGGAAGATGGTCATGATCTCGTACCTGAGCTGGTAATGCAGCCCTACCATTGCGATTATTGGCATGTGGACGACCTGGTGCTGGTACGTAGTTCTGATTTTGATCAACCTCATCCTCGTAATCGCCCGCATAATCGTCCTCCTTAGCGGCCGCAGGAGCCATAGAAGCATCAACAGTAGGTGCAGCGGCACCAGAAGTTTGACCAGGCTCAAGGGGAACGCGCTGTGCTCGTCCCACTTGATTTGGAAGGCGACGTTGTTGTTGTTGTAGAGGTGCGACAGGTGCAGCCGGTGGTGGTTGTGGAAGATGCGCGAGCAATTCATTAAACTTGTTATCGAGCTTTGTTTCGAACGTCTTCTCAATTCCATCTATCTTCTCCATGGCCTCTTCAAATCTGTTTAGCACATCTTGCACCTGTCCACTCATCATTTGCTGAAATTTATCATGTAGCTGTTTGTTCGTCATGTTCTCCCAATCAGTCTCATCGGCTTGTGATCCTGCCATGGTTAGCAGCAATAGAAACACACAAGAATATAATCCTACAGACTACTAGGAAGTGGTGGTGGTGGTGTATCACAAATCCGTAAAGCGAATCTCAAATGCTTACCAGTTCTTACCCAGCAGCAAGTGGTGATCGGCCACCGTTGTAGTCAAAACTCTCAAAGATTGGACAGAGCGATTGCCAGGTGGTGTCAAACGCACGACGTAGATGTATGTGGAGCTGGGAAGGCTTATGATATGGTAGCATAAATGTCAGCAATAATCAATTCAGAGATGCAAAGTTGAATAAATGCTCAACGACGGTACTGTGCTGGTCCTAGGCTAGACCGTACTAGAGACGCGAGCCTAGAACACTAACAAAATCACGGCGCGGCACGTCAACAAGGGAAGAGCACACTCTAAAAAAATCGCTTTTTTTGCGCTCTTTTTTTTTGTGCTCTTTTTTTTTTGCGCTCCTTTTTTTTTTGCAAAAAATCACTATAATGGCGAGTGTCTGAAAACTCTTCCCAAGTCAAACTAACAGGATTGGCACAGAATTTTTTTTGACAATTTTTTTTCGGAAATCAGGGCAGTGACGACGAAAAAGTGCGACAAAAAATCACTATGATGGCGACTGTCTCAAAACGCTCCCTGGGACCTAAAAATAGGATAGGGAAAAAATATTTTTGACTGCCAAAATTTTGGCCTAAAAACTGCCCGGGGGTCTCCAGACTTTTTTTTCCTTTTTCCGAATCCTACTCAGGCAAGGAAACACGAATCGGAAAATAGATGGGTCTCGAAAACAAACCTAATATGAAAAGAACTCGGATTGGTGGTGGATATATGGTGGTAGAATATGGCAGCGGTGATGGTATATGGCAGCGGTGGTAGGATATGGCAGCGGTGGTGGTATATGGCAGCGGTGGTGGTATATGGCAGCAGCGATGAAGATGGTGCGGCGGCGGCGTGACAAACTGTGACAGAACTCGAAACTCTAAAGGACTAGACGCTAAGACCAGCAACTAGACACGACGATGCAACCGCAAATTCAACAAAGCAAAAACCCTAAAAAGATTATGCAAAGGCTCAGATTGGTTCGGATATGATGAACTAACCCTAATTTTTTTTTGGCTTTTTCGTGGACTATAGGTATGAAGAACAGACTCGATCTAAACTACGAAAAACTGTAAAATCTCACCGAGCAACCTGAAAATCTGATACCACTTGATAGAGGCGAAGGTGTCCCGATGTTTCGATGAGATGGTGGCTATCGTTTTCTGTGGGAGTCGACCTTGACGATCCGACTATGAACGTGCGAGACGTCGCACCTTAGCAATCGCTATACCAACTTCCAAGGGGTTATTGACCACGGCGGAGCACGATCAACCTGACCACGAGGGTCTGTTTCCTGCGAGCAAACGAAGAACAAGCAAGAAACTGAGATTGCAATCTGGATATTGCGAATATAAGAGGAAAGCTTTATTAATGAAGGTGGGGTTCTGTGACGCCTTTGTCTGGTCGTTGAACACAAACGAAGTACGCGAAGTTGCAGCTATGGCGAACTTTTAATCTAAACAAAACCCAAAGTCTAAACGACGCCCTAAGGGCTGTATATATGGAGGAGTAGGGGTGAATTTCGTGGCCCCTTGTAGGAGGGGTCCGAAACCAACCCTAACTTTGTTTCCCCACACGTACGGACTCTAAAAACAGCCTATACTTAAGTATTTCGAAATTACATGGGCCTGGCCCAAAAATAAGTTGGCGCAGCACCTAAAATAAGCTATGGACGAAATTTATGAAGGGGCATCTTGTATATTTCGTCCATGTCCTTGTAGGTCATCATGGAGGCTTCAAAGTGCTTAAATATGCACTAGAAACGCCATTCTGGATCCCTTCACGCACGCCTTCATCTCCATGCTTGATCCTGCTCCAGTGTTCATCCCTCTTGTTCATGCTAGGCCCTTCATTAGTAATCAATACAAATGTATCCAATTTAGGCAGCATCATATTCTCATGAACATTAGAATCATTACCAAGAAACGAAAGTACCTGATAATTTAATTGGCGTGCGCGAGCTCTAGTAATTGGTCCAGTATATGTAGCAGTAGGGGCTGTGGGTGTAACAATTGGATTGATGTCCTCATCAGGTATCCCCTCACCATTAATAATAAGAAGCAAGATGTAGGGCATTACTCTTCGGAGGCCCGAACCTGGGTAAACGGTGTCTGCAGACTTCGTCCCGGTACTTCCAATCTCGTCATGAACTCTACCAAGGGATTTGATGGTATTTCGCTTCGTGAGTTGGCGCGCCAAGCACGGGCGATGTTGATTGAAGACCTAACGTGTGGAGAGACATAATAGGCCGGCGATCTCCTGCGAGGCCAATGCCTCATGTTCGGCTCTTTTGAGCTGTTCGTTGATGGGTCAGGACAATTCCTCAACATCTCGCCTCCACGCCTCATCAACCGCATGTACGATGAGCAAGGGCAAGCGATCGCCCAACCATCTTGCATGGAGACACATCGTGCGGGCTCCGCAAAACCGTAAGCCCGCTTGCAAGGCCCCTTGCTGCGAGGCCTCTGTGAACATGATATTCATGCTGGCGAATACACGCCGAAACCAGAAACACACGCAACGCGCAATTTGTGCGGCAGAAAACACTACCAGCGAAATGCTTGTGTGGTTCCAGGAAACGGTGACCTTTGATGTCTGGGACCACCTGGAGGACGTCATCTACCCAGGCAATCACACCATGGTATTAGATCCTATGGTGGGGGGCTGCCCCCTCGCACACGTTTTAATGGATGGAGGTAGGCGCCTCAATACCATCTTCACTAACACCCTAGAAAAGATGAAGATCTCACTGTCCAGTCTACGGAGGCCGGATGTGGGTTTTCTCGGGGTGGTGCCGGGCCACCCAGTCCACCCCTTGGGACAGATCAAGCTCGAGGTCATATTCGGAGATGATCACACCTACCAACATGAGGCTATTGATGTCTACTATGCAACTTTATTCTTGTAGACTCGTGTTGGGCCTCCAAGCGCAGAGTTTTGTAGGATAGTAGCAATTTTCCCTCAAGTGGATGACCTAAGGTTTATCAATCCATGGGAGGCGTAGGATGAAGATGGTGTCGGTGCAAGAAACGTTCACGTTTGCTACCTGAACTCATGCACATGAGTACTGGCGATCATACATCCAGTACCAACGCATGACACAAAGATAAGCCAGAGAAACCGCTCTTCGTGAGATCAAGGAGAGCATTAAAAGGATTAAGCCAACAAGAGATTACCTCAAGGAAGCCTCCCTTGCCAGGCAGGAGAGCCTGGCCGGGTCGAGGTAGAACCCGAGGAACAAGTCCAGTTTGGCCCGGCAAGGTTTCCGGGGCCACAAAGATCAGAGCCCGCCAGGCTCCTTGCTGGCAGGCTTTCACCAAGATGCCACCGCTCCACCTCATCACATCCAAGTCATTAATCAGTGCGGTGTCAAGCTATCTGACAACTAGGTGGATCCTATCAAGCACGTGGTAGGGTGGTAAGGAAGATATTAGCTTTATTGACACCCCTCCAAAAGACGTGTCACGCTAATAAGAAGAGGCAGATAAGCGGTGAGGCAGGCTTGCCGGGCTTCAACCTCAGCACGACACCTAGCAGTGCATTTAATGCACTTTGTCCTAACTGCCAGAGTTAGGTATGATAGCACTGTTAACTATCTAATCACCCTGAAATGACTATTTTGCCACTATGGTCGACCCTTAACCTATAAAAGGAGGCCGGAGGCAACCTAGCAAAGGGTTTGAACAGTTGATCCCTCAACACATGTATGCGTACGCGGCTCTCCCCGAGGCAACCTTGCCGGGCTAGAGCACGTCGTGCCTTCGTGTTCCTCCAGATCAATCCACCATAGCAGGAGTAGGGTTTTACGCTGCAAAGCGGCCTGAACCTGGGTAAAAGAGAGTTGTCATCGCCGTGCTGCCCCCTACTGCTTCTGCTCTTTGTGCAATGTGACCGTCCTTGCCGAACCAAAAAGGGGCACCCCTGCCCCATAGGTGATCGTGCTTCCACGCCGACATCTTTGGCGCGCCAGGTAGGGGACTGCGTCGCTTGTGCGAATATGAAGCAGTAGACAGTGCGTCGATCTTCATCATCCCTCTGCATCATCCATGGCCCCCAAGAAGAGAACTGGTGCGGCGTCGCATCCTTCCACTTCAAAGGCTTCACCGCCTGCCGCGGCGGGTGCCGTAGGCACAGCGGCCGCGGTGGGTGGAGCGGGCAACACAGGCGATGCTGCCCATGCTCCCTCCACAACCGAAGCGGGGACCGGGGCCGCGAGAGCGGCCCAACTTCATCAACATGCTGACGAGCATGCTCTCACCGGTGCGGGTCACGGAGACGCCCAACTCCCTCCTCCCCATTGCACCGACGAGCTCAACCAATGCGACATCGATGCCGGCTCCGATGCGAGCCAAGACCCATTTGCCGCGCTGACAAGAGGGGCGGCGATGGGACACGCGCTTCGCCCCGCACAGGGCGAGCGAGACAAGGCCCCGAATGGCACCGTAGATCCTTCGCGACCGCATCCACATGGGAAGGGACCAACTGATCAAGCTGCTGTCCATCAAGAACAGCTTCGGCCGCGCCAGACCGCTCTGGTGATCAGTCAGAGATGGCAGGGGCACAATAATGTTCCTTCTGGTTCGTCCAGAAGTCGAGCGGTGTCGCGTTCCACCTCTCGCGCCATGCCAGAGACAGTGGACGAAGCGATGGCGAGAGCTTAGGTATTGCTGAACTTTCCCCCAGCAGCGGACAAGATGGATGAAAGGAGAGCTACCATTCAGAGCCTCATTGGTTTTGCTGAAGCCAACAAGTCACGGCACGCGGAGCCCTCGTGGCACCCGCAGACGACACCGGCGGTGCCAGATGGTGGCCAAGTTGAGAGGACTACACCTACGGTGCAGTCCTGACCGCGGCATCCCATCCAAAGGCAGCCACGACGGGATCGGCAAACCCAAGACGTCGATGAGCCTGACGAAGTGTGATGAGGACATCAATACCATTGTTACACCCACAGCCCCTGCTGCTATACATACTGGACCAATTACTAGAGCTCGCGCACGCCAATTAAATTATCAGGTACTTTTGTTTCTTGGTAATGATTCTAATGTTCATGAGAATATGATGCTGCCTAAATTGGATACATTTGTTTTGCTTACAAATGAAGGGCCTAGCTTGGACAAGAAAGAGGAACCTTGGAGCAAGTTCAAGCATGGAGATGATGGCATGCGCAAGGGGAACAACAACGGAGTTACAAGTGATGATTTCAGGACTTTGAAGCCACCATAATGAGTGCAGGAAGCCTTGGATGAAATATACAAGATGCCACTTCATAAATTTCGTCCAGAGGCTATTATAGGTGCTGCGTCATCTTATTATTGGGCCAGGCCCATGTAATTTCGAAATACTTGAGTATAGGCTGTTTTTAGAGTCCGTATGTGTGGGGAAACAAGAGATAGGGTTGGTTTCGGACCCCTCCTTCAAGGGCCACGAAATCCCCCCCTCTTTCTCCATATATACATCCCTTAGGGCACCGTTTAGACTTTGGGTTTTGTTTAGATTAAAAGTTCGCCATAGCTGCAACTTCGCGTACTTCATTTGTGTTCAACGACCAGACCAAGACGTCACAGAACCCCACCTTGATCAATAAAGCTTTCATCTTATATTCGCAATATCCAGATTGCAAATCTTAGTTTCTTGCTTGTTCTTCGTTTGCTTGCAGGAAATAGACCCTCGTGGTCAGGTTGATCGTGCTCCGGCGTGGTCAATAACCTCTCGGAGTTGGTTTAGCGATTGCTAAGGCGCGACATCCTCGCACGTTCGTAGTCGGATCGTCAAAGTCTACTCCACCAAAAACGATAGCCACCATCTCATCGAAAGACGGGACACCTTTCGCCTCTATCAAGTGGTATCAGATTTCCAGGTTGCTCGGTGAGATTTTACAGTTTTTTGTAGTTTAGATCGAGTATGTTCTTCATACCTACAGTCCACGAAAAAGCCAAAAACAAAATTAGGGTTAGTTCATCATATCCGAACCAATCTGAGCCTTTGCATAATCTTTTTAGGGTTTTTGCTTTGTTGAATTTGCGGTTGCATCGTCGTGTCTAGTTGCTGGTCTTAGCGTCTAGTCCTTTAGAGTTTCGAGTTCTGTCACAGTTTGTCACGCCGCCGCCGCACCATATACCACCACCGCTGCCATATACCACCACCGCTGCCATATACCATCACCGCTGCCATATTCTACCACCATATATCCACCACCAATCCGAGTTCTTTTCATATTAGGTTTGTTTTTGAGACCCATCTATTTTCCGATTCGTGTTTCCTTGCCTGAGTAGGTTTCGGAAAAAAAAAGAAAAAAAAAAGAGTCTGGAGACCCCCGGGCAGTTTTTAGCCCAAAACTTCGGCAGTCAAAAATATTTTTTCCCTATCCTATTTTTAGGTCCCAGGGAGCGTTTTGAGACACTCGCCATCATAGTGATTTTTTGTCGCACTTTTTCGTCGTCGCTGCCCATATTTCCGAAAAAAAAATTATCAAAAAAAAATTTCGTGCCAATCCTGATAGTTTGACTTGGGAAGAGTTTTGAGACACTCGCCATTATAGTGATTTTTTGCAAAAAAAAAACAAAAAAACAAAAAAAAGAGCGCAAAAAAAATTAGAGTGTGCTCTTCCCTTGTTTATGTGCCGCGCCGTGATTTTGTTAGTGTTCTAGGCTCGCGTCTCTAGTACGGTCTAGCCTAGGACCAGCACAGTACCGTCGTTGAGCGTTTATTCAACTTTGCATCTCTGAATTGATTATTGCTGACATTTTTGATACCATATCATAAGCCTTCCCAGCTCCCCATACATCTAGATCATGCGTTTGACACCACCTGGCAATCGCTCTGTCCAATCTTTAAGAGTTTTGACTACAACAGTTGCCGATCACCACCTGCTGCTGGGTAAGAACTGATAAGCGTTTGAGATTCGCTTGACGGTTTTGTGATACACCACCACCACCACTTCCTAGTAGTCTGTAGGATCATATTCTTGTGTGTTTCTATTGCTGCTAACCATGGCAGGATCACAAGCCGATGAGACTGATTGGGAGAACATGACGAACAAACAGCTACATGATAAATTTCAGCAAATGATGAGTGGACAGGTGCAAGATGTGCTAAACAGATTTGAAGAGGCCATGGAGAAGATAGATGGAATTGAGAAGACGTTCGAAACAAAGCTTGATAACAAGTTTAATGAATTGCTCGCGCATCTTCCACAACCACCGTCGGCTGCACCTGTCGCACCTCTACAACAACAACAACGTCGCCTTCCAAATCAAGTGGGACCAGCACAGCGCGTTCCCCTTGAGCCTGGTCAAACTTCTGGTGCCGCTGCACCTACTGTTGATGCTTCTATGGCTCCTGCTGCCGCTGAGGAGGACGATTATGCGGGCGATTACAAGGATGAGGTTGATCAAAATCAGAACTACATACCAGCACCAGGTTATCCACATGCCAATAATCACAATGGTAGGGCTGCATTACCAGCTCAGGTACGAGATCATGACCATCTTCCTAAACTGAAATTGAATATTCCACCATTTGAGGGTAGATATGTTCCTGATATATATCTTAGTTGGGAGTTAGAAACTGAACAACGTTTTACATGTGTACAATATCCCGAGGAGAGACGTGTTGCTGCTGCTGTTTGTGCTTTTACTAGTTTTGCATGTGTATGGTGGTCTAAACATTGTAGATTATATCCTATTCCAGCTACGTGGGCTGCTTTGAAAACTGCTATGCGTACTCGTTGGGTTCCACCATATTATCAACGTGAATTACTTCAAAAATTGCAGCGCTTAAGACAAGGAAAAAATTCTGTAGAAGAATATTATCAGGAATTACAAACTGGCATGATTAGATGTGGTATTGTTGAGGAGAATGAAGCTATGCTTGCACGTTTTATGGGTGGATTAAATAGAGAGATTCAGACCATTCTAGAGTATAAGGAGTATAACAATATCACTCGTTTATTCCATCTTGCTTGTAAAGCTGAACGTGAAGTGCAGGATCGACAGGCATTGGCGCGAACTAATTTTTCTGCAGGTCGATCTTCATCATGGACACCGCGTGCCTCCTCTACTCCCACACGTCCTACTGCAGCACCACTGACTTCAGCCGCCAATTCCAACCGAGATACAAGAAAACAGGCACCACCACCACCATCTGCCAAGAGTACGCCTTCTGGGCCTGCCCAGAGCTCTTCTTCATCTATGGCATCAACAGGGCACACACATGATATTATTTGTCGTCGTTGTAAGGGAAGAGGTCATTATGCGAGAGAATGCCAATCTCCGCGTGTTATGATTGCTACTGAGGATGGTGGGTATGAGTCCGCTAGTGACTATGATGAGGAGACTTTGGCTCTTATTACAAGTGAAGAACACGGTGGAGATGATTCTGATCATGAGACGCAATACATGGCTCCTGAAGACGCTGACAGGTATGAATGTTTAGTTGCTCAACGTGTTTTGAGTGTGCAGGTCACACAAGCTGAGCAAAATCAGAGGCATAATTTGTTCCATACAAAGGGAGTTGTGAAGGAACGTTCTGTTCGCGTCATCATAGATGGAGGGAGCTGCAACAACTTGGCTAGCATGGAGATGGTGGAGAAGCTATCTCTCACCATAAGACCACATCCACATCCTTACTATATCCAATGGTTCAACAACAGCGGCAAGGTTAAGGTAACACGTACTGTTCGTGTGCATTTTAGTATCTCTACATATGTTGATTATGTTGATTATGATGTGGTACCCATGCAAGCATGTTCATTATTACTTGGTAGACCATGGCAATTTGATAAAAATTCTGTACACCATGGTAGAAACAATCAGTATACTCTTGTTCATAAGGATAAACATATTACTATGCTTCCTATGACTCCTGATTCTATTTTGAAAGATGATATTAATAGAGCTAGTAAAGCAAAATAGGAGAAAAATAAGAGTGAAAATCAGATTGTGGCTAAAGAATTTGAGCAACAAATGAAGCCTAATAATAAACCATCTAGTGTTGCTTCTTAAATTAAATTGAAAAGTGCATGTTTACTTGCCACCAAATCTGATATTGGTGAGCTAGATTTCAGCAAATCTGTTTGCTATGCTTTTGTGTGCAAAGAGGCGTTATTTTCATTCGAGGACGTGCCTTCCTCTTTGCCTCCTGCTATCACTAACATTTTGCAGGAGTTCGCTGATGTCTTTCCACAAGACGTGCCATCGGGATTACCACCTATTCGCGGGATTGAGCATCAGATTGACTTAATTCCCGGTGCTTCACTGCCAAACCGTGCGCCATACCGTACCAATCCAGAGGAGACGAAGGAGATTATGCGTCAAGTACAGGAGCTGCTCGACAAAGGTTATATACGCGAATCTCTTAGTCCTTGTGCTGTTTCTATTATACTAGTGCCAAAAAAGGATGGTACATCATGTATGTGTGTTGATTGTAGAGGCATTAATAATATTACTATTTGCTATCGTCATCCTATTCCTAGGCTAGATGATATGCTTGATGAATTGAGTGGTTCTACAATATTCTCCAAAGTTGATTTGCGTAGTGGATACCATCAAATTCGTATGAAATTGGGAGATGAATGGAAAACAGCATTTAAAACTAAGTTCGGTTTATATGAGTGGTTAGTCATGCCTTTTGGGTTAACTAATGCACCTAGTACTTTCATGAGATTAATGAACGAAGTTTTACGTGATTTCATTGGACGATTTGTGGTAGTTTACTTTGATGATATATTGATTTATAGCAGATCTTTGGAGGAACATTTGGAACATTTACGTGCTGTTTTTATTGCTCTACGTGATGCACGTTTGTTTGGTAACCTTGGGAAGTGCACCTTTTGCACCGACCGAGTATCTTTTCTTGGCTATGTTGTTACTCCACAGGGAATTGAAGTTGATAAAGCCAAGATTGAAGTTATTGAGAGTTGGCCGCAGCCCAAAACGGTCACACAAGTGAGGAGTTTCCTTGGCCTCGCTGGTTACTATAGGCGTTTTGTGAGAGATTTTAGCACCATTGCTGCACCTCTCAATGAGCTTACAAGGAAGGATGTGCCTTTTGTTTGGGGTACCGCACAGGAAGAAGCCTTCACGGTATTGAAAGATAAGTTGACACATGCTCCTTTACTCCAACTTCCTGATTTTAATAAGACTTTTGAGCTTGAATGTGATGCTAGTGGAATTGGATTAGGAGGTGTGTTATTACAAGATGGCAAACCTGTTGCATACTTTTCTGAAAAATTGAGTGGGCCTAGTCTGAACTATTCTACTTATGATAAAGAATTATATGCTCTTGTTCGGACCTTAGAAACATGGCAACATTATTTATGGCCCAAAGAATTTGTTATAGATTCTGATCATGAATCTTTGAAACACATTAAAAGTCAAGCAAAACTGAACCGTAGACATGCTAAATGGGTTGAATTCATTGAGACTTTCCCTTATGTCATTAAACACAAGAAGGGTAAAGAAAATGTTATTGCTGATGCATTGTCTCGTCGTTATACTATGCTTTCACAACTTGACTTTAAAATATTTGGTTTGGAGACCATCAAAGATCAATATGTGCATGATCCTGAATTTAAAGATGTATTGCAGAATTGTAAAGAAGGGAGAACATGGAATAAGTTCGTCGTTAACGATGGATTTGTGTTTCGTGCTAACAAGCTATGCATTCCAGCTAGCTCCGTTCGTCTTTTGTTGTTGCAGGAGGCGCATGGAGGAGGATTAATGGGACACTTTGGCGTAAAGAAGATGGAGGATGTACTTGCTACACATTTATTTTGGCCAAAGATGAGACAGGATGTTGAGCGCTTTGTTGCTCGCTGTACTACATGTCAAAAAGCTAAGTCACGACTCAATCCTCATGGTTTATATATTCCTTTGCATGTACCTAGTGTTCCATGGGAGGATATATCTATAGACTTTGTTTTGGGTTTACCTCGAACAAAGAAGGGGAGGGATAGCATATTTGTTGTCGTGGGTAGGTTCTCGAAAATGGCACACTTTATACCATGTCATAAAAGCGATGATGCTGCTAATGTTGCTGATTTGTTCTTTCGTGAAATTATTCGCTTGCATGGTGTGCCAAATACTATTGTTTCAGATCGTGATACCAAATTTCTTAGCCACTTTTGGAGATGTTTATGGGCTAAGTTGGGGACTAAACTGCTTTTTAGTACTACTTGTCACCCCCAAACTGATGGACAAACTGAAGTAGTCAATAGAACTTTGTCTACTATGCTTAGGGCTGTTTTGAAGAATAACAAGAAAATGTGGGAAGAATGCTTGCCTCATATTGAATTTGCTTATAATCGTTCGTTGCATTCTACTACTAAGATGTGCCCTTTTGAAATTGTATATGGTTTCCTACCTCGTGCACCTATTGATTTGTTGCCTCTTCCATCTTCGGAGAAGGTTAATTTTGATGCTAAACAACGTGCTAAATTGATCTTAAAAATGCATGAGTAAACTAAGGAGAACATTGAGCGTATGAATGCTAAATATAAACTTGCGGGAGATAAGGGTAGAAAACATGTTGTGTTTGCACCTGCAGATCTTGTTTGGTTACATTTGCGTAAGGATAGATTTCCTGATTTGCGCAAATCAAAGCTAATGCCACGTGCTGATGGTCCTTTTAAGGTGTTAGAGAAAATAAATGATAATGCATATAAACATGAGCTGCCTGCAGATTTTGGGGTTAGTCCCACTTTTAACATTGCAGATTTGAAGCCTTATTTGGGTGAGGAAGATGAGCTTCCGTCGAGGACGACTTCATTTCAAGAAGGGGAGGATGATGAGGACATCAATACCATTGTTACACCCACAGCCACTGCTACTATACATACTGGACCAATTACTAGAGCTCGCGCACGCCAATTAAATTATCAGGTACTTTCGTTTCTTGGTAATGATTCTAATGTTCATGACAATATGATGCTGCCTAAATTGGATACATTTGTTTTGCTTACAAATGAAGGGCCTAGCTTGGACAAGAAAGAGGAACCTTGGAGCAAGTTCAAGCATGGAGATGATGGCATGCGCAAGGGGAACAAGAACGGAGTTACAAGTGATGATTTCAGGACTTTGAAGCCACCATAATGAGTGCAGGAAGCCTTGGACGAAATATACAAGATGCCACTTCATAAATTTCGTCCAGAGGCTATTATAGGTGTCGTGTCACCTTATTATTGCGCCAGGCCCATGTAATTTTGAAATACTTGAGTATAGGCTATTTTTAGAGTCCGTTTGTGTGGGGAAACAAGAGATAGGGTTGGTTTCGGACCCCTCCTTCAAGGGCCACGAAATCCCCCCCTCTTCCTCCATATATACAGCCCTTAGGGCACCGTTTAGACTTTGGGTTTTGTTTAGATTAAAAGTTCGCCATAGCTGCAACTTCGCGTACTTCGTTTTTGTTCAACGACCAGAGAAAGACGATACAGAACCCCACATTGATTAATAAAGCTTTCATCTTATATTCGCAATATCCAGATTGCAAATCTTAGTTTCTTGCTTGTTCTTCATTTGCTTGCAAGAAATAGACCCTCGTGGTCAGGTTGATCGTGCTCGGGCGTGGTCAATAACCTCTCGGAGTTGGTTTAGCGATTGCTAAGGCGCGACGTCCTCGCACATTCGTAGTCGGATCATCAAAGTCTACTCCACCAAAAACGATAGCCACCATCTCATCGAAAGACGGGACACCTCTTGCCTCTATCAAAGTGTCAATGTGATGAGGACATCAATACCATTGTTACACCCACAGCCCCTGCTGCTATACATACTGGACCAATTACTAGAGCTCGCACACGCCAATTAAATTATCAGGTACTTTCGTTTCTTGGTAATGATTATAATGTTCATGAGAATATGATGCTGCCTAAATTGGATACATTTGTTTTGCTTACAAATGAAGGGCCTAGCTTGGACAAGAAAGAGGAACCTTGGATCAAGTTCAAGCATGGAGATGATGGCATGCGCAAGGGGAACAAGAACGGAGTTACAAGTGATGATTTCGGGACTTTGAAGCCACCATAATGAGTGCAGGAAGCCTTGGACGAAATATACAAGATGACACTTCATAAATTTCGTCCAGAGGCTATTATAGGTGCTGCGTCACCTTATTATTGGGCCAGGCCCATGTAATTTCAAAATACTTGAGTATAGGCTGTTTTTAGAGTCCGTATGAGTGGGGAAACAAGAGATAGGGTTGGTTTCGGACCCCTCCTTCAAGGGCCACGAAATCCCCTCCTCTTCCTTCATATATACAGCCCTTAGGGCACCGTTTAGACTTTGGGTTTTGTTTAGATTAAAAAGTTCGCCATAGCTGCAACTTCGCGTACTTCGTTTGTGTTCAACGACCAGACCAAGACGTCACAGAACCCCACCTTCATTAATAAAGTTTTCCTCTTATATTCGCAATATCCAGATTGCAATCTCAGTTTCTTGCTTGTTCTTCGTTTGCTCGCAGGAAACAGACCCTCGTGGTCAGGTTGATTGTGCTCCGGCGTGGTCAATAACCCTTGGAAGTTGGTATAGCGATTGCTAAGGCACGACGTCTCGCACGTTCGTAGTCGGATCGTCAAGGTCGACTCCCACAGAAAACGATAGCCACCATCTCATCGAAACATTGGGACACCTTCGCCTCTATAATCTCCAAACCAAATATTTTAAAGTCAAGTTGTGAAAGCATAGTATAACGACGAGACAATGCATCAGCAATAACATTTTCTTTACCCTTCTTGTGTTTAATGACATAAGGGAAAGTCTCAATGAATTCAACCCATTTAGCATGTCTACGGTTCAGTTTTGCTTGACTTTTAATGTGTTTCAAAGATTCATGATCAGAATGTATAACAAATTCTTTGGGCCATAAATAATGTTGCCATGTTTCTAAGGTCCGAACAAGAGCATATAATTCTTTATCATAAGTAGAATAGTTCAGACTAGGCCCACTCAATTTTTTAGAAAAGTATGCAACAGGTTTGCCATCTTGTAATAACACACCTCCTAATCCAATTCCACTAGCATCACATTCAAGCTCAAAAGTCTTATTAAAATCAGGAAGTTGGAGTAAAGGAGCATGTGTCAACTTATCTTTCAATACCGTGAAGGCTTCTTCCTGTGCGGTACCCCAAACAAAAGGCACATCCTTCCTTGTAAGCTCATTGAGAGGTGCAGCAATGGTGCTAAAATCTCTCACAAAACGCCTATAGTAACCAGCGAGGCCAAGGAAACTCCTCACTTGTGTGACTGTTTTGGGCTGCGGCCAACTCTCAATAGCTTCAATCTTGGCTTTATCAACTTCAATTCCCTGTGGAGTAACAACATAGCCAAGAAAAGATACTCGGTCGGTGCAAAAGGTGCACTTCCCAAGGTTACCAAACAAACGTGCATCACGTAGAGCAATAAAAACAGCACGTAAATGTTCCAAATGTTCCTCCAAAGATCTGCTATAAATCAATATATCATCAAAGTAAACTACCACAAATCGTCCAATGAAAGCACGTAAAACTTCGTTCATTAATCTCATGAAAGTACTAGGTGCATTAGTTAACCCAAAAGGCATGACTAACCATTCATATAAACCAAACTTAGTTTTAAATGCTGCTTTCCATTCATCTCCCAATTTCATACGAATTTGATGGTATCCACTACACAAATCAACTTTGGAGAATATTGTAGAGCCACTCAATTCATCAAGCATATCATCTAGCCTAGGAATAGGATGACGATAGCAAATAGTAATATTATTAATGCCTCTACAATCAACACACATACGTGATGTACCATCCTTTTTTGGCACTAGTATAATAGGAACAGCACAAGGACTAAGAGATTCGCGTATATAACCTTTGTCGAGCAGCTCCTGTACTTGACGCATAATCTCCTTCGTCTCCTCTGGATTGGTACGGTATGGCGCACGGTTTGGTAGTGAAGCACCGGGAATTAAGTCAATCTGATGCTCAATCCCACGAATAGGTGGTAATCCCGGTGGCACGTCTTGTGGAAAGACATCAGCGAACTCCTGCAAAATGTTAGTGACAGCAGGAGGCAAAGAGGAAGGCACGTCCTCGAATGAAAATAACGCCTCTTTGCACACAAAAGCATAGCAAACAGATTTGCTGAAATCTAGCTCATCAATATCAGATTTGGTGGCAAGTAAACATGCACTTTTCAATTTAATTTCAGAAGCAACACTAGATGGTTTATTATTAGGCTTCATTTGTTGCTCAAATTCTTTTGCCACAATCTGATTTTCACTCTTATTTTTCTCCTGTTTTGCTTTACTAGCTCTATTAATATCATCTTTCAAAATAGAATCAGGAGTCATAGGAAGCAAAGTAATATGTTTATCCTTATGAACAAGAGTATACTGATTGTTTCTACCATGGTGTACAGAATTTTTATCAAATTGCCATGGTCTACCAAGTAATAATGAACATGCTTGCATGGGTACCACATCATAATCAACATAATCAACATATGTAGAGATACTAAAATGCACACGAACAGTACGTGTTACCTTAACCTTGCCGCTGTTGTTGAACCATTGGATATAGTAAGGATGTGGATGTGGTCTTATGGTGAGAGATAGCTTCTCCACCATCTCCATGCTAGCCAAGTTGTTGCAGCTCCCTCCATCTATGATGACGCGAACAGAACGTTCCTTCACAACTCCCTTTGTATGGAACAAATTATGCCTCTGATTTTGCTCAGCTTGTGTGACCTGCACACTCAAAACACGTTGAGCAACTAAACATTCATACCTGTCAGCGTCTTCAGGAGCCATGTATTGCGTCTCATGATCAGAATCATCTCCACCGTGTTCTTCACTTGTAATAAGAGCCAAAGTCTCCTCATCATAGTCACTAGCGGACTCATACCCACCATCCTCAGTAGCAATCATAACATGCGGAGATTGGCATTCTCTCGCATAATGACCTCTTCCCTTACAACGACGACAAATAATATCATGTGTGTGCCCTGTTGATGCCATAGATGAAGAAGAGCTCTGGGCAGGCCCAGAAGGTGTACTCTTGGCAGATGGTGGTGGTGGTGCCTGTTTTCTTGTATCTCGGTTGGAATTGGCGGCTGAAGTCAGTGGTGCTGCAGTAGGACGTGTGGGAGTAGAGGAGGCACGCGGAGTCCATGATGAAGATCGACCTGCAGAAAAATTAGTTCGCGCCAATGCCTGTCGATCCTGCACTTCACGTTCAGCTTTACAAGCAAGATGGAATAAACTAGTGATATTATTATACTCCTTATACTCTAGAATGGTCTGAATCTCTCTATTTAATCCACCCATGAAACGTGCAAGCATAGCTTCATTCTCCTCAACAATACCACATCTAATCATGCCAGTTTGTAATTCCTGATAATATTCTTCTACAGAATTTTTTCCTTGTCTTAAGCACTGCAATTTTTGAAGTAATTCACGTTGATAATATGGTGGTACCCAACGAGTACGCGTAGCAGTTTTCAAAGCAGCCCACGTAGCTGGAATAGGATATAATCTACAATGTTCAGACCACCATACACAGGCAAAACTAGTAAAAGCACAAACAGCAGCAGCAACACGTCTCTCCTCGGGATATTGTAAACATGTAAAACGTTGTTCAGTTTCTAACTCCCAAGTAAGATATATATCAGGAACATATCTACCCTCAAATGGTGGAATATTCAATTTCAGTTTAGGAAGATGGTCATGATCTCGTACCTGAGCTGGCAATGCAGCCCTACCATTGCGATTATTGGCATGTGGACGACCTGGTGCTGGTACGTAGTTCTGATTTTGATCAACCTCATCCTCGTAATCGCCCGCATAATCGTCCTCCTCAGCGGTAACAGGAGCCATAGAAGCATCAACAGTAGGTGCAGCGGCACCAGAAGTTTGACCAGGCTCAAGGTGAACACGTTGTGCTCGTCCCACTTGATTTGGAAGGCGACGTTGTTGTTGTTGTAGAGGTGCGACAGGTGCAGCCGGCGGTGGTTGTGAAAGACGCGCGAGCAATTCATTAAACTTGTTATCGAGCTTTGTTTCGAACGTCTTCTCAATTCCATCTATCTTCTCCATGGCCTCTTCAAATCTGTTTAGCACATCTTGCACCTGTCCACTCATCATTTGCTGAAATTTATCATGTAGCTGTTTGTTTGTCATGTTCTCCCAATCAGTCTCATCGGCTTGTGATCCTGCCATGGTTAGCAGCAATAGAAACACACAAGAATATGATCCTACAGACTACTAGGAAGTGGTGGTGGTGGTGTATCACAAATCCGTCAAGCGAATCTCAAATGCTTGCCAGTTCTTACCCAGCAGCAGGTGGTGATCGGCCACCGTTGTAGTCAAAACTCTCAAAGATTGGACAGAGCGATTGCCAGGTGGTGTCAAACGCACGACGTAGATGTATGTGGAGCTGGGAAGGCTTATGATATGGTAGCAAAAATGTCAGCAATAATCAATTCAGAGATGCAAAGTTGAATAAACGCTCAACGACGGTACTGTGCTGGTCCTAGGCTAGACCGTACTAGAGACGCGAGACTAGAACACTAACAAAATCACGGCGCGGCACGTAAACAAGGGAAGAGCACACTCTAAAAAACAAAATTCGCACTTTTTTTTGCGCTCTTTTTTTTTGCAAAAAATCACTATAATGGCGAGTGTCTCAAAACTCTTCCCAAGTCAAACTAACAGGATTGGCATGAAAAAAAAAAATTTGACAACTTTTTTTCGGAAATCAGGGCAGGGACGACGAAAAAGTGCGACAAAAAATCACTATGATGGCGAGTGTCTCAAAACGCTCCCTGGGGCCTAAAAATAGGATAGGGAAAAAATATTTTTGACTGCCGAAATTTTGGCCTAAAAACTGCCTGGGGGTCTCCAGACTGCCAAAATATTTTTTTTTCCGAAACCTACTCAGGCAAGGAAACACGAATAGGAAAATAGATGGGTCTCAAAAATGAACCTAATATGAAAAGAACTCGGATTGGTGGTGGATATATGGTGGTAGAATATGGAAGCGGTGATGGTATATGGCAGCGGTGGTGGTATATGGTGCGGCGGCGGCGTGACAAACTGTGACAGAACTCGAAACTCTAAAGGACTAGACGCTAAGACCAGGAACTAGACACGACGATGCAACCGCAAATTCAACAAAGCAAAAACCCTAAAAAGATTATGCAAAGGCTCAGATTGGTTCGGATATGATGAACTAGCCCTAATTTTTTTTTTGGCTTTTTCGTGGACTGTAGGTATGAAGAACAGACTCGATCTAAACTACGAAAAACTGTAAAATCTCACCGAGCAACCTGGAAATCTGATACCACTTGATAGAGGCGAAGGTTTCCCGATGTTTCGATGAGATGGTGGCTTTCGTTTTCTGTGGGAGTCGACCTTGACGATCCGACTACGAACGTGCGAGACATCGCGCCTTAGCAATCGCTATACCAACTTCCAAGGGGTTATTGACCACGCCGGAGCACGATCAACCTGACCACAAGGGTCTGTTTCCAGATTGCAATCTCAGTTTCTTGCTTGTTCTTCGTTTGCTCGCAAGAAACAGACCCTCGTGGTCAGGTTGATCGTGCTCCGGCGATGTCAATAACCCCTTGGAAGTTGGTATAGCGATTGCTAAGGCGCGACGTCTCGCACATTCGTAGTCGGATCGTCAAGGTCGACTCCCACAGAAAATGAAAGCCACCATCTCATCGAAACATTGGGACACCTTCGCCTCTATCACAATGGCTTCATCTGACCCACAGCTCTAGCCGGATCAACGCCAAGTGTTGAGAGATAGGAGAAGGGAAGACGCCCGCGTCACCATCGAGCGGCGTCATGAGACGCGCCGTCGATCTGACAGGCGCAATGGGCCCGATGTTGACGAACCCATGCCTAGTGTTGGCGGGTACCTTCCTTACGAGGTGGGGTGCCCTGCCTTCACTCATGAGCTGCGGCAATTCCGTTGTCCATCTTCTCGCTCCTTCAAGCCTGACCTGCCGGAGAAATACAATGGAAAGCTAAACTCGGCCGAGTTCCTGGGCATCTATACGATTGCCGTTCAGGCTGCTGGGGGAAGAGATGAGAAAGTACTCGCCAACTACTTCCCGTTGGCTCTCAAGCCTAACATGAGGTCCTGGCTGATGCACTTGCCGGAGGATTCCATTTCTTCATGGGCAGACCTGTGCAATGAGTTCGTTGGCGCCTTCACTGGCGGCCACCAAGAACCGGGACAGCCCAGTGACCTGCAGGCCCTCCCACAGAAAGAAGGGGAGAGTTTACGCAAATATCTGCAGAGATTCAGCCGAGTACACCGCAATGTTCCTCAGATACACCCGACAGCCGTGATTGCCGCATTCCACACAAATGTGCGCAATCGAAAGATGCCCGCAAAGATGAATGTTCGACTGCCGAAGACTATCAATGAGTTGTACACATTGGCGGATAAGTGTGCTCGGGTTGAGGAAGGCAGAAGGCTCCCGGGTGAGGAGGTGGGTGTCGAAGTCGATTTGGAAGACGACGACACTGCCACCCCCGAGAAGAAAAACAGGAAGCGCAACAAGAAGCGTAAAGGAAAAACTGTGCTGGCCGTTGAGAGCACCGGTGACCTCGCCGCAACCAAGAAAGCTAAGGCTGAGACGTTCGACGAAGAAGCTGCTGCTTGTGCTGATTACCGGGTGGTAGCGGCGGCTGAGAAAATCGGCAAGTCCGATGGGTCATACTGCAAGATCCATAGGACCAAGGGCCATGATCTCCAAGATTGCAAGCAAGTTGAACAACTAGTTGAGAAGCAGAAGGCTGAGTATGAGAGGCGTGATAAGGAGAAAGGCTAGAACAACGCTGGTGGGAAGGGCCGCGGAGGCCGCAATGGGCACTGCGGTAAGGTTGATCAGAAAGACAAGCCCGCCAGGGGCCGTGAGAAGAAGGAAAATGAAGATGACAATGATGAAGAGAATGACGAGACCAATGAACAGGAGTTTCAGAAAGCTACTGAGGCAATGTGCATTAACGGGGGTGCATCCTTGCACTCCTATCACGCCAGCTCAAGCAGTGGGCGTGTGAGGTTAATGCGGCAGAACCAGTAGCAAGCGCTCGAGAACCACTTAAGTGGTCCCGCACGCCCATCATCTTTGACATTGAGGATCATCTAGACCGCACTACTGCGGTTGGGTGCTTGCTGTTGTTGGTTTCGCCAACAATCCGCAACCTCAAGTTCACTAAGATGTTGGTTGACGGTGGGGCAGGGTTGAATTTAATTTCCCCCGAGGTGCTAAAGAAACTCCAAATCCCTGATGAGGATCTGAAGAAGACTGGCACTTTCCAAGGGATCAACCAAGCGAGGAGCCAGCCTAAGGGAAAGATTACCTTGCCGGTAACATTTGGCGAAGAAATAAACTTCAGAACTGAGAAGATTGTGTTTGACGTTGTTGAACTTCCATTGCCATTCAATGGGATTCTTGGCCGCCCCGCGTTGGCCAAGTTCATGGCAGCGTCCCATTATGCGTATAACACTCTGAAGATGCCTGGTCCCATGGGGGTCATTTCCAGCACCTCGGATAAGAGAGATGCAGTCATTTGTGTGGACAAGATGTGATGCGGGGCATCCTTCCATCATCCCCATGGACTCTGCACCAACGCATCAAGCAACACATGGACCTATGACAAGAGCTCGAGAACGCGCAATGGAAACCGAGGTGAAATCCTTCCTACTAGACATGCATATGGATACAAGTGGAACTTGGTTACTACCTCACTGAAATGCTCTATGTATCATTAGGTACGAAGGAGGACACTTCCAAGCAGCTGAGGAGCACCACCAAGTAGGAGGAGAAGCACCCAAGTCACTAAGGAAGAAGGAGTCCCAAAGGAGCAGGACAGGAAGCCCCAGGCGACCCCGTGCGCATGACCACCGAGATCCCGTGCCCACGGGCTACACAGGGAGCTACGACTGTAGCACCCCGTGCGCACGGGCCCTACAGAATGGCCGGCTGAGATCGAGTTTTGGGCCTCCACTTCATCCACTTCACCCCAAAGTGATGAGGACATTAATACCATTGTTACACCCACAACCCCTGCTGCTATACATACTGGACCAATTACTAGAGCTCGCGCACGCCAATTAAATTACCAGGTACTTTCGTTTCTTGGTAATGATTCTAATGTTCATGAGAATATGATGCTGCCTAAATTGGATACATTTTCTTGCTTACAAATGAAGGGCCTAGCTTGGACAAGAAGGATGAACATTGGAGCAAGATCAAGCATGGAGATGATGGCATGCGCAAGGGGAACAAGAACGGAGTTATAAGTGATGATTTCAGGACTTTGAAGCCACCATAATGAGTGCATGAAGCCTTGGACGAAATATACAAGATGCCACTTCATAAATTCCGTCCAGAGGCTATTCTAGGTGCTGCGTCACCTTATTATTGGGCCAGGCCCATGTAATTTAGAAATACTTGAGTATAGGCTATTTTTAGAGTCTGTATGTGTGGGGAAACAAGAGTTAGGGTTGGTTTCGGACCCCTCCTCCAAGGGCCAAAAAATTCCACCCTCTTCCTTCATATATACAGCCCTTAGGGCATCGTTTAGACTTTGGGTTTTGTTTAGATTAAAAGTTTTCTATAGCTGCAACTTCACGTACTTCGTTTGTGTTCAACGACCAGACCAAGACGTTATAGAACCCCACCTTCATTAATAAAGCTTTCCTCTTATATTCACAGTATCCAGATTGCAATTTCAGTTTCTTGCTTGTTCTTCGTTTCCTTGCAGGAAATAGACCTTCGTGGTTAGGTTGATCGTGCATCGGCGTGGTCAATAACCTCTCGGAGTTGGTTTAGCGATTGCTAAGGTGCGACGTCCTCGCACGTTCGTAGTCAGATCATCAAAGTCTACTCCACCAAAAACGATAGCCACCATCTCATCGAAAGACGGGACACCTTAGCCTCTATCAAGTGGTATTCGATTTCTAGGTTGCTCGATGAGATTTTCCAGTTTTTCATAGTTTAGATCGTGTCTGTTCTTCATACCTACAGTCCACGAAAAAGCCAAAAAAAATTAGGGTTAGTTCATCATATCCGAACCAATCTGAGCCTTTGCTTAATCTTTTTAGAGTTTTGCTTTGTTGAATTTGCGGTTACATCGTTGTGTCGAGTTGCTGGTCTTAGCGTCTAGTTACCTTAGAGTTTCGAGTTCTGGTCACAGGTTGTCACGTCGCCGCCACACCATCGTCATCGCCGCCGCCATATACCATCACCAAATATCCGCTGCCAATCTGATTCCATATTAATCCACCGCATATGCGCCCCCAATCTGAGTCATATACATCCATCAGTTCACCATCACGCCAATCCGAGTCCACCTCCATCACAGATTCACCACCAGTCCGTGTTCCACCGCCCTACAAATATCCGCCAGCAGCCCGAGTTCCACCAGATTCATCTTCGCCACCAGTCCTAGTCCGAGTCCAGTATTTGTTACACTGTTTTAGATTTCCAAATCACGCCATACTACGTGTCGTGACAGAGTAGGACTCCCCAACTTTCGTGCCACCCGCAGAAGAAAAATAGTTCTAGTTTTAAAAAAAAACTCAGAGTGTGCTCCTCCCTTGTTTACGTGTCGCGTCGTGATTTTGTTAGTGTTCTAGGCTCGCATCTCTAGTACGGTCTAGCCTAAGACCAGCACAGTACCGTCGTTGAGTGTTTATTCAACTTTGCATCTTTGAATTGATTATTGCTGACATTTTTGCTACCATATCATAAGCCTTCCCAGCTCCACATACATCTACATCGTGCGTTTGACACCACCTGGCAATCGCTCTGTCCAAGCTTTGAGAGTTTTGACTACAACGGTTGCCGATCCCCACCTGCTGGTGGGTAAGAACTGGTAAGAATTTGAGCTTTGCTTGACGGATTTGTGACACCCCACCACCACCACTTTTTAGTAGTCTGTAGGATCATATTATTGTGTGTTTCTATTACTGCTAACCATGGCAGGACCACAAGCCGACGAGATTGACCGGGAGAACATGACGAAGAAGTAGCTTCATGATAAATGTCAGCAAATGTTGAGTCAACAGGTGGAAGACGTGATGGCCAACTTTGGAAAGGCAATGGAGAGGATTGATGACGTTGAGAAGACAATTGACGCCAAGTTCGATGAAGTACTCGCGCGTCTTCCACAACCACCACCTGCATCTGCTGCACCATTACAACAACAACAACCACCTCCACGTCGCGAAATAGCCCTCCGCCGAGTGGGCCGTGTTCCTTTTGAGCCTGGCCAAACTTCTGGTGCCGCTGCTACTGCTGTTGATGCTTCTGTGGCTCCTGCTGCTACTGAGGAGGATGGCAATTACATGGGCGATTATGAAGATGAGGTTGATCAAAATCAGAACTACGTGCAACCACCAGCACCACCACCAGGTAGTCCACATGCAAATAATCTCAATGGTAGGGTTGCGCACCACCACCTCAGGTACGAGATCATGACCATCTTCCTAAACTAAAATTGAATATTCCACCATTCGAGGGTAGATATGTTCCTGATATATATCTTACTTGGAAGTTAGAAACCGAACAACGTTTTACATGCTTACAATATCTTGAGGAAAGACGTGTTGCTGCTGCTGTTTGTGCTTTCACTAGTTTTGCATGTGTTTGGTGGTCTGAACATTGTAGATTATATCCTATTCCAGCTACTTGGGCTGCTTTGAAAACTGCTATGCGTACTCATTGGGTTCCACCATATTATCAACGTGAATTACTTCACAAATTGCAGCGTCTAAGACAAGGAAAAAATTATGTAGAAGAATATTATCAGGAATTGCAAACTGGCATGATTAGATGTGGTATAGTTGAGGATAATGAAGCTATGCTTGCACGTTTTATGGGTGGATGAAATAGAGAGATTCAGACTATTTTAGAGTATAAGGAGTATAATAATATCACTCGTTTATTCCATCTTGCTTGCAAAGCTGAACGTGAAGTGCAGGATCGACAAGCATTGGTGCGGACTAATTTTTCTGCAGGTCGACCTTCATCATGGACACCGCGTGCATCTTCTACTTCCACATGTTCTGCTACACCGGCACCTCCGTCGGCTGCCACCTCCAGCCATGATACAAGAAAGCAGACACTAAAACCACTATCTGCCAAGAGCACACCTACCGGGCCTGCACAGAGAGCTCTTCTTCATCCATGGCATCAACAGGGCACACACATGATATTATTTGTCGTCGTTGTAAGGGTAGAGGTCATTTTGCGAGAGAATGCAAATCTCCGCGTGTTATGATTGCTACTGCGGATGGTGGGTATGAGTCCGCTAGTGACTATGATGAGGAGACTTTGGCTCTTATTACAAGTGAAGAACACGGTGGAGATGATTCTGATCATGAGACGCAATACATGGCTGCTGAAGATGCTGACAGGTATGAAAGTTTAGTTGCTCAACGTGTTTTGAGTGTGCAGGTCACACAAGCTGAGCAAAATCAGAGGCATAATTTGTTCCATACAAAGGGAGTTGTGAAGGAACGTTCTGTTCGCGTCATCATAGATATTGCATACATGTATATTTGTGAGGTGATTTCTAATGCAAACTATGCAATAATTTATTTGTGTCATCCAGGACAAAAATACTTCACAAACTTTTGTGCCATGTCTAATTGTAGGTGTATGGGACATTTGTATAATTCACATATGAAGATAAGGGAAAAAGAGAAGATTAGGTGTTGTTCAAAAAGTCCTGTCACATCACTTTTGGGCCAAGAGAAGATAGAGTCCAAGTCTCTCACGTTCTGGATTTAGATTCGGACTGCACAGACATACCTGACTCAAAACGCCAAGAACTTTCTCATACGGACTCCAAATTGGGTGATTCTTTTTTGTTGGAAAGTAGATTTCGTGCTCTTTCCAACTCAACTAGATTCACCTTAAAATTCATCCGGAGCTTTGAGTTATCGATAAAACAATCTGATGCTACAGCAGAATCCGAGTCAAACTACAAGTCCAAAGGTGTTTGTCGGGGACGAATCCGCGATCACCTATGGGACCCAGGGAAGGACCCCTTTACGTTCGGCAGGGAGAGACGGTCGCACGAAGAGCAAATCTAGCGAAGAACACGACGGTGCACGAGAGAGATTTACCCAGGTTCGGGCCGCACGGATGCGTAAAACCCTACTCCTGCTTTTTGGTTTATTATCTGTATGATTGTTCTAGCTCCAGGAGCGCTACAGTACCGAGTAGCTGCGTACAATACTGGAGTTCTCCATCTCCCAGTTCCTCTTCTTACGTTGCCTATGGGCCTCGTTTTATATGCACAAAAGGGGTCACCAACAGGTGGCAAACAGTAAAGGTAGAGGTGGAAAGTTGCTACAGTAAGGCCATTATTACCAGGATGACATGTCCTACCTACCACTGACGGCAGGGGACAAGGGCATTAAATGCCCATGCCTTTGCTGTCCACATACATGTACCCGGACGTCTTGGACGTGGGAAAAGCCTATCCCACCTGCTCCTGCACCGCTAGCTACAGTGTACCGCCGTCTATACAGTGCCCTGCCACACACGCTTGGAAGGACCCAGAGCGCCACGCTGGCAGAGGCACCGGAGCGGCACAGTAGCACAGTGGTACAGTAACGCTTGCCGCGGCAAGACCTTGCCGCACCTGACAGCTTGCCGCAACCCATAGGTTGCCGCGCAAGGTAACTTGCCGGGGCAAGTACCTTGCCGCAGCCAATGACTTGCCGGGGCAAGTACCTTGGCGCGGCAAGTACTATGCTACAGCAAACCTCAGGCTGGGCCTCAGCTGTCCCTCCCGGCAAGCTCCTCTTGCCGGGGCCTTAACTCTTGTTTTGTATACTTTGTTCTTGAATGGCTTAATAATCTTGAGCTTCTCTCTGGCTGTCCTCCCGCAAGCCTGGCCACGGGATGCTACTACTGCCCGTGCACAAGTACGGGGTACTAGGGTACCCTATTCTAGTACACCGACAGGAGCCCCCGGGCCTGGGCCACACACGGTGCCGGGCGTTGTTGGGCCAGGCCCAAACAGTGCACGGGCACGCGTGGCTGGGATAAGCCGAAACGTCTCTATGCTGTTTAATTGCACGCTCTCCCACGCGTCGCGCGTTGAATGCGGAGCGTGGGAAGCGTGCGTAGTTATCTCGAATGACGAAGGGGCGGATGGTTCCGCATCTTTCCCCATAAAAGGAGGGACCTGCAGAAGCACTCACACACCCCTCTCACCATTCTCGATCTCCAAATCTCCGCCTTCTTCTTCCTCCGCTCCAAAACAAAACGGTTTCCCAATCCTCCGCCACCGCGCGCGTCCGCATCTCCCTCGGTCCTCAGCTCCGCCTTCGCCATGCCTCCCAAAGGAGAAAAGGGGAAGACGGGGAAGTCCTCAAGGACGGAGACCCAGGCGCAGATGAAGAGGCAGAAGTACACGCTCTTCGCTCCGATGCTCACGGGGGCGGATCTGAAGGCCAAGTTCCAAGGCATGTGGGCCGCGAGGACCAATGCGCATCCGGCTACCCGCGTTCGCCCAGCCACCGACGATAGCGAAGTGAGCAAGTACCCCTTCTTCGCTTGCTACTTTTGGTCCGGGCTCTACCCACCGTACTCGGATTTCTTCAGCGACGTCAAGTACACCTTCAATCTCCGTCTGCTGGATCTCACACCGAATGCCGTATCCACCATGGCAATATTTGCGCATCTGTGCGAGAACTTCGTTGGCGTCGCACCCAACACCGCGGTGTTCAGGCATTACTTCACTCCCCGTGCTGAAAAGGGGGAGCCTCTCACTGTTGGCGTCTCGTTCGTTTCAAGATTGGGCGCCAAGGAGCATTATCTGAAGGGGGATCTCCGCCCAAGATGGGGAGAAATCCGGTCTGAATGGTGTTGGATCATTGACGACGAGCCGCCACCATGCTGTGAGCTTCGCAAGACCCCAGCAGCGCGTGGCACAGACTGGAGCGATCTGGATCCCCAGGACAAAAAGCTGGAGATTGCCGCTACCAGGATCATACGGCTCAGGGAGGCCGGGCTCACCATAGGGATGGTTGGCGCAGACTTCCTCCGCCGCCGCATTGCTCCTCTGCAGCAGAGAGGAAGGCCGGCCTCTGATTGGAAGAACCCAGCCGATATCATGCGGCTGCGCCCTGGACTGATCAACAACTTCACAGTTCTGCAGCACGACTTTTTCATGCGAGAACTGTTCAAGCAAGAGACAGATCCAGAGAAGCGCGACAAGGCGTTCACGCTGCCGAAGCACATCGTGCCCCTTTGCAACAACTCCGCATTGAGTGCAATCATCACTATGATGCCGCTCTGCAATGCGCACAGCGTTGAAGCAACTTGGGACGTGCCGCTTGAAGAAGACGTGCGGCGATTCTTTGACTCCACGGTCGAAAAGCAGGTCCGGGTGGAGGAGTGGCTCGTCCGCAACACCACTGAGCAAGAAATAGAATTCATTGCTCGAAGAGTGGAGGAGGACAGGCTCGCCAGGGAAGCTGGCGATTTTGGTTATACTTTGGCGGAGCTCGACGAGGCACAAAAGGAGAGCCTTGCCGAGCAGGGGATGCTTGCCGGGAAGGGCGAGCTCGCCGCACCCGGCAAGGATGTCGGGCCAACGAGTCAGGCAGCTTGGAGGATGAGGGCTCCTCTTCCGAGGAGGGCACCGAAAGCCCACCGCAGTCAGAGTCCCCAGCCCCTCTGAGGAGGAAACGCCTTCGCAGGCTTGGCAAAGTGGCTGAGCGGCAAGAAGTTCAACAACCGCCGGAGCGCCGTTCAACGCGCTCGACCGCGGCAAGGGCTGGTGCTGCGGGAGCGTCTCACGCGGCCTCGGCAACTGGAGCAGGGTCATCAAAGACCGCTGCTACTACCCCCGCCAAGCGGCCAAGGAGTCCAGCTCCCCCTCCTCCCCCTCCTCACACGGAGGCGGACTTTGATTTTTCCGCTCTCAGCGAAGAGGACGACGAGGAAGAGTAAGTTCCCTTGCCGCGACCCTCAATCTTTGTAAGGTTTTGTTTCTGTCCTCACTTGTCGCGCTCCGGCCTTGCTTCCGCAGGGAGGAAACCTTGGCGGAGAGGACAAGGAAGAGAGCTAAGGTCTCGACGAGCAAGACCGTGGTGGTCGTCGAAGATGAGCCCACGGCAACCACCGGGAGAGCGTCTGAGACCATCCCGACCAGCTCGGAGCCCAGCCCTCGTCGCAGCCCCCAGCGCAGCCCCCAGCGTAAGTATTTCAACTACCTTTCGCTGGCGGTCGCTGAGGAACAAGCATTTTGTCACTGACATCTTTGGGCGTGTAGGAGAGGAGCAGCAAGTGGAGCCATCTGAAGGTTCTCCAGAAGTACCACCCCCCTCGACCACACCGCCAAGGAGAAGATCTCCGGTAAGGGCTCCCACTAGCGAGCCGAGCCACGAAGAGGAGCCGGCAAGCGCCAAAGTGCCAAGCACCAGCGCTGGCGACCCCACCCCAATGACAAACGTTGACGGGGGAGGGGAGCCCACCGCTCCTGAGCTCAACACGGGTAAACCCACTTGCCGTAAAACTCTTTCTGCTTTCTTTCTTTTGTCTTCTTGAATTTCTTCCTAAAGCTCTTTTTGCTTTACTTCTCGGGTTGGCAGAGCCCTCCTCGGCGGAGCCAATGAACATTGACTCTTCTGCCGAGGAGAACACCACAGGGGCCGTCGACGACGAGGCCGCCAAGGCCGCCGCTGCCAAGGCCGACAAGCTTGCCGACGAAGAAACTGCCAGGGCTGCCGAAGAGGCCGGTAAGGCCGCCGAGGATAATACCGCCAAGGCGCCCACCGATGAAGCCGCCAAGGCTGCTGAAGCTGAGGCCGCCCAGAAGGCTGCTGAGGAGGCCGGCGAGGGAGCCGGTGGTCGTACTGACGGCCCTGAGGCCACAGGAGCGCCAGGCGCTACTCCGACCACGGGTCCCTCAACCACTGACGAGGCGGCAGCGCCCAACTCGCCTCCGCCAAGCAAATACATCCGGGTCGGCGAGAACGTCTACGTCAGCCTCCCCTGGACGGTGGGCTCCAGAGCGCCAACCGAGGAGGATGTTGTGGACGAGGAGATCCTTGCCGCTGCCGGGCTCCAGCTTGTGGATGCGCCAGGCGCCAGCAGCAGCAGCACGTCTGAAGAGGAGCAACTGCTTCAAAAGCTGCTGAATCTTCATCGCGCCCGAAGGGAGAAGCTAGCTTCCAGGGAGGCGCTTATCGAGAAGGCCGAAGCTGACATGTTGAGGCGCGCGGAGATCTTGGCGGACGTCCGCGCGCGATCTCTTAATGCGTTAGAGGTCAAGCGGGCACAGCTGGCCGAAGAACGGCAGGCCCTCCTCGTGATGAAGCAAGACATTGAAAAAAACAGGAGGAGACCGCCAAGGAGTTGTCTGCTCAGGCCGGTGATCTGAACCAGCGGAAAGTGGACCTTGATGCCCACGAAGAAGAACTTGCCGAGCGCAAGAGGAAACTTGCCGAAACCCTCCAGCAAAAAGACGAGGAGGTGGCAAGACTTGTCGCAGAGCGGACCCAGGGGCAGGCACAAAAACACCAGAAGGAAATCGAAGCCTTGGCCCAGGAGTACGCCAGCAAGTTGGTGGAGGCCACCAACGCTGTCGCTGCTGCAGAAGTGAACAGGAAGGAAACGGAGGAGAAAGTGGCAAGACTAGAGGCTGCCCTCAAGGCAAACGGTGACAAGCTCTCAACGCTTGAAAGTGAGAGGGCAAAGGTGACCCACACTTTGGCGGAGATGCAAGTTACCATAGCCAAGAAGAACAATCTGCTTGCCGCCGCCAACGACTCCAGAGCAGACCTGAAGCTGAAGCTGACCACGCTGAAGGAGACGCTCGACACCACCAGAAAGCGCGAAGGGCTTCTAATGACAGAGCTCCAGAAGGAAAAGGGTCTGCTTCAAGACGCTATTGCAACCCACAAGAAGTTCAGGGATAACGTGGGGATCTTCACAGACAGGCTTGCCAGCGCCGCCGAGGACATCGACAAGGAGCTGACTGCCCTGAAGGTGCCGGACTTCGGGTACTCCACCGACAAGAACACGCAAACTAGCGTCAAGCTAGCCGAGTTCTTCGACGGAGTAGTAGGAGCACTCCAACAGCTCCAAGTCAATCACAAGGCTCAACTGGCCGACGAGTCCCGCAGGCTTTGCCGGGGAGTTCTCCGGAGGTTGTTGGTGAAGATAGCATACAGAAACCCGGGCGTCGACTTCAGCAACATCTTCAAAAGCTTGCCGAAGGGATACGACCCCGCGCCACTAGAGGCCCTTGTCGCGCCCATCGTGGAGAGGGTGGACCAAATCCAGAGAGTCGAAGGCGAGCACCGCAATTAGAGAGCCCATTCTTCTCGCTCCTTGCCACCGCTACACATGTTAAAGAACAATCTGTTTAAGCCGCGGCAACTTATCTTGTAATATAACTTGCAATATTTTGGAGTTAATGCATGTCATCTCCCTTGAGCAATTTCTTTCTTTGTGTGTACTTGCCCTACGCTTATAGGGAACTTGCCGGTGCGCGCACAATTGCCGCGAGCGCTGGGTGCGAGACCTCAGCAGCCTGCTGGCGGTGCCGCTGCCGGCAAGCAACCTTGTCGCGCTCAGTGCAGCCACTTAGGTTGTTGAGCGGACTCGAAACAAGGTAAGGGCGCGACCGATTACGCTTAGGTTCCGTCGCGCACAGGTTTTCCATACAAAGAGTAGTATCGTTCAAGGAAAATAGCCTTGAAAATAAAAAAGAATTTGATTGTTCAAACTTTGGCACTTAGCTTTGTCGCTGATCTCTCCGCGGCAAGGTCTTGTCACTGCTTGCCGCTGCCTTCTTCCCGGCAAGGCAAAGTTTCTTTGAACGACGCCTGGTCCACGCCTGGTCCATATCATTATCCCATCCCCCCGGCAAACTTGTGCGCGAGGGAAGCTTCTGTCTCTTTGAGAAAAAGAAAGAAGAGAAAATAAAGATATAGGAGCTTGGCGGCTCGTTAATGCTTACCGGGGAGGCTGTACTGCACAGTATGTCAGATAATCATGCAAAATAAAAGTAAACATGAAATCGTCAAAAAACTGCGGAAAATAACAAAAGCTTATTTATGCACAGGGTCTGCGCTGGCTTTGTACAAAGGATACATGCAACAGCGGCAATACTGTACAAAAGGTGGTTGCCGGGGAAGGGCCCGGCAACCGCGCCTTATGGAAAAAAACTTACGAAGATGCTCAATGTCCAGGAATTGATCACTGGAATGCCATCCTCGGTCTCCAGGCGGACAGCGCCGGGCCTGGTGACTCGTTTCAAACCGATAAGGGCCTTCCCACTTCGGCGTCAACTTGTTTGAATTCTTGGCCGACTGAACGCGCCGAAGAACAAGGTCGCCTTCCTCGAGACTCTGGCATTAACTTTGCGGCTATGGTAGAGACGCAAAGCTTGCTGGTAGCGAGCAGGCTCTACAGCAGCCTGAAGACGATCCTCCTCGAGGAGCACAGCGTCATCTTGCCGCAGTTGCTCTTGCTCAAGCTCATCGTAAGCGAGCACTCGAGGTGACCCGTATACGAGTTCCGTGGGGAGAACTGCCTCTGCTCCATAAACTAGAGCAAAAGGCGTCTGGCCAGTAGCTCGATTTGGCGTCGTCCTGATCGACCAAAGAACCACTGGCAGCTCCTCGATCTAGTTCTTGCCGCACTTGCGCAGCCTGTCGAAAGTTCTCGTCTTGAGCCCACGCAGCACTTCAGCATTTGCCCTTTCAGCTTGACCGTTGCTTCGGGGGTGAGCAACAGAAGCGAAACAGACCTTGGCGCCAAGGTCTTCGACATACTGCATGAAGGCGTGGCTCGTGAACTGGGTACCGTTGTCGGTGATGATCCTGCTAGGAACACCAAAGCGACAAACAATTCCCTTGAAGAACTTGATGGCTGATTGTGCTGTCACCTTCCTCACTGCTTCCACTTCTGGCCACTTCGTAAACTTGTCGATGGCCACATACAAGTACTCGAAGCCCCCGGTGGCACGGGGAAAGGGGCCGAGGATGTCGAGCCCCCAGACCGAAAATGGCAAGGAGAGAGGGATTGTCTGGAGAGCTTGAGCTAGCTGATGAATCTGCTTGGAATGAAACTGGCACGCTTCACACTTGGTTACTAGTGCAGTTGCATCCTGGAGGGCGGTGGGCCAAAAGAAACCTTGCCGGAAAGCCTTTCCAGCAAGGGCTCTTGACCCTATGTGGTGACCACATATGCCTCGATGAATCTCCGCCAACAGCTCCTGTCCTTCTTCCCGGGGAATACACTTCAATTTCACACCGTTTAGTCTTTTTCTGCACAGCATGTCATCGACAAATTGATACATATTGGACCGTCGGGCTACTTTCTCCGCTTCTTCCTGCTCTTCGGGAAGTTCTCCTGTCTGAAGGAAACGGACGATCTGCTGCGCCCACGCTGGAGCCTGTGGCTCGACAACGAGGACTAAAGGCATTTCTTCTGCTGCGGGAACATCAGGCCCTACGGCAAGAGCTTGTCGCTCTACCAGAGCCGGCCGTTCCCCGACGAGCTTGGCGGGAACAGCCGCTTCAACGACAAGAGCCTGGGGCCCTACTGGAGCGTGCTGTCCTTCAACAAGCTCGTCGGGAGCAGTTGCTTCAATGACGGAAGCCCAAGGCCTCGTCGGAGCATCTTGCTCCTCAGCGCTTCGATCAGGAGCGCCTGCTTCAACGACAAGGACCCGAAGTCTTGTCGGAGCAAGTTGCCCCTTTGCCTTTTGCCTAGGAGCACCCGCTTCAATGACAAGAGCGTGAGGCCTTGTCGGAGCAAGTTGCCCCTCTGCATCTTTGGCGCTGGCTTTGGCAGCCTTCTTGCCGGCGGCTTCGGGGAGCTTTGCCGGGAAGTAGTCGCCAGAAGCCAACTTCCTCTTCCTGCCTTGCCCTGCTGATGGCGTCACGGATGGCTGAGTTAGTTGGAGCACAAAAGTGCCTGGTTCCACAGGCAATTTGAGTGCGGCGCGCTTTGACAAACCATCGGCAATGTCATTCTCAGCACGTGGGACGTGCTCCATTTGTAGGCCGTCAAAGCGTTCCTCCAACTTCCTCACCTCATCTACATAAGCTTCCATCAATGGGCATTTGATGAGGACATCAATACCATTGTTACACCCACAACCCCTGCTTCTATACATACTGGACCAATTACTAGAGCTCGCGCACGCCAATTAAAATATCAGGTACTTTCGTTTCTTGGTAATGATTCTAAAGTTCATGAGAATATGATGCTGCCTAAATTGGATACATTTGTTTTGCTTACAAATGAAGGGCCTAGCTTGGACAAGAAAGAGGAACCTTGGAGCAAGTTCAAGCATGGAGATGATGGCATGCACAAGGGGAACAAGAACGGAGTTACAAGTGATGATTTTAGGACTTTGAAGCCACCATAATGAGTGCAGGAAGCCTTGGACGAAATATACAAGATGTCACTTCATAAATTTTGTCCAGAGGCTATTATAGGCGCTGCGTCACCATATTATTGGGCCAGGCCCATGTAATTTCAAAATACTTGAGTATAGGCTGTTTTTAGAGTCCGTATGTGTGGGGAAACAAGAGATAGGGTTGGTTTCGGACCCCTCCTTCAAGGGCCACGAAATTCCCTCCTCTTCCTCCATATATACAGCCCTTAGGGCACCGTTTAGACTTTGGGTTTTGTTTAGATTAAAAGTTCGCCATAGCTGCAACTTCGCGTACTTCGTTTGTGTTCAACGACCAGACCAAGACGTCACAGAACCCCACCTTGATCAATAAAGCTTTCATCTTATATTCGCAATATCCAGATTGCAAATCTTAGTTTCTTGCTTGTTCTTCGTTTGCTTGCAGGAGATAGACCCTCGTGGTCAGGTTGATTGTGCTCCGGCGTGGTCAATAACCTCTCGGAGGTGGTTTAGCGATTGCTAAGGCGCGACGTCCTCGCACGTTCGTAGTCGGATCGTCAAAGTCTACTCCACCAAAAACGATAGCTATCATCTCATCGAAAGATCGGGACACCCTCGCCTCTATCAAGTGGTATCAGATTCCCAGGTTGCTCGGTGAGATTTACAGTTTTTCGTAGTTTAGATCGAGTTCCACCATCACCAGTCCGAGTTCCACCAGATTCATCTCTGCCACCAGTCCTAGTCCGAGTCCAGTATTTATTCCTTTATTTTAGAGTTCCAGATCACGCGATACTACGAGTCGTGAACAAGTCGGATTCCCCAATTTTCGTGCTACCCGCAGAAGAAAAATAGTTCCAGTTTCAAAAAAAAAAAACTAAGTCTGGAAAATTCTGGCTAGGCAGTTTTTAGACCATTTGTAGACTTTTTCGAAAAAAAATTGTTGCGGAGCAAAAAAAAAAAGAGGAAAAAAAAGTGCAAAAAAAAAGAAAAAAATTCAGAGTGTGCTCCTCCCTTGTTTACGTGCAGCGCCGTGATTTTTGTTAGTGTTCTAGGCTCGCGTCTCTAGCACGGTCTAGCCTAGGACCAGCACAGTACCGTCGTTGAGAGTTTATTCAACATTGCATCTCTGAATTGATTATTGCTGACCCTTTTTGCTACCATATCATAAGCCTTCCCAGCTCCACATACATCTACATCGTGCGTTTGACACCACCTGGCAATCGCTCTGTCCACGCTCTGAGAGTTTTGACTACAAAGGTTGCCGATCACCACCTGCTGCTGGGTAAGAACTGGTAAGAATTTGAGATTTGCTTGACGGATTTGTGACACCACACCACACCACCACCACTTTCTAGTAGTCTGTAGGATCATATTCTTGTGTGTTTCTATTGCTGCTAACCATGGCAGGATCACAAGCCGACGAGATTGACTGGGAGAACATGACGAACAAGGAGTTGCATGATAAATTTCAGCAAATGATGAGTGGCCAGGTGGGAGATGTGCTAAACAGATTTGAAGAGGCCATGGAGAAGATAGATGGCATGGAGAAGTCGTTCGAGACAAAGCTGGATAACAAGTTTAATGAATTGCTCACGCGTCTTCCCCAACCACCACCGGCAGCACCTGTCGCACCTCTGCAACGACAACAACAACGCCCCCTTCCAAATCAGTTCGGACGAGCGAAGCGTGTTCCTCTTGAGGATGGCCAAACTTCTGGTGCTCCTGTACCTACTGTTGATGCTTCTTTGGCTCCTGCTCCTGCTGCTGCTGGTGCCGAGGAGGAGGATGATTACGCGGGCGATTATGAGGATGAGTTTGATCAAAATCATAACTACGTGCAACCACCAGCACCAGGTCGTCCACATGCAAATAATCGCAATGGTAGGCCTGCACCACCACTTCAGGTACGAGATCATGACCATCTTCCTAAATTAAAATTGAATATTCCACCATTCGAGGGTAGATATGTCCCTAATATATATCTTACTTGGGAGTTAGAAACTGAACAACGTTTTACATGTTTACAATATCCCGAGGAATGACGTGTTGCTGCTGCTGTTTGTGCTTTCACTAGTTTTGCATGTGTATGGTGGTCTGAACATTGTAGATTATATCCTATTCCAGCTACGTGGGCTGCTTTGAAAACTGCTATGCGTACTCGTTGGGTTCCACCATATTATCAACGTGAATTACTTCAAAAATTGCAGCGCTTAAGACAAGGAAAAAATTCTGTAGAAGAATATTATCAGGAATTACAAACTGGCATGATTAGATGTGGTATTGTTGAGGAGAATGAAGCTATGCTTGCACGTTTCATGGGTGGATTAAATAGAGAGATTCAGACCATTCTAGAGTATAAGGAGTATAATAATATCACTCGTTTATTCCATCTTGCTTGTAAAGCTGAACGTGAAGTGCAGGATCGACAGGCATTGGCGCGAACTAATTTTTCTGCAGGTCGATCTTCATCATGGACACCGCGTGCCTCCTCTACTCCCACACGACCTACTGCGGCACCACTGACTTCAGCCGCCAATTCCAACCGAGATACAAGAAAACAGGCACCACCACCACCATCTGCCAAGAGTACACCTTCTGGGCCTGCCCAGAGCTCTTCTTCATCTATGGCATCAACAGGGCACACACATGATATTATTTGTCGTCGTTGTAAGGGAAGAGGTCATTATGCGAGAGAATGCCAATCTCCGCGTGTTATGATTGCTACTGAGGATGGTGGGTATGAGTCCGCTAGTGACTATGATGAGGAGACTTTGGCTGTTATTACAAGTGAAGAACACGGTGGAGATGATTCTGATCATGAGACGCAATACATGGCTCCTGAAGACGCTGACAGGTATGAATGTTTAGTTGCTCAACGTGTTTTGAGTGTGCAGGTCACACAAGCTGAGCAAAATCAGAGGCATAATTTGTTCCATACAAAGGGAGTTGTGAAGGAACGTTCTGTTCGCGTCATCATAGATGGAGGGAGCTGCAACAACTTGGCTAGCATGGAGATGGTGGAGAAGCTATCTCTCACCACAAGACCACATCCACATCCTTACTATATCCAATGGTTCAACAACAGCGGCAAGGTTAAGGTAACACGTACTGTTCGTGTGCATTTTAGTATCTCTACATATGCTGATTATGTTGATTGTGATGTGGTACCCATGCAAGCATGTTCATTATTACTTGGTAGACCATGGCGATTTGATAAAAAATTCTGTACACCATGGTAGAAACAATCAGTATACTCTTGTTCATAAGGATAAACATATTACTTTGCTTCCTATGACTCCTGATTCTATTTTGAAAGATGATATTAATAGAGCTAGTAAAGCAAAACAGGAGAAAAATAAGAGTGAAAATCAGATTGTGGCAAAAGAATTTGAGCAACAAATGAAGCCTAATAATAAACCATCTAGTGTTGCTTCTGAAATTAAATTGAAAAGTGCATGCTTACTTGCCACCAAATCTGATATTGATGATCTAGATTTCAGCAATTCTGTTTGCTATGCTTTTGTGTGCAAAGAGGCGTTATTTTCATTCGAGGACGTGCCTTCCTCTTTGCCTCCTGCGGTCACTAACATTTTGCAGGAGTTCGCTGACGTCTTTCCACAAGACGTGCCACCGGGATTACCACCTATTCGCGGGATTGAGTATCAGATTGATCTAATTCCCGGTGCTTCGTTGCCAAACCGTGCGCCATACCGTACCAATCCAGAGGAGACGAAGGAGATTATGCGTCAAGTACAGGAGTTGCTCGACAAAGGTTATATACGCGAATCCCTTAGTCCTTGTGCTGTTCCTATTATTCTAGTGCCGAAAAAGGATGGTACATCGCGTATGTGTGTTGATTGTAGAGGCATTAATAATATTACTATTCGTTATCGTCATCCTATTCCTAGACTAGATGATATGCTTGATGAATTGAGTGGCTCTACAATATTCTCCAAAGTTGATTTGCGTAGTGGATACCATCAAATTCGTATGAAATTGGGGGATGAATGGAAAACTGCATTTAAAACAAAGTTTGGATTATATGAGTGGTTAGTCATGCCTTTTGGGTTAACTAATGCACCTAGTACTTTCATGAGATTAATGAACGAAGTTTTACGTGCTTTCATTGGACGATTTGTGGTAGTCTATTTTGATGATATACTGATTTATAGCAGATCTTTGGAGGAACATTTGGAACATTTACGTGCTGTTTTTATTGCTTTACGTGATGCACGTTTGTTTGGTAACCTTGGGAAGTGCACCTTTTGCACCGACCGAGTATCTTTTCTTGGCTATGTTGTTACGCCACAGGGAATTGAAGTTGATAAAGCCAAGATTGAAGCTATTGAGAGTTGGCCACAGCCCAAAACGGTCACTCAAGTGAGGAGTTTTCTTGGACTCGCTGGTTTCTATAGGCGTTTTGTGAGAGATTTCAGCACCATTGCTGCACCTCTCAATGAGCTTACAAAGAAGGATGTGCCTTTTGTTTGGGGTACCTCACAGGAAGAAGCCTTCACGGTATTGAAAGATAAGTTGACACATGCTCCTTTACTCCAACTTCCTGATTTTAATAAGACTTTTGAGCTTGAATGTGATGCTAGTGGAATTGGATTAGGAGGTGCTTTATTACAAGATGGCAAACCTGTTGCATACTTTTCTGAAAAATTGAGTGGGCCTAGTCTGAACTATTCTACTTATGATAAAGAATTATATGCTCTTGTTCGGACCTTAGAAACATGGCAACATTATTTATGGCCCAAAGAATTTGTTATACATTCTGATCATGAATCTTTGAAACACATTAAAAGTCAAGCAAAACTGAACCGTAGACATGCTAAATGGGTTGAATTTATTGAGACTTTCCCTTATGTCATTAAACACAAGAAGGGTAAAGAAAATGTTATTGCTGATGCATTGTCTCGTCGTTATACTATGCTTTCACAACTTGACTTTAAAATATTTGGTTTGGAGACCATCAAAGATCAATATGTGCATGATGCTGAATTTAAAGATGTATTGCAGAATTGTAGGATTAATGGGACACTTTGGCGTGAAGAAGACGGAGGATATACTTGCTACACATTTCTTTTGGCCAAAGATGAGACGGGATGTTGAGCGTTTTGTTGCTCGCTGCACTACATGTCAAAAAGCTAAGTCACGACTCAATCCTCATGGTTTATATATGCCTTTGCCTGTACCTAGTGTTCCTTGGGAGGATATATCTATGGACTTTGTTTTAGGGTTACCTCGAACAAAGAAGGGGAGGGATAGCATATTTGTTGTCGTGGATAGGTTCTCGAAAATGGCACACTTTATACCATGTCATAAAAGCGATGATGCTGTTAATGTTGCTGATTTGTTCTTTCGTGAAATTATACGCTTGCATGGTGTGCCAAATACTATTGTTTCAGATCGTGATACTAAATTTCTTAGCCACTTTTGGAGATGTTTATGGGCTAAGTTGGGTACTAAACTGCTTTTTAGTACTACATGTCACCCCCAAACTGATGGACAAACTGAAGTAGTCAATAGAACATTGTCTACTATGCTTAGGGCTGTTTTGAAGAATAACAAGAAAATGTGGGAAGAATGCTTGCCTCATATTGAATTTGCTTATAATCGTTCATTGCATTCTACTACTAAGATGTGTCCTTTTGAAATTGTGTATGGTTTCCTTCCTCGTGCACCAATTGATTTGTTGCCTCTTCCATCTTCGGAGAAGGTTAATTTTGATGCTAAACAACGTGCTGAATTGATCTTAAAAATGCATGAGTTAACTAAGGAGAACATTGAGCGTATGAATGCTAAATATAAACTTGCTGGAGATAAGGGTAGAAAACATGTTGTGTTTGCACCTGGAGATCTTGTTTGGTTACATTTGCGTAAGGATAGATTTCCTCATTTGCGCAAATCAAAGCTAATGCCACGTGCTGATGGTCCTTTTAAGGTGTTCGAGAAAATAAATGATAATGCATATAAACTTGAGCTGCCTGCAGATTTTGGGGTTAGTCCCACTTTTAACATTGCAGATCTGAAGCCTTATTTGGGTGAGGAAGATGAGCTTCCGTCGAGGACGACTTCATTTCAAGAAGGGGAGGATGATGAGGACATCAATACCATTGTTACACCCACAGCCCCTGCTTCTATACATACTGGACCAATTACTAGAGCTCGCGCACGCCAATTAAAATATCAGGTACTTTCGTTTCTTGGTAATGATTCTAAAGTTCATGAGAATATGATGCTGCCTAAATTGGATACATTTGTTTTGCTTACAAATGAAGGGCCTAGCTTGGACAAGAAAGAGGAACCTTGGAGCAAGTTCAAGCATGGAGATGATGGCATGCACAAGGGGAACAAGAACGGAGTTACAAGTGATGATTTCAGGACTTTGAAGCCACCATAAGGAGTGCAGGAAGCCTTGGACGAAATATACAAGATGCCACTTCATAAATTTCGTCCAGAGGCTATTATAGGTGCTGCGTCACCTTATTATTGGGCCAGGCCCATGTAATTTCAAAATACTTGAGTATAGGCTGTTTTTAGAGTCCGTATGTGTGGGGAAACAAGAGATAGGGTTGGTTTCGGACCCCTCCTTCAAGGGCCACGAAATCCCCTCCTCTTCCTCCATATATACAGCCCTTAGGGCACCGTTTAGACTTTGGGATTTGTTTAGTTAAAAGTTAGCCATTGCAACTTCGTGTACTTCGTTTGTGTCCAACGACCAGACCAAGACCGCTTTCGGATCCCCACCATTATCAATACTTCATCTATATTCGCAATATTCAGATTGCATTATCATATTCTTGCTTGTTCTTCGATTGCGTGCAGGAATAGACCTTCGTGGTCAGGCTGATCGTGCTTCCAGCATCGTCAGTAACCTCAGGAGATTGGTTTAGCGATTGCTAAGGCGCAACGTCGTGCACGTTTGTAGTCGGATCGTCAAAGTCGGCTCCACCAAATCGATAGTTACCATCTCATCGAAAGATCGGGACACCCTCGCCTCTATCACAATCGCTCTGTCCAAGCTCTGAGAGTTTTGACTACAAAGGTTGCCGATCACCACCTGCTGCTGGGTAAGAACTGGTAAGAATTTGAGATTTGCTTGACGGATTTGTGACACCACACCACACCACCACCACTTTCTAGTAGTCTGTAGGATCATATTCTTGTGTGTTTCTATTGCTGCTAACCATGGCAGGATCACAAGCCGACGAGATTGACTGGGAGAACATGACGAACAAGGAGTTGCATGATAAATTTCAGCAAATGATGAGTGGCCAGGTGGGAGATGTGCTAAACAGATTTGAAGAGGCCATGGAGAAGATAGATGGCATGGAGAAGTCGTTCGAGACAAAGCTGGATAACAAGTTTAATGAATTGCTCACGCGTCTTCCCCAACCACCACCGACTGCACCTGTCGCACCTCTGCAACGACAACAACAACGCCCCCTTCCAAATCAGTTCGGACGAGCGAAGCGTGTTCCTCTTGAGGATGGCCAAACTTCTGGTGCTGCTGTACCTACTGTTGATGCTTCTTTGGCTCCTGCTCCTGCTGCTGCTGGTGCCGAGGAGGAGGATGATTACGCGGGCGATTATGAGGATGAGGTTGATCAAAATCATAACTACGTGCAACCACCAGCACCAGGTCGTCCACATGCAAATAATCGCAATGGTAGGCCTGCACCACCACTTCAGGTACGAGATCATGACCATCTTCCTAAATTAAAATTGAATATTCCACCATTTGAGGGTAGATATGTTCCTGATATATATCTTACTTGGGAGTTAGAAACTGAACAATGTTTTACATGTTTACAATATCCCGAGGAACGACGTGTTGCTGCTGCTGTTTGTGCTTTCACTAGTTTTGCATGTGTATGGTGGTCTGAACATTGTAGATTATATCCTATTCCAGCTACGTGGGCTGCTTTGAAAACTGCTATGCGTACTCGTTGGGTTCCACCATATTATCAACGTGAATTACTTCAAAAATTGCAGCGCTTAAGACAAGGAAAAAATTCTGTAGAAGAATATTATCAGGAATTACAAACTGGCATGATTAGATGTGGTATTGTTGAGGAGAATGAAGCTATGCTTGCACGTTTCATGGGTGGATTAAATAGAGAGATTCATACCATTCTAGAGTATAAGGAGTATAATAATATCACTCGTTTATTCCATCTTGCTTGTAAAGCTGAACGTGAAGTGCAGGATCGACAGGCATTGGCGCGAACTAATTTTTCTGCAGGTCGATCTTCATCATGGACACCGCGTGCCTCCTCTACTCCCACACGTCCTACTGCGGCACCACTGACTTCAGCCGCCAATTCCAACCGAGATACAAGAAAACAGGCACCACCACCACCATCTGCCAAGAGTACACCTTCTGGGCCTGCCCAGAGCTCTTCTTCATCTATGGCATCAACAGGGCACACACATGATATTATTTGTCGTCGTTGTAAGGGAAGAGGTCATTATGCGAGAGAATGCCAATCTCCGCGTGTTATGATTGCTACTGAGGATGGTGGGTATGAGTCCGCTAGTGACTATGATGAGGAGACTTTGGCTCTTGTTACAAGTGAAGAACACGGTGGAGATGATTCTGATCATGAGACGCAATACATGGCTCCTGAAGACGCTGACAGGTATGAATGTTTAGTTGCTCAACGTGTTTTGAGTGTGCAGGTCACACAAGCTGAGCAAAATCAGAGGCATAATTTGTTCCATACAAAGGGAGTTGTGAAGGAACGTTCTGTTCGCGTCATCATAGATGGAGGGAGCTGCAACAACTTGGCTAGCATGGAGATGGTGGAGAAGCTATCTCTCACCACAAGACCACATCCACATCCTTACTATATCCAATGGTTCAACAACAGCGGCAAGGTTAAGGTAACACGTACTGTTCGTGTGCATTTTAGTATCTCTACTGATGAGGACATCAATACCATTGTTACACCCACAACCCCTGCTTCTATACATACTGGACCAATTACTAGAGCTCGCGCACGCCAATTAAAATATCAGGTACTTTCGTTTCTTGGTAATGATTCTAAAGTTCATGAGAATATGATGCTGCCTAAATTGGATACATTTGTTTTGCTTACAAATGAAGGGCCTAGCTTGGACAAGAAAGAGGAACCTTGGAGCAAGTTCAAGCATGGAGATGATGGCATGCACAAGGGGAACAAGAACGGAGTTACAAGTGATGATTTCAGGACTTTGAAGCCACCATAATGAGTGCAGGAAGCCTTGGACGAAATATACAAGATGTCACTTCATAAATTTTGTCCAGAGGCTATTATAGGTGCTGCGTCACCATATTATTGGGCCAGGCCCATGTAATTTCGAAATACTTGAGTATAGGCTGTTTTTAGAGTCCGTATGTGTGGGGAAACAAGAGATAGGGTTGGTTTCGGACCCCTCCTTCAAGGGCCACGAAATTCCCTCCTCTTCCTCCATATATACAGCCCTTAGGGCACCGTTTAGACTTTGGGTTTTGTTTAGATTAAAAGTTCGCCATAGCTGCAACTTCGCGTACTTCGTTTGTGTTCAATGACCAGACCAAGACGTCACAGAACCCCACCTTGATCAATAAAGCTTTCATCTTATATTCGCAATATCCAGATTGCAAATCTTAGTTTCTTGCTTGTTCTTCGTTTGCTTGCAGGAGATAGACCCTCGTGGTCAGGTTGATTGTGCTCCGGCGTGGTCAATAACCTCTCGGAGGTGGTTTAGCGATTGCTAAGGCGCGACGTCCTCGCACGTTCGTAGTCGGATCGTCAAAGTCTACTCCACCAAAAACGATAGCTATCATCTCATCGAAAGATCGGGACACCCTCGCCTCTATCAGCATTGGTAGTTCTTGTTCACTTGCCTGACGACAAGCTGCGAATCTCCCCTGACAATAAGCTTCTTGATCCCAAGGTCTGCCGCGATCCTGAGACCGGCAAGCAACCCCTCATATTCTGCAGTATTGTTCGTCGCCTGTTCCTTGGGAAAGTGCATTTGGACCACGTACTTGAGGTGCTCTCCGGTGGGTGCGACAAGCAGTACGCCAGCATCGGCGCCTTGCAGCGAAAAGGCCCCATCAAAGTACATAAGCCACTCTTTGCTTGTCTCCTTGCCGGGGAGAGTCGTCTCTGGGATTTCTTCGTCTGGCGTTGGTGTCCATTCTGCGACAAACTCTGCCAAAACTCGGCTCTGTATGGTTGATGTACTCTCAAACTTGAGACCAAAGCTCGACAACTCCAACGCCCACTCGACAATCCTGCCTGTCGCTTCTGGATTTTGCAAAATCCTTTTCAGCGGGAAGCGAGTAACGACGGTAACTTCATGTGCTTGAAAGTAATGGCGCAGCTTTCTCGAGGCCATGAGAAGGCCGAAAAGCAGCTTCTGCACACCAGAATACCTTGACCTAGCTCCCTGCAGAAGAGAGCTCACAAAGTAGACCGGGCGCTGCACCATTTTCTTCTTTTGTATCACTTCGCCGGACTGCGCAGACGAATCCTTGTCGGCAGCAAAACTTGTCGGGGGAGCCCCTAGCTTGTCGCTGGACGTGCTTGCTGCAGTTACTGCCTCCTCATCCACCTCTCTCTCCGCTACCAGCGCAGCACTAACCACTTGATTGGTTACCGCTAGATACAGCAACAACTTCTCTTGTGGTTTAGGTGCGACAAGTATTGGAGGAGAGGAGAGGTATCTCTTCAAGTCTTGCAGCGCTGCCTCCACCTCCGGAGTCCATTTCAATGGACCTGCCTTTTTTAAGATTTTGAAAAATGGCAGGGCGCGCTCAGCTGACTTGGAGATAAACCTACTGAGAGCAGCAACACAGCCGGCAAGTCGTCGTACATCCTTGACGCGCTTCGGTGCTTCAATTTGCTCAATGGCTTTGATCTTGTCAGGATTGGCTTCAATTCCGCGTTGAGACACAAAGAACCCGAGAAGCTTGCCGGAGGGAACTCCAAACACGCACTTCTCGGGGTTGAGCTTCAGGTTGATCTTGCGCAGATTTACAAAAGTTTCTTCTAGATCTTGAACCAAAGTAGCCCTATCCTTGCTTTTGACCACTATATCGTCCATATAGGCTTCCACATTTCTGTGCAGCTGAGGCTCAAAAGCGATCTGGACGGCTCTTGCAAATGTTGAACCAGCATTTTTCAAACCAAATGGCATACATACGAAACAGTATGTGCCACAGGGTGTGATAAATGCGGTCTTTTCCTCATCTTCCTCAGCCATGAAGATTTGATGATACCCTGAATATGCGTCAAGAAATGAAAGCAAATCACATCCTGCCGTGGAGTCAACAATCTGGTCTATGCGGGGCAAAGGAAATGGGTCTTTGGGACAAGCTTTATTAACATCAGTGAAAGCAATACAAAGCCTCCATTTTCCATTCGCTTTGCGCACGACAACAGGATTGGCCAACCACGTAGGATGGAGCACTCCTCTGACGAGGCCTGCTGCTTCCAACTTCTTGATTTCTTCCGCAATAAACTCTTGCCGCTCCACAGCTTGCTTTCTGGCTTTCTGTTTGACGGGCCTCGCGTGGGGACAAACGGCAAGGTGGTGCTCAATTACTTTCCTGGGAACACCGGGGATGTCGGACGGTTGCCATGCAAACACGTCGACATTCGCCCGCAGGAAAGCAACGAGCGCGCTTTCCTATTTGTTGCCAAGTGTGGCACTGATGGTAAAGGAACCACCAGTGTCGTCCACCTTGGCGGGCACCTTCTTTGTCGCCGGCGGAGCGGCTTTATTCTTTTTGCACTTGCCGGTGGAGCTCTCTGGTGCGTCCTCGACGGCAGCGCAGCACTCCGAAGAGGTGCGCTTGCCGGAGTGGGCACAGGAGCTCTTGCCGGACTTCCTCTTGTTCTCCCCCTCGAGAGCTTCAGCGGCAAGTGCCTTGGCGGCAGTTGCGGCAGCTGCTTCCCGGTAGATCTTGTCGGCGCAAATAAGCGCATCCTTCTTGTCGCAGGGAACTGTGATAACACCTACTGGACCTGGCATCTTCAACACGTTGTAGGCATAATGAGAGGCTGCCATGAACTTGGCGAGCGCTGGACGGCCAAGTATCCCATTATAAGGCAATGGAATATCGGCAACATCAAAGGTGACCTTCTCGGTCTGGTAGTTCAACTCGCCGCCAAATGTCACTGGCAGCGTGATCTTCCCTTTCGGCTTGCTCCTTCCTGGATTGACTCCTTGGAAAGTACCAGTTTCCTCAAGCTCGCCGTCAGAGATTTGAAGTTTCCGGAGCACAGCGGGCGAAATCAGATTCAAGCCGGCCCCACCGTGATGAGGACATGACTACCTTGGATACGACCAAAAATATTGCATACATGTATATTTGTGAGGTGATTTCTAATGCAAACTATGCAATAATTTATTTATGTCATCCAAGACAAAAATACTTCACAAACTTTTGTGCCATGTCTAATTGCAGGTGTATGGGACATTTGTACAATCCACATATAAACATAAGGGAAAAAGAGAAGTTTATGTGCTGTTCAAAAAGTCCTTTCACGTCACTTTTGGGCCAAGAGAAGATAGAGTCCAAGTCTCTCACGTTCTGGATTCAGATTCGGACTGCACAGACATACCTGACTCAAAACACCAAGAACTATTTCATACGGACTCCGAATTGGGTGATTCTTTTTTTGTTGGAAAGTAGATTTCGTGCTCTTTCTAACCCAATTGGTTTCACCTTCAAATTCATCCGGAGCATTGAGTTGTCGTCGAAACAATCTGATGCTGTAGCAGAATCCGAGTCAAACTACAAGTCCAAAGGTGTTGCATCACCTCCACTTGGGCCCATTGGCCTTGTACGACCTAGGGTTAGTTTTAGGCTGCCTTGGGAAGTCCTCCCACCTCCTTGGCCGCCACCCCTTGCTCCTATATAAGTAGATCCATCTAGTAGCTTTTTGCTTGGGTTTTGTTTAGATTAAAAGTTCGCCATAGCTGCAACTTCGCGTACTTCGTTTGTGTTCAACGACCAGACCAAGACGTCACAGAACCCCACCTCGATCAATAAAGCTTTCATCTTATATTCGCAATATCCAGATTGCAAATCTTAGTTTCTTGCTTGTTCTTCGTTTGCTTGCAGGAGATAGACCCTCGGGGTCAGGTTGATTGTGCTCCGGCGTGGTCAATAACCTCTCGGAGTTGGTTTAGCGATTGCTAAGGCGCGACGTCCTCGCACGTTCGTAGTCGGATCGTCAAAGTCTACTCCACCAAAAACGATAGATATCATCTCATCGAAAGATCGGGACACCCTCGCCTCTATCACACCGTCAACTAACATCTTCGTGACCTTGAGGTTGCGGATCGTTGGTGAAACCAACATCGGCAAGCACCCGACCGCCGTTGTGCGGTCAGGGTGGTCCTCAATGTCAAAGACGATAGGCGTGTCGGACCACTTCAGAAGCTTTCTGGCGTCAACAGATGGTTCCGCCGCATTGATCTCTCGCGCCCACTGTTTAAGTTGGCGGTGAGAAGAATGCAACGAAGCACCACCGTCAACACACAAGACTTCTGCGGCTTTCTGAAATTCGTGCTCACTGGATTCTTCATCATCTAGATCATCATCATCATCATCTTTGTCGCGGCCACGAGGAGGCCTGTCCCTCTGCTGCTGCTTGGCCTTGCCGCGATGCCCTCCTCGGGCAGTGCGCTTCTTGCCGGACCCGCCAGCACCTTCTGGGGCCTTCTCCTTGTCGCGCCTCTCATACTCAGCTTTCTGCTGTTCGACAAGCTGCTCGACTCGTCGACAGTTCTGGAGATCGTGTCCCTTGGTGCGGTGGATCTTGCAATATTGCTTGTCGGAGCCGTCCTGCTTGTCGGCAGCTGCCAAGGCCTGACAGTTGGCGCAGGCGGCAATCTTCTTGCCGGAGCCCTCGACTTTGGCCTTGTCGGCGCTGCCGTTGCCGCTGGACTGCTCGACGGCAAGCACAGCTTTGCCCTTTTTCTTCCTGTTGTTCCGCCGCCGGCCCTTCTTTGCCGGGGCGGTACCTTCGCTGTCAGAGCTCCCCCCTGCGCCAACACCTTCACCAGGAAGCTTCCTTCCCTCTTCAGCGCGCGCACACTTGTCGGCGAGAGCATATAGCTGGCCAATGTCTCTGACCTTGGTCATCGCCATTTCCTCCCGCATCCTGCGGTTACGCACGTTCTGATGGAATGCGCTAATAACCGCAGCGGGGTGAACATCTGGGATGTTGTACTGTACGCGGCTGAACCTTTGAATGTATTTGCGCAGGGGCTCTCCTTCCTTCTGGGGGATGAGATGAAGATCACTCTCCTGGCCATGAGGTTGATGACCGCCAGTAAAGGCACCAACAAACTGATGGCACAGGTCCGCCCATGAAGAAATGGAGTTCTCCGGCAAGTGCATGAGCCATGAGACAACGTTGCGCTTTAACACGAGCGGGAAGTAGTTAGCAAGGATCTTGTCGTCTCGTCCCCCGGCAGCTTGCACCGCAATGGTGTAAATGCTGAGGAACTCCGACAGGTGTGTCTTGCCATCATACTTCTCCGGCACGTCAGGCTTGAAAGCCTTGCGGTTGGGCCACTGGACCTCCCGCAGCTCACGGGTGAACGCTGGACAACTTACCGCGTACGGCAAGTCGCCAGGATCCCCTGGCGCATGCATGTCAACAGCGGGCCCTGCGCATCTGTCGGACTGACGATGCGCTTCTCTCCTTCGCTCGATAGTGGTCGAGCGTCTTCTCCTCTGCGTTCCTGAAGAACGAGGCGCTGGTCACGACGAGCTCGCGGGTCAGACGACGCCGTGGAATCATCGCCACGGGCATCGTTTCGACGTGTCGGCGACCGAGGCCGTCTGGGTGGGGAGTGTACGGTTGTTGCCCCCTCGCCGTTCTTATTGGTGACAGCATTGTCACCAGTTCTCTTGTCGGCCGCGTGCACCGGGTCGGCATCAGCGAAGCTGAGAAGGCTCTGAATGGTTGCCCTCCACTCGTCAAGCTTATCTGCTGGTGGAGGGAAGTTCAGGAGCAGCTGCGCACGCGCCAACGCTTCTGCTGGTGAGGGAGGTATCGAGTGGCGTGAGGACTGTGGGATGCTCCTACTCCTAACAGTGTTAGAAGGAGCATCTCCACGCCCAGGCGACCGCACCTCGACCCCGCCAACGTGTTGTTGCGTATGGTGACCCCGCGCATCTCGAGATCGATGCGCAAGTTCTTTATCCAGGGAGCGCCTGGCACCTGGGGCGTCAGGACGCTGCCTGTCACGGGCTTCTTGCGAAGGCCGTGGCGTCTGAACCGGCGCAAGCGTTCCAGAACGTGCAGCACCGTTTCTGGAGCTTGCAGGGCCAGCAGCAGCGAGCAGCGCTGCGTTCCCAGACCCAGCAGCACCAAGATTGGCGTTGCTGGCCCAGTTTTGGACAGGTGGAGGTAATAGGAGCTCTCGCTCTCCAGTCCCCCCAGCAGCCGCAATCACGTCGGCACCCTCCTGCATGGGAGCAGGCGGGTTGGACGTAGACGCACCGATGGCTGAAGTCTTCTTTTTTGGAGCCATAAGACGGAGGATGGCCCAAAAACTAACGCGCAAATCGCTAGATTAGGTTCACACAACCTCCTTCCCCCTACCTGGCGCGCCAAAGATGTCGGGGACGAATCCGCGATCACCTATGGGACCCAGGGAAGGACCCCTTTACGTTCGGCAGGGAGAGACGGTCGCACGAAGAGCAAATCTAGCGAAGAACACGATAGTGCACGAGAGAGATTTACCCAGGTTCGGGCCGCACGGATGCGTAAAACCCTACTCCTGCTTTTTGGTTTATTATCTGTATGATTGTTCTAGCTCCAGGAGCGCTACAGTACCGAGTAGCTGCGTACAATACTGGAGTTCTCCATCTCCCAGTTCCTCTTCTTACGTTGCCTATGGGCCTCCTTTTATATGCGCAAAAGGGGTCACCAACAGGTGGCAAACAGTAAAGGTAGAGGTGGAAAGTTGCTACGGTAAGGCCATTATTACCAGGATGACATGTCCTACCTACCACTGACGGCAGGGGACAAGGGCATTAAATGCCCATGCCTTTGCTGTCCACATACATGTACCCGGACATCTTGGACGTGGGAAAAGCCTATCCCACCTGCTCCTGCACCGCTAGCTATAGTGTACCGCCGTCTATACAGTGCCCTGCCACACACGCTTGGAAGGACCCAGAGCGCCACGCTGGCAGAGGCACCGGAGCGGCACAGTAGCACAGTGGTACAGTAACGCTTGCCGCGGCAAGACCTTGCCGCACCTGACAGCTTGCTGCAACCCATAGCTTGCCGCGCAAGGTAACTTGCCGGGGCAAGTACCTTGCCGCAGCCAATACCTTGCCGCAGCCAATGACTTGCCGGGGCAAGTACCTTGCCGCGGCAAGTACTATGCTACAGCAAACCTCAGGCTGGGCCTCAGCTGTCCCTCCCGGCAAGCTCCTCTTGCCGGGGCCTTAACTCTTGTTTTGTATACTTTGTTCTTGAATGGCTTAATAATCTTGAGCTTCTCTCTGGCTGTCCTCCCGCAAGCCTGGCCACGGGATGCTACTACTGCCCGTGCACAAGTACGGGGTACTAGGGTACCCCTATTCTAGTACACCGACAGTGTTGCATCACCTCCACTTGGGCCCATGAGCCTTGTACGACCTAGGGTTAGTTTTAGGCTGCCTTGGGACGTCCTCCCACCTCCTTGGCCACCACCCCTTACTCCTATATAAATAGATCCATCTAGTAGCTTTTTCCTTGGGATCTGTTTAGTTAAAAGTTAGCCATTGCAACTTCGTGTACTTCGTTTGTGTCCAACGACCAGACCAAGACCGCTTACGGATCCCCACCATTATCAATACTTCATCTATATTCGTAATATTCAGATTGCATTATCATATTCTTTCTTGTTCTTCGATTGCGTGCAGGAATAGACCTTCGTGGTCAGGCTGATCGTGCTTCCAGTATCGTTAGTAACCTCAGGAGATTGGTTTAGCGATTGCTAAGGCGCAACGTCGTGCACGTTTGTAGTCGGATCATCAAAGTCGGCTCCACCAAATCGATAGTTACCATCTCTTCGAAAGATCAGGACACCCCCGCCTCTATCAAGTGGTATCAGTTTTCAGGTTGCTCGGTGAGAATTTCCAGTTATCCCTAGATTAGATTTATTTTCTTACCTATTGTCCAAAGAAAAAGCCAGAAAAAAAAGTTAGATCTGTTCATCCTTTGTCCAAGCCAGTCTGTTGCATCGTCATGTCGAGTTGCTGGTCTTAGTGTCTAGTTCGTTTAGAGTTTCGAGTTCTGTTCACATTAGTCACGCCACCGCTGCATCATTATTCCTTCCGCTATGCACCACCCCATCCATCAATTTCCACCACGTGCTACCCACCGTTCATTGTCATAATCATAGTTGAGGTCGTTCACATCTTCGTTTGATCCAATCTGCACCTTATCTAGTTTGTTTTGGAAAGAGGGAGAGAGAAAAAAAAAGTGAGAGAGAAAAAAAAGAGAGAAAAAAAGTGAGAGAGAAAAAACCCAGCTCCACATATTTTTACACCTTGTATACGTATGTTCGCCTGGCAATTGCTTTACTCAATCTTCGGAGTTATTTGACACCACTTGTTGCCCGTCACTACCTGCTGCATGGTAAGAACTTGTAAGATATTGATATTTGCTTTACTGTGAGCGCTTTACCACCACATCCTAGTAGTTCATAGGAACATTATTCTCGATTTTTTTTGTTTCTACTAATCATGGAAGGTTCCGGAGTTGTTTGTTCTTGGGCTTCATCGATCGTGGGAGATTTGCCACCACCTAAGAAAATACAACAACCGTCACAAGAGGAGCAACAACATCATAACGCACATAATCAGGTTAATGTTTCCATGCCACCATTTACTGGTCGTTTTAGGCCTGATTTATATATTGAATGGGAGTACGAAATAAATGCTATATTTGCTTCTCATAATTTTGATGAGCATAGAAAAGTTAAATCTGCGGTTAGTACGTTCAGTAGCTTTGCTTTAGTTTGGTGGAGCGAACATTGTCGGTTATACCCTGATTATATACCTACTACTTGGGATGATTTAAAACTTCTCATGAGAGATAGATTCGTCGATGTTTATTATACTCGTGGCATGATTAAAAAACTAGAACATTTAAAACAAGGTAGTGACACCGTAACAAAATATTATGATGATTTACAAACTACCTTGTTGCATACATTTTTAGAAGAAAGTGAAGAAGATTTAATGGATAGATTTTGGGGAGGATTAAGCCATGATATTCAGGAGATACTAATTCATGAAGAGTGTTATCCTATGGACCATTTGTTTCGTCTTGCTTGCAAAGCTGAACAGGAAATAAAACGACGTGTTGCCCATAAGGAGAATAAGCACACGGTGCACATTCCAAGAGTTGATACGGTTGTTCCTTCAACTACTAGTTGTACTATGACAACCACATCTGTTGTTGTGAGGACTACATCACCTCCACCATGTGACACATCACCCCCGAGAGTGGCTACATCAGCTGAGTTGATCATAAGAGGTAATGACAAAGGTACTGATCTTCCACCTCTACATGAGAATGAGGAATGCCTTGTCAATTTAAATGCACCATTTGATCAGCTACCCACTACTTTGATCACACCACCTATTTTAGAGGACTATGTTGATAATTTGACTTTTCCATGTGACCAAACAACTAAAAGATCAACAATTTCGAGTGGACCCATTGAATTAACTATTATTATGAAAGAACCATGTGAATCAGGGAATAAATCAGATTTGGATCAAATACGTTTGAAAATAATTGTGCCAATGTTTAATCATTTTGATATGACCTCTAATCTTGGTGATGATTCTGTGTCAAATGACTTATTGCATGTTTTCTTATTTAAGCATGTTGTAGCATGTAAATTTGATGCAAGTAAGGTTTATTCACCTATGTTGGGATGGTTTAATGATGAACATTGTCAACCTTGTGAAATGAATAAGGGCTTCACTTATATGTGCAAACTGAGTTGCAATATTTTCATGCCTTCTACTTCTTGTGATAATATTTTGGCTTTAGATTTTATGAACTATGAAGGTTACTCATGTATACATGTGTCATATGTTCAAAAACCAAGGGAAGTAAAAAATGGATGACATATACATATACAACATGTACACCTTGTCTCTTTTGTTAGCCACATTTCAGATTAAGCAACGCCGAGGACGGCTTTGTTTTCAAAAAGGGGAGGATGATGAGGACATGACTACCATGGATATGACCAAAAATATTGCATACATGTATATTTGTGAGGTGATTTCTAATGCAAACTATGCAATAATTTATTTGTGTCATCCAGGACAAAAATACTTCACAAACTTTTGTGCCATGTCTAATTGCAGGTGTATGGGACATTTGTACAAATCACATATGAAGATAAGGGAAAAAGAGAAGATTATGTGCTATTCAAAAAGTCCTGCCAAGAACTTTTTCATACGGACTCCGAATTGGGTGATTCTTTTTTTATTGGAAAGTAGATTTCATGCTCTTTCCAACTCAACTAGATTCACATTAAAATTCGTCCGGAGCTTTGAGTTATCGACGAAACAATCTGACGCTGCAGCAGAATCTGAGTCAAACTACAAGTCCAAACCTAGGGTTAGTTTTAGGCTGCCTTGGGACGTCCTCCCACCTCCTTGGCCGCCACCCCTTACTCCTATATAAGTAGATCCATCTAGTAGCTTTTTCCTTGGGATTTGTTTAGTTAAAAGTTAGCCTTTGCAACTTCGCGTACTTCGTTTATGTCCAACAACCAGACCAAGACCGCTTACGGATCCCCACCATTATCAATACTTCATCTATATTCGCAATATTCAGATTGCATTATCATATTCTTGCTTGTTCTTCGATTGCGTGCAGGAATAGACCTTCATGGTCAGGCTGATCATGCTTCCAGCATCGTCAGTAACCTCAGGAGATTGGTTTAGCGATTGCTAAGGCGCAACGTCGTGCACGTTTGTAGTCGGATCGTCAAAGTCGGCTCCACCAAGTTGATAGTTACCATCTCATCGAAAGATCGGGACACCCCCTCCTCTATCAGGGAGCTGCAACAACTTGGCTAGCATGGAGATGGTGGAGAAGCTATCTCTCACCAGTCACCACAAGACCACACCCACATCCTTACTACATCCAATGGTTCAACAACAACTTCAAGGCTAAGGTAACACGTACTGTCGTGTGCATTTTAGTATCTCTACATATGTTGATTATGTTGATTGTGATGTGGTACCCATGCAATCATGTTCCTTATTACTTGGTAGACCATGGCAATTTGATAAAAATTATGTACACTATGGTAGAAACAATCAGTATATTCTTGTTCATAAGGATAAACATATTACTTTGCTTCCTATGACTCCTAATTCCATTTTGAAAAATGATATTAATAGAGCTAATAAAGCAAAACAGGAGAAAAATAAGAGTGAAAATCAGAATGTGGCAAAAGAATTTGAGCAACAAATGAAGCCTAATAATAAACCATCTAGTGTTGCTTCTGAAATTAAATTGAGAAGTGCATGTTTAATTGCCACCAAATCTAATATTGATGATCTAGATTTCAGCAAATTTGTTTGCTATGCTTTTGTTTGCAAAGAGGAATTATTTTCATTCGAGGATGTGCCTTCCTCTTTGCCTCCTGCTGTCACTAACATTTTACAGGAGTTCGCCGACGTCTTTCCACAAGACGTGCCACCGGGATTACCACCTATTCGAGGGATTGAGCATCAGATTGACTTAAATCCCGCTGCGCCGCTGCCAAACCGTGCGCCATACCGTACCAATCCAGAGGAGACGAAGGAGATTATGCATCAAGTACAGGAGCTACTCGACAAAGGTTATATACGTGAATCTCTTAGTCCTTGTGTTGTTCCTTTTATACCAGTGCCTAAAAAGGATGGTACATCACGTATGTGTGTTGATTGTAGAGGCATTAATAATATTACTATTCGTTATCGTCATAATATTCCTAGGCTAGATGATATGCTTAATGAATTAAGTGGCTCTACAATATTCTCCAAAGTTGATTTGCGTAGTGGATACCATCAAATTCGTATGAAATTGGGAGATGAATGGAAAACGGCATTTAAAACTATGTTTGGATTATATGAGTGGTTAGTCATGCCATTTGGGTTAACTAATGCACCTAGTACTTTCATGAGATTAATGAACAAAGTTTTACGTGCTTTCATTGGACGATTTGTGGTAGTCTATTTTGATGATATACTGATTTATAACAAATCTTTGGAGGAACATTTGGAACATTTACATGTTGTTTTTATTGCACTACGTGATGCATGTTTGTTCGGTAACCTTGGGAAGTGCACCTTTTGCTCTGACCGAGTGTCTTTTCTTGGCTATGTTGTTACTCCACAGGGAATTGAAGTTGATAAAGCCAAGATTGAAGATATTGAGAGTTGGCCGCAGCCTAAAACGGTCACACAAGTGAGGAGATTCCTTGGCCTCGCAGGTTTCTATAGGCATTTTGTGAGAGATTTCAGCACCATTGCTGCACCTCTCAATGAGCTTACAAAGAAGGGTGTGCCTTTTGTTTGGGGTACCGCACAGGAAGAAGCCTTCACGGTATTGAAAGATAAGTTGACACATGCTCCTTTACTTCAACTTCCTGATTTCAATAAGACTTTTGAGCTTGAATGTGATGCTACTGGAATTGGATTAGAAGGTGTGTTATTACAAGATGGCAAACATCTTGCATATTGTTCTGAAAAATTGAGTGGGCCTAGTCTGAACTATTCTACTTATGATAAAGAATTATATGCTCTTGTTCGGACATTAGAAACATGGCAACATTATTTATGGCGCAAAGAATTTGTTATACATTCTGATCATGATTCTTTGAAACACATTAAAAGTCAAGCAAAACTGAACCGTAGACATGCTAAATGGGTTGAATTCATTGAGACTTTCCCTTATGTCATTAAACACAAGAAGGGTAAAGAAAATGTTATTGCTGATGCATTGTCTCATCGTTATACTATGCTTTCACAACTTGACTTTAAAATATTTGGTTTGGAGACCATCAAAGATCAATATGTGCATGATGCTAAATTTAAAGATGTATTGCAGAATTATAAAGAAGGGAGAACTTGGAACAAGTTTATCGTTAACGATGGATTTGTGTTTCGTGCTAACAAGCTATGCATTCCAGCTAGCTCCGTTCATCTTTTGTTGTTGCAGGAAGCGCACGGAGGAGGATTAATGGGACACTTTGGCGTGAAGAAGACGGAGGATGTACTTGCTACACATTTCTTTTGGCCAAAGATGAGACGGGATGTTGAGCGCTTTGTTACTCGCCGCTGCACTACATGTCAAAAAGCTAAGTCACGACTCAATCCTCATGGTTTATATATGCCTTTGCCTGTACCTAGTGTTCCATGGGAGGATATATCTATGGACTTTGTTTTGGGTTTACCTCAAACAAAGAAGGGGAGGGATAGCATATTTGTTGTCGTGGATAGATTCTTGAAAATGGCACACTTTATACCATGTCATAAAAGTGATGATGCTGCTAATGTTGCTGATTTGTTCTTTCGTGAAATTATTCGCTTGCATGGTGTGCCAAATACAATTGTTTCAGATCGTGATACTAAATTTCTTAGCCACTTTTGGAGATGTTTATGGGCTAAGTTGGGGACTAAACTGCTTTTTAGTACTACTTGTCACCCCCAAACTGATGGACAAACTAAAGTAGTCAATAGAACATTGTCTACTATGCTTAGGGATGTTTTGAATAATAACAAGAAAATGTGGGAAGAATGCTTGCCTCATATTGAATTTGCTTATAATAATTCGCTGCATTCTACAACTAAGATGTGCCCTTTTCAGATTGTGTGTGGTTTTCTACCTCGTGCACCTATTGATTTGTTGCCTCTTCCATCTTCGGAGAAGGTTAATTTTGATGCTAAACAACATGCTGAATTGATCTTTAAAATGCATGAGTTAACTAAGGAAAACATTGAGTGTATGAATGCTAAATATAAACTTGCTGGAGATTAAGGTAGAAAACATGTTGTCTTTGCACCTGGAGATCTTGTTTGGTTACATTTGCGTAAGGATAGGTTTCCTGATTTGCGCAAATCAAAGCTAATGCCACGTGCTGATGGTCCTTTTAAGGTGCTAGAGAAAATAAATGATAATGCATATAAACTTGAGCTGCCTGCAGATTTTGGGGTTAGTCCCAATTTTAACATTGCAGATTTGAAGCCTTATTTGGGTGAGGAAGATGAGCTTCCGTCGAGGAAGACTTCACTGCAAGAAGGGGAGGATGATGAGGACATCAATACCATTGTTACCACCACAACCCCTACTGCTATACATACTGGACCAATTACTAGAGCTCACGCACGCCAATTAAATTACCAGGTACATTCGTTTCTTGGTAATGATTCTAATGTTCATGAGAATATGATGCTGCCTAAATTGGATACATTTGTCTTGCTTACAAATGAAGGACCTAGCTTGGACAAGAAGGATGAACATTGGAGCGAGATCAAGCATGGTGATGATGGCATGTGCAAGGGAACAAGAACGGAGTTACAAGTGATCATTTCAGGACTTTGAAGCCACCATAATGAGTGCATGAAGCCTTGGATGAAATATACAAGATGCCACTTCATAAATTCCGTCCAGAGGCTATTCTAGGTGCTGCGTCATGATGAGGACATGACTACCTTGGATACGACCAAAAATATTGCATACATGTATATTTGTGAGGCGATTTCTAATGCAAACTATGCAATAATTTATTTATGTCATCCTGGACAAAAATACTTCACACTTTTGTGCCATGTCTAATTGCAGGTGTATGGGGCATTTGTACAATCCACATATGAAGATAAGGGAAAAAGAGAAGTTAGGTGTTGTTCAAAAAGTCCTCTCACGTCACTTTTGGGCCAAGAGAAGATAGAGTCCAAGTTTCTCACGTTCTGGATTCAGATTCGGACTACACAGACATACCTGACTCAAAGGGCCAAGAACTCTTTCATACGGACTCCGAATTGGGTGATTTTTTTTGTTGGAAAGTAGATTTCGTGCTCTTTCCAACCCAATTGGATTCACCTTCAAATTCATCCGGAGCGTTGAGATATCAACGAAACAATCTGATGCTGCAGCAGAATTCAAGTCAAACTACAAGTCCAAAGGTGTTGCATCACCTCCACTTGGGCCCATAAGCCTTGTACGACCTAGGGTTAGTTTTAGGCTGCCTTGGGACGACCTCCCACCACCTTGGCCGCCACCCCTTGCTCCTATATAAGTAGATCCATCTAGTAGCTTTTTCCTTGGGATTTGTTCATTTAAAAGTTAGCCATTGCAACTTCGTGTACTTCGTTTGTGTCCAACGACCAGACCAAGACCGCTTACGGATCCCCACCATTATCAATACTTCATCTATATTCGCAATATTCAGATTGCATTATGATATTCTTGCTTGTTCTTTGATTGCGTGCAGGAATAGACCTTCGTGGTCAGGCTGATCGTGCTTCCAGCATTGTCAGTAACCTCAGAAGATTGGTTTAGCGATTGCTAAGGCGCAACGTCGTGCACGTTTGTAGTCGGATCGTCAAAGTCGACTCCACCAAATCGATAGTGACCATCTCATCGAAAGATCAGGACACCATCGCTTCAATCAAGTGGTATCAGTTTTCAGGTTGCTCAGTGAGAATTTCCAGTTATCCCTAGATTAGATTTATTTTCTTACCTATTGTCCAAAGAAAAAGCCACGAAAAAAAGTTAGATCTCTTCATCCTTGTCCAAGCCAGTCTGAGCCTTTGCAATTTTCTTTTCATTGCTTGCATAGTTGAATTATCGGTTGCATCATCGTGTCGAGTTGTTGGTCTTAGTGTCTAGTCCGTTTAGAGTTTCGAGTTCTGTTCACATTAGTCACGCCACCGTTGCATCGTTATTCCTTCCGCTGTCCACCATCCCATCCATCAATTTCCACCATGTGCTACCGACCGTTCATTATCATAATCATAGTTGAGGTCGTTCACATCTTCGCTTGATCTAATCTGCATCTTATCTAGTGTGAGGAAAAAAAAGGAGTGAAAGAAAAAGAAAAAAGTGTGAGGAAAAAAGAAAAAGAAAAAAACAAAATTCGGATCTATCTAGAGTCAATCTCGTAGCTGAATTTAGATTGGAATCTATTTTGTGCACTGTTCAGTAAAACAGACATATCTTTCTCATACGAAGTCTGTTTTAGCTCCGTGAGTACTCAAATTAAAGCTAGCAACGAGCCGCATCTAAATAGTTGCAGAAGCTTGTTCAATATTTGACACCTCAAAATTGGCTTCTAAATAGGTATTTTTTTCCTCCGAAGTTTGCGAACACAGCTTGTTCCAGTTTTTCAGGTCAGTTTTAGAATTTTTTGACTCCTCATATCAACTCGGAATTGAGTGATTCTTTTTGCGTTTGAAAGCTTGAGTCAATGCCATTCTTGAAAAAAATTATCAGAAAATTGGCACAAACTTTTCCAGAGGAAAGTTGGAGAGAAAGTTGTTGGTATATCCTGCTTAGCAGTTGTTTCACATCATTATCTTTACTGTTATTGTGATCTTCACGTTTATCTTGCTGTCCAGAGCTACTTCATATCCTTTATTGATACTAGTTGTGCTACGTGTGACCTCATTAGTGTTCTAGGCTCGCGTCTCTAGTCCGGTCTAGCCTAGGACCAGCACAGTACCGTGGTTGAGCTTTTATTCAACATTGCATCTCTGAATTGATTATTGCTAATCTTTTGCTACCATATATTTAAGCCTTCCAAGCTCCACATATTTCTACACTGTGTATACGTACGTTCCCCTCGCAATCGCTCTACTCAATTTTCGGAATTATTTGACACCGCTGGTTGCCTGTCACCACCTGCTGCTTGGTAAGAACTTCTAAGATATTGATATTTGCCTTACTGTGAGCGCTTTACCACCACATCCTAGTAGTTCATAGGAAAATTATTCTTGAATTTTGTTTCTTGTTTCTACTAATCATGACAGGTTCCGGAGAAAGAAGTTCTTAGACGACGGAGACATCTTCACCATCACGAGAGGTGGGACAACACACACAAGCACATGGTCAGGTTATATCTTTACCGTCATTTGAGGGTAGATTTAATCCTGCTATTTATCTAGCTTGGGAGCTTGAAGTAGAACAAGTTTTTAGTCACCATGATTTTTCTGAACTTGAGAGAGTACGAGCTGCCACTGGAGCATTTACTGGGTTTTCTTCTGTTTGGTGTAGTGTACATTGTAAGAAAAACATTGATAACCAACCCACAACTTGGAAAGATTTGAAAGCTGTAATGAGACAACAATTTTTCCCTTCTTACTATCGTCGTGAATTGCTTCGCAAATTGGAACAATTAAAACAAGGCAGTAACACTGTTCATGCTTACTACCAAGAGTTCAAATCTTATATGCATCATTGTGACATAGAAGAATCTGAGGATGATTCAATGAATAGATTTTTTTGGTGGTTTGAACCATGATATTCATGCAAGATTTCAGTATATTCCTCATTGCATTGGGTGACTACAACAACTACTATTCCAGTTCATGCTCACCACCATCGGTTGGTTCCTCCACTGTTGCACCTACTAGAGCAGCCACACCTAAGATTGAGAGTGCGACATCATCTCAAGAGTATGGTACATTGTCATCGTCCGTACCTACATCAGCTATGTCTTTGCGACAAGGTAACAGTAAAGGTATTGATGATATAACTTCACATGAGAATGATGCATGCCTAGTTAACTTGAATACATCATGTGTTGAGTTACCTATTGATTTGAGCACAATACCTATTTTAGAGAATCGTGTTACTGTCATGAATGCGTCATGTGATCAAACAACTGAAATACCAACAATTTTGAGTGCACCCATTGAATTAACTGTTGATGCAAAAGAACCAATGTTTAATCATTTTGAGAGGACCTCTAATCTTGGTGATGATTCTGTGTCCAATGTCTTATTGGATGTTTGCTTATTTAAGCATGTTGTACCATGTAAATTTGATGCAAGTAAGGTTTATTCACTAATGTTGGGATGGTTTAATGATGAACATTGTCAACCTTTTGAAATGAATAAGAGCTTCACTTATATGTGCAAACTGAGTTGCAATATTTTCATGCCTTCTACTTCTTGTGATAATATTTTGGCTTAGATTTTATGAACTATGAAAGTTACTCATGTATACATGTGTCATATGTGCAAAAACCAAGGGAAGTTAAAATGGATGGCATATACATATACAACATGTATACCTTGTCTCTTTTGTTAGCCACATTTCAGATTAAGCAACACCGAGGACGGCTTTGTTTTCAAGAAGGGGAGGATGATGAGGACATGACTACCTTGGATACGACCAAAAATATTGCATACATGTATATTTGTGAGGTGATTTCTAATGCGAATTATGCAATAATTTATTTATGTCATCCAGGACAAAAATACTTCACATACTTTTGTGCCATGTCTAATTGCAGGTGTATGGGGCATTTGTACAATCCATATATGAAGATAAGGGAAAAAGAGAAGTTTATGTGTTGTTCAAAAATTCCTCTCACGTCACTTTTGGGCCAAGAGAAGATAGAGTCCAAGTTTCTCATGTTCTGGATTCAGATTCGGACTGCACAGACATACCTGACTCAAACCACCAAGAACTCTTTCATACGGACTTTGAATTGGGTGATTTTTTTGTTGGAAAGTAGATTTCGTGCTTTTTCCAACCCAATTGGATTCACCTTCAAATACATCCGGAGCGTTGAGATATCGACGAAACAATCTGACGCTGTAGCAGAATTCGAGTCAAACTACAAGTCCAAAGGTGTTGCATCACCTCCACTTGGGCCCATGAGCCTTGTACGACCTAGGGTCAGTTTTAGGCTGCATTGGGACGTCCTCCCACCTCCTTGGCTGCCACCCCTTGCTCCTATATAAGTAGATCCATCTAGTAGCTTTTTCCTTGGGATTTGTTTAGTTAAAAGTTATCCATTGCAACTTCGTGTACTTCGTTTGTATCCAACGACCAGACCAAGACCGCTTACGGATCCCCACCATTATCAATACTTCATCTATATTCGCAATATTCAGATTGCATTATGATATTCTTGCTTGTTCTTCGATTGCGTGTAGGAATAGACCTTTGTGGTCAGGCTGATCATGCTTCCAGCATCGTCAGTAACCTCGGGAGATTGGTTTAGTGATTGCTAAGGCGCAACGTCGTGCACGTTTGTAGTCGGATCGTCAAAGTCGGCTCCACCAAATCGATAGTTACCATCTCATCGAAAGATCGGGACACCCTCGCTTCTATCACGTCACCTTATTATTGGGCCAGCCCATGTAATTTCGAAATACTTGTGTATAGGCTATTTTTAGAGTTCGTATGTGTGGGGAAACAAGAGTTAGGGTTGGTTTCGGACCCCTCCTCCAAGGGCCACGAAATTCCCCCCTCTTCTTCCATATATATAGCCCTTAGGGCATCGTTTAGACTTTGGGTTTTGTTTAGATTAAAAGTTCACCATAGCTGCAACTTCGCGTACTTCGTTTGTGTTCAACGACCAGACCAAGATGTCACAGAACCCCACCTTCATTAATAAAGCTTTCCTCTTATATTCACAATATCCAGATTGCAATTTTAGTTTCTTGCTTGTTCTTCATTTGCTTGCAGGAAATAGACCTTCGTGGTCAGGTTGATCGTGCACCGGCGTGGTCAATAACCTCTCGGAGTTGGTTTAGCGATTGCTAAGGCGCGACGTCCTCACACGTTTGTAGTCGGATCGTCAAAGTCTACTCCACCAAAAACGATAGCCACCATCTCATCGAAAGACGGGACACCTTAGCCTCTATCACAAAGCCTATATATTCCGTACCTAGGGTTATGTTTAGGGTCAGCAAAGACATATGTGAGATATTTGAGTGCTTTGCTCCTTCTACCACTCTATTGGAGATCAAGGCCTCTTAGGAGAGGATCCACTTGTGGATTTCAAGACCTCCTCTTGGAGAAGACTATCATCTTCAAGACCTCATCTCTTAGGAGTGGGAAGAACTTTACCTAGTGCTTGTTTCCTTTGATTGTGCTTGTAATGTTGTGGATCTATGTGTTTGCTATTCTAGCGGATGTGTGATTGGGTTTTGTTGGAGAAAATTCCTCTTTGTGTTCTTGGTGTTCATCCTTTTCCCCCTCCAAGTGTGAAAAGATCCATCTTAGGGTTTCACCCTACAACATCTTGGTATCATGAGCAAGGTTGATTCACATCTTGGAGTCCCTACCCCCCCATTTGCTAGCTTGATTTTGTTGTTTTTCGTCTTAATTCAAAAATCTCCACCAAAAATAGCCCCAAAAATTTTCTTGCAATTTGTTGGTTCTTGTAAGATTTGGTTGACTTGATCCACGAATTTGGTGTTTGACAAGTGGATCTACCCCTTACCATCTTTCCCCACCCACCCAACCATCGATTTTGCAAAAATCTATGGATCCGAAGGTGTTCTTGCGCTACCAGAACACCCCGTGCGCACGGGCCATCGGGACCCCATGCACACGGGACCCCGTGCGCACTGGCCATTCAAAGCAGTTCGGCCATCCCAATTTTCCACCATTTTGCATTGTCACCACCACCTTTGACCTTCCGCACTACTTCTCGTGAGTGTTTGAGGAATTGCGGTTCTCAAGTGTCCTAAGGTGTTTCGGCTATTTAGGCGCGATTTGTCTTCATCATCACCGCCACTCATCATTGACTCGGACTCCACTTCGACATCGACCAATACCTCTTCATACCAACCATAAGCAAGGATGGTAACTTTGATGACGCTTTGTTCATACCCTTGCCATTAACTTGATAGCCTCGAGCCTCTTTTGTGTTGCTTACCCATTGAGACTAGCAAGTTGAGAATTGCCGGGCCACGCCTTAGTGCACCTTTAGTGTTACGTCTCTCCCGTGCATATATCTCTTGTTATCTCATTCCGGCTCGCATATCAAGCATTGTGGCATAGTCAAAACAAAAAACAAAAAGCTTTTAAGCAAAAGAAGAGAAGAGAAGAAAAGAGCTTGTAAGCAATCATATTAAGCCTCATACCATAGTTACATCCTCTCGGTTCATACATACTTAACCATACTTGGGATAGTAGACGGTCCGTTTTCTCTCTTAGGTTGGTGCACTAGCGTATCTAGCCCATTAGAGCAATCGAGCTAGCGTCTCTCTAGTATCTGTACAACAAGAACATTACCGTGGTTCCACCTCCTAGAGCTCATTCCTTGGTTGTGCGGATCCCATCTATCTTCCGTGTGTGTGTTCCTAGTGATATCCTTGGGTTTGATCTATTTGTCTTACTTGCGATTTGTGCATCTTTTCAACTTTTTCAACATCTTGACTAACATTTGCTTGAATTATTTGTAGCACTTCCTAACCGAGATCCTCCTTAAGCCTTTTACTTGTAGGTGTGAGAAAACAAAACCCGGTACCAATTCTACTATTATAGCATCATGTGGGATCATACTTGATATACCCACAATCTTCGGAAAAGGTATCTTTGGTATTGTTCTCTCATTTTCCTACTCACCACAACTTCTACATGATGGATAGGCCTTCTTCTTCGGCGAACCCACTATTCGAGGATCAAGATGACGAACGCGACTATGTCACCAAGAATCACTTCTTCATCGCACAACGAGCTCTACATCAAGAGAGTGAAGCTTTGGGTGATCACATCGAGCAACTCGCCACCGACCTACGACAATCGGAAGCAAGACAATGGGACTACCTCGACGCCAAGCTCTCAAAACAAATGGACGAATTCCGCAACATGATCATGAGCCACGCGTCTTCCTCAACCTCTTCACCAAGAGGCGTCACTCAAGTCGCCACTCGTCGTCATATTCTTCTTCCGATGCGGGTCCTCCTCGACGCGATGACATGCAAGACCGCCAAGCGCAAGAAAATCTGTTCCATGGCAATGGCTTACAAGACCGATGATGTAGGGTAGAACCCTAGGGCCCGATCTTTCACAATTGGAGCGGATCCTACGAAGAACATGAGGGAAAACACGAGGGGAACACGAGAGGAATCACTCAATCCAACAAGATTCGATTACACATGTGCTAGATCCTCGAAACACAAAGGGATACACGATCCAAGATCAACAAGGGATGATACAAGTAGCAAGTTCTTCTCCGTGAGGAGGCCTTGAGGGGGTCTTCCCGTGAGGGGTCTTGAATCCGCTTGGGGGATCTTCTCCGAAGAGGCCATGAATTCCAATGGAGAAGTAAACAAGAGGATGAGCAAAGCTCTCACACATAAAATGAGCTAATCCTTTGCTAACCCTAGAAAGAGGGAGGAGGAGGAGTATATATAGTCTAAGTGGACGAAGGGGTACATGGGCCTCGGCCCAACACGCTATCAACATACAGGCGTCGGACGTCCGACAGTCATCTGTCGTCTGTTGGCTCGCGATGGTCCGGACGTCCGGTACTTGTCGGAAGTCCGGCGTTTCGGCTCTGGTCAGGTTGTATCGGTCGTCCGGTCGGGATCGGACGTCCGAGACGTCGGTCGTCCGGAGGCTTCCATACTTCCGATGTTTTGGCTCGGGTATGGTGGTGTCGGTCGTCCGGTGGTGCTCAACCGTCCGGCAGCTAGGAGGCATCGGACGTCTGGTCGGCATCGGTCGTCCGGCCGCTGGAGCGTGCTCTGGCTGGTACTTGTTTGGCTGGCTGATGCTCCAGGCATCGGACGTCCGAAAAGACTCGGTTGTTCGATGGCTGGAGATTTTCTGGCAGCTCCTTCTCTTGGTCCTTGTACTTGGTGTCCTCGCCGTCTTGTCCGTTGGGTGTAGCTGATCTGTGGCTTTCCTCCAAGTACCTGATCACACATAGGGTTTCCGCTTGAGGTAGTATCCATGTCTCATATGTAGAGAGTGGTAGTTCGGAGAGGAGCGAGTTCACCTTATCTTCGATAGCCTTTGCTCGAGCTCTTGTCATTGGTCCAAGTGGTGTCGTGGGACATGTAGGTAGGTCCATGGGGATGACCTTGGGATGCTCCGCATCATCTCCCCCCCTTGGGAAAGATCCGACCTCGGATCGAAAGCCTCATCACGATGGTAGGGAGAGAGATCTTTGACGTTGAAGACGTCGCTCACGTTGTACTTGTCGCGCGGGAGATCGATCTTGTAAGCATTGTTGTTGTAGCGTGCTAGCACCTTGAAGGGTCCGTCAGCTCGAGGTAGAAGCTTGGATTTGCGTTTCGTTTGGGAAGTGGTCCTTGCGAAGGTGTAGCCACACGAGATCTCCAATGTTGAATATCACGGGTTGCTTGTTGATGTTGAGCTTGGTCGCGAGTCGTTGTACTTGGTGCTTGATGGTGTGCCTTGTATCTTCATGCATCTTCTTGAGGTAGTTCACTCGGGCACTCGCGTCCATGTTGATGCGCTCTTGTAGTGGTAGAGGAAGAATGTCCAATGGGGACAACGGGTTGAAACCGTAGACGACCTCGAAGGGGGACTTGCCGGTAGTCGAATGTCTTGCGCGGTTGTAGGCGTACTCGGCGATAGGTAGGCACTCTTCCCACTCCTTGATGTTCATCTTGATCAACACGCGCAGTAGAGTGGAGAGCGTTCGGTTCGTCACCTCCATTTGGCCGTTGGTTTGAGGATGGTATGCCAAAGAGAACAAAAGCTTGATTCCGAGCTTGGCGCATAGAGTCTTCCAAAAGTAGCTCAAGAACTTGACGTCGCAGTTCGAGACAATCGTCTTTGGCACTCCGTGTAGGCGCAAGATTTCCCTACAAAAAAGATTTGCAACATGTGAAGCATCGTCTATCTTGTTGCAAGGAATGAAATGAGCCATCTTGGAGAATCGGTCCACAACAACAAACACGGAATCCTTTCCATTTCTAGTTCGAGGCAAACCAAGCACAAAATCCATGCTAATATCTTCCCATGGGTGATATGAATTGGAAGAGGCATATAAAGACCATAAGATTGAGCTTTGGACTTAGCTTTGCGACATGTTGAGCATCGGTTGGTGAGGCGTGAGACATCACGAAACATCTTGGGCCAAAAATAGTTCTTGGAGAGCGTAGCAAATGTCTTGTCGCGTCCAAAGTGTCCCATTAGTCCTCCTCCATGGGATTCTTACAAAAGTAACAAACGAAGAGAAGACTCAAGAATACATAGTTTATTAGCTCTCATAAGATAACCATCCTTGATGTAATATCGTTCCCAAGATGTATGCGTCAAACATTTGGCATAAGGAATAGCAAAAGTAGGATCATGCGCATACAGGTCTTTTATGTGCTCAAAACCAATGACATTCAATTCAAGTTTAGTAACAAGCATGCATTTGCGAGAAAGCGCATCCGCCACAACATTTTCTTTGCCTTTGATGTACTTGATGACATATGGAAAAGACTCAATGAATTCACTCCACTTAGCATGACGCTTGTTCAACTTAGTTTGACCCTTAAGACACTTAAGCGTTTCATGGTCGGTATGAATGACAAATTCATGGGGGCGAAGATAATGTTCCCACTAATGCAAAACTCGCACTAAAGCATATACCTCTTTGTCTTAGATGGAATAATTGAGTTGCGCTCCGGAAAGTTTCTCGCTAAAGTAAGCAATTAGGCGCTTCTCTTGCGTTAACACACCTCCTATGCCATTACCGCTAGCATTGCAATGAACTTCAAAAGTTTTGTCAAAGTTGGGTAATGCAAGCACGGGAGCATGAGTAAGTGATGAGGACATCAATACCATTGTTACACCAACAGCCCCTGCTGCTATACATACTGGACCAATTACTAGAGCTCGCGCAAGCCAATTGAATTACCAGGTACTTTTGTTTCTTGGTGACAATTCTAATGTTCATGAGAATATGATGCTGCCTAAATTGGATACATTTGTTTTGCTTACAAATGCAGTTTTTAGACCATTTGTAGACTTTTTCGAAAAAAAAAATGTTGCGGAGCAAAAAAAAGAGGGAAAAAAGTGCAAAAAAAGTGAAAAAAAAGAAAAAAAAATTCAGAGTGTGCTCCTCCTTTGTTTACGTGTAGCATTGTGATTTTTGTTAGTGTTCTAGGCTCGTGTCTCTACTACGGTCTAGCCTAGGACCAGCACAGTACCGTCGTTGAGCGTTTATTCAACTTTGCATCTCTGAATTGATTATTGCTGACCCTTTTTGCTACTATATTATATGCCATCCCAGCTCCACATACATCTACATCGTGCGTTTGACTCTCCCTGGTAATCGCTCTATCCAAGCTTTGAGAGTTTTGACTACAACGGTTGCCGATCACCGCCTGCTGCTTGGTAAGAACTGGTAAGACTTTAAGATTCGCTTGACGGATTTGTGACACCCCACCACTTTCTAGTAGTCTCTAGGATCATACTCTTGTGTGTTTCTATTGCTGCTAACCATGGCAGGATCACAAGCCGACGAGATTGACTGGGAGAACATGACAATGAAGGAGCTTCATGATAAATTTCAACAAATGGTGGGTCAACAGGTGGAAGACGTGATGGCCAGTTTTGGAAAGGCCATGGAGAAGATAGATGGCATTGAGAAGGCATTCGAAACAAAGCTCGATAACAAGTTTAATGAATTGCTCGCGCGTCTTCCACAACCACCGCCCGCTGCACCTGTCGCACCTCTACAGCAACAACAACAACATCGTCTTCCAAATCAAGTGGGACGAGCACTGCGCATTCCCCTTGAGCCTGATCAAACTTCTGGTGCCGCTGTACCTACTGTTGATGCTTCTGTTGCTCCTGCTGCTACTACAGAGGTGGAGGACCATTACGAGGATGAGGTTGATCAAAATCAGAACTATGTGCAACCACCAGCACCAACACCACCAGGTCATCCTCATGCATATCATCGCAACGGTAGGGCTGCACCACCACCTGAGGTACGAGATCATGACCATCTTCCTAAACTAAAATTGAATATTCCACCATTTGAGGGTAGATATGTTCCTGATATATATCTTACTTGGGAGTTAGAAACTGAACAACATTTTACATGTTTACAATATCCTGAGGAGAGACGTGTTCCTGCTGCTGTTTGTGCTTTCACTAGTTTTGCAAGTGTTTGGTGGTCTAAACATCGTAGATTATATCCTATTCCAGCTACTTGGGCTGCTTTGAAAACTGCTATGCGTACTCATTGGGTTCCACCATATTATCAACGCGAATTACTTCAAAAATTGCAGCGTTTAAGACAAGGAAAAAATTCTGTAGAAGAATATTGTCAGGAATTACAAACTGGCATGATTAGATGTGGTATTGTTGAGGATAATGAAGCTATGCTTGCATGTTTTATGGGTGGATTAAATAAAGAGATTCAGACCATTCTAGAGTATAAGGAGTATAATAATATCACTCGTTTATTCCATCTTGCTTGCAAAGCTGAACGTGAAGTGCAGGATCGACAGGCATTGGCGCGAACTAATATTTCTGCAGGACGATCTTCATCATGGACACCGCGTGCCTCCTCTACTCCCACACGTCCTACTGCAGCACCACTGACTTCAGCTGCCAATTCCAACCGAGATACAAGAAAACAGGCACCACCACCACCATCTGCCAGGAGTACACCTTCTGGGCCTGCCCAGAGCTCTTCTTCATCTATGGCATCAACAGGGCACACACATGATATTATTTGTCGTCGTTGTAAGGGTAGAGGTCATTATGCGCGAGAATGCCAATCTCCGCGTGTTATGATTGCTACTGAGGATGGTGGGTATGAGTCCGCTAGTGACTATGATGAGGAGACTTTGGCTCTTATTACAAGTGAAGAACACGGTGGAGGTGATTCTAATCATGAGACGCAATACATGGCTCCTGAAGACACTGACAGGTATGAATGTTTAGTTGCTCAACGTGTTTTGAGTGTGCAGGTCACACAAGCTGAGCAAAATCAGAGGCATAATTTGTTCCATACAAAGGGAGTTGTGAAGAAACATTCTATTCGTGTCATCATAGATGGAGGGAGCTGCAACAACTTGGCTAGCATGGAGATGGTGGAGAAGCTATCTCTCACCACAAGACCACATCCACATCCTTACTCTATCCAATGGTTCAACAACAGCGGCAAGGTTAAGGTAACACGTACTATTCATGTGCATTTTAGTATCTCTACATATGCTGATTATGTTGATTGTGATGTGGTACCCATGCAAGCATGTTCCTTATTACTTGGTAGACCATGGCAATTTGATAAAAATTCTGTACACCATGGTAGAAACAATCAGTATACTCTTGTTCATAAGTATAAACATATTACTTTGCTTCCTATGACTCCTTGATAGAGGCGGGGGTGTCCCGATCTTTCGATGAGATGATAACTATCGATTTGGTGGAGTCGACCTTGACGATCCGACTACAAACGTGCACGACGTTGCGCCTTAGCAATAGCTAAACCAATCTCCCGAGGTTACTGACGATGCTGAAAGCACGATCAGCCTGACCACGAAGGTCTATTCCTGCACGCAATCGAAGAACAAGCAAGAATATGATAATGCAATCTAAATATTGCGAATATAGATGAAGTATTGATAATGGTGGGGATCCGAAAGCGGTCTTGGTTTGGTTGTTGGACACAAACGAAGTACACGAAGTTGCAATGGCTAACTTTTAACTAAACAAATCCCAAGGAAAAAGCTACTAGATGGATCTACTTATATAGGAGTAAGGGGTGGCAGCCAAGGAGGTGGGAGGACGTCCCAAGGCAGCCGAAAACTAACCCTAGGTCGTACAAGGCCAATGGGCCCAAGTGGAGGTGATGCAACACCTTTGGACTTGTAGTTTGACTCGGATTCTGCTACAGCATCAGATTGTTTCGACGACAACTCAACGCTCCGGATGAATTTGAAGGTGCAATCAATTGGGTTGGAAAGAGCATGAAATCTACTTTCCAACAAAAAAATAATCACCCAATTTGGAGTCCGTATGAAATAGTTCTTGGCATTTTGAGTCAGGTATGTCTGTGCAGTCCGAATCTGAATCCAGAACGTGAGAGACTTGGACTCTATCTTCTCTTGGCCCAAAAGTGACGTGAGAGGACTTTTTTAACAGCACATAAACTTCTCTTTTTCCCTTATCTTCATATGTGGATTGTACAAATGTCCCATACACCTGCAATTAGACATGGCACAAAAGTTTGTGAAGTATTTTTGTCTTGGATGACATAAATAAATTATTGCATAGTTTGCATTAGAAATCACCTCACAAATATACATGTATGCAATATTTTTGGTCGTATCTAAGGTAGTCATGTCCTCATCATCCTCCCCTTCTTGAAAACAAAGCCGTCCTCGGCGTTTCTTAATCTGAAATGTGGCTAACGAAAAAGACAAGGTGTACATGTTGTATATGTATATGTCATCCATTTTTATTTCCCTTGATTTTTGCACATATGACACATGTATACATGAGTAACTTTCATAGTTCATAAAATGTAAAGCCAAAATATTATCACAAGTATTAGAAGACATGAAAATATTGCAACTCAATTTGCACATATATGTGAAGCTCTTATTCATATCAAAGGATTGACAATGTTCATCATTAAACCATCCCAACATTGGTGAATAAACCTTACTTGCATCAAATTTACATGCTACAACATGCTTAAATAAGCAAACATGCAATAAGTCATTTGACACAAAATCATCACCAAGATTAGAGGTCATATCAAAATGATTAAACATTGTTTCTTTTGCATCAACAGTTAATTCATTGGGTGCACTAAAAATTGTTGGTATTTCAGCTGTTTGATCACATGATGCATTCATGATAGTAACACGATTCTCTAAAATATTCAAATCAATAGGTAACTCAACACATGATGTATTCAAGTTAACTAGGCATGCATCATTCTCATGTGAAAGTGGAAAATCTGTACATTTGTCCTTACCTCTTATGATCAACTCAGATGATGTAGGCACTCTCGGTGGTGATGTGTCACATGGTGGAGATGATGTAGTCCTTGCAACAACGAATGTGGTTGTCATAGTACGTCTAGTAGCTGAAGAAACATCTGTATCAACACTTGGAATGTGCACCTTGCGCTTGTTCTCCTCATGGGCAACACGTCGTTTTATTCTCTGTTCAGCTTTGCAAGCAAGACTAAACAAACTGTTCATAGGATAACACTCTTCATGAATTAGTATCTCCTGAATATCATTGTTTAATCCTCCCCAAAATCTATCCATAAAATCTTCTTCACTTTCTTCAAAAAATGAGTGCAACAAGGTAGTTTGTAAATCATCATAATATTTTGTTACGGTGTCACTACCTTGTTTTAAATGTTGTAATTTTTTAATCATGCCACGAGTATAATGAACATCTACGAATCTATCTCTCATGACATGTTTTAAACCATACCAAGTAGTACGTATATAATCAGGGTTTAACCGACAGTATTCACTCCACCAAACTAAAGCAAAGCTACTGAAAGTACTAACCGCAGCTTGAAATTTTCCATGCTCATCTAAATTATGGGAAGCAAATATAGCATTAATTTCGTACTCCCATTCAATATATAAATCAGGCCTAAAACGACCAGTAAATGGTGGCATGGAAACATTAACCTGATTATGTGCATTCTGATGTTGTTGCTCCTCTTGTGACGGTTGTTGTATTTTCTTAGGTGATGGCAAATCTCCCACGATCGATGAAGCCCAAGAACTAACAACTCCGGAACCTGCCATAGTTAGTAGAAAACAAGAAACAAAATCCAAGAATAATGTTCCTATGAACTACTAGGATGTGGTGGTAAAACGCTCACAGTATAGCAAATATCAATATCTTACAAGTTCTTACCATGCAGCAGGTGGTGACAGGCAACCAGTGGTGTCAAATAACTCCGAAGATTGAGTAAAGCGATTGCCAGGGGAACGTACGTATACACGGTGTAGAAATATGTGGAGCTTGGAAGGCTTAAATATTTGGTAGCAAAAGATTAGCAATAATCAATTCAAAGATGCAATGTTGAATAAACGCTCAACGACGGTACTATGCTGGTCCTAGACTAGACCGGACTAGAGACGCGAGCCTAGAACACTAATGACGTCACGGCGTAGCACAACTAGCATCAATAAAGGATATGAAGTAGCTCTGGACAGTAAGATAAAAGTGAATACCACAATAGCAGTAAAGATAATGATGTGAAATAACTGCCAAGCAGGATATACCAACAACTTTCTCTCCAACTTTCCTCTGGAATTTTTTTTGCCAATTTTCTGATAATTTTTCTCAAGAATGGCACTGACTCAAGCTTTCAAATGCAAAAAGAATCACTCAATTCCGAGTTGATATGAGGAGTCAAAAAATTCTAAAACTGGCCTGAAAAACTGGAACAAGCTGTGTTCACGAACTTCAGAGGGCAAAAAGACCTATTTAGAAGCCGATTTTGAAGCGTCAAATATTGAACTTGCTTCTGCAACTATTTAGATGCGGCTCGTTGCTAGCTTTAATTTGAGTACTCACGAAGCCAAAACGGACTTCGTGTAAGAAAGATACGCCTGTTTTACTGAACAGTGCGCAAAACAGATTCAAATCCGAATTCAGGTACAAGAGTGAGTCTAGATAGATCCGAATTTTGTGTTTTTTTTCTTCTCTCTTTTTTTCTCTCACTTTTTTTCTTTTTTTTCTGACTTTTTTTTCTCTCTTTCCAAAACAAACTAGATAAGATGCAGATTGGATCAAGCGAAGATATGAACGGCGTCAACTATAATTATGACAATAAACGGTGGGTAGCACATAGTGGAAATTGATGGATGGGAGGTGGTGGATAGCGGAAGGAATAATGATGCAGCGGTGGCGTGACTAATGTGAACAGAACTCGAAACTCTAAACGAACTAGACACTAAGACCAGCAACTCGACATGACGATGCAACCGATAATTCAACTATACAAGCACTGAAAAAAATTGTGAAGGCTCAGACTGGCTTGGATAAAGGATGAATAGATCTAACTTTTTTTGTGGCTTTTTCTTTGGATAATAGGTAAGAAAATAAATCTAATCTAGGGATAACTGGAAATTCTCACCAAGCAACCTGAAAACTGATACCACTTGATAGAGGTGGGGGTGTCCCGATCTTTCGATGAGATGATAACTATCGATTTGGTGGAGTCGACCTTGACGATCCGACTACAAACGTGCACGATGTTGCGCCTTAGCAATCGCTAAACCAATCTCCCGAGGTTACTGATGATGCTGAAAGCACGATCAGCCTGACCACAAAGGTCTATTCCTGCACGCAATCGAAGAACAAGCAAGAATATGATAATGCAATCTGAATATTGCGAATATAGATGAAGTATTGATAATGGTGGGGATCCGAAAGCGGTCTTGGTTTGGTCGTTGGACACAAACGAAGTACACGAAGTTGCAATGGCTAACTTTTAACTAAACAAATCCCAAGGAAAAAGCTACTAGATGGATCTACTTATATAGGAGTCAGGGATGGCAGCCAAGGAGGTGGGAGGACGTCCCAAGGCAGCCTAAAACTAACCCTAGGTTGTACAAGGCCAATGGGCCCAAGTGGAGGTGATGCAACACCTTTGGACTTGTAGTTTGACTCGGATTCTGCTACAGCGTCAGATTGTTTCGACGACAACTCAACGCTCCGGATGAATTTGAAGGTGAAATCAATTGGGTTGGAAAGAGCATGAAATCTACTTTCCAACAAATAAAGAATCACCCAATTCGGAGTCCGTATTAAATAGTTCTTGGCATTTTGAGTCAGGTATGTCTGTGCAGTCCGAATCTGAATCCAGAACATGAGAGACTTGGACTCTATCTTCTCTTGGCCCAAAAGTGACGTGAGAGGATTTTTTGAACAGCACATAAACTTCTCTTTTTCCCTTATCTTCATATGTGGATTGTACAAATGTCCCATACACCTGCAATTAGACATGGCACAAAAGTTTGTGAAGTATTTTTGTCTTGGATGACATAAATGAATTATTGCATAGTTTGCATTAGAAATCACCTCACAAATATACATGTATGCAATATTTTTGGTCGTATCCAAGGTAGTCATGTCCTCATCACTCCTGATTCTATTTTGAAAGATGGTATTAATAGAGCTAGTAAAGCAAAACATGAGAAAAAAAAGAGTGAAAATCAGATTGTGGCAAAAGAATTTGAGCAATAAATGAAGCCTAATAATAAACCATCTAGTGTTGCTTCTGAAATTAAATTGAAAAGTGCATGTTTACTTGCCACCAAATCTGATATTGATGAGCTAGATTTAAGCAAATCTGTTTGCTATGCTTTTCTGTGTAAAGAGGCATTATTTTCATTCGAGGACGTGCCTTCCTCTTTGCCTCCAGCTGTCACTAACATTTTGCAGGAGTTCGCTGACGTCTTTCCACAAGACGTGCCACCGGGATTACCACCTATTCGCGGGATTGAGCACCAGATTGACTTAATTCCCGGTGCTTCGCTGCCAAACTGTGTGCCATACCATATCAATCCAGAGGAGACGAAGGAGATTATGCGTCAAGTACAGGAGCTGCTCGACAAAGGTTACATACGTGAATCTCTTAGTCCTTGTGCTGTTCCTATTATACTAGTGCCAAAAAAGGATGGTACGTCGAGTATGTGTGTTGATTGTAGAGGCATTAATAATATTACTATTCGTTATTGTCATCCTATTCCTAGGCTAGATGATATGCTTGATGAATTGAGTGGCTCTACAATATTCTCCAAAGTTGATTTGCGTAGTGGATACCATCAAATTCGTATGAAATTGGGAGATGAATGGGAAACAACATTTAAAACTAAGTTTGGATTATATGAGTGGTTAGTCATGCCTTTTGGGTTAACTAATGCACCTAGTACTTTCATGAGATTAATGAATGAAGTTTTGCGTGCTTTTATTGGACGATTTGTGGTAGTTTACTTTGATGATATATTGATTTATAGAAGATCTTTGGAGGAACATTTGGAACATTTACGTGTTATTTTTATTGCTCACGTGATGCACGTTTGTTTGGTAACCTTGGGAAGTGCACCTTTTGCACCGATCGAGTATCTTTTCTTGGCTATGTTGTTACTCCATAGGGTATTGAAGTTGATAAAGCCAAGATTGGAGCTATTGAGAGTTGGCCGCAGCCCAAAACGGTCACCCAAGTGAGGAGTTTTCTTGGCCTTGCTGGTTTCTATAGGCGTTTTGTGAGAGATTTCAGCACCATTGCTGCACCTCTCAATGAGCTTACAAAGAAGGGTGTGCCTTTTGTTTTGGGTACCGCACAGGAAGAAGCCTTCACAGTATTGAAAGATAAGTTGACACATGCTCCTTTACTCCAACTTCCTTATTTTAATAAGACTTTTGAGCTTGAATGTGATGCTAGTGGAATTGGATTAGGAGGTGTGTTATTACAAGATGGTAAACCTGTTGCATACTTTTCTGAAAAATTGAGTGGGCCTAGTCTGAACTATTCTACTTATGTTAAAGAATTATATGCTCTTGTTCGGACTTTAGAAACATGGCAACATTATTTTGGCCCAAAGAATTTGTTATACATTCTGATCATGAATCTTTGAAACATATTAAAAGTCAAGCAAAACTGAACCGTAGACATGCTAAATGGGTTGAATTCATTGAGACTTTTCCTTATGTCATAAAAAACAAGAAGGGTAAAGAAAATGTTATTGCTAATGCATTGTCTCGTCGTTATACTATGCTTTCACAACTTGACTTTAAAATATTTGGTTTGGAGACCATCAAAGATCAATATGTGCATGATGTTGATTTTAAAGATGTAATGCAGAATTGTAAAGAAGGAAGAACATGGAACAAATTCGTCTTGAATGATGGATTTGTGTTCCGTGCTAACAAGCTAAGCATTCCAGCTAGCTCCGTTCGTCTTTTGTTGTTGCAGGAGGCGCATGGAGGAGGATTAATGGGACACTTCGGCGTGAAGAAGACGGAGGATGTACTCACTACACATTTCTTTTGGCCAAAGATGAGACGGGATGTTGAGCGTTTTGTTGCTCGCTGCACTACATGTCAAAAAGCTAAGTCACGACTCAATCCTCATGGTTTATATATGCCTTTGCCTGTACCTAGTGTTCCTTGGGAGGATATATCTATGGATTTTGTTTTAGAATTACCTCGAACAAAGAAGGGGAGGGATAGCATATTTGTTGTCGTCGATAGATTTTTGAAAATGGCACACTTTATACCATGTCATAAAAGCGATGATGCTACTAATGTTGCTGATTTGTTCTTTCGTGAAATTATTCGCTTGGATGGTGTGCCAAATATTATTGTTTCAGATCGTGATACTAAATTTCTTAGCCACTTTTGGAGATGTTTATGGGCTAAGTTGGGGACTAAATTGTTTTTTAGTACTGCTTGTCACCCCCAAACTGATGGACAAACTGAAGTAGTCAATAGAACTTTGTCTACTATGCTTAGGGCTGTTTTGAAGAATAATAAGAAAATTTGGGAAGAATGCTTGCCTCATATTGAATTTTCTTATAATCGTTCATTGCATTCTACTACTAAGATGTGCCCTTTTGAGATTGCGTATGGTTTTCTACCTCGTGCGCCTATTGATTTATTGCCTCTTCCATCTTCGGAGAAGGTAAATTTTGATGCTAAACAACATGCTGAATTGATCTAAAAAAATGCAGGAGTTACCTAAGGAAAACATTGAGCGTATGAATGCTAAATATAAACTTGCTGGAGATAAAGGTAGAAAACATGTTGTCTTTGCACCTGGAGATCATGTTTGGTTACATTTGCGTAAGGATAGGTTTCCTGATTTGCGCAAATCAAAGCTAATGCCACGTGCTGATGGTCCTTTTAAGGTGTTAGAGAAAATAAATGATAATGCATACAAACTTGAGCTGCATGCAGATTTTGGGGTTAGTCCCACTTTTAACATTGCAGATTTGAAGCCTTATTTGGGTGAGGAAGATGAGCTTCTGTCGAGGATGACTTCATTTCAAGAAGGGGAGAATGATGAGGACATCAATACCATTGTTACACCCACAGCCGCTGCTGCTATACATACTGGACAAATTACTAGAGCTCGCGCACGCCAATTGAATTACCAGGTACTTTCGTTTCTTGGTGACAATTCTAATGTTCATGAGAATATGATGCTGCCTAAATTGGATACATTTGTATTGTTTACTAATGAAGGGCCTAGCATGGACAAGAGGGATGAACACTGAGTAGGATCAAGCATGGAGATGAAGGCGCGCGCGAAGGGGTCCAGAATGGCGTTTCTAGTGCATATTTGAGCACTTTGAAGCCTCCGTGATGACCTACAAGGACATGGACAAAATATACAAGATGCCCCTTCATAAATTTCATCCATAGCTTATTTTAGGTGCTGCGCCACCTTATTTTTGGGCTAGGCCCATGTAATTTCGAAATACTTAAGTATAGGCTGTTTTTTAGAGTCCGAATGTGTGGGGAAACAAAGTTAGGGTTGGTTTCGGACCCCTCCTACAAGGGGCCACGAAATTCCCCCTTACTTCTCCATATATACAGCCCTTAGGGAGTCGTTTATACTTTGGGTTTTGTTTAGATTAAAAGTTCGCCATAGCTGCAACTTCGCGTACTTCGTTTGTGTTCAACGACCAGACCAAGACGTCACAGAACCCCACCTTGATCAATAAAGCTTTCATCTTTTATTCGCAATATCCAGATTGCAATTTTAGTTTCTTGCTTGTTCTTCGTTTGCTTGCAGGAAATAGACCTTCGTGGTCAGGTTGATCGTGCTCCGGCGTGGTCAATAACCTCTCGGAGTTGGTTTAGCGATTGCTAAGGCGCGAGGTCCTCGCACGTTCATAGTCGGATTGTCAAAGTCTACTCCACCAAAAACGATAGCCACCATCTCATCAAAAGACGGGACACCTTTGCCTCTATCAGTAAGCATATTCTTAAGTTCGTTAAATGCGGTATCTTGAGATGGTCTCCAAACAAAGGGTGCATTCTTCTTACTCAAAGCATGTAAAGGGGATGCAATGGTGCTAAAATCCTTAACAAATCTACGGTAGAAACCGGCTAATCCAAGGAAACTACGCACTTGTTGCAAGTTGGTTGGTTGTGGCCAAGTTTTAATAGCATTGATCTTAGATTCATCTACATGCACACCCTTAGAAGAGACTACAAAACCCAAGAAAACAAGTTTATCAACACCAAAAAGGCATTTGTCCATATTAGCATAAAGGCGCTCTTTTCTAAGAGTTTGTACAACGGTTCTAAGATGGGTGACATGAGCTTTGAGAGATTTGCTAAAAACAAGGATATCGTCAAAGTAGACCACAACAAATACGCCAATGTAGGGACGAAGAACAAAATGCATAACTCGCATGAAAGTACCGGGTGCTTCGGATAAGCCCATTGGCATAACAAGCCATTCATATAAGACAAATTTGGTCTTAAATGCGGTTTTCCATTCGTCACCTTCTTATATGCGGATTTGGTAATAGCGACTTTTAAGATCAATTTTAGATAAAATAGTGGCGCCGCTAAGCTCATCTAGCATGTCGTCTAAGTGTGGAATGGGGTAGCGATATCTAACCATGATAGCATTGATAGGACGACAATCGGAACACATGCGATATGTACCATCTTTCTTGGGAACAAGGATTACCGGTACGTCACGTGGACTCAAGCTTTCGTGCACGTGGCCGTTGTCGATGAGTTGTTGTACTTGCCATTGGATCTCCTTGGTTTTGATGAGGACATCAATACCATTGTTACACCCACAGCCCCTGCTGCTATACATACTGGACCAATTACTAGAGCTCGCGCACGCCAATTAAATTATCAGGTACTTTCGTTTCTTGGTAATGATTCTAATGTTCATGAGAATATGATGCTGCCTAAATTGGATACATTTGTTTTGCTTACAAATGAAGGGCCTAGCTTGGACAAGAAAGAGGAACCTTGGAGCAAGTTCAAGCATGGAGATGATGGCATGCGCAAGGGGAACAAGAACGGAGTTACAAGTGATGATTTCAGGACTTTGAAGCCACCATAAGGAGTGCAGGAACCTTGGATGAAATATACAAGATGCCACTTCATAAATTTCGTCCAGAGGCTATTATAGGTGCTGCGTCACCTTATTATTGGGCCAGGCCCATGTAATTTCGAAATACTTGAGTATAGGCTATTTTTAGAGTCCGTATGTGTGGGGAAACAAGAGATAGGGTTGGTTTCGGACCCCTCCTTCAAGGGCCACGAAATCCCCCCCCCCCTTCCTCCATATATACAGCCCTTAGGGCACCGTTTAGACTTTGGGGTTTTGTTTAGATTAAAAGTTCGCCATAGCTGCAACTTCGCGTACTTCGTTTGTGTTCAACGACCAAACCAAGACGTCAGAGAACCCCACCTCGATCAATAAAGCTTTCATCTTATATTCGCAATATCCAGATTGCAAATCTTAGTTTCTTGCTTGTTCTTCGTTTGCTTGCAGGAGATAGACCCTCGGGGTCAGGTTGATTGTGCTCCGGCGTGGTCAATAACCTCTCGGAGTTGGTTTAGCGATTGCTAAGGCGCGACGTCCTCGCACGTTCGTAGTCGGATCGTCAAAGTCTACTCCACCAAAAACGATAGATATCATCTCATCGAAAGATCGGGACACCCTCGCCTCTATCAAGTGGTATCAGATTCCCAGGTTGCTCGGTGAGATTTACAGTTTTTCGTAGTTTAGATCGAGTCTGTTCTTCATACCTACAGTCCAGGAAAAAGCCAAAAAAAAATTTAGGGTTAGTTCATCATATCCGAACCAATCTGAGCCTTTGCATAATCTTTTTAGGGTTTTTGCTTTGTTGAATTTGCGGTTGCATCGTCGTGTCAAGTTGGTGGTCTTAGCGTCTAGTTCTTTAGAGTTTCGAGTTCTGTTCACAAGTTGTCACGCCGCCGCCGCACCATCATCATCGCCCCTACCATATACCACCACAGCTTATCTGCTATTTCTCTGAGTCCATATACCACCACCGATCCGAGTCCATATACCACCACCGATCCGAGTCCATATACCACCACCAATCCGAGCCCACATATACTACCGTCATATACCATCACCAGTCCGAGTTCCACCAGATTCATCTCTGCCACCAGTCCTAGTCCGAGTCCAGTATTTATTCCTTTATTTTAGAGTTCCAGATCACGCGATACTACGAGTCGTGAACAAGTCGGATTCCCCAATTTTCGTGCTACCCGCAGAAGAAAAATAGTTCCAGTTTTTTAAAAAAAAAACTAAGTCTGGAAAATTCTGGCTAGGCAGTTTTTAGACCATTTGTAGACTTTTTCGAAAAAAAATTGTTGCGGAGCAAAAAAAAAAAATTCAGAGTGTGCTCCTCCCTTGTTTACGTGCAGCGCCGTGATTTTTGTTAGTGTTCTAGGCTCGCGTCTCTAGCACGGTCTAGCCTAGGACCAGCACAGTACCGTCGTTGAGAGTTTATTCAACATTGCATCTCTGAATTGATTATTGCTGACCCTTTTTGCTACCATATCATAAGCCTTCCCAGCTCCACATACATCTACATCGTGTGTTTGACACCACCTGGCAATCGCTCTGTCCAAGCTCTGAGAGTTTTGACTACAAGGTTGCCAATCACCACCTGCTGCTGGGTAAGAACTGGTAAGAATTTGAGATTTGCTTGACGGATTTGTGACACCACACCACACCACCACCACTTTCTTGTAGTCTGTAGGATCATATTCTTGTGTGTTTCTATTGCTGCTAACCATGGCAGGATCACAAGCCGACGAGATTGACTGGGAGAACATGACGAACAAGGAGTTGCATGATAAATTTCAGCAAATGATGAGTGGCCAGGTGGGAGATGTGCTAAACAGATTTGAAGAGGCCATGGAGAAGATAGATGGCATGGAGAAGTCGTTCGAGACAAAGCTGGATAACAAGTTTAATGAATTGCTCACGCGTCTTCCCCAACCACCACCGGCTGCACCTGTCGCACCTCTGCAACGACAACAACAACGCCCCCTTCCAAATCAGTTCGGACGAGCGAAGCGTGTTCCTCTTGAGGATGGCCAAACTTCTGGTGCTGCTGTACCTACTGTTGATGCTTCTTTGGCTCCTGCTCCTGCTGCTGCTGGTGCCGAGGAGGAGGATGAGTACGCGGGCGATTATGAGGATGAGTTTGATCAAAATCATAACTACGTGCAACCACCAGCACCAGGTCGTCCACATGCAAATAATCGCAATGGTAGGCCTGCACCACCACTTCAGGTACGAGATCATGACCATCTTCCTAAATTAAAATTGAATATTCCACCATTCGAGGGTAGATATGTTCCTGATATATATCTTACTTGGGAGTTAGAAACTGAACAACGTTTTACATGTTTACAATATCCCGAGGAACGACGTGTTGCTGCTGCTGTTTGTGCTTTCACTAGTTTTGCATGTGTATGGTGGTCTGAACATTGTAGATTATATCATGTTCCAGCTACGTGGGCTGCTTTGAAAACTGCTATGTGTACTCGTTGGGTTCCACCATATTATCAACATGAATTACTTCAAAAATTGCAGCGCTTAAGACAAGGAAAAAATTCTGTAGAAGAATATTATCAGGAATTACAAACTGGCATGATTAGATGTGGTATTGTTGAGGAGAATGAAGCTATGCTTGCACGTTTCAAGGGTGGATTAAATAGAGAGATTCAGACCATTCTAGAGTATAAGGAGTATAATAATATCACTCGTTTATTCCATCTTGCTTGTAAAGCTGAACGTGAAGTGCAGGATCGACAGGCATTGGCGCGAACTAATTTTTCTGCAGGTCGATCTTCATCATGGACACCACGTGCCTCCTCTACTCCCACACGTCCTACTGCGGCACCACTGACTTCAGCCGCCAATTCCAACCGAGATACAAGAAAACAGGCACCACCACCACCATCTGCCAAGAGTACACCTTCTGGGCCTGCCCAGAGCTCTTCTTCATCTATGGCATCAACAGGGCACACACATGATATTATTTGTCGTCGTTGTAAGGGAAGAGGTCATTATGCGAGAGAATGCCAATCTCCGCGTGTTATGATTGCTACTGAGGATGGTGGGTATGAGTCTGCTAGTGATTATGATGAGGAGACTTTGGCTCTTATTACAAGTGAAGAACACGGTGGAGATGATTCTGATCATGAGACGCAATACATGGCTCCTGAAGACGCTCACAGGTATGAATGTTTAGTTGCTCAACGTGTTTTGAGTGTGCAGGTCACACAAGCTGAGCAAAATCAGAGGCATAATTTGTTCCATACAAAGGGAGTTGTGAAGGAACGTTCTGTTCGCGTCATCATAGATGGAGGGAGTTGCAACAACTTGGCTAGCATGGAGATGGTGGAGAAGCTATCTCTCACCACAAGACCACATCCACATCCTTACTATATCCAATGGTTCAACAACAGCGGCAAGGTTAAGGTAACACGTACTGTTCGTGTGCATTTTAGTATCTCTACATATGTTGATTATGTTGATTATGATGTGGTACCCATGCAAGCATGTTCATTATTACTTGGTAGACCATGGCAATTTGATAAAAATTATGTACACCATGGTAGAAACAATCAGTATACTCTTGTTCATAAGGATAAACATATTACTTTGCTTCCTATGACTCCTGATTCTATTTTGAAAGATGATATTAATAGAGCTAGTAAAGCAAAGCAGGAGAAAAATAAGAGTGAAAATCAGATTGTGGCAAAAGAATTTGAGCAACAAATGAAGCCTAATAATAAACCATCTAGTGTTGCTTCTGAAATTAAATTGAAAAGTGCATGCTTACTTGCCACCAAATCTGATATTGATGAGCTAGATTTCAGCAATTCTGTTTGCTATGCTTTTGTGTGCAAAGAGGCGTTATTTTCATTCGAGGACGTGCCTTCCTCTTTGCCTCCTGCGGTCACTAACATTTTGCAGGAGTTCGCTGACGTCTTTCCACAAGACGTGCCACCGGGATTACCACCTATTCGCGGGATTGAGCATCAGATTGACTTAATTCCCGGTGCTTCGTTGCCAAACCGTGCGCCATACCGTACCAATCCAGAGGAGACGAAGGAGATTATGCGTCAAGTACAGGAGCTGCTCGACAAAGGTTATATATGCGAATCTCTTAGTCCTTGTGTTGTTCCTATTATACTAGTGCCAAAAAAGGATGGTATGTCGCGTATGTGTGTTGATTGTAGAGGCATTAATAATATTACTATTCGTTATCGTCATCCTATTCCTAGGCTAGATGATATGCTTGATGAATTGAGTGGCTCTACAATATTCTCCAAAGTTGATTTGCGTAGTGGATACCATCAAATTCGTATGAAATTGGGAGATGAATGGAAAACAGCATTTAAAACTAAGTTCGGTTTATATGAGTGGTTAGTCATGCCTTTTGGGTTAACTAATGCACCTAGTACTTTCATGAGATTAATGAACAAAGTTTTACGTGCTTTCATTGGACGATTTGTGGTAGTTTACTTTGATGATATATTGATTTATAGCAGATCTTTGGAGGAACATTTGGAACATTTACGTGTTGTTTTTATTGCTCTACGTGATGCATGTTTGTTTGGTAACCTTGGGAAGTGCACCTTTTGCACCGACCGAGTATCTTTTCTTGGCTATGTTGTTACTCCACAGGGAATTGAAGTTGATAAAGCCAAGATTGAAGCTATTGAGAGTTGGCCGCAGCCCAAAACGGTCACACAAGTGAGGAGTTTCCTTGGCCTCGCTGGTTTCTATAGGCGTTTTGTGACAGATTTCAGTACCATTGCTGCACCTCTCAACGAGCTTACAAAGAAGGATGTGCCTTTTGTTTGGGGTACCGCACAGGAAGAAGCCTTCACGGTGTTGAAAGATAAGTTAACACATGCTCCTTTACTCCAACTTCCTGATTTTAATAAGACTTTTGAGCTTGAATGTGATGCTAGTGGAATTGGATTAGGAGGTGTGTTATTACAAGATGGCAAACCTGTTGCATACTTTTCTGAAAAATTGAGTGGGCCTAGTCTGAATTACTCTACTTATGATAAGGAATTATATGCTCTTGTTCGGACTTTGGAAACATGGCAACATTATTTATGGCCCAAAGAATTTGTTATTCATTCTGATCATGAATCTTTGAAACATATTAAAAGTCAAGCCAAACTGAAACGTAGACATGCTAAATGGGTTGAATTCATTGAGACTTTCCCTTATGTCATTAAACACAAGAAGGGTAAAGAAAATGTTATTGCTGATGCATTGTCTCGTCGTTATACTATGCTTTCACAACTTGACTTTAAAATATTTGGTTTGGAGACCATCAAAGATCAATATGTGCATGATGCTGAATTTAAAGATGTATTGCAGAATTGTAAAGAAGGGAGAACATGGAACAAGTTCGTCGTTAACGATGGATTTGTGTTTCGTGCTAACAAGCTATGCATTCCAGCTAGCTCCGTTCGTCTTTTGTTGTTGCAGGAGGCGCATGAAGGAGGATTAATGGGACACTTTGGCGTAAAGAAGACGGAGGATGTACTTGCTACACATTTCTTTTGGCCAAAGATGAGACGGGATGTTGAGCGCTTTGTTGCTCGCTGCACTACATGTCAAAAAGCTAAGTCACGACTCAATCCTCATGGTTTATATATGCCTTTGCCTGTACCTAGTGTTCCATGGGAGGATATATCTATGGACTTTGTTTTGGGTTTACCTCGAACAAGAAGGGGAGGGATAGCATATTTGTTGTCGTGGATAGGTTCTCGAAAATGGCACACTTTATACCATGTCATAAAAGCGATGATGCTGCTAATGTTGCTGATTTGTTCTATCGTGAAATTATTCGCTTGCATGGTGTGCCAAATACTATTGTTTCAGATCGTGATACCAAATTTCTTAGCCACTTTTGGAGATGTTTATGGGCTAAGTTGGGGACTAAACTGCTTTTTAGAACTACTTGTCACCCCCAAACTGATGGACAAACTGAAGTAGTCAATAGAACTTTGTCTACTATGCTTAGGGCTGTTTTGAAGAATAACAAGAAAATGTGGGAAGAATGCTTGCCTCATATTGAATTTGCTTATAATCGTTCGTTGCATTCTACTACTAAGATGTGCCCTTTTGAAATTGTATATGGTTTCCTACCTCGTGCACCTATTGATTTGTTGCCTCTTCCATCTTCGGAGAAGGTTAATTTTGATGCTAAACAACATGCTGAATTGATCGTAAAAATGCATGAGTTAACTAAGGAGAACATTGAGCGTATGAATGCTAAATATAAACTTGCTGGAGATAAGGGTAGAAAACATGTTGTGTTTGCACCTGGAGATCTTGTTTGGTTACATTTGCGTAAGGATAGATTTCCTGATTTGCGCAAATCAAAGCTAATGCCACGTGCTGATGGTCCTTTTAAGGTGTTAGAGAAAATAAATGATAATGCATATAAACTTGAGCTGCCTGCAGATTTTGGGGTTAGTCCCACTTTTAACATTGCAGATTTGAAGCCTTGTTTGGGTGAGGAAGGTGAGCTTCCGTCGAGGACGACTTCATTTCAAGAAGGGGAGGATGATGAGGACATCAATACCATTGTTACACCCACAGCCCCTGCTGCTATACATACTGGACCAATTACTAGAGCTCGCGCACGCCAATTAAATTATCAGGTACTTTCGTTTCTTGGTAATGATTCTAATGTTCATGAGAATATGATGCTGCCTAAATTGGATACATTTGTTTTGCTTACAAATGAAGGGCCTAGCTTGGACAAGAAAGAGGAACCTTGGAGCAAGTTCAAGCATGGAGATGATGGCATGCGCAAGGGGAACAAGAACGGAGTTACAAGTGATGATTTCAGGACTTTGAAGCCACCATAAGGAGTGCAGGAAGCCTTGGACGAAATATACAAGATGCCACTTCATAAATTTCGTCCAGAGGCTATTATAGGTGCTGCGTCACCTTATTATTGGGCCAGGCCCATGTAATTTCGAAATACTTGAGTATAGGCTATTTTTAGAGTCCGTATGTGTGGGGAAACAAGAGATAGGGTTGGTTTCGGACCCCTCCTTCAAGGGCCACGAAATCCCCCCCCCCCTCTTGCTCCATATATACAGCCCTTAGGGCACCGTTTAGACTTTGGGGTTTTGTTTGGATTAAAAGTTCGCCATAGCTGCAACTTCGCGTACTTCGTTTGTGTTCAACGACCAGACCAAGACGTCACAGAACCCCACCTCGATCAATAAAGCTTTCATCTTATATTCGCAATATCCAGATTGCAAATCTTAGTTTCTTGCTTGTTCTTCGTTTGCTTGCAGGAGATAGACCCTCGGGGTCAGGTTGATTGTGCTCCGGCGTGGTCAATAACCTCTCGGAGTTGGTTTAGCGATTGCTAAGGCGCGACGTCCTCGCACGTTCGTAGTCGGATCGTCAAAGTCTACTCCACCAAAAATGATAGATATCATCTCATCGAAAGATCGGGACACCCTCGCCTCTATCAGGTTTCCTCGGGGTTGACGCGGTAGGGAGCCTTGTTAGGAAGAGGTGCTCCGGGGATGAGGTCGATTCGGTGTTCGATGCCTCGAAGAGGAGGTAGACCCGGAGGTAGCTCGTCGGGGAATACATCTTGGAATTCCTTCAAAAGAGAAGATAACACTAGAGGTAGATTGTGAGAGGTGTTAGTTTTTGGTGCCTCGTCCTTGCACAATAGGACATAGTGCATAACACTTGATGGGTTCTCACACACTTCTCGCATCTCACTTTTGGTGGCAAATAGCACTAATTTTTTCTTGTTGCTCATCATGGAGGCACTCGATTTGGGCTTGTGGCACTCACTCTCTTTGTGGTGGCTCGCTCTCTCACTATTCTCTCCACGATGGGTGTTTGCTTGCTTGTCGGCGATCACTTGACTTGGTGACATAGGTCGTAGCACGTACTCCTTCCCTTTCATCTTGAAGCTATAGTGACTGGTACGCCCGTTGTGGATGACGCCTCGGTCAAATTGCCATGGTCGTCCAAGAAGGAGGTGGAAAACAGACATAGGAACGACATCACATTCCAACGTGTCTTCATATGCTCCTATCTTGAAGGAAACTTGCACCATATGTTCCACTTGAATAGTGCCGGAGTCGCTTAGCCATTGGACCTTGTAGGGGTGGGGATGCTTCATCTTGACCAATTGGAGCTTGGAGCATAGTTCTTCACTTGCCAAGTTATGGCAACTCCCTCCATCGATGATGACCTTGACGGACCTTCCATTGATGCCGGCCTTGGTATGGAAGATATGGCATCGTTGGTCTTCTTCTTGTTGATGTTGAAGTGTCAAGACCTTGGAGACAACAAGAGCGGGGCTCGAATCTTCATCACAAAAGACTTGATCATCTTCATCGTCGTTCACTTGCCGGTGCAAGGCCACTTGTGCAATGGTGTCCATTTCCTCTTCACTCATGGAGTCATAGGTTCCGTCGTTGTTGAGGATCATGGTGCGCTTGTTGGTACATTCAAAGGACTTGTGGCCGCGGCCGCCGCATGTGAAGCACTTGATTGAACTTGTCTTGTCTCATCGGTTGGAGTAGATGTTGATGAAGCTCTTGGCTTGAAGTTGCTTGTAGTAGGAGGACGACTTGAAGATGTCGAAGTTTTCTTATAACTTGACTTGTCGCCGTTGCTTGTAGAAGGTTTGGTTGAGGTAGAAGTTATTGGATTCGTTGAAGCTTGGTTGTTGGAGCCGTAGTTCTTGGAAGAGTACTTGGCATACTTGAAGTCATCTTGCACTTGACGTTCCACCTTGGTAGCTTGGTGCACTAGCTCGATGAGGTTCGAGTACGGTTGGAAATCCGCAATCTTCTTGATAGGATGGTTGAGTCCATTCAAGGAACGTGCCATAGTTTGCTCATCATCTTCCGCGACATTGGCTCGAATCATGGCAATCTCCATTTCCTTGTAGTACTCTTCAACGCTCTTGGTTCCTTGCTTGAGTAGTTGGAGTTTCTTGAAGTGGTCGCGGTTGTAATAGGTTGGCACAAAACGCGCTCTCATGACATCCTTCATTTGAGCCCATGTTGTGATGGGTGGTTCACCTTTTGCTCCACGACGCTCGATGACTTGTTCCCACCAAATGAGGACGTAGTCTTGTAACTCAAGGGATGCCATAGCGATCTTCTTTTCTTCCTCATAGTTGTGCAAACGAAAGATCTTGTCGACCTTCAATGCCCATGAAAGGTACTCTTCGGGATCATTGCTTCCGTTGAACTTGGGCATGGTGAACTTGAGCTTGCCATAGCATTGCTCTTCATTGTGTTGTGGTCGAGGGTGATGACGCCCTTGACGTGGAGGATTGTCAACCTCAAGTTGGTCTTGGCATGGAGGATTCCCAATGTTTTCTTGCTCTTGGCGAACTTGGGGTTCTTGTCGAGGAGCTTGTGGAACTTGTCGGTGTACTCGTGCATGATAGTTCTTCTCTTGGACTTCCTCGCGAAGCGCTTCTTGCTGCTCGCGTGTTTGACCATTGCGGTCGGCGAAGGCGTGACTAGTGTCATGGAGGGCACGTTGGGCCTCAAGTGCTTGGGCTCCACGCTGTTGTTGTTGTTGTCGGAGCGCTTCGGCGTCTTGCTCTTCTTGGTGTTGGCGCGCCCGCTCTTCCTCTTGTTGGCGTTGGCGTTACCTTTCTTGTTCTTGCGCAAAGGTAGCTTGGTTTTGGCGATGTCGATGTCCTTGCGCTAGAAGTTGCTCTTCAGAATCGGTTCCGTGTAGAGGATTGCGGTTTGCTTGACGGTCTTGGCACGCAGCTTGGCAAAGAGTGTTCGATGTTGGTGTACTTGAGCCGGAGATTGCGTCATCGAAGTGTCGACTCGAGCGGCTCTGTCTTGAGTAGGATGACGAGGTAGAAGAGCGGTTGACCATCATGGCGCGAATATCATCATTGAGAGAGGCCATGGATGTGTCGAAGTAGTCCCTTGTACGTTGCTCGGATTATCTTAAGTCGGTGGCGAGGTTGTTGATGCGGTCGCCCAAAGCTTGTTGTTCTTGGTGTAAAGCTCTTTGTGCACCAAAGATGTGGCTCTTGGTGACGTAGGAGGTCGAGTCATCGTCTTGCCCGATGAAGAGTGGGTTGGTAGAAGAACTTGGCCTATCCATCATTCCAAGCAATTGTGTGAGTGGGAGAAAGAGAAGAGCTTATACCAAATGTACCTTGACCGATGTTGAAGATGGATCAATGATCACTCAAATGTGTAACAAGGAAATAGCACAATTGGTACCAATTCTTGTTGGTTCTCACCCCTACACAAAGAAAGCTTATGGTGGAGCTCGGTTAGGATGGTGGCACAAAATTCATGCAATTGTTAGTGAGACTCAATAATGTTGGAAAAGATTCACAAATTTGCAAATGCAACAAGTAGACCAAGCAAGCAGTGTTACACGGAAACACACACACAAATAGATAAATGGGGTCATGCAACCAAAAATGAGTGGAAAATGTGGAATCCATCAAAATGCTCATGTTGCACAACTCTAGAGAGACGCTAGCACGATTGCATACTAGGCGGATACGAGACTTGTGCACAACCTACTAAGCAAAAATGCAACGACTTCTATCCCAAGTATGCTATATGTATGGTGTTCCGATGATATGATCCAAGATGATCGAGTATGACAATCTTAATGTAGTATGATGCTATGGTTCTTGCATAAAAGCTCTTTGCTTATCTCTTCCTTTTGCTTAAAAGCTTGTTTGGCTCTTTCTCTTTTGAGCTCTTTTCCATGCAAAACTTCACGAACCAAGATAGCAAGTGTGTATATGCTATGACAACTTTGTGGCACAAGAGATGATACCAAGATATGGACACCAAGATGATGGTATACATGCAATGACCACTAATGTGCACAAGTAACATTGCCAACAATACTCAAAGGCTAGTCTCGATGGGTAAGTGACGCAAAAGTTAGGCTAGTGGTATATCAATGCAATGGCAAGAATGTACAATGATGTCATCGAAGTTACTGTCCTTGCTTATGGTTGAGGGTGTCAAAATTGTTGAGCGGATTGTTGTCGATGATGAGTCGATAGCGAAGATGAGCGGTAGTGGTGTTGATGTCGAACCGTCCCTAAGTTGCCGAAACGTGTTAGGAAACGGGAAACCGCAACTCAAATTTTCAAAGAACAAAACATGTCAAAACTTCGGAGTTGGGAAACGGGTAAGCTATGGTGGTTGCGGAAAGCGGTGGTGGTTTGATAAATGGGGTTAACAAAGTGTTGGTGCGGAAAGTGGGATGGGGTTGCATATGCGGAAGTGGGAAAGGGCCGGTGGCGAACTGAAATTTTTCAGTTTCGTCAGGTTTTATCGGACGTCCGGTGGTGGTCGGACGACCGGTGGTTGTCGGACGTCCGGACACTGTCGGACGTCCGGTGCCTGGGCGATTTCGGGCACGGGATGAACTTCTAGGGTTCGTGGTGGGGAGGCAAAATTGGGGCAAAATTGGGTGATTTTGAGGATGGAAAATGGGTAAAATGAAGGGGGAAAGCTAGATCCACTCGAGGCAAAGCAAATCCACGAATCAAATCCAACAAAACTTCATCACACCAACAAATCACAAAAAAAAATTGGGGCTATTTTTGGTGGGGAATTTTCGAATTTGGAGAAGAACACAAAAAAACAAGGCTACAAAACAAGGATAGGGGCTCCAGAATCATGATCAACCTTGGCTCTTGATACCAAGATGATGTAGGGTAGAACCCTAGGGCCCGATCTTTCACGATTGGAGCGGATCCTACGAAGAACACGAGGGAAAACACGAGGGAACGCGAGAGGAATCACTCAATCCAACAAGATTCGATTACACATGTGCTAGATCCTCGAAACACAAAGGGATACACGATCCAAGATCAACAAGGGACGATACAAGTAGCAAGTTCTTCTCCGTGAGGAGGCCTTGAGGGGGTCTTCCCGTGAGGGGTCTTGAATCCGCTTGGGGGATCTTCTCCGAAGAGGCCGTGAACTCCAATGGAGAAGTAACCAAGTGGATGAGCAAAGCTCTCACACATAAAATGAGCTAATCCTTTGCTAACCCTAGAAAGAGGGAGGAGGAGGAGTATATATAGTTTAAGTGGACGAAGGGGTACATGGGCCTCGGCCCAACACGCTGTCAACACACAGGCGTCGGAAGTCCGACAGTCATCGGTTGTCCGTTGGCTCGCGAGGGTCCGGACATCCGGTACTTGTCGGAAGTTCGACGTTTCGGCTCTGGTCAGGTTGTATCGGTCGTCCTGTTGGGGTCGGATGTCCGAGACGTCGGTCGTCCGGAGGCTTCCATACTTCTGATGTTTTGGCTCGGGTATGGTGGTGTCGGTCGTCCGGTGGTGCTCGGCCGTCCGGTCGGCGTCGTTCGTCCGGCCGCTGCAGCCTGCTCTGGCTGGGACTTGTTTGGCTGGCTGATGCTCCAGGCGTCGGACGTCCGACAAGCCTCGGTCATCCGATGGCTGGAGATTTTCTGGCAGCTCCTTCTCTTGGTCCTTGTACTTGGTGTCCTCGCCGTCTTGTTGATGAGGACATCCCTAGTCTTTTACCATCCTTTTCCATTGATGATGTTGCAGCACATGACAAGTCCAATGAAATCAGAATTGGACCAATTACAAGAGCACGTGCAAAACTTCTAGAACAACAGGTGAATTCACTCTTAGTTGAATCTGACATTTGTGTTAATGAGAATTTTACACGGCCTAAGTCTTTGCATGTTTGTATGATCAGATTTAAAGAGAAGACAAGCTTGGCACATGGAGATGAAGAATTGCAGCAAGAAGAACGCCTACTGATGTCTAATATCAGCAAGTGCATGAGGGAGGAGAGGGAGGCAGGTGCACAACATAAAAAAGAAGGAAAATCAGAACCAGAGTCAGATTGACTGCCAGGAGGTCCGAAATTGATACAAGTGCAGAATCCGCGTCCGTGATCCAAATAAGGCGTGTAAATACAATTTGGAAAGCTTGAGTCATGTGCTTTCCAAACTGTATACTCACAGCCCATGGTTCGCCCTGACCGAGTTGCGGTCATCAAAACAATACGGCAGTTGTTTCTGCCAGTTTTCCAGATAAAGTCGTTTAAGTTAGGAAAGTTAGAGATATGGTTGATTTCGACCCCAACACTAGGTTGGACATCCAGGCGTCTTTATATACCCTTGTAAGTCATGGCTTTTAGGGTTAGACCACGTTTTGATTAAACTCATACCAGACTGAATTGCTTTAAGCATTCCTCTGTATTCATATTCTTCTTTGCATCGATCAGGAATATTTATCTACACCAAATTCGTTTCGATAGGGTGTATTTGCTACTGAAAGTCAAGTGCTATCTGTCGTTCCATTGGGAATTGGGAGATTGCAGAACCGCTTCGTGGTCGGCGGCTACGTGCGCAAGTGTGTGGTGTTGCGAATATCCATAGGGTTGAAGATCTGTTGCATTGGCAACGGGGGAACAGCCGGAGAGTTCGAGAGCATCTCACAAGTTATCCAGCAAGTTCATCATCGACTTCATCCGCTCACTGAGAAGATCGGGCCACCCCTTATCATCTTGGTATCAGATTTCCAGCGTTTACTCGGTGAGCATCCACCAATCCCTTCGATTAGTTTTGTTTTCGTCCTATACAGAAAAAGCCATACAAAAATATTAGGGTTTAGTGTTTTTTCCATAGCCTAGATAGCATCGGTTCCAGGTTTTAGTTGCTGATCGTAGTCTTTTATTTGCGTAACTTACTTTCTGATCCGAGTCGTTGTAGATTGTCTAGGTTTTCCTTTTCTCACATCGGAGTCATTTGGTTGTTGTCAAGTCTGTTCGTCCGAGTCAGAATTAGTTTGGTTAGATTAACTACCCGAATCAGATTGTGTTTCCTTTGATAACCATAGTCAGCCTTTCTTTTTTTTTGCGTAGCACTTTCCTATTGAGACTAGCATATCCTTTGCTCTACGGGCTGCTCATAGAGGAATTTGGAGAGTGCATCGTTTGTTTTGGCAAAATCAGATTGGTTACTAATTGCTCAGGTTTCTGTTGCAAAAAAAAAGAGAAAGAAAAAAAAACAAAAAAGAAGAAAAAGAAAGTTAGACGTGAAAGTTGGATACAGTTTTGGGAGACGTGTTTCAGTAATTCTGCCACGTTCATTGCACTAGTAGTTTGAGCAATCTTGTGCCCGTATAAATTGAGCGATTTGCTAGCGTCTCTCCTGTGCATTTGCAACACGAGCATTACTCCGACATTCCAGAATTTTGAGCTCAGTTTCAGAGTTGCATTTGCCCCACTTATCTCCACCGTGTGTGTTTCCGTGGGTCTTTTTATCATACGATCAGCACTAGGATTTGTGAATTGGTGTTGATAGGTATTCCAACCAAGCTCCACCATATACCCTGGTTTGTTGTGTGATAGTTTTCACCCTCGGTATTCGCTACATCACATCCGTGCACGTTCTGCCCATACAAGTTGGTAAGCTTTTCTAATTCACTTTGGAACAATAAGATACCTTGTTTCTTTCAGTTTTGAGTGAGTTGAGAGTTTTCCACATACACTATATTTTCTGTGAGTGCTAATCACCTAATCATGTCCGACGAGTCTTTTGATGTACAGCAGAAAAAGGATCCTAAATCCGTGGTACATTGGAATGAATATGAAGCTCTTTGTGATCATCTTCAGCGGTAAATTCAGTGTGCAACCGATCCTATAAATGAGAATGTGCAGAACATGGAGTTGGACCTAAAGGATGCCACAGAAACCATCACAGCAACACAACGGCAAGTTACTGAAATTCAGGGGACTCTAGTTACCTTGCAGCAAGCTTTGGCTGCGTTGCAACAGTCCGTTGATCGACAACAAAATCAGCAGCGTGATGATGATGATGGTGAAGCTAGTGTTCATGGTGGTAATGATGGTGTCGCAGCTGCTAATGCTGCCAATGTTGAAGGTGCTACAGCACGTCGCGCACAACTATAGCAAGCTAATCGTGACCGACAAGCTCCACACGAGCCGGTTGTTGCTGGCCAAGATGGTGGTCGTGGTAATGGAGGCCGTGCTGGTGGCTGTGCTGGTGCCATGCTCGTAGGCCGTGGATTTGCTCCTCTTGGTGCGCGCCATCGATTTGATGATGATGCTTTTGCACAACCAGCCAACCATGATGATGATGGTCTGGGAAAACCAAAGTTCACCGTTCCCAAGTTTGTTGGTTCTACTGATGTTGAAGAGTACCTCAATTGGGAGCTGAAGGTGGAAAAATTATGGCGCATGCATGAGTACACCGAGGACAAAAAAATAAAACTTGCATCTTCTGAATTTGATGACTATGCTTTGCTTTGGTGGGATAATATAGTACAGTCCAGAATTGAAGATGGTGAACGTCCCATTGTTACATGGCGAGCTATGAAGGAAGAGATGCGTGCTCGCTTTGTTCCACGCAATTATATTCGTTCTCTCTATGACAGATTGCAGAATTTGAGGCAAGGTACTTCTTCCGTGGATGAATATTTTCAGGAGATGGAGCTTATTATGTAGCGTGCTAGAGTGTGTGAAGAGCCTGAACAAACAATGCAGCGATTTCTCTCTGGTCTGAACTATAACAGCAAGCGTATTGTTCGTCTTCACCAATATTATGACATGACAGATTTGTTACACCAAGCACATGAGGCTGAATTGCAAGTGGCTGAGGATGCTAAGTTTACATCTCGCACAACAGCGAGTAGAGGTCGTTTTACACCACGAACAGCACCTAGTGTGGAGCCTACTCCTAGTTCCACTTCTGGTTTTCGTGGTAATGCTTCTTCGAAATCAGATTCGGTGATCTCTAATGCGAAGAAACCGGTGCAGCCTGCTGCTAGTGCTACTGGTTCTACTAATTCTACAGCAAGAAACAGGGACATGAGTTGTCATACATGTGGTGGAAAGGGTCATTTTAAGAGAGATTGTCCCAATAAAAAGGTTATGTTGGTTAATGAGGATAAAACAGAATATGAAACCGGTGATGATGCTGACCCTGATTCTGAAATTTGGGAGGAAGATGAAGATGGTTCAATAGATGCTTATGCTACACACTATCCTACAATTGTTTGCTCGCCCAAAGTGCTAAGTGTTACTCCTAGTCCTGCAGAACAGCGGTGCAATTTGTTTCAAACAAAGGCTGCTGTTGGTCCTGGTAAGGCATGCAAGGTTATAATTGATGGTGGTAGTTGTCACAATTTGGCTAGTAAGGAGTTATGCCAAAAGCTAAAATTGAAATATTTACCGCACCCCAATCCATATTTTATTCAGTGGCTAAATGATAGTGGAGAGATGAAGATCAGCCACATGGTGCGTGTGGAATTTCAGATCGGACCATACAAAGACACCATTGAGTGTGATGTGGTTCCAATGACCTTGTGTCACTTGTTGTTGGGACGCCCATGGCAGTATGATAGAGATGTTTGTCACAATGGGAGAACCAACACATATCATTTGAATTGGCGTGGCAAGGAGGTTACTTTGAGGCCTATGACACCAAAGCAAATTGTCAATGAATCTAGTCAAAAAATTGAAGTGAATCTTGAAAAAGAGAGTGAGATATTAGATAGGCGAGAGACTACACTTCCGGTGAGTGAGAGCCACAAGCCAAATCTGAGTGGTAAAAATAAAAGTGAGTGAATGAATTCCTTAGTTATGATAGCAACCAAATCTGATATGAGAGAGTTTCGTGAGGATCCCACTGCTGTACCACTTGTGCTGTTGTGCAAGGGTCAAATTTTGATTTCTAACGACATGACCCCTCTCTCTATTGGTGTTTCTAATGTATTGCAGGAATTTAGCGATGTGTTTCCGGAGTAGGTACCTGCTGGTTTACCACCATTAAGAGGTATAGAGCATCAAATTGATTTGATACCAGGAGCATCGCTACCCAATCGAGCACCATACCGCACCAACCCTGAGGAAACAAAGGAAATTCAGAAACAGGTACAAGAGCTTCTTGACAAAGGTTATATTCGCATGAGCTTAAGTCCTTGTGTTGTTCCTGTCATTTTAGTTCCTAAGAAAGATGGTACATGGCGCATGTGTGTAGATTGTAGAGCTATAAATAACATCACTATTCGATATCGTCATCCTATTCCACGTTTAGAAGATATGTTAGATGAATTGAGTGGTGCTGCTGTTTTCTCTAAAATTGATTTGCATAGTGGTTATCATCAAATTAGGATGAAACATGGGGATGAATGGAAGACAACCTTTAAAACAAAGTTTGGTTTATACAAGTGGTTGGTCATGCCTTTTGGGTTAACTAACGCACCTAGTACTTTCATGAGATTAATGAACCATGTTTTGAGGCATTTCATTGGTAAATTTGTGGTTGTATATTTTGATGATATACTTATTTACAGCCGCAATGAATCTGAACATAGTGATCATATTCGACAAGTTTTGCAAGTGTTGCGTGATGCTCAGCTATATATGGTAATCTTGATAAGTGCACATTTTGCAAAGATATGGTCATATTTCTAGGATATGTTGTTTCTAAGCATGGAGTTGAGGTAGATGAATCAAAAATTGAAGCTATTAAAAATTGGCCTACTCCTCTAAATGTTAGTCAAGTACGAAGCTTTCACGGTCTTGCTGGTTTCTATAGACGTTTTGTGAAAGATTTCAGTACCATTGCTGCACCTTTAAACGCGCTTACTAAAAAGGGTGTTGCATTTGTGTGGGGCGCAGCCCAAGATAATGCTTTTGATGAGTTGAAACGTCATTTCACTGCTGCACCTTTGCTTGTACTTCCTGATTTCACTAAACAATTTGAGATTGAATGTGATGCTAGTGGAATTGGTATTGGAGGTGTGTTGATGCAAGAGGGTAAACCCATTGCATACTTTTCTGAAAAACTGAATGGTGCACAATTGAACTATCCTGTTTATGATAAAGAATTGTATGCTCTAGTTCGTGTCCTTGAGGTTTGGCAACATTATTTGTGGCCAAAAGAATTTATCATACATTCTGATCATGAGGCTCTGAAATATTTGAAAAGCCAATCCAATTTGAACAAACGTCATGCTAAATGGGTTGAATTTATTGAATCTTTCCCATACATCATTAAATACAAAAAAGGGTAAAGATAATGTTGTTGCTGATGCTCTTTCTAGGAAAAACATGTTGTTGACACAATTGGATGTTCAAGTTCCTGGTTTAGAGAGTTTGCGTGATTTATATGCCACTGATCCTGATTTTTTAGCACCATATAAATTGTGTTCAGATGTAAAAGCATGGGAAAAATATCACATACATGATGGCTATTTGTTTAGAGCTAACAAACTATGTGTTCCAGAATCGTCCGTGCGTTTGCTATTGTTGCAGGAATCACATGCCGGCAGTTTGATGGGTCATTTTGGACGTGAAAAGACTTTGCTTATGCTCGCTGATCATTTTTATTGGCCTAAGATGAGGCGTGACGTGGACAGATTTGTGAAGCGTTGCATTACTTGTAATAAGGCAAAGTCCAAGCTGAAACCTCACGATTTGTATACTCCTCTCCCTGCTCCTACTACACCATGGGAAGACATAAGCATGGACTTTGTGTTAGGATTGCCTAGGACCAGGAGAGGACATGATTCAATTTTTGTGGTAGTTGATCGTTTTTCTAAGATGGCACATTGTATTGCCTGCCATAAAAGCGACGATGCGTCGCACATTGCTAATCTATTTTTCAGGGACATCGTGCACTTACATGGAGTACCAAAGACGATTGTTTCTGATCGTGACGTGAAGTTTATGAGCTATTTCTGGAAGACACTTTGAGGAAAGCTAGGGACAAAGTTACTATTCAGCACTACTTGCCATCCCCAAACAGATGGTCAAACAGAGGTGGTAAATCGCACACTCTCCACGTTGTTGCGATCCATGATAAAGAAGAACCTGCGTGTATGGGAGGAGTGTTTACCGCATGTGGAGTTTGCATATAACAGGGCGGTACATTCCACAACTTAGTTCTGTCCATTTGAGGTGGTCTACGGTTTTAAGCCAATTACACCACTTGATTTGCTGCCCCTTCCAATTCAAGAGAGAGTGAACATGGATGCATCTAAGAGGGCAGATTTCGTCAGGAAGATACACGAGAAGACTAAAGAAGCAATTGAAAAGAAGGGCAAGTACACGGCTGATCGTGTTAATAAGAAGAGAAAGGAGGTGTTGTTTCAGCCGGGCGACATGGTGTGGGTACACTTTCGCAAAGATAGATTTCCTGAACGGCGCAAGTCCAAGTTGAAGCCAAGAGGTGATGGACCATATAAAGTGCTTGCTAAGATTAATGATAATGCATACAAAATTGATCTTCCCACTGAAGAGTTTGGCGTGAGTAATACATTCAACGTTGCTGATTTGTCGCCATATAATGGAGATGACCTTGGCGTGTCAGGGTCGACGCCTTTTCAAGGGAGGGAGGATGATGATGACATCCCTAGTCTTTTACCATCCTTTTCCATTGATGATGTTGCAGCACATGACAAGTCCAATGAAATCAGAATTAGACCAATTACAAGAGCACGTGCAAAACTTCTAGAACAACAGGTGAATTCACTCTTAGTTGAATCTGACATTTGTGTTAATGAGAATTTTATACTGCCTAAGTCTTTGCACGTTTGTATGATCAGATTTGAAGAGAAGACAAGCTTGGCACATGGAGATGAAGAATTGCAGCAAGAAGAACGCCTACTGATGTCTAATATCAGCAAGTACATGAGGGAGGCAGGTGCACAACATAAAAAAGAAGGAAAATCAGAACCAGACTCGGATTGACTGCCAGGAGGCCCAAAATTGATATAAGTGCAAAATCCGTGTCCATGCTCCAAATAAGACGTGTAAATACAATTTGGAAAGCTTGAGTCGTGTGCTTTCCAAAATGTATACTCACAGCCCACGGTTCACCCTGACCGAGTCGCGGTCATCAAAACAATACGGCGGTTGTTTCTGCCAGTTTTCCAGATAAAGTCGTTTAAGTTAGGAAAGTTAGAGATATGGTTGATTTCGACCCCAACACTAGGTTGGACGTCCAGGCGTCTTTATATACCCTTGTAAGTCGTGGCTTTTAGGGTTAGACCACGTTTTGATTAAACTCATACCAGACTGAATTGCTTTAAGCATTCCTCTGTATTCATATTCCTCTTTGCATCGATCAGGAATATTTATCTACACCAAATTCGTTTCGATAGGGTGTATTTGCTATTGAAAGTCAAGTGCTATCTGTCGTTCCATTGGGAATTGGGAGATTGCAGAACCGCTTCGTGGTCAGCGGCTACGTGCGCAAGTGTGTGGTGTTGCGAATATCCATAGGGTTGAAGATCTGTTGCATTGGCAACGGGGGAACAGCCGGAGAGTTCGAGAGCATCTCACAAGTTATCCAGCAAGTTCATCATCGACTTCATCCGCTCACTGAGAAGATCGGGCCACCCCTTATCACTTGTCCGTTGGGTGTAGCTGATCTGTGACTTTCCTCCAAGTACCTGATCACACATAGGGTTTCCGCTTGAGGTAGTAGCCATGTCTCATATGTAGAGAGTGGTAGTTCGGAGAGGAGCGAGTTCACCTTATCTTCGATAGCCTTTGCTCGAGCTCTTGTCATTGGTCCAAGTGGTGGCGTGGGAGATGTAGGTAGGTCCATGTGGATGACCTTGTGATGCTCCACATCAACCGAGTTCGAGCACGTGAGAAGGCGCGACGCCAAATACGAGAAGCCATGGATCAAGAACAACTTCCAGCACATCGGCCACGTCAAGCATCTCAAGACGGCGATGCACTTCGGCATGAGCAATAAAGTCATGAAGCACAAGCTCAAGCGGCTCAAGACGCACTCTAAGAATCCACTCGAGCCATTGCCCAACGCAACCGTCAAGTACGTGAAGAGGAAGCACTCCATTAAGCATGACAAGAAGAAGCCGCCTGACGTGAAGAGCAATAAGAAAGGCGAAACTGGGCAAACATGCCTCGTCGTCCTCCTCCTCCTCGGCAAGAGCAACACCAAGAGGAACAAGTGCTCGAAGAACCTCCCCCTGCCAAGAGCGCCATCAACACCGTCACTATGATGAAGAACTCCGCTACGGCAAGTTCAAGTTCACCATGCCCAAGTTCTCCGGAAGCAACTTTCCCGAGGATTACCTCTCATGGGCATTGAAAGTCGACAAGATATTTCGTATTCACAACTACGACGAGGAAAAGAAGATCACCATGGCATCCCTCGAGTTTCAACACTACGTCCTCATTTGGTGGGAGCAAGTGATCGAGCGACGCCACAAGAAGGACGAGCCACCCATCACGACTTGGAGACAAATGAAGGACGTCATGCGAGCTTGCTTCGTGCCTACATACTACACCCAAGATCTCTTCAAGAAGTTGCCACTCCTCAAGCAAGGCACGAAGACGGTGGAAGAATACTATCAAGAAATGGAAATTGTCATGATAAGAGCCAATGTCAAGGAAGATGATGAGCAAACAATGGCACGCTTCTTGAACGGCCTCAACCACCCAATAAGGAAGATTGCCGATTTCCAACCCTACTCCAACCTCCTCGAGCTAGTTCATCAAGCGACCAAGGCAGAGCGACAAGTGCAAGAAGACTTCAAATATGCCAAGTACTCATCCAAGACCTATGGCTCATACACTCAAGCTACATCTACTATGACTTCGACACCTCCTACCTCGACTAGAGCATCACCAAGTACCGGCGACAAGTCAAGTTCCAAGCAAGCGATGCCTTCCTCGACTCGCCCTCCGACAAGCAACTACAAGAACAAGACTACCTCTTCATCGGCACCACCGGATGACCCCGTCAAGACAAGTTCTCTCAAGTGCTTCATATGTGGTGGCCGTGGACACAAGTTTTTCCAATGCATCAACCGGCGAACCATTATTGCCAACGACGATGGCACATACGACTCCATGAGTGAAGACAAGATGGAAGCTCTCGAGCACGTGGCCATGCACCGTCAAGTGAATGAAGAAGAAGATGCTCAAGTCTTTTGCAACAATGATTCAAGTCCCGCTCTCGTGGTCTCCAAGGTCTTGGTGTTTCAACACCAACAAGACGAAGATCAACGGTGTCACATCTTCCACACCAAGGCCGGCATCAACGGGTGCTCCGTAAAGGTCATAATCAACGGAGGAAGTTGTCACAACTTGGCAAGTGACGAGCTATGTTCCAAGCTACAATTGGTCAAGAAGAAGTGATACGGGGCTAACCCGGTGTAGGCCGATCTTTCACGATTGGAGCGGATTCCCTCAAAGAACACGAAGAACACGGGGAAGAACAGAGAGAAATCACAAGGGGAAACACTCAAGAACAAGTCCAATCACACATCCACTAGACAATCAAACACACAAGATCCACAAGGTACATGAACAACAAAAGGGAAAGATACAAGGTAAAGTTCATCTCCAAGAGGAGGTCTTGATGGTATCCTAGACGAATCTTCCCGTGAGGGGTCTTGATGATATATCCCGCAGGATATTCTCACATGGAGGTCTTGAACTCCATGGGAGTGGTGGTCTCTCTCTCTCTCTCTCAAGAGGAGGAGTGGTAGGAGCAAAGCTCACATACAAATGAGCTATCACTTTGCTGCCCTAGAAAGGATGAGGGGGAGGTCTATTTATAGTCTAAGCCACGAAGGGGTAAGTGGGAGAGGGATACAAGGCCAAAGGTCCACGGCTGCGCACAGGCAGGTATCGGACGTCTGGTCAGTGTCGGTCGCTCGGTCGCTCGGTCGCTCGCGGGGGTCCGGACGTCCGGAGGGCGTCGGACTTCCGACGTTTCTTCTCTGGACTGGTGGCACTGGTCGTTCGGTCGGCGTCGGTCGTCCGGCCACTGGTACTTCTCGGACGTCCAGTGGTCGTCGGTCGTCCGGCCGCTGAAGCGTCTTCGTCTGCTATAGTCGATCTGGCTGGTGGAGTCGCCAGGCGTCGGACGTCCGGAGATCATCGGTCGTCCGGAGGTCGTCGGACGTCCGAGAGCTGGAACTTGTAGCAGCTCCATTTCTTCCGCCTTCTCGTCCATGCTTCCCTCGCGGATGGTGTAGTTGTACACTTGCGCTCACACTCCTCCTCGTTATCCGTGAAGCTCCGGCAATACCTATGCATGCACACAACAGGAATGTCAAGTAGTATACCATCCTCGAAGGGGTCAAGTGAGCACGTGTAAAGGAGATGGTTCACCTTTATGTATGTGAAGTAGACGTCACGTGTGTCACTTGCCAAACGGACTCTTGACATGGTGATGTCCGTAGGATGCTCTGCATCAAGAAGCATCCTCGCCCCTACAAGGTCCAATGGCTTAGCGACTCCGGCTCCATTCAAGTGGAGCACACCATGAAAGTTTCGTTCAAGATAGGCGCCTACGTGGACACCTTGGAGTGTGATGTGGTTCCCATGTCCGTGTGCCATCTTCTCTTGGGGAGACCTTGGCAATTTGACCGCGGCGTCATCCACGACAGGAGAACAAACCACTATAGCTTCAAGATGAAGGGAAGAGAGTACGTGCTACGACCTATGTCACCAAGTCAAGTGATCACCGACAAGCAAGCATCCACCCATCATGGAGAGACTAGTGAGAGAGTGAACCACCATAAAGAGAGTGAGAGCCACAAGGCCAAAATGAGTGACTACACATCAAGAGAGAAGAACTTGGTCCTCCTAGCCACAAAAGGCGAGATGATAGAAGTGTGTGAGAACCCATCGAGTGTCATACACTATGTCCTAGTGTGTAAAGATGGGGTGGCAACGACTAACACTTCTAATCCTCTTCCTCTAGTGTTGCCTAATTTGTTGCAGGAATTCACGGATGTCTTCCCCGATGAGCTACCTCCCGGTCTTCCTCCTCTACGTGGCATCGAACACCAGATCGACCTCATCCCCGGCGCACCTCTTCCTAATAGGCTCCATACCGCGTCAACCCCGAAGAAACCAAAGAAATACAAAGGCAAGTCCAACATCTCATAGACCATGGACATGTGCGTGAAAGTTTGAGTCCTTGTGCCGTGCCGGTCATTCTTGTGCCAAAAAGAGATGGTAGTTTTCACATGTGTTCCCATTATAGACCCATAAATGCTATCACCGTTCGCTATAAGCATCCCATTCCACGCCTAGATGATATGCTAGATGAGCTTAGTGGCGCCACCATTTTCTCAAAAATTGATATTAAAAGTGGTTATTATCAAATCCGCACACAAGAAGGTGATGAATGGAAAACCGCTTTCAAAACAAAATTTGGTTTGTACGAGTGGTTAGTTATTCCTATGGGTTTATCGGAAGCACCCAGAACTTTCATGCTTGTTATGCATTATGTGCTTCGTCCTTACATTGGAGTGTTTGTTGTGGTCTACTTTGACGATATTCTTGTGTTTAGCAAATCACTCCAAGAGCATGTAAATCATCTTAGGGCCGTTTTGCAAACTCTTCGAAAAGAGCAACTTTATGCCAATCTGGAAAATTGCATTTTTGGTGTTGACAAGATTGTTTTCTTGGGCTCTGTTATGTCTTCAAAGGGTGTTCATGTTGATGAGTCTAAAATTGAAGCGATTAAAACTTGGCCACAACCCACTAATTTGCAACAAGTGCGTAGTTTCCTTGGTCTAGCGGGTTTTTCTCATCGCTTCGTGAAAGACTTTAGCACTATTGCCGCACCATTGCATGCTTTGAGTAAGAAGAATGCACCCTTTGTTTGGGGACCATCTCAATCTACCGCATTTGATGAGCTCAAATCTTTGCTTACACATGCCCCAATTCTTGCATTGCCTAATTTCAACAAAACTTTTGAGGTTCATTGTGATGCTAGTGGTAATGGAATTGGTGGAGTTTTGATGCAAGAAAAGCGACCAATTGCATACTTTAGTGAAAAACTTTCCAGTGCTCAACTCAACTATCCCATCTATGACAAAGAATTGTATGCCTTAGTGTGAGTATTGCATCTTTGGGAGCATTATCTTCGCCCACATGAATTTGTCATACATACCGATCATGAGACACTAAAGTACCTTAAAGGTTAAATCAAGTTGAATAAATGGCATGCTAAATGGAGTGAATTCATTGAATCTTTTCCTTATGTGTTCAAGTACATTAAGGGTAAAGAAAACGTTTTGGCGGATGCTCTTTCCCGCAAATGCATGCTAATACTCAACTTGAGTTGAATGTTATTGGCTTTGAGCATGTTAAAGATCATTATGCACATGATCCTACGTTTGCGATTCCTTATGCCAAATGTCTTGCTAACACTTGTTGGGAGAACTATTACCTAAAGAATGGCTACCGTATGCGTGCTAACAAACTTTGTATACCCGAGTCTTCGCTTCCTTTGTTACTTTTGCAAGAGGCTCACAACGGAGGACTTGTGGGACATTTTGGGCACGACAAGACCTTTGCCACACTCTCCTTCAAGTACATTTGGCCAAAGATGTTCCGCGATGTAGCACGCTTCACCAACCAATGCTCTACATGCCGCAAAGCTAAGTCACAATCTCAATCTCATGGTTTACATATGCCACTTCCAATTCCATATCAACCATGGTGATGTAGGGTAGAACCCTAGATGCCCAATCTTTCACGAAATGGAGTGGATCCTACGAAGAACACGACGAACACGAGGGGAAACACTCAAATCAACGGGAGAGATCACACATGTGCTAGATCCATGAACATAAAGAGTGATACAAGATGCAAACACAACAAAGGACGATACAATCGGTAGCGAGTTCTTCTTCGAGAGGAGGTCTTGAGGGGTCTTCCCGTGAGGGGTCTTGAATCCAATCGATGGATCTTCTTCGTAGAGGCCGCGGTCTCTCGATGGAGTAGAACCGAATGGATGAGCAAAGCTCTATATCTAAAATGAGCTAATCCTTTGCTAACCCTAAAATGTGAGGGAGAGGGAGTATATATAGTCTAGGGGGGCGAAGGGATACATGGGCCTCGGCCCTTTATTGTGCGTAGACAGGCGGAGCTGGACGTCCGGGCGTCAGGCCAGATGTCTGCGCCTTCACGAGGAGCCGGATGTCCGGGGTGGGGCCGGATGTCCGGGCTGGTGGGGTCCAGCTTCGGTGCTCTCTGGATAGGCGCGGTCCGGATTTCCGGGATGGTGGCCGGATATCTGGCTTCTCACGACGGGCCGGATGTCCGGGCTGACTTGGCCGATTTGGGTTGCTCTCTGGATAGGAGGAGCCGGATTTTCGGGCGTCGAGCCGGATTTCCGGGCTGGGCCGGATGTCCGGGACTAGGCCGGATGTCAGGGCCCTGTAGCCTTTGCTGGAGGGCGGCGACTGTGGATGATGCTCGAGGGGCCGGATGTCCGGGTCCTGGGGACTTCTCCGGTTCCTTCCGTCGCTCCTCTTCATCCGTGAACTTGGGGACTTGTCCGTCTTCATGTGCATCTTCGAGAGGGTCCCCTTGGTACCTAATCATGCATAACATTCCAGAATTAGGTAGTAGCCATGTCTTGAGAGGGTCATATGGAATATCACTAAGGAAAGATGTCACCTCATTCTCGAGAGCTCTAGCTCGTGCTCGTGTCATCGGTCCTCTTGGCACTTGGTGAGACGATGGTAGGTCCATGGGGATGACCATAGGATGCTCTGCATCATCTCCCCCCTGGAAAGATCCGTTCTCAGATCGAAAGCCTCATCACCATGGTAGGGAGAAAGATCCTTGACGTTGAAGACATCACTCACGTTGTACTTGTCGCGCGGGAGATCGATCTTGTATGCATTGTTGTTGTAGCATGCTAGCACCTTGAAGGGTCCGTCGGCTCGAGGTAGAAGCTTGGATTTGCGTTCGTTGGGGAAGTGGTCCTTGCGAAGGTGTATCCACACGAGATCTCCAATGTTGAATATCATGGGTTTCTTGTTGATGTTGAGCTTGGTCGCGAGTCATTGTACTTGGCACTCGATGGTGTGCCTTGTATCTTCATGCATCTTCTTGAGGTAGCTCACTCGTGCGCTTGTGTCCATGTTGATGCGCTCTTGTAGTAGTAGAGGAAGAATGTCCAATGGAGACGACGGGTTGAAGGCGTAGACGACCTCGAAAGGGGACTTGCAGGTAGTCGAATGTCTTGCGTGGTTGTAGGCGTACTCGTCGATTGGACACTCCTCCCACTCGTTGATGTTCTTCTTAATCAACACGCGTAGTAGAGTAGAGAGCTTCCGGTTTGTCACCTCCGTTTGGCCGTCAGTTTGGGGATGGTATGCCGAAGAGAGCAAGAGCTTGATTCCGAGCTTGGCGCATAAGGTCTTCCAAAAGTAGCTTAAGAATTTGACGTCGCGGTCCGAGAAAATAGCCTTTGGCAGTCCATGTAGGCGCAAGATTTCCCTGTAAAAAAGATTTACAACATGTGAAGCATCGTCTATCTTGTTGCATGGGATGAAATGAGCCATTTTAGAGAATCGGTCCACAACAACAAACATGGAATCTTTGCCGTTTCGAGTTCTAGGCAAACCAAGCACAAAGTACATACTAATGTCTTCCCACGGGTGATATGGAATTGGAAGTGGCATATAGAGACCATGGGATTGAGCTTTAGACTTAGCTTCACGGCATGTAGAGCATCGGTTGGTGAAACATGAGACGTCGTGGAACATCTTGGGCCAAAAGTAGTTCTTGGAGAGCATAGCAAATGTCTTGTCGCGTCCGAAGTGTCCCATAAGTCCTCCTCCAAGAGATTCTTGCAAAAGTAACAAACGAAGAGAAGACTCGGGAATACATAGTTTGTTAGCTCTAATAAGATAATCATCTTTGATGTAATAGCGTTCCCAAGATGTATGCGTCAAACATTTGGCATATGAAATAGCAAAAGTAGGATCATGCGCATACAAGTCTTTTATGTGCTCAAAGACAATGACATTCAATTCAAGTTTAGTAACAAGCATGCATTTGCGGGAAAGCGCATCCGCCACAACATTTTCTTTGCCTTTGATGTACTTGATGACATAGGGAAAAGACTCAATGAATTCACTCCACATAGCATGACGCTTGTTCAACTTCGTTTGACCCTTACGGTACTTAAGTGTTTCATGGTTGGTATGAATGACAAATTCATGGCGGCGAAGATAATGTTCCCACTCACGCAAAACTCACACTAAGGCATATAGCTCTTTGTCATAGATGGGATAATTGAGTTGCGCTCCGAATTTTTTTCCGTTAAAGTAAGCAATAGGGCGCTTCTCTTGCATTAACACACCTCCTATGCCATTACCACTAGCATTGCAATGAACTTCGAAAGTTTTGTCAAAATTGGGTAATGCAAGCACGGGAGCATGAGTAAGCAAATTTTTAAGTTCATTAAAAGCGGTATTTTGGGATGGTCCCCAAACAAAGGGTGCATTTTTCTTACTCAAAGCATGTAAAGGGGATGCAATGGTGCCAAAATCCTTCACGAATCTAAGATAGAAACCGGCTAAGCCAAGGAAGCTACGCACTTGTTGCAAGTTGGTTGGTTGGGGCCAAGTTTTAATAGCATTGATCTTAGATTCATCTACACCAAAAATCCAAGAAAACAAGCTTATCAACACCAAAAAGGCATTTGTCCATATTAGCATAAAGGCGCTCTTTTCTAAGAGTTTGCAAAACGGTTCTAAGATGGGTGACATGATCTTTGAGAGATTTGCTAAAAACAAGTATGTCGTCGAAATAGACCACAACAAATACGCCAATGTAGGGGCGAAGAACAAAATGCATGACTGGCATGAAAGTACCGGGTGCTTCAGATAAGCCCATTGGCATAACAAGCCATTCATATAAGCCAAATTTGGTCTTAAATGCGGTTTTCCATTTGTCACCTTCTTAGATGTGAATTTGGTAATAGCCACCCTTAAGGTCAATCTTAGAGAAAATAGTGGCTCTGCTAAGCTCATCTAGCATATCATCAAGGCGTGGAATAGGATATCTATAGCGAACGGTGATAGCATTGATAGGACGACAATCGGAACACATGCGATATGTACCATCTTTCTGGGGAACCAGGATTACCGGGATGGCACATGGGCTCAAGCTTTCTCGTACATGGTTGTTGTCGATGAGTTGTTGTACTTGCCGTTGGATCTCCTTGGTTTCTTCGGGATTGACTCGGTATGGTGCCTTGTTAGGAAGAGGTGATCCGGGTATGAGGTCGATGCGGTGTTCGATGCCTCGAAGTGGAGGTAGTCCTGGAGGTAGCTCATCGGGGAATACATCTTGGAATTCCTGCAATAGAGAAGACAACACTAAAGGTTGATCATGAGAGGTGTTAGTTTTTGGTGCGTCGTCCTTGCACAAAAGGACATAGTGCATAACACTTGATGGGTTCTCACACACTTCTCTCATCTCACTTTTGGTAGCAAATAGCACTAGGTTTTTCTTGTCGCTCATCATGGAGGCACTCATTTTTGGCTTGTGGCTCTCAGTCCCTTTTGGGTAGCTCATTCTCTCACAATTCTGTCCATGATGTGTGGTTGCTTGCTTGTCGGTGATCACTTGGCTTGGTGACATAGGTCGTAGCACGTACTCCTTTCCCTTCATCTTGAAGCTATAGTGACTGGTACGCCCGTTGTGGATGACGCCGCGGTCGAATTGCCATGGTCGTCCAAGTAGGAGATGGCAAACGGACATCAGAACGACATCACACACCAAAGTGTCTTCATATGCTCCTATCTTGAAGGAAACTTGCACGGTGTGCTCTACTTGGATAGTGCCGGAGTCGCTAAGCCATTGGACCTTGTAGGGGCGAGGGTGCTTCATCTTGACCAATTGGAGCTTGGAGCACAGTTCTTCACTCGCCAAGTTATGGCAACTTCCTCCGTCGATGATGACCTTCACGGACCTTCCATTAATGCCCGCCTTTGTGTGGAAGATATGGCATCTTTGGTCTTCATCTTGTTGATGTTGAAGTGTCAAGACTTTGAAGACAACGAGAGCGAGGCTCGAATCTTCGTCACAAAAGACTTGATCATCTTCATCCTCATTCACACGCCGGTGCATGGCCACTTGCTCAAGGGCCTCCATTTCCTCTTCACTCATGGAGTCATAGGTGCCGTCCTTGTTGAGGATCATGGTGCACTTATTGATACACTCGAAGGACTTGTGGCCTCGGCCGCCGCATGTGAAGCACTTGACGGAACTTGTCTTGATGGTCTCATCCGGTGGTGTCATAGATGATGAACCTCTCGGCTTGAAGTTGCTTCTAGTAGGAGGATGACTTGAGGATGTCGAGGTTTTCTTGTAACTTGACTTGTCGCCGTTGTTTGTAGAAGGTTTGGTTGAGGTAGAATGATGTAGGGTAGAACCCTAGATGCCCGATCTTTCACGATTGGACCAGATCCCGCGAAGAACACGAGGGGAAACACGAGAGGATTCCTCAAACCAACAAGATTCGATTACACATGTGCTAGATCTGAATACACGAAGAGATACACGATCCATAGTCAACAAAGGACACTACAAGTAGCAAGTTCTTCTCCGTGAGGAGGTCTTGAAGGTCTTCCCGTGAGGGGTCTTGAATCCACTTGGGGGATCTTCTCCGTAGAGGCCGTCGTCTCCGAAGGAGAAGGTATCAAGTGGATGAGCAAAGCTCTATCTCCTAGAATGAGCTAATCCTTTGCTAACCCTAATTCGGAGCTAGGGGACGAGTATTTATAGTCCAAGGGGTAAGTAGGGGATACATGGGCCGAAACCCCTTTCACTGTGCATAGGCAGGGTGGTAGTACCGGTCATGGGGGCGGTTGTACCGCTTGGAGCTCTTGCACTGGTTCCTGGAGGTGTTTCCGGAGGTAATTAGTGGTTGTACCGGTGTTTGGAGCAGTTGTACCAGTATTACGGCTGTTACGGGGACAAACCGGGGTGGTACCGGCCTTGCACCGCTCGATCACAGAAGCTGGACCGGTAGTTGGGCGGTAGTCGAGCGGTTGTACCGCCGGGGCGGTAGTTGAGCGGTAGTTGGGCGGTTGTACCGGGATTTCTGGACTGGGCAGATTCTCTTCATGCTCTTGATGTCCATCTTGCACCATAACTTCTCCTTGGTTGATTCCATGGTACCTAAGCACACAAAGCATCTCCGTTTGAGGTAGTAGCCATGTCTCAAATGGGTCAAAGGGAAGTTCAACAAGGAAAGAGTTAACCTCATTCTCGATAGCCCTTGCACGAGCTCGGGTCATCGGTCCACGTGGTGTCTTGGGAGACGAAGGTAGGTCCATGGGGATGACCGTAGGATGCTTCGCATCATCTCCCCCCCCCCTTGTGAAATATCCGACCTCGGATCAAAAATGATGAGGACATCAATACCATTGTTACACCCACAGCCCCTGCTGCTATACATACTGGACCAATTACTAGAGCTCGCGCACGCCAATTAAATTATCAGGTACTTTCGTTTCTTGGTAATGATTCTAATGTTCATGAGAATATGATGCTGCCTAAATTGGATACATTTGTTTTGCTTACAAATGAAGGGCCTAGCTTGGACAAGAAAGAGGAACCTTGGAGCAAGTTCAAGCATGGAGATGATGGCATGCGCAAGGGGAACAAGAACGGAGTTACAAGTGATGATTTCAGGACTTTGAAGCCACCATAATGAGTGCAGGAAGCCTTGGACGAAATATACAAGATGCCACTTCATAAATTTCGTCCAGAGGCTATTATAGGTGCTGTGTCACCTTATTATTGGGCCAAGCCCATGTAATTTCGAAATACTTGAGTATAGGCTGTTTTTAGAGTCCGTATGTGTGGGGAAACAAGAGATAGGGTTGGTTTCGGACCCCTCCTTCAAGGGCCACGAAATCCCCCCCTCTTCCTCCATATATACAGCCCTTAGGGCACCGTTTAGACTTTGGGTTTTGTTTAGATTAAAAGTTTGCCATAGCTGCAACTTCGCGTACTTCGTTTGTGTTCAACGACCAGACAAAGGCGTCACAGAACCCCACCTTCATTAATAAAGCTTTCCTCTTATATTCGCAATATCCAGAGTGCAATCTCAGTTTCTTGCTTGTTCTTCGTTTGCTCGCAGGAAACAGACCCTCGTGGTCAGGTTGACCGTGCTCCGGCGTGGTCAATAACCCCTTGGAAGTTGGTATAGCGATTGCTAAGGCGCGACGTCTCGCACGTTCGTAGTCGGATCGTCAAGGTCGACTCCCACAGAAAACGATAGCCACCATCTCATCGAAACATCGGGACACCTTCGCCTCTATCAAAAAACCTCATCACCATGGTAGGGAGAGAGATCCTTGACGCTGAATATGTCGCTCACGGAGTACTTGTCGCGTGGGATGTCGATCTTGTAGGAGTTGTTGTTGTAGCGTTCTAGCAACTTGAAGGGTGTAGCCACACAAGATTTCCGGTGTTGAATATCATGGGGTTCTTGTTAGTGTTGATCTTGGTCGCGAGGCGTTGTACTTGGCGCTCGATGGTGTGCCTTGTATCTTCATGCACCTTCTTGAGATAGCTCGCTCGTGCATTTGCGTCCATGTTGATGCGCTCTTGTAGTGGTAGAGGTAGAATGTCCAATGTGGATAACGGGTTGAAACCATGGACGACCTTGAAGGGGGACTTGCCAGTAGTCGAATGTCTGGCGTGGTTGTAGGCGTACTCGGCGATGGGTAGACACTCCTCCCACTCCTTGATGTTCCTCTTGATCAACACGCGTAGTAGAGTAGATAGTGTCCGGTTCATGACCTCCGTTTGGCCGTCGGTTTGTGGGTGGTATGCCGAAGAGAACAAAAGCTTGATTCCGAGCTTGCCGCATAGCGTCTTCCAAAAGTAGCTAAGGAACTTGACGTCGCGGTCCGATACGATAGTCTTGGGCACTCCATGTAGACGCAAGATTTCCCTACAAAAGAGATTTGCAACATGTGAAGCATCGTCTATCTTGTTGCATGGGATAAAATGTGCCATTTTAGAGAATCGGTCCACAACAACAAACATGGAATCTTTGTCGTTCCTAGTTCTAGGCAAACCAAGCACAAAGTCCATACTAATATCTTCCCATGGGTGATATGGAATAGGAAGTGGCATATAGAGACCATGGGATTGAGCCTTAGACTTAGCTTTGTGACATTTAGAGCATCGGTTGGTGAAACGTGAGACGTCGCGGAACATCTGGGGCCAAAAGTAGTTCGTTGAGAGTGTCGCAAATGTCTTGTCGCGTCCAAAGTGTCCCATAAGTCCTCCTCCATGAGCTTCTTGCAAAAGTAATAAACGAAGAGAAGACTCGGGAACACATAGTTTGTTAGATCTCATAAGATAATCAACTTTGATGTAATATCATTCCCAAAATGTATGCGTCAAGCATTTGGCATAAGGAGTAGCAAAAGTAGGATCATGCGCATAGAAGTCTTTTATGTGCTCGAAGCCAATGACATTCAACTCAAGTTGAGTAACAAGCATGCATTTGTGGGAAAGAGCATCCGCCACAACATTTTCTTTGCCTTTGATGTACTTGATGACGTAGGGAAAAGACTCAATGAATTCACTCCACTTAGCATGACGCTTGTTCAACTTGGTTTAACCCTTAAGGTACTTAAGCGTTTCATGGTCGGTATGAATGACAAATTCATGGGGGCGAAGATAATGTTCCCACTCACGCAAAACTCGCACTAAAGCATATAGCTCTTTGTCATAGATGGGATAATTGAGTTGCGCTCCGGAAAGTTTTTCGCTAAAGTAAGCAATAGGGCGCTTCTCTTGCATTAACACACCTCCTATGCCATTACCGCTAGCATCACAATGAACTTCGAAAGTTTTGTCAAAATTGGGTAATACAAGCACGGGAGCATGAGTAAGCAAATTTTTAAGTTCATTAAATGCGGTATCTTGGGATGGTCCCCAAACAAAGGGTGCGTTTTTCTTACTCAAAGCATGTAAAGGGGATGCAATGGTGCTAAAATCCTTCACGAATCTATGATAGAAACCGGCTAAACCAAGGAAGCTACGCACTTGTTGCCAGTTGGTTGGTTGGGGCCAAGTTTTAATAGCATTGATCTTAGATTCATCTACATGAACACCCTTAGAAGACACGATGAAAGCCAAGAAAACGAGCTTATCGACACCAAAAAGGCATTTTCCATATTAGCATCAAGGCGGTCTTTTCTAAGAGTTTGCAAAATGGTTATAAGATAGGTGACATGATCTTTGAGAGATTTGCTAAAGACAAGGATATCGTCAAAGTAGACCGCAACAAATACACCAATGTAGGGGCGAAGAACAAAATGCATGAAACGCATGAAGGTGCCGGGTGCTTCGGATAAGCCCATTGGCATCACAAGCCATTCATATAAGCCAAATTTGGTCTTAAATGCGGTTTTCCATTCGTTACCTTCTTGTATGCGGATTTGGTAATAGCCACTTTTAAGATCAATTTTAGAGAAAATAGTGACTCCGCTAAGCTCATCTAGCATATCATCAAGGCGTGGAATAGGATATCTATAGCGAACAGTGATAGCATTGATGGGACGATAATCGGAACACATGCGATATGTACCATCTTTCTTGGGAACAAGGATTACTGGGATGGCACATGGGCTCAAACTTTCTCGTACATGGCCATTGTCGATGAGTTGTTGTACTTGCCGTTGGATCTCCTTGGTTTCTTCTGGATTGACTCGGTATGGTGCTTTGTTAGGAAGAGGTGCTCCGGGGATGAGGTCGATGGGGTGTTCGATGCCTCGAAGGGGAGGTAGACCCGGAGGTAGCTCGTCGGGGAATACATCTTGGAATTCCTGCAATAGAGAAGATAACACTAAAGGTAGATTGTGAGAGGTGTTAGTTTTTGTTGCCTGGTCCTTGCACAATAGGACATAGTGCATAACACTTGATGGGTTCTCACACACTTCTCTCATCTCACTTTTGGTAGCAAATAGCACTAGGTTTTTCTTGTCGCTCATCGTGGAGGCTGATAGAGGCAAAGTTGTCCCGTCTTTCGATGAGATGGTGGCTATCGTTTTTGGTGGAGTAGACTTTGACGATCCGACTACGAACGTGCGAGGACGTCGCGCCTTAGCAATCGCTAAACCAACTCCGAGAGGTTATTGACCACGCCGGAGCACGATCAACCTGACCACGAAGGTCTATTTCCTGCAAGCAAATGAAGAACAAGCAAGAAACTGAAATTGCAATCTGGATATTGCGAATAAAAGATGAAAGCTTTATTGATCAAGGTGGGGTTCTGTGACGTCTTGGTCTGGTCGTTGAACACAAACGAAGTACGCGAAGTTGCAGCTATGGCGAACTTTTAATCTAAATAAAACCCAAAGTCTAAACGATGCCCTAAGGGCTGTATATATGGAGGAGTAAGGGGGAATTTCGTGGCCCCTTGTAGGAGGGATCCGAAACCAACCCTAACTTTGTTTCCCCACACATACGGACTCTAAAAAACAGCCTATACTTAAGTATTTCGAAATTACATGGGCCTGGCCCAAAAATAAGGTGGCGCAGCACCTAAAATAAGCTATGGACGAAATTTATGAAGGGGCATCTTGTATATTTCATCCATGTCCTTGTAGGTCATCACGGAGGCTTCAAAGTGCTCAAATATGTACTAGAAATGCCATTCTGGACCCCTTCGCGCGCGCCTTCATTTCCATGCTTGATCCTGCTCCAGTGTTCATCCCTCTTGTCCATGCTAGGCCCTTCATTAGTAATCAACACAAATGTATCCAATTTAGGCAGCATCATATTCTCATGAACATTAGAATTGTCACCAAGAAACGAAAGTACCTGGTAATTCAATTGGCGTGCGCGAGCTCTAGTAATTGGTCCAGTATGTATAGCAGCAGGGGCTGTGGGTGTAACAATGGTATTGATGTCCCCATCAGAGGCACTCATTTTGGGCTTGTGGCTCTCACTCCCTTTTGGGTGGCTCACTCTCTCACTATTCTCTCCATGATGGTTTGTTGCTTGCTTGTCGGCAATCACTTGGCTTGGAGACATAGGCCATAGCACGTACTCCTTTCCCTTCATCTTGAAGCTATAGTGATTGGTACGCCCGTTGTGGATGACACCTCGGTCAAATTGCCATGGTCGTCCAAGTAGGAGATGGCAAACGGACATCGAAACGACATCACACTCCAAAGTGTCTTCGTATGCTCCTATCTTGAAGGACACTTGCACGTTGTGCTCTACTTGGATAGTGCCGGAGTCGCTAAGCCATTGGACCTTGTAGGGGCGAGGGTGCTTCATCTTCACCAATTGGAGCTTGGAGCATAGTTCTTCACTCGCCAAGTTATGGCAACTTCCTCCGTCAATGATAACCTTCACGGACCTTCCATTGATTCCCGCCTTGGTGTGGAATATATGGCATCTTTGGTCTTCATCTTGTTGATGTTGAAGTGTCAAGACTTTGGAGACAACGAGAGCGAGGCTCGAATCTTCGTCACAAAAGACTTGATCATCTTTATCCTCATTCACGCGCCGGTGCATGGCCACTTGCTCAAGGGCTTCCATTTCCTCTTCACTCATGGAATCATAGGTGCCGTCGTCGTTGAGGATCATGGTGCGCTTGTTGGTACACTCGAAGGACTTGTGGCCTCGGCCGTCGCATGTGAAACACTTGATGGAACTTGTCTTGATGGTCTCATCCGGTGGAGTCATAGATGATGAAGCTCTCGGCTTAAAGTTGCTTGCAGTAGGAGGACGACTTGAGGTTGTCGAAGTTTTCTTGTAACTTGACTTGTCGCCGTTGCTTGTAGAAGGCTTGGTTGAGGTAGAAGGTGTTGGAGTCGTTGAAGCTTGGGTGTTGGAACCGTAGTTCTTAGAAGAGTACTTGGCGTACTTGAAGTCATCTTGCACTTGTTGTTCCGCCTTGGTGGCTTGATGCACTAGCTCGATGAGGTTGGAGTAAGGTTGGAAGTCGGCGATCTTCTTGATAGGGTGATTGAGTCCATTCAAGAAACGTGCCATATTTTGCTCATCATCTTCCGTGACATTGGCTCGTATCATGGCAATCTCCATTTCCTTGTAATACTCTTCAACGCTCTTCGTTCCTTGCTTGAGGAGTTGTAACTTCTTGAAGAGGTCGCGGTTGTAGTAGGTTGGCACAAAGCGCACTCTCATGACATCCTTCATTTGTGCCCAAGTAGTGATGGGTGGTTCACCTCTTACCTCACGACGCTCAATGACTTGCTCCCACCAAATGAGGACATAGTCTTGGAACTCAAGGGATGCCATGGCGATCTTCTTCTCTTCCTCGTAGTTGTTGATAGAGGCAGAGGTGTCCCGTCTTTCGATGAGATGGAGGCTATCGTTTTTGGTGGAGTAGACTTTGACGATCCGACTACGAACGTGCGAGGATGTTGCGCCTTAGCAATCGCTAAACCAACTCCGAGAGGTTATTGACCACGCCGGAGCACGATCAACCTGACCACGAGGGTCTATTTCCTGCAAGCAAACAAAGAACAAGCAAGAAATTAAGATTTGCAATCTGGATATTGCGAATATAAGATGAAAGCTTTATTGATCAAGGTGGGGTTCTGTGACGTCTTGGTCTGGTCGTTGAACACAAACGAAGTACGCGAAGTTGCAGCTATGGCGAACTTTTAATCTAAACAAAACCCAAAGTCTAAACGGTGCCCTAAGGGTTGTATATATGGAGGAAGAGGGGGGGATTTCATGGCCCTTGAAGGAGGGGTCCGAAACCAACCCTATCTCTTGTTTCCCCACACATACGGACTCTAAAAACAGCCTATACTCAAGTATTTCGAAATTACATGGGCCTGGCCCAATAATAAGGTGACGCAGCACATATGATAGCCTCTGGACGAAATTTATGAAGTGGCATCTTGTATATTTCGTCCAAGGCTTCATGCACTCATTATGGTGGCTTCAAAGTCCTGAAATCATCACTTGTAACTCCGTTCTTGTTCCCCTTGCGCATGCCATCATCTCCATGCTTGAACTTGCTCCAAGGTTCCTCTTTCTTGTCCAAGCTAGGCCCTTCATTTGTAAGCAAAACAAATGTATCCAATTTAGGCAGCATCATATTCTCATGAACATTAGAATCATTACCAAGAAACGAATGTACCTGATAATTTAATTGGCGTGCGCGAGCTCTAGTAATTGGTCAAGTATGTATAGCAGCAGGGGCTGTGGGTGTAACAATGGTATTGATGTCCTCATCATCCTCCCCTTCTTGAAATGAAGTCGTCCTCGACGGAAGCTCATCTTCCTCACCCAAATAAGTGATGAGGACATCAATACCATTGTTACACCCACAGCCCCTGCTTCTATACATACTGGACCAATTACTAGAGCTCGCGCACGCCACTTAAAATATCAGGTACTTTCGTTTCTTGGTAATGATTCTAAAGTTCATGAGAATATGATGCTGCCTAAATTGGATACATTTGTTTTGCTTACAAATGAAGGGCCTAGCTTGGACAAGAAAGAGGAACCTTGGAGCAAGTTCAAGCATGGAGATGATGGCATGCACAAGGGGAACAAGAACGGAGTTACAAGTGATGATTTCAGGACTTTGAAGCCACCATAATGAGTGCAGGAAGCCTTGGACGAAATATACAAGATGTCACTTCATAAATTTTGTCCAGAGGCTATTATAGGTGCTGCGTCACCTTATTATTGGGCCAGGCCCATGTAATTTCGAAATACTTGAGTATAGGCTGTTTTTAGAGTCCGTATGTGTGGGGAAACAAGAGATAGGGTTGGTTTCGGACCCCTCCTTCAAGGGCCACGAAATCCCCTCCTCTTCCTCCATATATACAGCCCTTAGGGCACCGTTTAGACTTTGGGTTTTGTTTAGATTAAAAGTTCGCCATACCTGCAATTTCGCGTACTTCGTTTGTGTTCAACGACCAGACCAAGACGTCACAGAACCCCACCTTGATCAATAAAGCTTTCATCTTATATTCGCAATATCCAGATTGCAAATCTTAGTTTCTTGCTTGTTCTTCGTTTGCTTGCAGGAGATAGACCCTCGTGGTCAGGTTGATTGTGCTCCGGTGTGGTCAATAACCTCTCGGAGTTGGTTTAGCGATTGCTAAGGCGCGACGTCCTCGCACGTTCGTAGTCGGATCGTCAAAGTCTACTCCACCAAAAACGATAGCTATCATCTCATCGAAAGATCGGGACACCCTCTCCTCTATCAATAAGGCTTCAAATCTGCAATGTTAAAAGTGGGACTAACCCCAAAATCTGCAGGCAGCTCAAGTTTATATGTGTTATCATTTATTTTCTCTAACACCTTAAAAGGACCATCAGCACGTGGCATTAGCTTTGATTTGCGCAAATCAGGAAATCTATCCTTACGCAAATGTAACCAAACAAGATCTCCAGGTGCAAACACAACATGCTTTCTACCCTTATCTCCAGCAATTTTATATTTAGCATTCATACGCTCAATGTTCTCCTTAGTTAACTCATGCATTTTTAAGATCAATTCAGCACGTTGTTTAGCATCAAAATTAACCTTCTCCGAAGATGGAAGAGGCAACAAATCAATAGGTGCACGAGGTAGGAAACCATATACAATTTCAAAAGGGCACATCTTAGTAGTAGAATGCAACGAACGATTATAAGCAAATTCAATATGAGGCAAGCATTCTTCCCATATTTTCTTGTTATTCTTCAAAACAGCCCTAAGCATAGTAGACAATGTTCTATTGACTACTTCAGTTTGTCCATCAGTTTGGGGGTGACAAGTAGTACTAAAAAGCAGTTTAGTCCCCAACTTAGCCCATAAACATCTCCAAAAGTGGCTAAGAAATTTGGTATCACGATCTGAAACAATAGTATTTGGCACACCATGCAAGCGAATAATTTCACGAAAGAACAAATCAGCAACATTAGCAGCATCATCGCTTTTATGACATGGTATAAAGTGTGCCATTTTCGAGAACCTATCCACGACAACAAATATGCTATCCCTCCCCTTCTTTGTTCGAGGTAAACCCAAAACAAAGTCCATAGATATATCCTCCCATGGAACACTAGGTATAGGCAAAGGCATATATAAACCATGATGATTGAGTCGTGACTTAGCTTTTTGACATGTAGTGCAGCGAGCAACAAAGCGCTCAACATCCCATCTCATCTTTGGCCAAAAGAAATGTGTAGCAAGTACATCCTCCGTCTTCTTTACGCCAAAGTGTCCCATTAATCCTCCTCCATGCGCCTCCTGCAACAACAAAAGACGAACGGAGCTAGCTGGAATGCATAGCTTGTTAGCACGAAACACAAATCCATCGTTAACGATGAACTTGTTCCATGTTCTCCCTTCTTTACAATTCTGCAATACATCTTTAAATTCAGGATCATGCACATATTGATCTTTGATGATCTTCAAACCAAATATTTTAAAGTCAAGTTGTGAAAGCATAGTATAACGACGAGACAATGCATCAGCAATAACATTTTCTTTACCCTTCTTGTGCTTAATGACATAAGGGAAAGTCTCAATGAATTCAACCCATTTAGCATGTCTACGGTTCAGTTTTGCTTGACTTTTAATGTGTTTCAAAGATTCATGATCAGAATGTATAACAAATTCTTTGGGCCATAAATAATGTTGCCATGTTTCTAAGGTCCGAACAAGAGCATATAATTCTTTATCATAAGTAGAATAGTTCAGACTAGGCCCACTCAATTTTTCAGAAAAGTATGCAACAGGTTTGCCATCTTGTAATAACACACCTCCTAATCCAATTCCACTAGCATCACATTCAAACTCAAAAGTCTTATTAAAATCAGGAAGTTGGAGTAAAGGAGCATGTGTCAACTTATCTTTCAATACCGTGAAGGCTTCTTCCTGTGCGGTACCCCAAACAAAAGGCACATCCTTCCTTGTAAGCTCATTGAGAGGTGCAGCAATGGTGCTAAAATCTCTCACAAAACGCATATAGAAACCAGCGAGGCCAAGGAAACTCTTCACTTGTGTGACTGTTTTGGATTGCGGCCAACTCTCAATAGCTTCAATCTTGGCTTTATCAACTTTAATTCCCTGTGGAGTAACAACATAGCCAAGAAAAGATACTCGGTCGGTGCAAAAGGTGCACTTCCCAAGGTTACCAAACAAACGTGCATCACGTAGAGCAATAAAAACAGCACGTAAATGTTCCAAATGTTCCTCCAAAGATCTGCTATAAATCAATATATCATCAAAGTAAACTACCACAAATCGTCCAATGAAAACACGTAAAACTTCGTTCATTAATCTCATGAAAGTACTAGGTGCATTAGTTAACCCAAAAGGCATGACTAACCACTCATATAAACCGAACTTAGTTTTAAATGCTGTTTTCCATTCATCTCCCAATTTCGTACGAATTTGATGGTATCAACTACGCAAATCAACTTTGGAGAATATTGTAGAGCCACTCAATTCATCAAACATATCATCTAGCCTAGGAATAGGATGACGATAGCGAATAGTAATCTTTACCTAATAATTAATAATAAAATAATAAAGTACGCATCGCTTCTGCCCGCTCACCCGTCATTGTCTTTTTTCAAAAAAGCCCTCCTGTTTTTCTAGAAATTGAACCTGCAGTCCTTGTAATAAGTCAACACGACCCGATATTTGCGACAGAAAAAAAAACCAGCCACATGACCGTGCCTCTCGATCCCATCTCCAGCCCGCCGCCTGCCACGCCGCGCCCCACGCCTCCTCGCCTCACCGCGCGCCGCCACGCCGCGCCCCACGCCGCCCTGCCTCACCGCCGGCCGCCACCGCACGCCGCCACCGCCTACCCCACCGGCGCGCCTACCCCTATCTCTAGATGAGGCTGGTCAACGAGCGTGTGGGGTGCAGGCTGCTCTCCTGCTCGATCCGATCGAGTGAGGTCTGCACAGGGGGCGGCGGACGGGCTGGACGCGCGGAACGACGGCGGCGTACAGATCCAGGCGAGCTGCGGCGGACGGGCTGGACGCACGGGATGACGGCGGCGTATGGATCCAGGCGAGCGGCGGTGGGACCTTCAAAGGCGTCGGGGTTCTCCAGGGCGGCGCCATGGTTGCTCCGCCGTACAGGGGAGGCACAGCAGGGCGAGCATGGCAGAGGCCGACAACCAGGCTGCTCCCTCCAGCGCGCCCCCTCCATGGCTCATCGTCGCCCAGTGGCCAGATCCTGCTGCAGGCGAGCCCTCCGAACAGCATCTCTCCTCCCTCTCAGTGAGCTCGCTGCCACTCTAGCCTACGCTCCCTCATCTCTATTTGTCTGCTAGCCTACTACAAAATCCTAGAACTATCTGGTTTGAAAGGCTTCTGCTGAAAAGTTGTGTGATTTCAAATGCTTCTGCTGAAAAGTAGTGTCAATCTTCAGCAGAATTAGCCTTAGTTATCCATGGTCTATCATCCTGACTTCTCAAAAGCAGTTCAACAATGTCTATTGGGATGTCATCTGTCATGGCAAGTTTTTCATGAATCAATTCTTGCTTCTGTTTATTTATTTCTCTTCTTCAGTAGTTTCTGCTCAAAGGCAGCGCTTACCTGGAGAAACCAGAGGATATAAATGAGGCAGTACAGTTAATCTCTTACAATATTTAGCAGAGAAGCACTATTGTGCAAACACTAATATTGTTTTCTCTTCTCTTCGATGATAGTGCCAAACAAATAATGGTGCCGAACTGCACATACATACGTGTGGTTGTTGCCTCCAGACACTCTCCTGCAGCATGACGCTCCTCCTTCCCTGCTGTTTGCCATGAATTTAACATATCTGTCTTTTTTGTTGGGAATCCGAGCAGGTGTTGCAGAATGAAGTCAATCTCCTTAACCCGCTGGCTGAGCTAAAGAAGCAAGCACAAGAAGAAGCATCTTGTGCAGTCCATCAACTCATCCTGTACATGCACATCAGATCATTTATGGTCCAGAGGAAATATAAATTTCTTGTTCAATTGATTTGTCTCCTGTCCCCTTTTGTCTTTGTTTTCTATATCTGCAGAATGTCAAGTGCCAAGACCGCTTCAACATGTGAGCATGATCCTTTCCAAGCTTTAGTCATGTGTTGCTAGCTAAACACAATAACATTAATACCATGTATTTTATATTATTGACATGGGAAATTGATTTAAATTACTATTGGTGGTTATAATAGTTTGCTATACTTTTAGTATATTATGTTTATGCAAGTTAGACATAGAGCTGCTGTTTGAGAAAGTATGCAGATTTAGGAACAAGCCCATCCTGTACTACTGTTCGTGTAGGTAGTCATTCAGACATTTCTTTACTCTGTAGCAAATAGTTCACATGGTAGAGCCAACCGTGGTGCAGAGGCTAGATAGTTTTAGTATTCAGACTTTCAGTTGCTGTTAGCTCTACTCTGATTTGTCCTTTCGTAATGGCAATGTAGCAGCTGTGTGATACGACTGCAACGCGGAGTCTTCACTGCATATTACCTACCGGAACCGATGTGTTTTTGTTGACATAAAATTCTAACCTGAATTTGCTATTCAGGTGGCAAATTCAGTAATGTATGTACTGTATTTGCATTTTGCAAGATAATTTGGCTGTCAAAGTGCTACATCGTATCTCACTAGACCTATTGAGTAAGTGGTAATTTTTTATTTATATATCATTCAGATTTCTATATGCATTGTTCATAGATTCCTTGCATTGTTGAGTTACCAATTTTCGTAAGGGTCATACTTACTGGACCATGGTACACCCTTCCAATGCAGGTTGCTTCCATGACCATACTTCAAATAAGGGACATTAGTTTGCCTCTCATCATCAACTTTGGACCCTCTTTGCGTGGGCATTTTCTTCAAAGCGTACTTGTATGAAATAAACTGTATTGGTTTTCAGTTTATATCTGTCCATGGTTTTGCTCACATCACAAATTTTGACAGCTAGATAGTCCGGAGTTCGGTGCAACCGAAACACATATTCCGGACCAACATAGATAGTTTATCCTTATTGGACATGCATTTATCTTCTTCGATGAGTATGGCAGAATCCAACATCCGTTAGTCCTATATATTGGGGCTCCATGGCTGCCAATCGACGGAGCAAGACCGGAGACCACCCTCTCCTCCTCCAATTTGGAGCTCCATGGCCGCCATTTGGTAAGCGCACTGCCGTCGTTGTGATAGAGGCGAGGGTGTCCCGATCTTTCGATGAGATGATATCTATCGTTTTTGGTGGAGTAGACTTTGACGATCCGACTACGAACGTGCGAGGACGTCGCGCCTTAGCAATCGCTAAACCAACTCCGAGAGGTTATTGACCACGCCGGAGCACAATCAACCTGACCCCGAGGGTCTATCTCCTGTAAGCAAGAAACTAAGATTTGTAATCTGGATATTGCGAATATAAGATGAAAGCTTTATTGATCGAGGTGGGGTTCTGTGACGTCTTGGTCTGGTCGTTGAACACAAAACGAAGTACGCGAAGTTGCGCAGCTATGGCGAACTTTTAATCTAAACAAAACCCAAAGTCTAAACGGTGCCCTAAGGGCTGTATTATGGAGGAGGAGAGGGAGGGGGGGGGGGGGGATTTCGGGGCCTGAAGGAGGGGTCCGAAACCACCCTATCTCTTGTTTCCCCACACATACGGACTCTAAAAATAGCCTATACTCAAGTATTTCGAAATTACATGGGCCTGGCCCAATAATAAGGTGACGCAGCACCTATAATAGCCTCTGGACGAAATTTATGAAGTGCCATCTTGTATATTTCGTCCAAGGCTTCCTGCACTCCTTATGGTGGCTTCAAAGTCCTGAAATCATCATTTGTAACTCCGTTCTTGTTTCCTTGCGCATGCCATCATCTTCATGCTTGAACTTGCTCCAAGGTTCCTCTTTCTTGTCCAAGCTAGGTCCTTCATTTGTAAGCAAAACAAATGTATCCAATTTAGGCAGCATCATATTCTCATGAACATTAGAATCATTACCAAGAAACGAAAGTACCTGATAATTTAATTGGCGTGCGCGAGCTCTAGTAATTGGTCCAGTATGTATAGCAGCAGGGGCTGTGGGTGTAACAATGGTATTGATGTCCTCATCACGTTGCCTCCTCACCGCCTCACCTGGGAGAGCGCAGGCACCGATATTGCCCATGACTCGCCTCATGTTCGGTTAACAAGATGAAGTTCGATTAGGTCCGTTGCTCCTCTTACATGCAGAGCCTAGGAATACCATTGTCTTCTTTCATTCTCTTCTGAACAATATGTAAACTGTAGGTATGCGAGAAGAAATATTCGAAATTAGCAGGCAGCAATTTGACCAGGTTTACAAGCTATTAGATGTGCATTTTTAAGATGTACTCCCTCCGTTCGGAATTACTTGTCGCGGAAATGGATGTATCTAGTCTAGATACATCCATTTCCGCGACAAGTAATTCCGAACGGAGGGAGTAGTAGTCATACTTTCTACTGGAATTTGACTTATAATTCAAAAAATTTGCTGAGCAATGTATCAACAGAATGCAGCCGCAACTTGATTTTTTATGTCAATTGGACTCTAGATGAAGACGGACACATCTGTTTCTAGAATGTTGACCTGTTTCTGTATGCAAAATGAACTATTGGTACTTTGTAAAACTGAAATATGGCAATGGTTGCTGACAAGGAATTTTTGCTTAATGGATTTCTATTTTCTCCCTCATTTGAATCATAATGAAGATGATACGGTCAAATTATTTGAGGTGACTCATCCTGGTTTATTTTTGTCATATGAAGTGCCAAATATCAATATTCTACATTTGCTGCCAATATTTTACAAATTAGCTTCATTTATTTACTGGTGTGCATCTTTTTCTCTTGAGATGCTTATATATGATGACCGTCTCTTCCCTGTTTATTGGTTTATGTTTTCAAATGAGAAACATAGCTAATTACTAACCTTTTAGGGGGAGAGCTGTTATAATCCTTACATTCCACGAGTTACAGACCTATTGAATAAGCAAGGTTTGGTCTAAGAAAGTGAGGTTGCTCGCGTAATATTCATTGAAGGTCATCAAATCCCTTTGATAGGGGTTAAAGGAGATGGTGGCTTCAACTATGCCTCAAGAGATTTAGCAGCCCTTTGGCTGGTTACTGAATAATAATTGACATGTTTTTTTCTATACCTCACTCTTTATTGGTGTTCCTATTTTCTGTAGAATCAAAGTGGTATATTTCATGGTTGATGCACTTCTGCCATTGTAGGTGTGCTTTTCTGGTACAGCGAGGAGAGTTCTATTTTTCCAAAAACATATAGTAAGGATAGTTCAGCAGAAACTTTCACGAAGTAATAGTGTTGTATTACCTATGCCTGTGATATTGTTCTAACTTTGAGGATGTGGTATCAAGGAACGTGTTGCTTGATGAAGGATCAAGGCAGATAGTTGAAGTGGAACATGCAAAAGCAACAGTATGGAAATTCGTGGACAGTCTGCTGCTTCGTTTAGGGGAGGTGATGGTGGTTCCCTTTGTTGATATCAAATAATAGTTACACTGTTTATGAGATTACATTGAGAAAAGCTTAGGGTTCATTGGCCCAATTACAATGGTTTTGTACCGTAAAAACAAAAGCTAACTAGCTCTTGTGTCGTCTCATTCGCTTCTCTTCGATGGTGCTTGCATTTGATCTTCCAATTTGATTTACAACTTAAGCATTAGTTTGTGAAGCCGACGGATTGATGAAGCGCATTGTGGTCGAGGTAGAGACATGATGCGAGAGAGAAACTTTAGCGCTTGTTGCGACGCAGAGTCATTCCTCGCCCTTCCTCTTCAGCGAAGCACATACCTATACGTACAAAGGAGAGATGGGGTGAGTTTGAAGTTAATCATCCAATCTAAGCATCACAAAAGTGAGTTATAACTTTGAAACTGTTAATTTTTTTCTATAGGAATAACCCGTTAGTATTTGATTAAATAAGTTTGAACCAGTTACTATTTTTAAAATAGGGTGCCGTGTTGAAATAGAAGGCGGCAGTCTCCGTCCATGTTTTCTCCTGTTGCATCGCATGGGCATTTGTGTTAGTATATGATCTTTCCCTAATAATAAAGCAGCTATCGCTTCTGTCCGCTCACCGTCGTAATGCGCTTTTCGTACCTAAAAATCCTTCGTAATACGTTTTCCGTACTAAAAATCGTTTCGTTTAGTATTTCTGCCGATACGTAAAAAACGACTCGCTTGGTGTTACCTTACTAAGCCAGGACTCTTATGGGCCGAACAGCCCAACCGCAGCTAAGGGAAAAAGTCTAGCCAGGACTCTTCTTCACCTTCCTGTAAAAGAAGACTCTTCTTCAACCCGTCCTTCGGACTCGAGGAATCATCCTCCACGATGGCAACTCCTCCACCCTCCTCCTCGCGCGAATCACGCCGCCGCCGCGCAGGGCCGTCGAGCCCTCCGCCCCCAACGGGGCAATGAGGTCCGACCCTGCCGGAGCCTGCGTGGCGCCTCGGGTGACCGCTCGGGGTGGCCGTGCAACCCGGTCATCGTGCTCCGGCGCTTCGCCGCCCCTCCCTGCGACGAGGCCCCCAGCGCCACCAGCAGCTTCAAGCTCTTATACGACGACGGCGCCGGATCCGGCCTCCGCCCGCTGCCCGAGAGCGTGTCCGACTTCCTCATGGGGCCCGGATTTGAGCGGCTCCTCGAGCAGCTCGCCCAGATCGAGGCCGGCGGCTTCGGCGCCGTCTGCCCCTGCGACAACCCGCCGGCCTGCAAGGCCGCCGTCGAGTCCATGCCCACCATTGTCGTCGCCGCCTGCCCTGGCCACGTCGGCGCCGACTCCCACTGCGCCGTCTGCAAGGAGGCCTTCGAGTTGGGCGACTAGGCCACGGAGATGCCCTGCAGCCACATGTACCACCAGGACTGCATCCTGCAATGGCTCGCGCTGCGTAACTCGTGTCCCGTGTGCCGGCACGAGCTGCCCATAGATGTGGCGCGGCCTGCTCCGGCGAGTGACCTCGGCGCCGCCGACGACCAGGGCAGCAACACCGGGGCTGAGGCTGGCAGTGAGGAGGAGACGACGGTCGGGTTGACGATTTGGTGGCTCCCAGATGGAGGCTTTGCTGTTGGGAGGTTCGCTGGTGGCAGGAGGGCCGGCGAGAGGGAGTTCCCCTCCCACTTGTCTACACTAGGCGATCAGCATTTGGGATTTCTAACTATTGATCTCCGTCGGGTTCATGACTCTCCTTGGTTTCTGTACCCTTCCTTCAGTCATACTTTTACCATTTTGAGTTTTGAGCTTGTATTGTTGCAGCTACCGATTGTTAAACTACGCTGTGTTGAACCTTAGTTGTAATCAGCGGTGGAGAAATAGCAAAACTAAACGGTGAAATGTTGGCGCTGAGCGATAAAATAGGCAAAGACCAAATCAGTGATAACCCACCATATCCTACCGCAGTTTCTTGGCATCACGGCGACAGATCACACGAGCGACAGCTGGAGCCAGACCAAGTGCCAGAGGTCGCGGAGGCGGAGATGGAGGTGGCCGGTACCTAGCTTCTTCTGCGGCGACGGGTGATTGGCGTTCACCTCCTGTAAGGATTCTCCCTGGTTGTACCTATCGAGGAGTGAGCGGAGGAGCAGGATTAGGAGATGCCCATGGCGGCATAGCAGCTGATGTCTCCCCGGTGGCTTCATAATCTCCCCCCAACTTGCCACAGGAACTAAATAGCTACTCAATACACCAGACTGCTTCTTGTGTGTTTGCAGTTTGCTAAGCATTCATCAAAATTATGGTTCGCATCTAACTTGTACATGTATGAATTTTTTGCCATATCCCACTTCAGCGCATCAATTAAGGTTTTTTTTATATTGGACCGATATTTGTTTGGTTGACTTTAACAGAACCTTTACAACCAGCTGCATAGTATGGTATAAATCACTAAATTATAATGCTTCAGTCTTCCTGTGTTCTAAAAATAAAATGCTTGGAACTTTAGGTTATCAACCAATGATTTTTATTTACTCATCTGTTATTGTTTTATTCAGAGGCTAACAATAACTTTTGACCTGCAAAAAAAAAAAAACAATAACTTTTGACCAACTATAGGGAGAACACTATCTTATCTTAGAAACTGATGTATTATTAACTTTAGAATAATCAATGTGATTGGCTTCGCAATCTGCCATGTAATTCATTTTTTTTGGCATATAAGAAAAATCTTCAAAAATTCCGCCACTTATTGTCTATCTATCTGCCAATGATTGAATGATGGAACAAGAAAAATTTGTGTCGCGGATAAAAAAATAATGCAAAATAGATTATTGGCAAATAAGATAAAGACATGGGATAGCGCATGTAGGACAAAGAGCAAGATAACAGAGAGTTAAGATGAGATGAGCTCTAAATTTTATTGTTTTTGTATAATAGTTGGCCGAAGAACCACACTTTACGCAAGTCATGAATATTCATTCCTTGCAAGCCGCACCCAGGAGGGCATCAACGGTCATTGGTTGCCTCGCGCCAAGCACATAGCTTTGGTATTGGCCGAGGTTGGACACATCATGATCAGACAGACTCCGCGACCCCGGCAATGTGGGTGAGAAGGAGCATAAGTGGTGACACGGTTGGGACACCGTGTTGAGTATGTGGACCTGTTTGTGCGGAGGCAGTGTTATGGGGAGTCTTCAGCCATGATTTTTTTGGTAGGGGCATACAATATTTTTTTTCCCGTTGTAACGCACGGGCATGTTTGCTAGTATTATTAATGCCTCTACAATCAACACACATACGTGATGTACCATCCTTTTTTGGCACTAGTATAATAGGAACATCACAAGGACTAAGAGATTCACGTATATAACCTTTGTCGAGCAGCTCCTGTACTTGACGCATAATCTTCTTCGTCTCCTCTGGATTGGTACGGTATGGCGCATGGTTTGGCAGTGAAGCACCGGGAATTAAGTCAATCTGATGCTCAATCCCGCGAATAGGTGGTAATCCCGGTGGCACGTCTTGTGGAAAGACATCAGCGAACTCCTGCAAAATGTTAGTGACAACAGGAGGCAAAGAGGAAGGCACGTCCTCGAATGAAAATAACGCCTATTTGCACACAAAAGCATAGCAAACAGATTTGCTGAAATCTAGCTCATCAATATCAGATTTGGTGGCAAGTAAACATGCACTTTTCAACTTAATTTTAGAAGCAACACTAGATGGTTTATTTAGGCTTCATTTGTTGCTCAAATTCTTTTGCCACAATCTGATTTTCACTCTTATTTTTCTCCTGTTTTGCTTTACTAGCTCTATTAATATCATCTTTCAAAAAAGAATCAGGAGTCATAGGAAGCAAAGTAATATGTTTATCCTTATGAACAAGAGTATACTGATTGTTTCTACCATGGTGTACAGAATTTTTATCAAATTGCCATGGTCTACCAAGTAATAAGGAACATGCTTGCATGGGTACCACATCACAATCAACATAATCAGCATATGTAGAGATACTAAAATGCACATGAACAGTACGTGTGACCTTAACCTTGCCGCTGTTGTTGAACCATTGGATATAGTAAGGATGTGGATGTGGTCTTGTGGTGAGAGATAGCTTCTCCACCATCTCCATGCTAGCCAAGTTGTTGCAGCTCCCTCCATCTATGATGACGCGAACAGAACGTTCCTTCACAACTCCCTTTGTATGGAACAAATTATGCCTCTGATTTTGCTCAGCTTGTGTGACCTGCACACTCAAAACACGTTGAGCAACTAAACATTCATACCTGTCAGCGTCTTCAGGAGCAATGTATTGCGTCTCATGATCAGAATCATCTCCACCGTGTTCTTCACTTGTAATAAGAGCCAAAGTCTCCTCATCATAGTCACTAGCGGACTCATACCCACCATCCTCAGTAGCAATCATAACACGCGGAGATTGGCATTCTCTCGCATAATGACCTCTTCCCTTACAACGACGACAAATAATATCATGTGTGTGCCCTGTTGATGCCATAGATGAAGAAGAGCTCTGGGCAGGCCCAGAAGGTGTACTCTTGGCAGATGGTGGTGGTGGTGCCTGTTTTCTTGTATATCGGTTGGAATTGGCGGCTGAAGTCAGTGGTGCTGCAGTAGGACGTGTGGGAGTAGAGGAGGCACACGGTGTCCATGATGAAGATCGACCTGCAGAAAAATTAGTTCGCGCCAATGCCTGTCGATCCTGCACTTCACGTTCAGCTTTACAAGCAAGATGGAATAAACGAGTGATATTATTATACTCCTTAAACTCTAGAATAGTCTGAATCTCTCTATTTAATCCACCCATGAAACATGCAAGCATAGCTTCATTCTCCTCAACAATACCACATCTAATCATGCCAGTTTGTAATTACTAATAATATTCTTCTGCAGAATTTTTTCCTTGTCTTAAGCGCTGCAATTTTTGAAGTAATTCACGTTGATAATATGGTGGAACCCAACGAGTACGCATAGCAGTTTTCAAAGCAGCCCAAGTAGCTGGAATAGGATATAATCTACAATGTTCAGACCACCATACACATGCAAAACTAGTAAAAGCACAAACAGCAGCAGCAACACGTCTCTCCTCGGGATATTGTAAACATGTAAAATGTTGTTCAGTTTCTAACTCCCAAGTAAGATATATATCAGGAACATATCTACCCTCAAATGGTGGAATATTCAATTTCAGTTTAGGAAGATGGTCATGATCTCGTACCTGAGCTGGTAATGCAGCCCTACCATTGCGATTATTGGCATGTGGAAGACCTGGTGCTGGTACGTAGTTCTGATTTTGATCAACCTCATCCTCGTAATCGCCCGCATAATCGTCCTCCTCAGCGACAGCAGGAGCCATAGAAGCATCAACAGTAGGTGCAGCGGCACCAGAAGTTTGACCAGGCTCAAGGGGAACACGCTGTGCTCGTCCCACTTGATTTGGAAGGCGACGTTGTTGTTGTTGTTGTAGGGGTGCGACAGGTGCAGCCGGCGGTGGTTGTGGAAGACGCGCGAGCAATTCATTAAACTTGTTATCGAGCTTTGTTTCGAACGTCTTCTCAATTTCATCTATCTTCTCCATGGCCTCTTCAAATCTGTTTAGCACATCTTGCACCTGTCCACTCATCATTTGCTGAAATTTATCATGTAGCTGTTTGTTCGTCATGTTCTCCCAATCAGTCTCATCGGCTTGTGATCCTGCCATGGTTAGCAGCAATAGAAACACACAAGAATATGATACTACAGACTACTAGGAAGTGGTGGTGGTGGTGTATCACAAATCCGTCAAGCGAATCTCAAATGCTTACCAGTTCTTACCCAGCAGCAGGTGGTGATCGGCCACCGTTGTAGTCAAAACTCTCAAAGATTGGACAGAGCGATTGCCAGGTGGTGTCAAACGCACGACGTAGATGTATGTGGAGCTGGGAAGGCTTATGATATGGTAGCAAAAATGTCAGCAATAATCAATTCAGAGATGCAAAGTTGAATAAACGCTCAACGACGGTACTGTGCTGGTCCTAGGCTAGACCGTACTAGAGACGCGAGCCTAGAACACTAACAAAATCATGGCGCGACACATAAACAAGGGAAGAGCACACTCTAAAAATTGTTTTTTTTCATTTTTTTTTGCGCTCCTCTTTTTTTTTTTGCAAAAAATCACTATAATGGCGAGTGTCTCAAAACTCTTCCCAAGTCAAACTATCAGGATTGGCATGAAATTTTTTTTTGACAATTTTTTTTCGAAAATCAGGGTAGCGACGACGAAAAAGTGCGACAAAAAATCACTATGATGGCGAGTGTCTCAAAACGCTCCCTGGGACCTAAAAATAGGATAGGGAAAAAAATTTGACTGCCGAAATTTTGGCCTAAAAACTGCCCGGGGGTCTCCAGACTCTTTTTTTTTTAAACCTACTCAGGCAAGGAAACACGAATCGGAAAATAGATGGGTCTCAAAAACAAACCTAATATGAAAAGAACTCAGATTGGTGGTGGATATATGGTGGTAGAATATGGCAGCGGTGGTAGGATATGGTGCGGCGGCGGCGTGACAAACTGTGACAGAACTCGAAACTCTAAAGGACTAGACGCTAAGACCAGTAACTCGACACGACGATGCAACCGCAAATTCAACAAAGCAAAAACCCTAAAAAGATTATGCAAAGGCTCAGATTGGTTCGGATATGATGAACTAACCCTAATTTTTTTGTTTTTGGCTTTTTCGTGGACTGTAGGTATGAAGAACAGACTCGATCTAAACTACGAAAAACTGTAAAATCTCACCGAGCAACCTGAAAATCTGATACCACTTGATAGAGGCAGAGGTGTCCCGTCTTTCGATGAGATGGAGGCTATCGTTTTTGGTGGAGTAGACTTTGACGATCCGACTACGAACGTGCGAGGACGTCGCGCCTTAGCAATCGCTAAACCAACTCCGAGAGGTTATTGACCACGCCGGAGCACGATCAACCTGACCACGAGGGTCTATTTCCTGCAAGCAAACAAAGAACAAGCAAGAAACTAAGATTTGCAATCTGGATATTGCGAATATAAGATGAAAGCTTTATTGATCAAGGTGGGGTTCTATGACTTCTTGGTCTGGTCGTTGAACACAAACGAAGTACGCGAAGTTGCAGCTATGGCGAACTTTTAATCTAAACAAAACCCAAAGTCTAAACGGGGCCCTAAGGGCTGTATATATGGAGGAAGAGGGGGGGATTTCGTGGCCCTTGAAGGAGGGGTCCGAAACCAACCCTATCTCTTGTTTCCCCACACATACAGACTCTAAAAACAGCCTATACTCAAGTATTTCGAAATTACATGGGCCTGGCCCAATAATAAGGTGACGCAGCACCTATGATAGCCTCTGGACGAAATTTATGAAGTGGCATCTTGTATATTTCGTCCAAGGCTTCATGCACTCATTATGGTGGCTTCAAAGTCCTGAAATCATCACTTGTAACTCCATTCTTGTTCCCCTTGCGCATGCCATCATCTCCATGCTTGAACTTGCTCCAAGGTTTCTCTTTCTTGTCCAAGCTAGGCCCTTCATTTGTAAGCAAAACAAATGTATCCAATTTAGGCAGCATCATATTCTCATGAACATTAGAATTATTACCAAGAAACGAAAGTACCTGATAATTTAATTGGCGTGCGCGAGCTCTAGTAATTGGTGCAGTATGTATAGCAGCAGGGGCTGTGGGTGTAACAATGGTATTGATGTCCTCATCAGTTGTGCAAACAAAAAATCTTGTCAACCTTCAATGCCCATGAAAGATACTCTTCGGGATCATTGCTTCCGGTGAACTTGGGCATGGTGAACTTGAGCTTGCCGTAGCGTTGTTCTTCATTGTGTTGTGGACGAGGGTGATGACGTCCTTGACGTGGAGGATTCTCATGGTCGAGTTGCTCTTGGCGAACTTGTGGTTCTTGTCGAGCTTGTGAAGGAGCTTGTGGAGCTTGTCGTTGCAATCATGCTTGATGTCGTCGCTCTTGGACTTCCTCGCGAAGTGCTTCTTCTTCGTCTCGAACACGTCGGTTACGCTCGGCGATGACATGATTGGTTTCTTGGAGGGCATGTTGCGCCTCAAGGGCTTGGGCTTCACGCCGTTGTTGTTGCTGCCATAGGGCTTCGGCGTCTTTCTTGTCTTGATGTTTACGTGCTCGCTCTTCTTCTTGTTGGCATTGGCGTTGCCTTTCTTGTGCTTGCGCAAGGGTAGCTTGATTTTGACGATGTTGATTTTCTTGCTCTTCAAGTTGCTCTTGTCGCTGATCATTGCCGTGTAGAGGATTGCGGTTTGCTTGACGGTCTTGGCGCGCGGCTTGACGAAGAGTGTTTGATGTCGGTGTACTTGAATCGGAGATGGTGTCATCGGAATGTCGACTCGAGCGGCTCCATCTTGAATATGATGACGAGGTAGAAGAGCGGTTGACCATCATGGCTCGGATGTCCTCCTTGAGAGATGCCATTGATGTGTCAAAGTAGTCCCTTGTATGTTGTTCGGATTGTCGCAAGTCGGAAGCGAGTAGGTCGATGTGGTCGCCCAATGCTTCTTTCTCTTGATGTATAGCTCTTTGCGTGCCGAAGAGGTGGTTCTTGGTGATGAAGTTGTTTGGGTCGTCGTCTTGCTCGATGAAGAGTGGGTTGGTAGAAGTACTAGGCCTATCCATCATTCCAAGTAAATTTGTGAGTGGGAGAAAGAGAAGAATTATACCAAATGTACCTTGACCGATATTGAGAATGGATCAATGATCACTCAAATGTGTAGTAAGGAAATAGCACAATTGGTACCGATTCTTGTCGATTCTCACACCTACACAAATAAAAGCCTTTGGTGGACCTTGGTGAGGATGGTGGCACAAAATTTATGCAATTGTTAGTAACATTCAATAATGTTGAAAAAGATTCACAAATTCGCAAGTGCAACAAGTAGACCAATAGCAAAATGTGGCACACGGAAACACACACATGGATAGATAAATGGGGTCGTGCAACCAAGGAATGAGCTCAAAATGTGGAATCCACAGAAAATGCTCTTGTTGCACAACGCTAGAGAGACGCTAGCACGATTGCACAATAGGCGAATACGAGACTTGTGCACAACCTATAATGCAAAAATGTAACGACTTCTATCCCAAGTATGTTATATGTATTATGCTCCAGTGATATGATCCAAGATGTTCGACTGTGACAATCTTAATGTAGTATGATGCTATGGTTCTTGCTTAAAAGCTCTTTGCTTATCTTTCTCTTTTGCTTAAAATCTTGTTTGGCTCTTTCTCTTTTGAGCTCTTTCGTTGGCCTCTTATGCAAAACTTCACAAACCAAGATAGCAATTGTGTATATGCGGTGACAACCTTGTGACACAAGAGATGATACCAAGATGCTTGTACCAAAATGATATGGTATATACATGTAATAGGAACGATGATCACTAATGTGCACAAGTAACATTGCCGGGTAATACTCAAATGGCTAGTCTCGATAGGTAAGTGACGCAAAAGGTAGGCTAAGAGGTATCAATGCAATGGCAAGGGAGAACACAAAGGTGTCGTCGAAGTTACCGTCCTTGCTTATAGTTGAGGGTGTCAAAATTGTGAAGAGGTCATTGTCGATGTCAAGTTCGTAGGCCGTGAAGGGTTGATGTTGTGGTGCACGGTCTCCAGTACGTTGGCGAAGATGCCGCTGCACCTAGGGCGAAGATGCCATTCTCGAAGAAGTGTCGAAGTTGCGGAAATTGTCTGGCGGTTATTGAGCGGTGGTGGGGCGGTTGTACCGGTCAGGCGGTAGTACCGGTGCTCGGAGCGGTACAACCGGTAATCACGGGAAAATTTCCAGATTTCAGATTGGGGGGGAAAAACATGGCTTCGACTCAAAAATTGAAGGGGGAAGAAAAAAATTGCGGGGATTTCGTGGTGGGGAAGGGTAGATCTACTTGAAACACAACGAATCCACGGATCAAAGTCAACAAAATCTCATCAAACGAACAAATCACAAGAAATTTTGGTATGGCTCTTTTTGTGGGGATTTTTGAAATTGGATAAAAACACACAAAATTAGGCTAGAAAGTGGGGGGTAGGGACTCCAAATTCGTGATCAACCTTGGCTCTTGATACCAAGATGATGTAGGGTAGAACCCTAGATGCCCGATCTTTCACGATTGGAGCGGATCCCGCGAAGAACACGAAGAAACACAAGAGAATTCACTCAAACCAATAAGATTTGATTACACATGTGCTAGATCCGAATACACGAAGAGATACATGATCCAAAGTCAACAAAGGACGATACAAGTAGCAAGTTCTTCTCCGTGAGGAGGTCTTGAAGGTCTTCCCATGAGGGGTCTTGAATCCACTTGGGGGATCTTCTCCGTAGAGGCCGTGGTTTCCGAAGGAGAAGGTATCAGGTGGATGAGCAAAGCTCTATCTCCTAGAATGAGCTAATTCTTTGCTAACCCTAATTCGGAGCTAGGGGATGAGTATTTATAGTCCAAGGGGTAAGTAGGGGATACATGGGCCGAAACCCCCTTCACTGCGCACAGGCAGGGCGGTAGTACCGGTCATGGGGGCGGTTGTACCGCTTGGAGCTCTTGCACTGGTTCCTGGAGGTGTTTCCGGAGGTAATTAGCGGTTGTACCCGTGTTTGGAGCGGTTGTACCGGTATTAGGGCTGTTACAGGGACAAACCGGGGCGGTACCGGCCTTGCACCGCTCGATCACAGAAGCTGGACCGGTAGTTGGGCGGTAGTCGAGCGGTTGTACCGCCAGGGCAGTAGTTGGCCGGTAGTTGGGCGGTTGTACCGGGATTTCTGTACTAGGCAGATTCTCTTCATGCTCTTGATGTCCATCTTGCACCATAACTTCTCCTTGGTTGATTCCTTGGTACCTAAGCACACAAAGCATCTCCGTTTGAGGTAGTAGCCATGTCTCAAATGGGTCAAAGGGAAGTTCAACAAGGAGAGAGTTAACCTCGTTGTCGATAGCCCTTGCACGAGCTCATGTCACCGGTCCATGTGGTGTCTTGGGAGACGAAGGCAGGTCCATGGGGATGACCGTAGGATGCTCCGCATCATAGAAGGTGTTGGGGTCGTTGAAGCTTGGTTGTTTGAGACGTAGTTCTTGGAAGAGAACTTGGCGTACTTGAAGTCATCTTCCACTTGTCGCTCCGCCTTGGTGGCTTGATGCACTAGCCCGATGAGGATAGAGTAGGGTTGGAAGTCGGCGATCTTCTTGATAGGATGATTGAGTCCATTCAGGAAACGTGCCATAGTTTGCTCATCATCTTCCATGACATTGGCTTATATCATGGCAATCTCCATTTCCTTGTAGTACTCTTCAACGCTCTTTGTTCCTTGCTTGAGGAGTTGTAACTTCTTGAAGAGGTCGCGATTGTAGTAGGTTGGCACAAAGCGCGCTCTCATGACATCCTTCATTTGCGCCCAAGTAGTGATGGGTGGTTCACCTCTTGCTTCACGGTGCTCAATGACTTGCTCCCACCAAATGTGGACATAGTCTTGGAACTCAAGGGATGCCATGCCGATCTTCTTCTCTTCCTCATAGTTGTGCAACCGAAAGATCTTGTCAACCTTCAATGCCCATGAAAGATACTCTTCGGGATCATTGCTTCCGGTGAACTTGGGCATGGTGAACTTGAGCTTGCCGTAGCATTGCTCTTCATTGTGTTGGGGTTGGGGGTGATGACGCCCTTGACGTGGAGGATTGTCGACCTCAAGTTGCTCTTGGTGTGGAGGATTCCCATTATTTTGTTGCTCTTGGCGAACTTGTGGTACTTGTCGAGCATGTGGAGGAGCTTGTCGTTGCAATCGTGCTTGATGTCGTTGTTCTTGAACTTCCTTGCGAAGTGCTTCTTCTTCTTCTCGAACACGTCAGTTGCGGACGGCGACGGCACGATTGGTGTTGCGGAGTGCAAGTTACGCCTTAAGGGCTTGTGCTTCACGTCGTAGTTGTTGTTGACGGAGAGCTTCAGCGTCTTTCTCGTCTTGGTGTCGACGTGCTCGCTCTTGCATTTGCTCTCGTAGGCGTTGGCGTTCTTGCGCTTCCGCTTTGTTAGCGTTGGCGTTGCCTTTCGTGTGCTTGCGCAAGTGTAGCTTGATTGAGATGATGCCGACGTTCTTGCTCTTCAAGTTGCTCTTGTGGATCATTGCCGAGTAGAGGATTGCAGTTTGCTTGACGGTCTTGACGCACGGCTCGACGAAGAGTGTTCGATGTCGGTGTACTTGAACCGGAGATGGTGTCGTAGGAATGTCGACTCGAGTGGCTCCGCCATGAATATGACGAAGTGGTAGAAGAGCGGTTGACCAACAAGGCACGAATCTCGTCCATTCTTGCATTGCTCTCTTGTTTTTGTTCGTCGAGCTTGTTGTCGAAGTAGTCTTTTGTATGTTGCTCGGAATGTCGCAAGTCGGAGGCGAGGTTGTCGATGCGGTCGCTCAATGCTTGTTGTTCTTGATGCAAAGCTCGTTGTGCGCCGAAAAGGTGGTTCTTGGTGACGTAGGTGTTCGGGTCGTCATCTTGTTCTATGAAGAGTGGGTTGGTAGAAGTACTTGGCCTATCCATCATTCCAAGTAAATGTGTGAGTGGAAGAAAAAGAAGAACTATACCAAATGTACCATGACCGATGTTGAGAATGGATCGAAGATCACTCAATGATGTAACAAGGAAATAGCACAATTGGTACCGGTTCCCGTCAATTTCTCACACCTACACAAATAAAGCCTTTGGTGGAGTTTGGTTAGGATGGTGGACAAATTTTATGCAATTGTTAGTGAGACTCAATAATGTTGAAAAAGATTCACAAATTTGCAAATGCAACAAGTAGACCAAGCAAAATGTGGCACACGGAAACACACACACGGAAAGATAGATGGGGTCGTGCAACGAAAAATGAGCTCAAAATGTGGAATCCACGGAAAATGCTCTTGTTGCACAACGCTAGAGAGACGCTAGCACGATTGCACTATAGGCGGATACGAGACTTGTGCACAACGTACAAAACAAAAATGCAATGACTTCTATCCCAAGTATGCTATATGTATGGTGTTCTGGTGGTATGATCCAAGATGATCGAGTATGATAATCTTAATGTAGTATGATGCTATGGTTCTTGCTTAAAAGCTCTTTGCTTATCTTTCTCTTTTGCTTAAAAGCTTGTTTGGCTCTTTCTCTTTTGAGCTCTTTCTCATGCAAAACTTGACGAACCAAGGTAGCTATTGGGTATTTGCGATGACAACCTTGTGACACAAGAGATGATACCAAGATATGTATACCAATGATGTGATATATGCAATGACCACTAATGTGCACAAGTAACATTGCCGACAATACTCAAAGGCTAGTCTCGATGGGCAAGTGACGCAAAAAGGAAGGCTATGGGGTTATCAATGCAATGGCAAGGGTGAATATACGAGAGTGTCATCGAGGTTACCGTCCTTGCTTAAGGTGGATGGTGTCAAAATGATGAAGTGGTCGGGGTCGTTGACGAAGATGAGCGTCGATGATGTCGAGGTCGAACCGTCCCTAAGTAGCCAAAACACGATAGGAAATGGAAACCGCAACTCAAATTCTCAATGACCAAATGAGGCAAACTTGTCGTAGATGATAGCGAGTAAGCGGTGGTGGTTGCGGAAAAGGATGGTGGTATTCGGAAGGTGTGGTGTAGGCCCGGCAAAATTTGGTGAAAGTTAGGTGGAAGAAACGAGTGGTGGATGAGGTGTTGCTGCGAGGGGCCGGATGTCTGGGCTTGCGGGTCGGATGTCCAGGACCTGGTTCCGTGGACGAACTCGGTGGATCTCGTGGGTAGAGAAAATTTCAGGGCAAAATTCAAGGGATTTCGTGGATGGAATGGGGAGAAAAGTTAGGAGAAGGTAGATCTACGAGTAACACATCAAATCTACGGATCAAATCCAACAAAACATCATCACACCAACAAATCACAACAAAAATTACGGGGCCATTTTTGCGGGGAATTTTTGAAATTGGGACAAAATCAACAAAATTAGGCTAGAAAACAAAGGGTAGGGGCTCCAAATTCGTGATCAACCTTGGCTCATGATACCAAGATGATGTAGGGCAGAACCCTAGATGCCCGATCTTTCACGAAATGGAGTGGATCCTACGAAGAACACGACGAATACGAGGGGAAACACGAGGAGAAACACGAGGGGAAACACTCAAATCAACGGGAGAGATCACACATGTGCTAGATCCATGAACATAAAGAGTGATACAAGATGCAAATGCAACAAAGGACGATACAATCGGTAGCAAGTTCTTCTCCGAGAGGAGGTCCTGAGGGGTCTTGAATCCAATCGATGGATCTTCTCCGTAGAGGCCGCGGTCTCTCGATGGAGTAGAACCGAATGGATGAGCAAAGCTCTATCTCTAAAATGAGCTAATCCTTTGCTAACCCTAAAACATGAGGGAGAGGGAGTATATATAGTCTTCGGGCGTGAAGGGATACTTGGGCCTCGGCCCTTTACTGTGTGATGAGGACATCAATACCATTGTTACACCCACAGCCCCTGCTGCTATACATACTGGACCAATTACTAGAGCTCGCGCACGCCAATTAAATTGTCAGGTACTTTCGTTTCTTGGTAATGATTCTAATGTTCATGAGAATATGATGCTGCCTAAATTGGATACATTTGTTTTGCTTACAAATGAAGGGCCTAGCTTGGACAAGAAAGAGGAACCTTGGAGCAAGTTCAAGCATGGAGATGATGGCATGCGCAAGGGGAACAAGAACGGAGTTACAAGTGATGATTTCAGGACTTTGAAGCCACCATAAGGAGTGCAGGAAGCCTTGGACGAAATATACAAGATGCCACTTCATAAATTTCATCCAGAGGCTATTATAGGTGCTGCGTCACCTTATTATTGGGCCAGGCCCATGTAATTTCGAAATACTTGAGTATAGGCTATTTTTAGAGTCCGTATGTGTGGGGAAACAAGAGATAGGGTTGGTTTCGGACCCCTCCTTCAAGGGCCACGAACCCCCCCTCTTCCTCCATATATACAGCCCTTAGGACCGTTTTAGACTTTGGGTTTTGTTTAGATTAAAAGTTCGCCATAGCTGCACAACTTCGCGTACTTCGTTTGTGTTCAACAACCAGACCAAGACGTCACAGACCCCACCTCGATCAATAAAGCTTTTCATCTTATATTCGCATATCCAATTGCAAATCTTAGTTTCTTGCTTGTTCTTCGTTTGCTTGCAGGAGATAGACCCTCGGGTCAGGTGATGTGCTCCGGCGTGGTCAATAACCTCTCGAGTTGGTTTAGCGATTGCTAAGGCCGACGTCCTCGCACGTTCGTAGTCGGATCGTCAAAGTCTCACTCCACCAAAACGATAGATATCATCTCATCAAAGATCGGGACACCCTCGCCTCTATCAAGTGGTATCAGATTCCCAGGATGCTCGGTGAGATTTACAGTTTTTCGTAGTTTAGATCGAGTCTGTTCTTCATACCTACAGTCCAGGAAAAACCAAAAAAAAATTTAGGGTTATTTCATCATATCCGAACCAATCTGAGCCTTTGCATAATCTTTTTAGGGTTTTTGCTTTTGTTGAATTTGCGGTTGCATCGTCGTGTCAAGTTGCTGGTCTTAGCGTCTAGTTCTTTAGAGTTTCGAGTTCTGTTCACAATGTTGTCACGCCGCCGCCGCACCATCATCATCGCCCCTACCATATACCACCACAGCTTATCTGCTATTTCTCTGAGTCCATTCCTCACCACCGATCCGAGTCCATATACCACCCACCGATCCGAGTCCATATACCACCACCAATCCGGCCCACATATACTACCGTCATATACCTCAACCATTCCGAGTCCCACCAGATTCATCTCTGCCACCAGTCCTAGTCCGAGTCCAGTATTTATTCCTTTATTTTAGAGTTCCAGATCACGCGATAATACGAGTCGTGAACAGTCGGATTCCCCAATTTTCGTGCTACCCGCAGAAGAAAATAGTTTCCAGTTTCAAAAAAAAACTAAGTCTGGAAAATTCGGTTAGGCAGTTTCTTAAGACCTTTTGTAGACTTTTTCAAAAAAAATTTGTTGCGGAGCAAAAAAAAAAAAAGAGGAAAAAAAAGTGCAAAAAAAGAAAGAAAAAAATTCAGAGTGTGCTCCTCCCTTGTTTACGTGCAGCGCCGTGATTTTTGTTAGTGTTCTAGGCTCGCGTCTCTAGCACGATCTAGCCTAGGACCAGCACAGTACCGTCGTTGAGAGTTTATTCAACATTGCATCTCTGAATTGATTATTGCTGACCCTTTTTGCTACCATATCATAAGCCTTCCCAGCTCCACATACATCTACATCGTGTGTTTGACACCACTTGGCAATCGCTCTGTCCAAGCTCTGAGAGTTTTGACTACAAAGGTTGCCGATCACCACCTGCTGCTGGGTAAGAACTGGTAAGAATTTGAGATTTGCTTGACGGATTTGTGACACCACACCACACCACCACCACTTTCTAGTAGTCTGTAGGATCATATTCTTGTGTGTTTCTATTGCTGCTAACCATGGCAGGATCACAAGCCGACGAGATTGACTGGGAGAACATGACGAACAAGGAGTTGCATGATAAATTTCAGCGAATGATGAGTGGCCAGGTGGGAGATGTGCTAAACAGATTTGAAGAGGCCATGGAGAAGATAGATGGCATGGAGAAGTCGTTCGAGACAAAGCTGGATAACAAGTTTAATGAATTGCTCACGCGTCTTCCCCAACCACCACCGGCTGCACCTGTCGCACCTCTGCAACGACAACAACAACGCCCCCTTCCAAATCAGTTCGGACGAGCGAAGCGTGTTCCTCTTGAGGATGGCCAAACTTCTGGTGCTGCTGTACCTACTGTTGATGCTTCTTTGGCTCCTGCTCCTGCTGCTGCTGGTGCCGAGGAGGAGGATGATTACGCGGGCGATTATGAGGATGAGTTTGATCAAAATCATAACTACGTGCAACCACCAGCACCAGGTCGTCCACATGCAAATAATCGCAATGGTAGGCCTGCACCACCACTTCAGGTACGAGATCATGACCATCTTCCTAAATTAAAATTGAATATTCCACCATTTGAGGGTAGATATGTTCCTGATATATATCTTACTTGGGAGTTAGAAACTGAACAACGTTTTACATGTTTACAATATCCCGAGGAACGACGTGTTGCTGCTGCTGTTTGTGCTTTCACTAGGTTTGCATGTGTATGGTGGTCTGAACATTGTAGATTATATCCTATTCCAGCTACGTGGGCTGCTTTGAAAACTGCTATGCGTACTCGTTGGGTTCCACCATATTATCAACGTGAATTACTTCAAAAATTGCAGCGCTTAAGACAAGGAAAAAATTCTGTAGAAGAATATTATCAGGAATTACAAACTGGCATGATTAGATGTGGTATTGTTGAGGAGAATGAAGCTATGCTTGCACGTTTCATGGGTGGATTAAATAGAGAGATTCAGACCATTCTAGAGTATAAGGAGTATAATAATATCACTCGTTTATTCCATCTTGCTTGTAAAGCTGAACGTGAAGTGCAGGATCGACAGGCATTGGCGCGAACTAATTTTTCTGCAGGTCGATCATCATCATGGACACCGCGTGCCTCCTCTACTCCCACACGTCCTACTGCGGCACCACTGACTTCAGCCGCCAATTCCAACCGAGATACAAGAAAACAGGAACCACCACCACCATCTGCCAAGAGTACACCTTCTGGGCCTGCCCAGAGCTCTTCTTCATCTATGGCATCAACAGGGCACACACATGATATTATTTGTCGTCGTTGTAAGGGAAGAGGTCATTATGCGAGAGAATGCCAATCTCCGCGTGTTATGATTGCTACTGAGGATGGTGGGTATGAGTCCGCTAGTGATTATGATGAGGAGACTTTGGCTCTTATTACAAGTGAAGAACACGGTGGAGATGATTCTGATCATGAGACGCAATACATGGCTCCTGAAGACGCTGACAGGTATGAATGTTTAGTTGCTCAACGTGTTTTGAGTGTGCAGGTCACACAAGCTGAGCAAAATCATAGGCATAATTTGTTCCATACAAAGGGAGTTGTGAAGGAACGTTCTGTTCGCGTCATCATAGATGGAGGGAGCTGCAACAACTTGGCTAGCATGGAGATGGTGGAGAAGCTATCCCTCACCACAAGACCACATCCACATCCTTACTATATCCAATGGTTCAACAACAGCGGCAAGGTTAAGGTAACACGTACTGTTCGTGTGCATTTTAGTATCTCTACATATGCTGATTATGTTGATTGTGATGTGGTACCCATGCAAGCATGTTCATTATTACTTGGTAGACCATGGCAATTTGATAAAAATTCTGTACACCATGGTAGAAACAATCAGTATACTCTTGTTCATAAGGATAAACATATTACTTTGCTTCCTATGACTCCTGATTCTATTTTGAAAGATGATATTAATAGAGCTAGTAAAGCAAAACAGGAGAAAAATCAGATTGTGGCAAAAGAATTTGAGCAACAAATGAAGCCTAATAATAAACCATCTAGTGTTGCTTCTGAAATTAAATTGAAAAGTGCATGCTTACTTGCCACCAAATCTGATATTGATGATCTAGATTTCAGCAATTCTGTTTGCTATGCTTTTGTGTGCAAAGAGGCGTTATTTTCATTCGAGGACGTGCCTTCCTCTTTGCCTCCTGCGGTCACTAACATTTTGCAGGAGTTCGCTGACGTCTTTCCACAAGACGTGCCACCGGGATTACAACCTATTCGCGGGATTGAGCATCAGATTGACTTAATTCCCGGTGCTTCGTTGCCAAACCGTGCGCCATACCGTACCAATCCAGAGGAGACGAAGGAGATTATGCGTCAAGTACAGGAGTTGCTCGACAAAGGTTATATACGCGAATCCCTTAGTCCTTGTGCTGTTCCTGAGAATATGATGCTGCCTAAATTGGATACATTTGTTTTGCTTACAAATGAAGGGCCTAGCTTGGACAAGAAAGAGGAACCTTGGAGCAAGTTCAAGCATGGAGATGATGGCATGCACAAGGGGAACAAGAACGGAGTTACAAGTGATGATTTCAGGACTTTGAAGCCACCATAATGAGTGCAGGAAGCCTTGGACGAAATATACAAGATGTCACTTCATAAATTTCGTCCAGAGGCTATTATAGGTGCTGCGTCACCTTATTATTGGGCCAGGCCCATGTAATTTCGAAATACTTGAGTATAGGCTGTTTTTAGAGTCCGTATGTGTGGGGAAACAAGAGATAGGGTTGGTTTCGGACCCCTCCTTCAAGGGCCACGAAATCCCCTCCTCTTCCTCCATATATACAGCCCTTAGGGCACCGTTTAGACTTTGGGTTTTGTTTAGATTAAAAGTTCGCCATAGCTGCAACTTCGCGTACTTTGTTTGTGTTCAACGACCAGACCAAGACGTCACAGAACCCCACCTTGATCAATAAAGCTTTCATCTTATATTCGCAATATCCAGATTGCAAATCTTAGTTTCTTGCTTGTTCTTCGTTTGCTTGCAGGAGATAGACCCTCGTGGTCAGGTTGATTGTGCTCCGGCGTGGTCAGTAACCTCCTCGGAGTTGGTTTAGCGATTGCTAAGGCGCGACGTCCTCGCACGTTCGTAGTCGGATCGTCAAAGTCTACTCCACCAAAAACGATAGCTATCATCTCATCGAAAGATCGGGACACCCTCGCCTCTATCAAGTGGTATCAGATTCCCAGGTTGCTCGGTGAGATTTACAGTTTTTCGTAGTTTAGATCGAGTCTGTTCTTCATACCTACAGTCCAGGAAAAAGCCAAAAAAAAATTTTAGGGTTAGTTCATCATATCCGAACCAATCTGAGCCTTTGCATAATCTTTTTAGGGTTTTTGCTTTGTTGAATTTGCGGTTGCATCGTCGTGTCAAGTTGCTGGTCTTAGCGTCTAGTTCTTTAGAGTTTCGAGTTCTGTTCACAAGTTGTCACGCCGCCGCCGCACCATCATCATCGCCCCTACCGTATACCACCACAGCTTATCTGCTATTTCTCTGAGTCCATATACCACCACCAATCCGAGTCCATATACCACCACCAATCCGAGCCCACATATACTACCGTCATATACCATCACCAGTCCGAGTTCCACCAGATTCATCTCTGCCACCAGTCCTAGTCCGAGTCCAGTATTTATTCCTTTATTTTAGAGTTCCAGATCACGCGATACTACGAGTCGTGAACAAGTCGGATTCGCCAATTTTCGTGCTACCCGTAGAAGAAAAATAGTTCCAGATTCAAAATCATAAGGTTGATCAAAATCATATGGTTGAGGATGATTACGCGGGCGATTATGAGGATGAGGTTGATCAAAATCATAACTACGTGCAACCACCAGCACCAGGTCGTCCACATGCAAATAATCGCAATGGTAGGTCTGCACCACCACTTCAGGTACGAGATCATGACCATCTTCCTAAATTAAAATTGAATATTCCACCATTCGAGGGTAGATATGTTCCTGATATATATCTTACTTGGGAGTTAGAAACTGAACAACGTTTTACATGTTTACAATATACCGAGGAACGACGTGTTGCTGCTGCTGTTTGTGCTTTCACTAGTTTTGCATGTGTATGGTGGTCTGAACATTGTAGATTATATCCTATTCCAGCTACGTGGGCTGCTTTGAAAACTGCTATGCGTACTCGTTGGGTTCCACCATATTATCAACGTGAATTACTTCAAAAATTGCAGCGCTTAAGACAAGGAAAAAATTCTGTAGAAGAATATTATCAGGAATTACAAACTGGCATGATTAGATGTGGTATTGTTGAGGAGAATGAAGCTATGCTTGCACGTTTCATGGGTGGATTAAATAGAGAGATTCAGACCATTCTAGAGTATAAGGAGTATAATAATATCACTCGTTTATTCCATCTTGCTTGTAAAGCTGAACGTGAAGTGCAGGATCGACAGGCATTGGCGTGAACTAATTTTTCTGCAGGTCGATCTTCATCATGGACACCGCGTGCCTCCTGATAGAGGCGAGGGTGTCCCGATCTTTCGATGAGATGATAGCTATCGTTTTTGGTGGAGTAGACTTTGACGATCCGACTACGAACGTGCGAGGACGTCGCGCCTTAGCAATCGCTAAACCAACTCCGAGAGGTTATTGACCACGCCGGAGCACAATCAACCTGACCACGAGGGTCTATCTCCTGCAAGCAAACGAAGAACAAGCAAGAAACTAAGATTTGCAATCTGGATATTGCGAATATAAGATTAAAGCTTTATTGATCAAGGTGGGGTTCTGTGACGTCTTGGTCTGGTCGTTGAACACAAACGAAGTACGCGAAGTTGCAGCTATGGCAAACTTTTAATCTAAACAAAACCCAAGCAAAAAGCTACTAGATGGATCTACTTATATAGGAGCAAGGGGTGGTGGCCAAGGAGGTGGGAGGACGTCCCAAGGCAGCCTAAAACTAACCCTAGGTCGTACAAGGCCAATGGGCCCAAGTGGAGGTGATGCAACACCTTTGGACTTGTAGTTTGACTCGGATTCTGCTACAGCATCAGGTTGTTTCGACGACAACTCAATGCTCTGGATGAATTTGAAGGTGAAACCAATTGGGTTAGAAAGAGCACGAAATCTACTTTCCAACAAAAAAAGAATCACCCAATTCGGAGTCCGTATGAAATAGTTCTTGGCGTTTTGAGTCAGGTATGTCTGTTCAGTCCGAATCTGAATCCAGAACGTGAGAGACATGGACTCTATCTTCTCTTGGCCCAAAAGTGACGTGAAAGGACTTTTTGAACAGCACATAAACTTCTCTTTTTCCCTTATGTTCATATGTGGATTGTACAAATGTCCCATACACCTCACAAATATATATGTATGCAATATTTTTGGTCGTATCCAAGGTAGTCATGTCCTCATCATCCTCCCCTTCTTGAAAACAAAGCCGTCCTCGGTGTTGCTTAATCTGAAATGTGGCTAACAAAAGAGACAAGGTGTACATGTTGTATATGTATATGTCATCCATTTTTACTTCCCTTGATTTTTGCACATATGACACATGTATACATGAGTAACTTTCATAGTTTATAAAATGTAAAGCCAAAATATTATCACAAGTATTAGAAGACATGAAAATATTGCAACTCAATTTGCACATATAAGTGAAGCTCTTATTCATATCAAAGGATTGACAATGTTCATCATTAAACCATCCCAACATTGGTGAATAAACCTTACTTGCATCAAATTTACATGCTACTACATGCGTAAATAAGCAAACATGCAATAAGTCTTTTGACACAAAATCATCACCAAGATTAGAGGTCATATCAAAATGATTAAACATTGTTTCTTTTGCATCAACAGTTAATTCATTGGGTGCACTCAAAATTGTTGATACTTCAACTCTTTGATCACAAGACGCATTCATGACAGTAACACGATTCTCTAAAATAGTTGGTGTGCTCAAATCAATAGGTAACACAACACATGATGTATTCAAGTTAACTAGGCATGCATCATTCTCATGTGAAAGTTGAAAATCTGTACCTTTGTCATTACCTCTTATGATCAACTTAGATGATGTAGGCACTCTTGGAGGTGATGTGTCACATGATGGAGATGATGTAGTCCTCACAACAACGGATGTGGTTGTCATAGTACGCCTAGTAGTTGAAGAAACATCTGTATCAACACTTGGAATGTGCACCGTGCGCTTGTTCTCCTTGTGGCCAACACGTCGTTTTATTTCCTGTTCAGCTTTGCAAGCAAGACGAAACAAATGGTCCATAGGATAACACTCTTCATGAATTAGAATCTCTTGAATATCGCAGTTTAATCCTCCCCAAAATCTATCCATAAAATCTTCTTCACTTTCTTCTAAAAATGAGTGCAATAATGTAGTTTGTAAATCATCATAGTATTTTGTTACCGTGTCAGTGCCTTGTTTTAAATGTTGTAATTTTTTAATCATGCCACGAGTATACTAAACATCAACGAATCTATCTCTCATGACAAGTTTTAAATCATCCCAAGTAGTAGGTATAAGATCAGGGTTTAACCGACAATATTCACTCCACCAAACTAAAGCAAAGCTACTAAAAGTACTAACCGCAGCTTGAAATTTTCCACGCTCATCAAAATTATGGGAAGCAAATATAGCATTTATTTCGTACTCCCATTCAATATATAAATCAGGCCTAAAACGACCAGTAAATGGTGGCATGGAAACTCTAACCTGATTATGTGCATTCTGATGTAATTGCTCCTCTTGTGGCGGTTGTTGTATTTTCTTAGGTGATGGTAAATCTCCCACGATCGATGAAGCCCAAGAACTAACAACTCCGGAACCTGCCATGATTAGTAGAAACAAAAAAAATTCGAGAATAATGTTCCTATGAACTACTAGGATGTGGTGGTAAAGCGCTCACAGTAAAGCAAATATCAATATCTTACAAGTTCTTACCATGCAGCAGGTGGTGACGGGCAACCAGCGGTGTCAAATAACTCCGAAGATTGAGTAAAGCGATTGCTAGGTGAACGTACGTATACACGGTGTAGAAATATGTGGAGCTGGGTTGGCTATATATGGTAGCAAAAGATTAGCAATAATCAATTCAGAGATGCAATGTTGAATAAACGCTCAACGACGGTACTGTGCTGGTCCTAGGCTAGACCGGACTAGAGACACGAGCCTAGAACACTAATGAGGTCACGGCGTAGCACAACTAGCATCAATAAAGAATATGAAGTACCTCTGGACAGCAAGATATAAGTGAAGATCACAATGGCAGTAAAGATAATGATGAGAAACAACTACCAAGTAGCATATACCAACAATTCTCTCTCCAACTTTACTCTATAAAAGTTTGTGTCAATTTTATGATAATTTTTCTCAAGAAAAGCACTGACTCAAGCTTTCAAACGCAAAAAGAATCACTCAATTCCGAGTTGATATGAGGAGTCAAAAAATTCTAAAACTGGCCTGAAAAACTGGAACAAGTTGTGTTCATGAACTTCGGAGGGCAAAAAGACCTAGTTAGAAGCCGATTTTGAGGTGTCAAATATTGAACATGCTTCTGCAACTATTTAGATGCGGCCCGTCGCTAGCTTTAATTTGAGTACTCACGGAGCCAAAACGGACTTCGGATGAGGAAGATACACCTGTTTTACTGAACAGTGCGCAAAACAGATTCGAATCCGAATTCAGGTACGAGAGTGAGTCTAGATAGATCCGAATTTTGTGCTTTTTTTTCTTCTCTCTTTTTTTTATCTCACTTTTTTTCTCTCTTTTTTTGACTTTTTTTTTTGAAACTGGAACTATTTTTCTTCTGCGGGTAGCGCGAAAATTGGGGAATCCGACTTGTTCACGACTCGTAGTATCGCGTGATCTGGAACTCTAAAATAAAGGAATAAATACTGGACTCGGACTAGGACTGGTGGCAGAGATGAATCTGGTGGAACTCGGACTGGTGATGGTATATGACGATAGTATATGTGGGCTCGGATTAGTGGTGGTATATGGACTCGGATTGGTGGTGGTATATGGACTCGGATCGGTGGTGGTATATGGACTCAGAGAAATAGCAGATAAGCTGTGGTGGTATACGGTAGGGGCGATGATGATGGTGCGGCGGCGGCGTGACAACTTGTGAACAGAACTCGAAACTCTAAAGAACTAGACGCTAAGACCAGCAACTTGACACGACGATGCAACCGCAAATTCAACAAAGCAAAAACCCTAAAAAGATTATGCAAAGGCTCAGATTGGTTCGGATATGATGAACTAACCCTAAATATTTTTTTTTGGCTTTTTCCTGGACTGTAGGTATGAAGAACAGACTCGATCTAAACTACGAAAAACTGTAAATCTCACCGAGCAACCTGGGAATCTGATACCACTTGATAGAGGCGGGGGTGTCCCGATCTTTCGATGAGATGATAGCTATCGATTTGGTGGAGTCGACTTTGACGATCCGACTACAAACGTGCACGACGTTGCGCCTTAGCAATCGCTAAACCAATCTCCCGAGGTTACTGACGATACTGAAAGCACGATCAGCCTGACCACGAAGGTCTATTCCTGCACGCAATCGAAGAACAAGCAAGAATATGATAATGCAATCTGAATATTGCGAATATAGATGAAGTATTGATAGAGGTGGGGATCCGAAAGCGGTCTTGGTCTGGTCGTTGGACACAAACGAAGTACACGAAGTTGCAATGGCTAACTTTTAACTAAACAAATCGCAAGCAAAAAGCTACTAGATGGATCTACTTATATAGGAGCAAGGGGTGGCGGCCAAGGAGGTGGGAGGACGTCCCAAGGCAGCCTAAAACTAACCCTAGGTCGTACAAGGCCAATGGGCCCAAGTGGAGGTGATGCAACACCTTTGGACTTGTAGTTTGACTCGGATTCTGCTACAGCATCAGATTGTTTCGACGACAACTCAACGCTCCGGATGAATTTGAAGGTGAAACCAATTGGGTTAGAAAGAGCACGAAATCTACTTTCCAACAAAAAAAGAATCACCCAATTCGGAGTCCGTATGAAATAGTTCTTGGCGTTTTGAGTCAGGTATGTCTGTGCAGTCCGAATCTGAATCCAGAACGTGAGAGACTTGGACTCTATCTTCTCTTGGCCCAAAAGTGACGTGAGATGACTTTTTGAACAGCACATAAACTTCTCTTTTTCCCTTATGTTCATATGTGGATTGTACAAATCTCCCATACACCTGCAATTAGACATGGCACAAAAGTTTGTGAAGTATTTTTGTCTTGGATGACATAAATAAATTATTGCATAGTTTGCATTAGAAATCACCTCACAAATATACATGTATGCAATATTTTTGGTCGTATCCAAGGTAGTCATGTCCTCATCACCGTTTTGGGCTGTGGCCAACTCTCAATAGCTTCAATCTTGGCTTTATCAACTTCAATTCCCTGTGGAGTAACAACATAGCCAAGAAAAGATACTCGGTCGGTGCAAAAGGTGCACTTCCCAAGGTTACCAAACAAACGTGCATCACGTAAAGCAATAAAAACAGCACGTAAATGTTCCAAATGTTCCTCCAAAGATCTGCTATAAATCAGTATATCATCAAAATAGACTACCACAAATCGTCCAATGAAAGCACGTAAAACTTCGTTCATTAATCTCATGAAAGTACTAGGTGCATTAGTTAACCCAAAAGGCATGACTAACCACTCATATAATCCAAACTTTGTTTTAAATGCTGTTTTCCATTCATCCCCCAATTTCATACGAATTTGATGGTATCCACTACGCACATCAACTTTGGAGAATATTGTAGAGCCACTCAATTCATCAAGCATATCATCTAGTCTAGGAATAGGATGACGATAACGAATAGTAATATTATTAATGCCTCTACAATCAACACACATACGCGATGTACCATCCTTTTTCGGCACTAGAATAATAGGAACAGCACAAGGACTAAGGGATTCGCGTATATAACCTTTGTCGAGCAACTCCTGTACTTGACGCATAATCTCCTTCGTCTCCTCTGGATTGGTACGGTATGGCGCACGGTTTGGCAACGAAGCACCGGGAATTAAGAAAGGCACTGACTCAAGCTTTCAAATGCAAAAAGAATCACTCAATTCCGAGTTGATATGAGGAGTCAAAAAATTCTAAAACTGGCCTAAAAAATTGGAATAAGCTGTGTTCGCGAACTTCGGAGGGAAAAAAGACCTATTTAGAAGCCGATTTTGAGGTGTCAAATATTGAACTAGCTTCTGCAACTATTTAGATGCGGCTTGTCGCTAGCTTTAATTTGAGTACTCACGAAGCCAAAACAGACTTCGTATGAAAAAGATATGCCTGTTTTACTGAACACTGCGCAAAACAGATTCCAATCCGAATTCAGCTACGAGATTGAGTCTAGATAGATCCGAATTTTGCGTTTTTTTTTTTCTTCTCTCTTTTTTTTTCTCACACTTTTTCTTTTCTTTTTCTTTCTCTCTTTTTTTCTCTGACTTTTTTTACCTTTTTTTCCTCTCTCTTTTTTTTCTGTCTTTTTTTTTCTCTCTCCCTCTTTTCAAAACAAACTAGATAAGATGCAGATTGGATCAAGCAAAGATGTGAACGACCTCAACTATGATTATGACAATGAACGATGGGTAGTACGTGGTGGAAATTGACGGATGGGATGGTGGATAGCGGAAGGAATAATGATGCAGCGGTGGCGTGACTAATGTGAACAGAACTCGAAACTCTAAACGAACTAGACACTAAGACCAGCAACTCGACACGACGATGCAACCGATAATTCAACTATACAAGCACTGAAAAGAAAAATGCGAAGGCTCAGACTGGCTTGGATAAAGGATGAACAGATCTAACTTTTTTTGTGGCTTTTTCTTTGGACAATAGGTAAGAAAATAAATCTAATCTAGGGATAACTGGAAATTCTCACCGAGCAACCTGAAAACTGATACCACTTGATCCATGTTCCATGTTCCATGTTAACGATGAACTTGTTCCATGTTCTCCCTTCCTTACAATTCTGCAATACATCTTTAAATTCAGCATCATGCACATATTGATCTTTGATGGTCTCCAAACCAAATATTTTAAAGTCAAGTTGTGAAAGCATAGTATAACGACGAGACAATGCATCAGCAATAACATTTTCTTTACCCTTCTTGTGTTTAATGACATAAGGGAAAGTCTCAATAAATTCAACCCATTTAGCATGTCTACGGTTCAGTTTTGCTTGACTTTTAATGTGTTTCAAAGATTCATGATCAGAATGTATAACAAATTCTTTGGGCCATAAATAATGTTGCCATGTTTCTAAGGTCCGAACAAGAGCATATAATTCTTTATCATAAGTAGAATAGTTCAGACTAGGCCCACTCAATTTTTCAGAAAAGTATGCAACAGGTTTGCCATCTTGTAATAAAACACCTCCTAATCCAATTCCACTAGCATCATATTCAAGCTCAAAAGTCTTATTAAAATCAGGAAGTTGGAGTAAAGGAGCATGTGTCAACTTATCTTTCAATACCGTGAAGGCTTCTTCCTGTGAGGTACCCCAAACAAAAGGCACATCCTTCTTTGTAAGCTCATTGAGAGGTGCAGCAATGGTGCTGAAATCTCTCACAAAACGCCTATAGAAACCAGCGAGTCCAAGAAAACTCCTCACTTGAGTGACCGTTTTGGGCTGTGGCCAACTCTCAATAGCTTCAATCTTGGCTTTATCAACTTCAATTCCCTGTGGAGTAACAACATAGCCAAGAAAAGATACTCGGTCGGTGCAAAAGGTGCACTTCCCAAGGTTACCAAACAAACATGCATCACGTAAAGCAATAAAAACAGCACGTAAATGTTCCAAATGTTCCTCCAAAGATCTGCTATAAATCAGTATATCATCAAAATAGACTACCACAAATCGTCCAATGAAAGCTCGTAAAACTTCGTTCATTAATCTCATGAAAGTACTAGGTGCATTAGTTAACCCAAAAGGCATGACTAACCACTCATATAATCCAAACTTTGTTTTAAATGCTGTTTTCCATTCATCCCCCAATTTCATACGAATTTGATGGTATCCACTACGCAAATCAACTTTGGAGAATATTGTAGAGCCACTCAATTCATCAAGCATATCATCTAGTCTAGGAATAGGATGACGATAACGAATAGTAATATTATTAATGCCTCTACAATCAACACACATACGTGATGTACCATCCTTTTTTGGCACTAGAATAATAGGAACAGCACAAGGACTAAGGGATTCGCGTATATAACCTTTGTCGAGCAACTCCTGTACTTGACGCATAATCTCCTTCGTCTCCTCTGGATTGGTACGGTATGGCGCACGGGTTGGCAACGAAGCACCGGGAATTAAGTCAATCTGATGCTCAATCCCGCGAATAGGTGGTAATCCCGGTGGCACGTCTTGTGGAAAGACATCAGCGAACTCCTGCAAAATGTTAGTGACAGCAGGAGGCAAAGAGGAAGGCACGTCCTCGAATGAAAATAACGCCTCTTTGCACACAAAAGCATAGCAAACAGATTGGCATTCTCTCGCATAATGACCTCTTCCCTTACAACGACGACAAATAATATCATGTGTGTGCCCTGTTGATGCCATAGATGAAGAAGAGCTCTGGGCAGGCCCAAAAGGTGTACTCTTGGCAGATGGTGGTGGTGGTGCCTGTTTTCTTGTATCTCGATTGGAATTGGCGGCTGAAGTCAGTGGTGCCGCAGTAGGACGTGTGGGAGTAGAGGAGGCACGCGGTGTCCATGATGAAGATCGACCTGCAGAAAAATTAGTTCGCGCCAATGCCTGTCGATCCTGCACTTCACGTTCAGCTTTACAAGCAAGATGGAATAAACGAGTGATATTATTATACTCCTTATACTCTATAATGGTCTGAATCTCTCTATTTAATCCACCCATGAAACGTGCAAGCATAGCTTCATTCTCCTCAACAATACCACATCTAATCATGCCAGTTTGTAATTCCTGATAATATTCTTCTACAGAATTTTTTCCTTGTCTTAAGCGCTGCAATTTTTGAAGTAATTCACGTTGATAATATGGTGGAACCCAACGAGTACGCATAGCAGTTTTCAAAGCAGTCCACGTAGCTGGAATAGGATATAATCTACAATGTTCAGACCACCATACACATGCAAAACTAGTGAAAGCACAAACAGCAGCAGCAACACGTCGTTCCTCAGGATATTGTAAACATGTAAAACGTTGTTCAGTTTCTAACTCCCAAGTAAGATATATATCAGGAACATATCTACCCTCGAATGGTGGAATATTCAATTTTAATTTAGGAAGATGGTCATGATCTCGTACCTGAAGTGGTGGTGCAGACCTACCATTGCGATTATTTGCATGTGGACGACCTGGTGCTGGTGGTTGCACGTAGTTATGATTTTGATCAACCTCATCCTCATAATCGCCCGTGTAATCATCCTCCTCCTCGGCACCAGCAGCAGCAGGAGCAGGAGCCAAAGAAGCATCAACAGTAGGTACAGCAGCACCAGAAGTTTGGCCATCCTCAAGAGGAACACGCTTCGCTCGTCCGAACTGATTTGGAAGGGGGCGTTGTTGTTGTCGTTGCAGAGGTGCGACAGGTGCAGCCGGTGGTGGTTGGGGAAGACGCGTGAGCAATTCATTAAACTTGTTATCCAGCTTTGTCTCGAACGACTTCTCCATGCCATCTATCTTCTCCATTGATGAGGACATCAATACCATTGTTACACCCACAACCCCTGCTTCTATACATACTGGACCAATTACTAGAGCTCGCGCACGCCAATTAAAATATCAAGTACTTTCGTTTCTTGGTAATGATTCTAAAGTTCATCAGAATATGATGCTGCCTAAATTGGATACATTTGTTTTGCTTACAAATGAAGGGCCTAGCTTGGACAAGAAAGAGGAACCTTGGAGCAAGTTCAAGCATGGAGATGATGGCATGCACAAGGGGAACAAGAACGGAGTTACAAGTGATGATTTCAGGACTTTGAAGCCACCATAATGAGTGCAGGAAGCCTTGGACGAAATATACAAGATGTCACTTCATAAATTTCGTCCAGAGGCTATTATAGGTGCTGCGTCACCTTATTATTGGGCCAGGCCCATGTAATTTCGAAATACTTGAGTATAGGCTGTTTTTAGAGTCCGTATGTGTGGGGAAACAAGAGATAGGGTTGGTTTCGGACCCCTCCTTCAAGGGCCACGAAATCCCCTCCTCTTCCTCCATATATACAGCCCTTAGGGCACCGTTTAGACTTTGGGATTTGTTTAGTTAAAAGTTAGCCATTCCAACTTCGTGTACTTCGTTTGTGTCCAACGACCAGACCAAGACCGCTTTCGGATCCCCACCATTATCAATACTTCATCTATATTCGCAATATTCAGATTGCATTATCATATTCTTGCTTGTTCTTCGATTGCGTGCAGGAATAGACCTTCGTGGTCAGGTTGATCGTGCTTCCAGCATCGTCAGTAACCTCAGGAGATTGGTTTAGCGATTGCTAAGGCGCAACGTCGTGCACGTTTGTAGTCGGATCGTCAAAGTCGGCTCCACCAAATCGATAGTTACCATCTCATCGAAAGATCGGGACACCCTCGCCTCTATCAAGTGGTATCAGTTTTCAGGTTGCTCGGTGAGAATTTCCAGTTTTCCCTAGATTAGATTTATTTTCTTACGTATTGTCCAAAAAAAAAGCCACAAAAAAAAATTAGGGTTAGTTCATCATATCCGAACCAATCTGAGCCTTTGCATAATCTTTTTAGGGTTTTTGCTTTGTTGATTTTGTGGTTGCATCGTCGTGTCAAGTTGCTGGTCTTAGCGTCTAGTTCTTTAGAGTTTCGAGTTCTGTTCACAAGTTGTCACGCCGCCGCCGCACCATCATCATCGCCCCTACCATATACCACCACAGCTTATCTGCTATTTCTCTGAGTCCATATACCACCACCGATCCGAGTCCATATACCACCACCAATCCGAGTCCACATATACTACCGTCATATACCATCACCAGTCCGAGTTCCACCATATTCATCTCTGCCACCAGTCCTAGTCCGAGTCCAGTATTTATTCCTTTATTTTAGAGTTCCAGATCACGCGATACTGCGAGTCGTGAACAAGTCGGATTCCCCAATTTTCGTGCTACCCGTAGAAGAAAAATAGTTCCAGTTTCAAAAAAAAAAAACTAAGTCTGGAAAATTCTGGCTAGGCAGTTTTTAGACCATTTGTAGACTTTTTCGAAAAAAAATTGTTGCGGAGCAAAAAAAAAAGTGCAAAAAAAGAAAAGAAAAAAAAATGATGAGGACATCAATACCATTGTTACACCCACAGCCCCTGCTTCTATACATACTGGACCGATTACTAGAGCTCGCGCACGCCAATTAAAATATCAGGTACTTTCGTTTCTTGGTAATGATTCTAAAGTTCATGAGAATATGATGCTGCCTAAATTGGATACATTTGTTTTGCTTACAAATGAAGGGCCTAGCTTGGACAAGAAAGAGAAACCTTGGAGCAAGTTCAAGCATGGAGATGATGGCATGCACAAGGGGAACAAGAACGGAGTTACAAGTGATGATTTCAGGACTTTGAAGCCACCATAATGAGTGCAGGAAGCCTTGGACGAAATATACAAGATGTCACTTCATAAATTTCGTCCAGAGGCTATTATAGGTGCTGCGTCACCTTATTATTGGGCCAGGCCCATGTAATTTCGAAATACTTGAGTATAGGCTGTTTTTAGAGTCCGTATGTGTGGGGAAACAAGAGATAGGGTTGGTTTCGGACCCCTCCTTCAAGGGCCACGAAATCCCCTCCTCTTCCTCCATATATACAGCCCTTAGGGCACCGTTTAGACTTTGGGTTTTGTTTAGATTAAAAGTTCGCCAGAGCTGCAACTTCGCGTACTTCGTTTGTGTTCAACGACCAGACCAAGACGTCACAGAACCCCACCTCGATCAATAAAGCTTTCATCTTATATTCGCAATATCCAGATTGCAAATCTTAGTTTCTTGCTTGTTCTTCGTTTGCTTGCAGGAGATAGACCCTCGGGGTCAGGTTGATTGTGCTCCGGCGTGGTCAATAACCTCTCGGAGTTGGTTTAGCGATTGCTAAGGCGCGACGTCCTCGCACGTTCGTAGTCGGATCGTCAAAGTCTACTCCACCAAAAACGATAGATATCATCTCATCGAAAGATCGGGACACCCTCGCCTCTATCATTGTGTGACCTGCACACTCAAAACACGTTGAGCAACTAAACATTCATACCTGTCAGCGTCTTCAGGAGCCATGTATTGCATCTCATGATCAGAATCATCTCCACCGTGTTCTTCACTTGTAATAAGAGCCAAAGTCTCCTCATCATAGTCACTAGCGGACTCATACCCACCATCCTCAGTAGCAATCATAACACGCGGAGATTGGCATTCTCTCGCATAATGACCTCTTCCCTTACAACGACGACAAATAATATCATGTGTGTGCCCTGTTGACGCCATAGATGAAGAAGAGCTCTGGGCAGGCCCAGAAGGTGTACTCTTGGCAGATGGTGGTGGTGGTGCTTGTTTCCTTGTATCTCGGTTGGAATTGGCGGCTGAAGTCAGTGGTGCTGCAGTAGGACGTGTGGGAGTAGAGGAGGCACGCGGTGTCCATGATGAAGATCGATGATGAGGACATCAATACCATTGTTACACCCACAGCCCCTGCTTCTATACAAACTGGACCAATTACTAGAGCTCGCGCACGTCAATTAAAATATCAGGTACTTTCGTTTCTTGGTAATGATTCTAAAGTTCATGAGAATATGATGCTGCCTAAATTGGATACATTTGTTTTGCTTACAAATGAAGGGCCTAGCTTGGACAAGAAAGAGGAACCTTGGAGCAAGTTCAAGCATGGAGATGATGGCATGCACAAGGGGAACAAGAACGGAGTTACAAGTGATGATTTCAGGACTTTGAAGCCACCATAATGAGTGCAGGAAGCCTTGGACGAAATATACAAGATGTCACTTCATAAATTTCGTCCAGAGGCTATTATAGGTGCTGCGTCACCTTATTATTGGGCCAGGCCCATGTAATTTCGAAATACTTGAGTATAGGCTGTTTTTAGAGTCCGTATGTGTGGGGAAACAAGAGATAGGGTTGGTTTCGGACCCCTCCTTCCAGGGCCACGAAATCCCCTCCTCTTCCTCCATATATACAGCCCTTAGGGCACCGTTTAGACTTTGGGTTTTGTTTAGATTAAAAGTTCGCCATAGCTGCAACTTCGCGTACTTCGTTTGTGTTCAACGACCAGACCAAGACGTCACAGAACCCCACCTTGATCAATAAAGCTTTCATCTTATATTCGCAATATCCAGATTGCAAATCTTAGTTTCTTGCTTGTTCTTCGTTTGCTTGCAGGAGATAGACCCTCGTGGTCAGGTTGATTGTGCTCCGGCGTGGTCAATAACCTCTCGGAGTTGGTTTAGCGATTGCTAAGGTGCGACGTCCTCGCACGTTCGTAGTCGGATCGTCAAAGTCTACTCCACCAAAAACGATAGCTATCATCTCATCGAAAGATCGGGACACCCTCGCCTCTATTACTTCCCTTACAACGACGACAAATAATATCATGTGTGTGCCCTGTTGATGCCATAGATGAAGAAGAGCTCTGGGCAGGCCCAGAAGGTGTACTCTTGGCAGATGGTGGTGGTGGTGCCTGTTTTCTTGTATCTCGATTGGAATTGGCGGCTGAAGTCAGTGGTGCCGCAGTAGGACGTGTGGGAGTAGAGGAGGCACGCGGTGTCCATGATGAAGATCGACCTGCAGAAAAATTAGTTCGCGCCAATGCCTGTCGATCCTGCACTTCACGTTCAGCTTTACAAGCAAGATGGAATAAACGAGTGATATTATTATACTCCTTATACTCTAGAATGGTCTGAATCTCTCTATTTAATCCACCCATGAAACGTGCAAGCATAGCTTCATTCTCCTCAACAATACCACATCTAATCATGCCAGTTTGTAATTCCTGATAATATTATTCTACAGAATTTTTTCCTTGTCTTAAGCGCTGCAATTTTTGAAGTAATTCACGTTGATAATATGGTGGAACCCAACGAGTACGCATAGCAGTTTTCAAAGCAGCCCACGTAGCTGGAATAGGATATAATCTACAATGTTCAGACCACCATACACATGCAAAACTAGTGAAAGCACAAACAGCAGCAGCAACACGTCGTTCCTCGGGATATTGTAAACATGTAAAACGTTGTTCAGTTTCTAACTCCCAAGTAAGATATATATCAGGAACATATCTACCCTCGAATGGTGGAATATTCAATTTTATTTTAGGAAGATGGTCATGATCTCGTACCTGAAGTGGTGGTGCAGACCTACCATTGCGATTATTTGCATGTGGACGACCTGGTGCTGGTGGTTGCACGTAGTTATGATTTTGATCAACCTCATCCTATTAATCGCCCGCGTAATCATCCTCCTCCTCGGCACCAGCAGCAGCAGGAGCAGGAGCCAAAGAAGCATCAACAGTAGGTACAGCAGCACCAGAAGTTTGGCCATCCTCAAGAGGAACACGCTTCGCTCGTCCGAACTGATTTGGAAGGGGGCGTTGTTGTTGTCGTTGCAGAGGTGCGACAGGTGCAGCCGGTGGTGGTTGGGGAAGACGCGTGAGCAATTCATTAAACTTGTTATCCAGCTTTGTCTCGAACGACTTCTCCATGCCATCTATCTTCTCCATGGCCTCTTCAAATCTGTTTAGCACATCTCCCACCTGGCCACTCATCATTTGCTGAAATTTATCATGCAACTCCTTGTTCGTCATGTTCTCCCAGTCAATCTCGTCGGCTTGTGATCCTGCCATGGTTAGCAGCAATAGAAACACACAAGAATGTGATCCTACAGACTACTAGAAAGTGGTGGTGGTGTGGTGTGGTGTCACAAATCCGTCAAGCAAATCTCAAATTCTTACCAGTTCTTACCCAGCAGCAGGTGGTGATCGGCAACCTTTGTAGTCAAAACTCTCAGAGCTTGGACAGAGCGATTGCCAGGTGGTGTCAAACGCACGATGTAGATGTATGTGGAGCTGGGAAGGCTTATGATATGGTAGCAAAAAGGGTCAGCAATAATCAATTCAGAGATGCAATGTTGAATAAACTCTCAACGACGGTACTGTGCTGGTCCTAGGCTAGACCGTGCTAGAGACGCGAGCCTAGAACACTAACAAAAATCACGGCGCTGCACGTAAACAAGGGAGGAGCACACTCTGAAAAAAAAAATTTGGCACTTTTTTTTTCCTCTTTTTTTTTTCCTCCGCAACAATTTTTTTTTCGAAAAAGTCTACAAATGGTCTAAAAACTGCCTAGCCAGAATTTTCCAGACTTAGTTTTTTTTTTGAAACTGGAACTATTTTTCTTCTGCGGGTAGCACGAAAATTGGGGAATCCGACTTGTTCACGACTCGTAGTATCGCGTGATCTGGAACTCTAAAATAAAGGAATAAATACTGGACTCGGACTAGGACTGGTGGCAGAGATGAATCTGGTGGAACTCGGACTGGTGATGGTATATGACGGTAGTATATGTGGGCTCGGATTGGTGGTGGTATATGGACTCGGATCGGTGGTGGTATCTGGACTCGGATCGGTGGTGGTATATGGACTCAGAGAAATAGCAGATAAGCTGTGGTGGTATATGTTAGGGGCGATGATGATGGTGCGGCGGCGGCGTGACAACTTATGAACAGAACTCGAAACTCTAAAGAACTAGACGCTAAGACCAGCAACTTGACACGACGATGCAACCGCAAATTCAACAAAGCAAAAACCCTAAAAAGATTATGCAAAGGCTCAGATTGGTTCGGATATGATGAACTAACCCTAAATTTTTTTTTTGGCTTTTTCCTGGACTGTAGGTATGAAGAACAGACTCGATCTAAACTACGAAAAACTGTAAATCTCACCGAGCAACCTGGAAATCTGATACCACTTGATAGAGGCGAGGGTGTCCCGATCTTTCGATGAGATGATAGCTATCGTTTTTGGTGGAGTAGACTTTGACGATCCGACTACGAACGTGCGAGGACGTCGCACCTTAGCAATCGCTAAACCAACTCCGAGAGGTTATTGACCACGCCGGAGCACAATCAACCTGACCACGAGGGTCTATCTCCTGCAAGCAAACGAAGAACAAGCAAGAAACTAAGATTTGCAATCTGGATATTGCGAATATAAGATGAAAGCTTTATTGATCAAGGTGGGGTTCTGTGACGTCTTGGTCTGGTCGTTGAACACAAACGAAGTACGCGAAGTTGCAGCTATGGCGAACTTTTAATCTAAACAAAACCCAAAGTCTAAACGGTGCCCTAAGGGCTGTATATATGGAGGAAGAGGAGGGGATTTCGTGGCCCTTGAAGGAGGGGTCCGAAACCAACCCTATCTCTTGTTTCCCCACACATACGGACTCTAAAAACAGCCTATACTCAAGTATTTCGAAATTACATGGGCCTGGCCCAATAATAAGGTGACGCAGCACCTATTGATGAGGACATCAATACCATTGTTACACCCACAGCCCCTGCTTCTATACATACTGGACCAATTACTAGAGCTCGCGCACGCCAATTAAATTATCAGGTACTTTCGTTTCTTGGTAATGATTCTAAAGTTCATGAGAATATGATGCTGCCTAAATTGGATACATTTGTTTTGCTTACAAATGAAGGCCCTAGCTTGGACAAGAAAGAGGAACCTTGGAGCAAGTTCAAGCATGGAGATGATGGCATGCACAAGGGGAACAAGAACGGAGTTACAAGTGATGATTTCAGGACTTTGAAGCCACCATAATGAGTGCAGGAAGCCTTGGACGAAATATACAAGATTTCACTTCATAAATTTCGTCCAGAGGCTATTATAGGTGCTGCGTCACCTTATTATTGGGCCAGGCCCATGTAATTTCGAAATACTTGAGTATAGGCTGTTTTTAGAGTCCGTATGTGTGGGGAAACAAGAGATAGGGTTGGTTTCGGACCCCTCCTTCAAGGGCCACGAAATCCCCTCCTCTTCCTCCATATATACAGCCCTTAGGGCACCGTTTAGACTTTGGGTTTTGTTTAGATTAAAAGTTCGCCATAGCTGCAACTTCGCGTACTTCGTTTGTGTTCAACGACCAGCCCAAGACGTCACAGAACCCCACCTTGATCAATAAAGCTTTCATCTTATATTCGCAATATCCAGATTGCAAATCTTAGTTTCTTGCTTGTTCTTCGTTTGCTTGCAGGAGATAGACCCTCGTGGTCAGGTTGATTGTGCTCCGGCGTGGTCAATAACCTCTCGGAGTTGGTTTAGCGATTGCTAAGGCGCGACGTCCTCGCACGTTCGTAGTCGGATCGTCAAAGTCTACTCCACCAAAAACGATAGCTATCATCTCATCGAAAGATCGGGACACCCTCGCCTCTATCAAGTGGTACCGTCGTTGAGAGTTTATTCAACATTGCATCTCTGAATTGATTATTGCTGACCCTTTTTGCTACCATATCATAAGCCTTCCCAGCTCCACATACATCTAGATCGTGTGTTTGACACCATGATGAGGACATCAATACCATTGTTACACCCACAGCCCCTGCTTCTATACATACTGGACCAATTACTAGAGCTCGCGCACGCCAATTAAAATATCAGGTACTTTCGTTTCTTGGTAATGATTCTAAAGTTCATGAGAATATGATGCTGCCTAAATTGGATACATTTGTTTTGCTTACAAATGAAGGGCCTAGCTTGGACAAGAAAGAGGAACCTTGGAGCAAGTTCAAGCATGGAGATGATGGCATGCACAAGGGGAACAAGAACGGAGTTACAAGTGATGATTTCAGGACTTTGAAGCCACCATAATGAGTGCAGGAAGCCTTGGACGAAATATACAAGATGTCACTTCATAAATTTCGTCCAGAGGCTATTATAGGTGCTGCGTCACCTTATTATTGGGCCAGGCTCATGTAATTTCGAAATACTTGAGTATAGGCTGTTTTTAGAGTCCGTATGTGTGGGGAAACAAGAGATAGGGTTGGTTTCGGACCCCTTCTTCAAGGGCCACGAAATCCCCTCCTCTTCCTCCATATATACAGCCCTTAGGGCACCGTTTAGACTTTGGGTTTTGTTTAGATTAAAAGTTCGCCATAGCTGCAACTTCGCGTACTTCGTTTGTGTTCAACGACCAGACCAAGACGTCACAGAACCCCACCTCGATCAATAAAGCTTTCATCTTATATTCGCAATATCCAGATTGCAAATCTTAGTTTCTTGCTTGTTCTTCGTTTGCTTGCAGGAGATAGACCCTCGGGGTCAGGTTGATTGTGCTCCGGCGTGGTCAATAACCTCTCGGAGTTGGTTTAGCGATTGCTAAGGCGCGACGTCCTCGCACGTTCGTAGTCGGATCGTCAAAGTCTACTCCAACAAAAACGATAGATATCATCTCATCGAAAGATCGGGACACCCTCGCCTCTATCAAGTGGTATCAGATTCCCAGGTTGCTCGGTGAGATTTACAGTTTTTCGTAGTTTAGATCGAGTCTGTTCTTCATACCTACAGTCCAGGAAAAAGCCAAAAAAAAAATTAGGGTTAGTTCATCATATCCGAACCAATCTGAGCCTTTGCATAATCTTTTTAGGGTTTTTGCTTTGTTGAATTTGCGGTTGCATCGTCGTGTCAAGTTGCTGGTCTTAGCGTCTAGTTCTTTAGAGTTTCGAGTTCTGTTCACAAGTTGTCACGCCGCCGCCACACCATCATCATCGCCCCTACCATATACCACCACAGCTTATCTGCTATTTCTCTGAGTCCATATACCACCACCGATCCGAGTCCATATACCACCACCAATCCGAGTCCACATATACTACCGTCATATACCATCACCAGTCCGAGTTCCACCATATTCATCTCTGCCACCAGTCCTAGTCCGAGTCCAGTATTTATTCCTTTATTTTAGAGTTCCAGATCACGCGATACTGCGAGTCGTGAACAAGTCGGATTCCCCAATTTTCGTGCTACCCGTAGAAGAAAAATAGTTCCAGTTTCAAAAAAAAAAAAACTAAGTCTGGAAAATTCTGGCTAGGCAGTTTTTAGACCATTTGTAGACTTTTTCGAAAAAAAATTGTTGCGGAGCAAAAAAAAAAGTGCAAAAAAAAAAAGAAAAAAAGATGACGAGGACATCAATACCATTGTTACACCCACAGCCCCTGCTTCTATACATACTGGACCAATTACTAGAGCTCGCGCACGCCAATTAAAATATCAGGTACTTTCGTTTCTTGGTAATGATTCTAAAGTTCATGAGAATATGATGCTGCCTAAATTGGATACATTTGTTTTGCTTACAAATGAAGGGCCTAGCTTGGACAAGAAAGAGGAACCTTGGAGCAAGTTCAAGCATGGAGATGATGGCATGCACAAGGGGAACAAGAACGGAGTTACAAGTGATGATTTCAGGACTTTGAAGCCACCATAATGAGTGCAGGAAGCCTTGGACGAAATATACAAGATGTCACTTCATAAATTTCGTCCAGAGGCTATTATAGGTGCTGCGTCACCTTATTATTGGGCCAGGCCCATGTAATTTCGAAATACTTGAGTATAGACTGTTTTTAGAGTCCGTATGTGTGGGGAAACAAGAGATAGGGTTGGTTTCGGACCCCTCCTTCAAGGGCCACGAAATCCCCTCCTCTTCCTCCATATATACAGCCCTTAGGGCACCGTTTAGACTTTGGGTTTTGTTTAGATTAAGAGTTCGCCATAGCTGCAACTTCGCGTACTTCGTTTGTGTTCAACGACCAGACCAAGACGTCACAGAACCCCACCTTGATCAATAAAGCTTTCATCTTATATTCGCAATATCCAGATTGCAAATCTTAGTTTCTTGCTTGTTCTTCGTTTGCTTGCAGGAGATAGACCCTCGTGGTCAGGTTGATTGTGCTCCGGCGTGGTCAATAACCTCTCGGAGTTGGTTTAGCGATTGCTAAGGCGCGACGTCCTCGCACGTTCGTAGTCGGATCGTCAAAGTCTACTCCACCAAAAACGATAGCTATCATCTCATCGAAAGATCGGGACACCCACGCCTCTATCACTAGTAGTCTGTAGCATCATATTCTTGTGTGTTTCTATTGCTGCTAACCATGGCAGGATCACAAGCCGACGAGATTGACTGGGAGAACATGACGAACAAGGAGTTGCATGATAAATTTCAGCAAATGATGAGTGGCCAGGTGGGAGATGTGCTAAACAGATTTGAAGAGGCCATGGAGAAGATAGATGGCATGGAGAAGTCGTTCGAGACAAAGCTGGATAACAAGTTTAATGAATTGCTCACGCGTCTTCCCCAACCACCACCGGCTGCACCTGTCGCACCTCTGCAACGACAACAACAACAACGCCCCCTTCCAAATCAGTTCGGACGAGCGAAGCGTGTTCCTCTTGAGGATGGCCAAACTTCTGGTGCTGCTGTACCTACTGTTGATGCTTCTTTGGCTCCTGCTCCTGCTGCTGCTGGTGCCGAGGAGGAGGATGATTACGCGGGCGATTATGAGGATGAGGTTGATCAAAATCATAACTACGTGCAACCACCAGCACCAGGTCGTCCACATGCAAATAATCGCAATGGTAGGCCTGCACCACCACTTCAGGTACGAGATCTTTGACCATCTTCCTAAATTAAAATTGAATATTCCACCATTCGAGGGAAGATATGTTCCTGATATATATCTTACTTGGGAGTTAGAAACTGAACAACGTTTTACATGTTTACAATATCCCGAGGAACGACGTGTTGCTGCTGCTGTTTGTGCTTTCACTAGTTTTGCATGTGTATGGTGGTCTGAACATTGTAGATTATATCCTATTCCAGCTACGTGGGCTGCTTTGAAAACTGCTATGCGTACTCGTTGGGTTCCACCATATTATCAACGTGAATTACTTCAAAAATTGCAGCGCTTAAGACAAGGAAAAAATTCTGTAGAAGAATATTATCAGGAATTACAAACTGGCATGATTAGATGTGGTATTGTTGAGGAGAATGAAGCTATGCTTGCACGTTTCATGGGTGGATTAAATAGAGAGATTCAGACCATTCTAGAGTATAAGGAGTATAATAATATCACTCGTTTATTCCATCTTGCTTGTAAAGCTGAACGTGAAGTGCAGGATCGACAGGCATTGGCGCGAACTAATTTTTCTGCAGGTCGATCTTCATCATGGACACACATACGGACTCTAAAAACAGCCTATACTCAAGTATTTCGAAATTACATGGGCCTGGCCCAATAATAAGGTGACGCAGCACCTATAATAGCCTCTGGACGAAATTTATGAAGTGACATCTTGTATATTTCGTCCAAGGCTTCCTGCACTCATTATGGTGGCTTCAAAGTCCTGAAATCATCACTTGTAACTCCGTTCTTGTTCCCCTTGTGCATGCCATCATCTCCATGCTTGAACTTGCTCCAAGGTTCCTCTTTCTTGTCCAAGCTAGGCCCTTCATTTGTAAGCAAAACAAATGTATCCAATTTAGGCAGCATCATATTCTCATGAACTTTAGAATCATTACCAAGAAACGAAAGTACCTGATATTTTAATTGGCGTGCGCGAGCTCTAGTAATTGGTCCAGTATGTATAGAAGCAGGGGCTGTGGGTGTAACAATTGTATTAATGTCCTCATCAAAGTACGCCTACAATCGAGCTTGACACTCTACTACCGGCAAGTCACCCTTCGAGGTTGTCTACGGCTTCAACCCATTGTCCCCATTGGACATTCTAGCTCTTCCGCTCCAAGAACACGCAAACATGGATGCAAGTGCAAGGGCAAGTGATGTAGGGTGGAAACCCTAGGGCTGATCTTTCATGATTTCGAGGGGATCCCGCGAAGAACACGAATAACACGAGGGGAAACACGAGGGAAATCATGAGGGGAAACACTCAAATCAACGAGAACGATCACACATGTGCGAGATCCATGAACAATACGGGTGATACACGATTCAAACGCAACAAAGGACGATACAAGAGGTAACTAGTTCATCTCCGTGAGGAGGCCTTGAATCCGCGAGGGGTCTTCCCGTGAGGGGTCTTCCCGTGAGGGGTCTTGAATCTAAGCGTGGATCTTCTCCGTAGAGGCCACGGTCTGTCGGTGTACTAAGTATTGGGCCACTAGTACCCCGTACTTGTGCACGGGCAGTTGTAGCCGTCCTCGCGGCAAGGCTTGCCGGGATGAGCTCGAGGTCGATTCAAGTTATCAAGGAAATCGTCAAGTCAGAAATCTGAGGATCGGCAGACAAGAAGAGCTGGAATTCGAAGACCAGCTTCCCCGGCAAGATCTTGCCGGGGTGGCCTGCGGAGCCCGGCAAGGCTTGGCGTCCGGCAAGTTTCGGCGCCTGGCGGGATTCTGCCACTATGCCACCGCTCCAGCATAGCGACAAAGCCTGACATTCTGGGTCCTTCTCTGGATGCGTGGCAACGCGCCAGTGGAGGAGAGCTTAAGCGGTGCTGATGGGATGGCCCCTTTTTCCATCCCCAAGAAAGTGAGGACACCTAAACGGACACCTCACGGTGCATTAAATGCGCTTGTCCTAATCCGTCAGGGGTTAGGTATGATACCCTGTAGCTACTTTACACCTCAATGTATGTACATTTTGCCACTGTGGAGACCCCTTTGAGCATATAAAAGGAGGCCCAAGGCAACTGCTACAGAGGAGGAGAACTTCTGGCCCATTCTGCATGCGTAGTTGCTCTTTGAACGTACTGTTCATTGCGAGCGCTCCTGAAGGTTGGGCTCAAGAACATCAATAAGAACACAAAGCAGGAGTAGGGTTTTACGCTGATCAGCGGCCCGAACCTGGGTAAAAACTCCCCGCGTCGATCATTGGCTCTACTCTTTGCGTATACCTCTCCCCCCGCCGAATCGTAAAGGGGTCTCTCGGGACCCCATAGGTGTCGTACCCCGACACGGTCTCTCGATGGAGTAGAACCACAAGGATGAGCAAAGCTCTATCTCTAAAATGAGCTAAACCTATGCTAACCCTAGAAAAGTGGAGGAGTCGTTTATATAGGCTAAGGTGATGAGGACATCAATACCATTGTTACACCCACAGCCCCTGCTGCTATACATACTGGACCAATTACTAGAGCTCGCGCACGCCAATTAAATTATCAGGTACTTTCATTTCTTGGTAATGATTCTAATGTTCATGAGAGTATGATGCTGCCTAAATTGGATACATTTGTTTTGCTTACAAATAAAGGGCCTAGCTTGGACAAGAAAGAGGAACCTTGGAGCAAGTTCAAGCATGGAGATGATGGCATGCGCAAGGGGAACAAGAACGGAGTTACAAGTGATGATTTCAGGACTTTGAAGCCACCATAATGAGTGCAGGAAGCCTTGGACGAAATATACAAGATGGCCACTTCATAAATTTCGTCCAGAGGCTATTATAGGTGCTGCGTCACCTTATTATTGGGCCAGGCCCATGTAATTTCGAAATACTTGAGTATAGGCTGTTTTTAGAGTCCGTATGTGTGGGGAAACAAGAGATAGGGTTGGTTTCGGACCCCTCCTTCAAAGGCCACAAAATCCCCTCCTCTTCCTCCATATATACAGCCCTTAGGGCACCGTTTAGACTTTGGGTTTTGTTTAGATTAAAAGTTCGCCATAGCTGCAACTTCGCGTACTTCGTTTGTGTTCAACGACCAGACCAAGACGTCACAGAACCCCACCTTGATTAATAAAGCTTTCATCTTATATTCGCAATATCCAGATTGCAAATCTTAGTTTCTTGCTTGTTCTTCGTTTGCTTGCAGGAAATAGACCCTCGTGGTCAGGTTGATCGTGCTCCGACGTGGTCAGTAACCTCTCGAAGTTGGTTTAGCGATTGCTAAGGCACGACGTCCTCGCACGTTCGTAGTCGGATCATCAAAGTCTACTCCACCAAAAATGATAGCCACCATCTCATCGAAAGACGGGACACCCTCGCCTTTATCAAGTGGTATCAGATTTTCAGGTTGCTCGGTGAGATTTTACAGTTTTTCGTAGTTTAGATCGAGTCTGTTCTTCATACCTACAGTCCATGAAAAAGCCAAAAAAAAAATTAGGGTTAGTTCATCATATCCGAACCAATCTGAGCCTTTGCATAATCTTTTTAGGGTTTTTGATTTGTTGAATTTGCGGTTGCATCGTCGTGTCTAGTTGCTGGTCTTAGCGTCTAGTCCTTTAGAGTTTCGAGTTCTGTCACAGTTTGTCACGCCGCCGCCGCACCATATACCACCACCGCTGCCATATACCACCACCGCTGCCATATACCACCACCGCTGCCATATACCATCACCGCTGCCATATTCTACCACCATATATCCACCACCAATCCGAGTTCTTTTCATATTAGGTTTGTTTTCAAGACCCATCTATTTTCCGATACGTGTTTCCTTGCCTGAGTAGGATTCGGAAAAAAAGTCTGGAGACCCCCGGGCAGTTTTTAGGCCAAAATTTCGGCAGTCAATTTTTTTCCCTATCCTATTTTTAGGTCCCAGGGAGCGTTTTGAGATACTCGCCATCATAGTGATTTTTTGTCGCACTTTTTCGTCGTCGCTGCCATGATTTCCGAAAAAAAAAATTGTCAAAAAAAATTTCGTGCCAATCCTGATAGTTTGACTTGGGAAGAGTTTTGAGACACTAGCCATTACAGTGATTTTTTTGCAAAAAAAAAAAGGAGCGTAGCAAAAAAAAAAGAGGAGCGCAAAAAAAAAGGCGAATTTTTTTTAGAGTGTGCTCTTCCTTTGTTTACGCGCCGCGCCGTGATTTTGTTAGTGTTCTAGGCTCGCGTCTCTAGTACGGTCTAGCCTAGGACCAGCACAGTACCGTCGTTGAGCGTTTATTCAACGTTGCATCTCTGAATTGATTATTGCTGACATTTTTGCTACCATATCATAAGCCTTCCCAGCTCCACATACATCTACGTCGTGCGTTTGACACCACCTGGCAATCGCTCTGTCCAATCTTTGAGAGTTTTGACTACAACGGTGGCCGATCACCACCTACTGCTAGGTAAGAACTGGTAAGCATTTGAGATTCGCTTGACGGATTTGTGATACACCACCACCACCACTTCCTAGTAGTCTGTAGGATCTTATTCTTGTGTGTTTCTATTGCTGCTAACCATGGCAGGATCACAAGCCAATGAGACTGATTGGGAGAACATGACGAACAAACAGCTACATGATAAATTTCAGCAAATGATGAGTGGACAGGTGCAAGATGTGCTAAACAGATTTGAAGAGGCCATGGAGAAGATAGATGGAATTGAGAAGACGTTCGAAACAAAGTTCGACAACAAGTTTAATGAATTGCTCGCGCGTCTTCCACAATCACCGCCGGCTGCACCTGTCGCACCTCTACAACAACAACAACGTCGCCTTCCAAATCAAGTGGGACCAGCACAACGCGTTCCCCTTGAGCCTGGTCAAACTTCTGGTGCCGCTGCACCTACTGTTGATGCTTCTATGGCTCGTGCTGCCGCTGAGGAGGATGAGTATGCAGGCGATTACGAGGATGAGGTTGATCAAAATCAGAACTATGTACCAGCACCAGGTCGTCCACATGCCAATAATCGCAATGGTAGGGCTGTATTACCAGCTCAGGTACGCGATCATGACCATCTTCCTAAACTGAAATTGAATATTCCACCATTTGAGGGTAGATATGTTCCTGATATATATCTTACTTGGGAGTTAGAAACTGAACAACGTTTTACATGTTTACAATATCCCGAGGAGAGACGTGTTGCTGCTGCTGTTTGTGCTTTTACTAGTTTTGCATGTGTATGGTGGTCTGAACATTGTAGATTATATCCTATTCCAGCTACGTGGGCTGCTTTGAAAACTGCTATGCGTACTCGTTGGGTTCCACCATATTATCAACATGAATTACTTCAAAAATTGCAGCGCTTAAGACAAGGAAAAAATTCTGTAGAAGAATATTATCAGGAATTACAAACTGGCATGATTAGATGTGCTATTGTTGAGGAGAATGAAGCTATGCTTGCATGTTTCATGGGTGGATTAAATAGAGAGATTCAGACCATTCTAGAGTATAAGGAGTATAATAATATCACTCGTTTATTCCATCTTGCTTGTAAAGCTGAACGTGAAGTGCAGGATCGACAGGCATTGGCGCGAACTAATTTTTCTGCAGGTCGATCTTCATCAAGGACACCGCGTGCCTCCTCTACTCCCACACGTCCTACTGCAGCACCACTGACTTCAGCCGCCAATTCCAACCGAGATACAAGAAAACAGGCACCGCCACCACCATCTACCAAGAGTACACCTTCTGGGCCTGCCCAGAGCTCTTCTTCATCTATGGCATCAACAGGGCACACACATGATATTATTTGTCGTTGTTGTAAGGGAAGAGGTCATTATGCGAGAGAATGCCAATCTCCGCGTGTTATGATTGCTACTGAGGATGGTGGGTATGAGTCCGCTAGTGACTATGATGAGGAGACTTTGGCTCTTATTACAAGTGAAGAACACGGTGGAGATGATTCTGATCATGAGACGCAATACATGGCTCTTGAAGACGCTGACAGGTATGAATGTTTAGTTGCTCAACGTGTTTTGAGTGTGCAGGTCACACCAGCTGAGCAAAATCAGAGGCATAATTTGTTCCATACAAAGGGAGTTGCGAAGGAACGTTCTGTTCGCGTCATCATAGATGGAGGGAGCTGCAACAACTTGGCTAGCATGGAGATGGTGGAGAAGCTATCTCTCACCACCAGACCACATCCACATCCTTACTATATCCAATGGTTCAACAACAGCGGCAAGGTTAAGGTAACACGTACTGTTCGTGTGCATTTTAGTATCTCTACATATGCTGATTATGTTGATTGTGATGTGGTACCCATGCAAGCATATTCCTTACTACTTGGTAGACCATGGCAATTTGATAAAAATTCTGTACACCATGGTAGAAACAATCAGTATACTCTTGTTCATAAGGATAAACATATTACTTTGCTTCCTATGACTCCTGATTCTATTTTGAAAGATGATATTAATAGAGCTAGTAAAGCAAAACAGGAGAAAAATAAGAGTGAAAATCAGATTGTGGCAAAAGAATTTGAGAAACAGATGAAGCCTAATAATAAACCATCTAGTGTTGCTTCTGAAATTAAATTGAAAAATGCATGTTTACTTGCCACCAAATCTGATATTGATGAGCTAGATTTAAGCAAATCTGTTTGCTATGCTTTTGTGTGCATAGAGGCATTATTTTCATTCGAGGACGTGCCTTCCTCTTTGCCTCCTGCTGTCACTAACATTTTGCAGGAGTTCGCTGACATTTTTCCACAAGACGTGCCACCGGGATTACCACCTATTCGCGGGATTGAGCATCAGATTGACTTAATTCCCGGTGCTTCGTTGCCAAACCGTGCGCCATACCGTACGAATCCAGAGGAGACGAAGGAGATTATGCGTCAAGTACAGGAGCTGCTCGACAAAGGTTATATACGCGAATCTCTTAGTCCTTGTGCTGTTCCTATTATACTAGTGCCAAAAAAGGATGGTACGTCGCGTATGTGTGTTGATTGTAGAGGCATTAATAATATTACTATTCGTTATCGTCATCCTATTCCTAGGCTAGATGATATGCTTGATGAATTGAGTGGCTCTACAATATTCTCCAAAGTTGAGTTGCGTAGTGGATACCATCAAATTCGTATGAAATTGGGAGATGAATGGAAAACAACATTTAAAACTAAGTTTGGTTTATATGAGTGGTTAGTCATGCCTTTTGGGTTAACTAATGCACCTAGTACTTTCATGAGATTAATGAACGAAGTTTTACGTGCTTTCATTGGACGATTTATGGTAGTTTACTTTGATGATATATTGATTTATAGCAGATCTTTGGAGGAACATTTGGAACATTTACGTGTTGTTTTTATTGCTCTACGTGATGCACGTTTGTTTGGTAACCTTGGGAAGTGCACCTTTTGCACCGACCGAGTATCTTTTCTTGGCTATGTTGTTACTCCACAGGTAATTGAAGTTGATAAAGCCAAGATTGAAGCTATTGAGAGTTGGCCGCAGCGCAAAATGGTCACACAAGTGAGGAGTTTCCTTGGCCTCGCTGGTTTCTATAGGCGTTTTGTGAGAGATTTCAGTACCATTGCTGCACCTCTCAACGAGCTTACAAAGAAGGATGTGCCTTTTGTTTGGGGTACCGCACAGGAAGAAGCCTTCACGGTGTTGAAAGATAAGTTAACACATGCTCCTTTACTCCAACTTCCTGATTTTAATAAGACTTTTGAGCTTGAATGTGATGCTAGTGGAATTGGATTAGGAGGTGTGTTATTACAAGATGGCAAACCTGTTGCATACTTTTCTGAAAAATTGAGTGGGCCTAGTCTGAATTACTCTACTTATGATAAGGAATTATATGCTCTTGTTCGGACTTTGGAAACATGGCAACATTATTTATGGCCCAAAGAATTTGTTATTCATTCTGATCATGAATCTTTGAAACATATTAAAAGTCAAGCCAAACTGAACCGTAGACATGCTAAATGGGTTGAATTCATTGAGACTTTCCCTTATGTTATTAAACACAAGAAGGGTAAAGAAAATGTTATTGCTGATGCATTGTCTCGTCGTTATACTATGCTTTCACAACTTGACTTTAAAATATTTGGTTTGGAGACCATCAAAGATCAATATGTGCATGATGCTGAATTTAAAGATGTATTGCAGAATTGTAAAGAAGGGAGAACATGGAACAAGTTCGTCGTTAACGATGGATTTGTGTTTCGTGCTAACAAGCTATGCATTCCAGCTATGATGAGGACATCAATACCATTGTTACACCCACAGCCCCTGCTTCTATACATACTGGACCAATTACTAGAGCTCGCGCACGCCAATTAAATTATCAGGTACTTTCGTTTCTTGGTAATGATTCTAAAGTTCATGAGAATATGATGCTGCCTAAATTGGATACATTTGTTTTGTTTACAAATGAAGGGCCTAGCTTGGACAAGAAAGAGGAACCTTGGAGCAAGTTCAAGCATGGAGATGATGGCATGCGCAAGGGGAACAAGAACGGAGTTACAAGTGATGATTTCAGGACTTTGAAGCCACCATAAGGAGTGCAGGAAGCCTTGGACGAAATATACAAGATGCCACTTCATAAATTTCGTCCAGAGGCTATTATAGGTGCTGCGTCACCTTATTATTGGGCCAGGCCCATGTAATTTCGAAATACTTGAGTATAGGCTATTTTTAGAGTCCGTATGTGTGGGAAACAAGAGATAGGGTTGGTTTCGGACCCCTCCTTCAAGGGCCACGAAATCCCCCCCTCTTCCTCCATATATACAGCCCTTAGGGCACCGTTTAGACTTTGGGTTTTGTTTAGATTAAAAGTTCGCCATAGCTGCAACTTCGCGTACTTCGTTTGTGTTCAACAACCAGACCAAGACGTCACAGAACCCCACCTTGATCAATAAAGCTTTCATCTTATATTCGCAATATCCAGATTGCAAATCTTAGTTTCTTGCTTGTTCTTCGTTTGCTTGCAGGAGATAGACCCTCGTGGTCAGGTTGATTGTGCTCCGGCGTGGTCAATAACCTCTCGGAGTTGGTTTAGCGATTGCTAAGGCGCGACGTCCTCGCACGTTCGTAGTCGGATCGTCAAAGTCTACTCCACCAAAAACGATAGCTATCATCTCATCGAAAGATCGGGACACCCTCGCCTCTATCAAATTGGATACATTTGTTTTGCTTACAAATGAAGGGCCTAGCTTGGACAAGAAAGAGGAACCTTGGAGCAAGTTCAAGCATGGAGATGATGGCATGCACAAGGGGAACAAGAACGGAGTTACAAGTGATGATTTCAGGACTTTGAAGCCACCATAATGAGTGCAGGAAGCCTTGGACGAAATATACAAGATGTCACTTCATAAATTTCGTGCAGAGGCTATTATGGGTGTTGCGTCACCTTATTATTGGGCCAGGCCCATGTAATTTCGAAATACTTGAGTATAGGCTGTTTTTAGAGTCCGTATGTGTGGGGAAACAAGAGATAGGGTTGGTTTCAGACCCCTCCTTCAAGGGCCACGAAATCCCCTCCTCTTCCTCCATATATACAGCCCTTAGGGCACCGTTTAGACTTTGGGTTTTGTTTAGATTAAAAGTTCGCCATAGCTGCAACTTCGCGTACTTCGTTTGTGTTCAACGACCAGACCAAGACGTCACAGAACCCCACCTTGATCAATAAAGCTTTCATCTTATATTCGCAATATCCAGATTGCAAATCTTAGTTTCTTGCTTGTTCTTCGTTTGCTTGCAGGAGATAGACCCTCGTGGTCAGGTTGATTGTGCTCCGGCGTGGTCAATAACCTCTCGGAGTTGGTTTAGCGATTGCTAAGGCGCGACGTCCTCGCACGTTCGTAGTCGGATCGTCAAAGTCTACTCCACCAAAAACGATAGCTATCATCTCATCGAAAGATCGGGACACCCTCGCCTCTATTACTATACATACTGGACCAATTACTAGAGCTCGCGCACGCCAATTAAAATATCAGGTACTTTCGTTTCTTGGTAATGATTCTAAAGTTCATGAGAATATGATGCTGCCTAAATTGGATACATTTGTTTTGCTTACAAATGAAGGGCCTAGCTTGGACAAGAAAGAGGAACCTTGGAGCAAGTTCAAGCATGGAGATGATGGCATGCACAAGGGGAACAAGAACGGAGTTACAAGTGATGATTTCAGGACTTTGAAGCCACCATAATGAGTGCAGGAAGCCTTGGACGAAATATACAAGATGTCACTTCATAAATTTCGTCCAGAAGCTATTATAGGTGCTGCGTCACCTTATTATTGGGCCAGGCCCATGTAATTTCGAAATACTTGAGTATAGGCTGTTTTTAGAGTCCGTATGTGTGGGGAAACAAGAGATAGGGTTGGTTTCGGACCCCTCCTTCAAGGGCCACGAAATCCCCTCCTCTTCCTCCATATATACAGCCCTTAGGGCACCGTTTAGACTTTGTGTTTTGTTTAGATTAAAAGTTCGCCATAGCTGCAACTTCGCGTACTTCGTTTGTGTTCAACGACCAGACCAAGACGTCACAGAACCCCACCTTGATCAATAAAGCTTTCATCTTATATTCGCAATATCCAGATTGCAAATCTTAGTTTCTTGCTTGTTCTTCGTTTGCTTGCAGGAGATAGACCCTCGTGGTCAGGTTGATTGTGCTCCGGCGTGGTCAATAACCTCTCGGAGTTGGTTTAGCGATTGCTAAGGCGCGACGTCCTCGCACGTTCGTAGTCGGATCGTCAAAGTCTACTCCACCAAAAACGATAGTGATGAGGACATCAATACCATTGTTACACCCGCAACCCCTGCTTCTATACATACTGGACCAATTACTAGAGCTCGCGCACGCCAATTAAAATATGAGGTACTTTCGTTTCTTGGTAATGATTCTAAAGTTCATGAGAATATGATGCTGCCTAAATTGGATACATTTGTTTTGCTTACAAATGAAGGGCCTAGCTTGGACAAGAAAGAGGAACCTTGGAGCAAGTTCAAGCATGGAGATGATGGCATGCACAAGGGGAACAAGAACGGAGTTACAAGTGATGATTTCAGGACTTTGAAGCCACCATAATGAGTGCAGGAAGCCTTGGACGAAATATACAAGATGTCACTTCATAAATTTCGTCCAGAGGCTATTATAGGTGCTGCGTCACCTTATTATTGGGCCAGGCCCATGTAATTTCGAAATACTTGAGTATAGGCTGTTTTTAGAGTCCGTATGTGTGGGGAAACAAGAGATAGGGTTGGTTTCGGACCCCTCTTTCAAGGGCCACGAAATCCCACCCTCCTCCTCCATATATACAGCCCTTAGGGCACCGTTTAGACTTTGGGTTTTGTTTAGATTAAAAGTTCGCCATAGCTGCAACTTCGCGTACTTCGTTTGTGTTCAACGACCAGACCAAGACGTCACAGAACCCCACCTCGATCAATAAAGCTTTCATCTTATATTCGCAATATCCAGATTGCAAATCTTAGTTTCTTGCTTGTTCTTCGTTTGCTTGCAGGAGATAGACCCTCGGGGTCAGGTTGATTGTGCTCCGGCGTGGTCAATAACCTCTCGGAGTTGGTTTAGCGATTGCTAAGGCGCGACGTCCTCGCACGTTCGTAGTCAGATCGTCAAAGTCTACTCCACCAAAAACGATAGATATCATCTCATCGAAAGATCGGGACACCCTCGCCTCTATCAAGTTTACTTTGATGATATATTAATTTATAGCAGATCTTTGGAGGAACATTTGGAACATTTACGTGTTGTTTTTATTGCTCTACGTGATGCACGTTTGTTTGGTAACCTTGGGAAGTGCACCTTTTGCACCGACCGAGTATCTTTTCTTGGCTATGTTGTTACTCCACAGGGAATTGAAGTTGATAAAGCCAAGATTGAAGCTATTGAGAGTTGGCCGCAGCCCAAAACAGTCACACAAGTGAGGAGTTTCCTTGGCCTCGCTGGTTTCTATAGGCGTTTTGTGAGAGATTTCAGTACCATTGCTGCACCTCTCAACGAGCTTACAAAGAAGGATGTGCCTTTTGTTTGGGGTACCGCACAGGAAGAAGCCTTCACGGTGTTGAAAGATAAGTTAACACATGCTCCTTTACTCCAACTTCCTGATTTTAATAAGACTTTTGAGCTTGAATGTGATGCTAGTGGAATTGGATTAGGAGGTGTGTTATTACAAGATGGCAAACCTGTTGCATACTTTTCTGAAAAATTGAGTGGGCCTAGTCTGAATTACTCTACTTATGATAAGGAATTGTATGCTCTTGTTCGGACTTTGGAAACATGGCAACATTATTTATGGCCCAAAGAATTTGTTATTCATTCTGATCATGAATCTTTGAAACATATTAAAAGTCAAGCCAAACTGAACCGTAGACATGCTAAATGGGTTGAATTCATTGAGACTTTCCCTTATGTCATTAAACACAAGAAGGGTAAAGAAAATGTTATTGCTGATGCATTGTCTCGTCGTTATACTATGCTTTCACAACTTGACTTTAAAATATTTGGTTTGGAGACCATCAAAGATCAATATGTGCATGATGCTGAATTTAAAGATGTATTGCAGAATTGTAAAGAAGGGAGAACATGGAACAAGTTCGTCGTTAACGATGGATTTGTGTTTCGTGCTAACAAGCTATGCATTCCAGCTAGCTCCGTTCGTCTTTTGTTGTTGTAGGAGGCGCATGAAGGAGGATTAATGGGACACTTTGGCGTAAAGAAGACGGAGGATGTACTTGCTACACATTTCTTTTGGCCAAAGATGAGACGGGATGTTGAGCGCTTTGTTGCTCGCTGCACTACATGTCAAAAAGCTAAGTCACGACTCAATCCTCATGGTTTATATATGCCTTTGCCTATACCTAGTGTTCCATGGGAGGATATATCTATGGACTTTGTTTTGGGTCTACCTCGAACAAAGAAGGGGAGGGATAGCATATTTGTTGTCGTGGATAGGTTCTCGAAAATGGCACACTTTATACCATGTCATAAAACCGATGATGCTGCTAATGTTGCTGATTTGTTCTTTTGTGAAATTATTCGCTTGCATGGTGTGCCAAATACTATTGTTTCAGATCGTGATACTAAATTTCTTAGCCACTTTTGGAGATGTTTATGGGCTAAGTTGGGGACTAAACTGCTTTTTAGTACTACTTGTCACCCCCAAACTGATGGACAAACTGAAGTAGTCAATAGAACTTTGTCTACTATGCTTAGGGCTGTTTTGAAGAATAATAAGAAAATGTGGGAAGAATGCCTGCCTCATATTGAATTTGCTTATAATCGTTCAATGCATTCTACTACTAAGATGTGCCCTTTTGAAATTGTGTATGGTTTCCTACCTCGTGCACCCATTGATTTGTTGCCTCTTCCATCTTCGGAGAAGGTTAATTTTGATGCTAAACAACATGCTGAATTGATCTTAAAAATGCATGAGTTAACTAAGGAGAACATTGAGCGTATGAATGCTAAATATAAACTTGCTGGAGATAAGGGTAGAAAACATGTTGTGTTTGCACCTGGAGATCTTGTTTGGTTACATTTGCGTAAGGATAGATTTCCTAATTTGCGCAAATCAAAGCTAATGCCACGTGCTGATGGCCCTTTTAAGGTGTTAGAGAAAATAAATGATAATGCATATAAACTTGAGCTGCCTGCAGATTTTGGGGTTAGTCCCACTTTTAACATTGCAGATTTGAAGCCTTATTTGGGTGAGGAAGATGAGCATCCGTCGAGGACGACTTCATTTCAAGAAGGGGAGGATGATGAGGACATCAATACCATTGTTACACCCACAGCCCCTGCTGCTATACATACTGGACCAATTACTAGAGCTCGAGCACTCCAATTAAATTATCAGGTACTTTCGTTTCTTGGTAATGATTCTAATGTTCATGAGAATATGATGCTGCCTAAATTGGATACATTTGTTTTGCTTACAAATGAAGGGCCTAGCTTGGACAAGAAAGAGGAACCTTGGAGCAAGTTCAAGCATGGAGATGATGGCATGCGCAAGGGGAACAAGAATGGAGTTACAAGTGATGATTTCAGGACTTTGAAGCCACCATAATGAGTGCAGGAAGCCTTGGACGAAATATACAAGATGCCACTTCATAAATTTCGTCCAGAGGCTATTATAGGTGCTGCGTCACCTTATTATTTGGCCAGGCCCATGTAATTTCGAAATACTTCAGTATAGGCTGTTTTTAGAGTCCGTATGTGTGGGGAAACAAGAGATAGGGTTGGTTTCGGACCCCTCCTTCAAGGGTCACGAAATCCCCTCCTCTTCCTCCATATATACAGCCCTTAGGGCACCGTTTAGACTTTGGGTTTTGTTTAGATTAAAAGTTCACCATAGCTGCAACTTCGCGTACTTCGTTTGTGTTCAACGACCATACCAAGACGTCACAGAAGCCCACCTTCATTAATAAAGCTTTCCTCTTATATTCGCAATATCCAGATTGCAATCTCAGTTTCTTGCTTGTTCTTCGTTTGCTCGCAGGAAACAGACCCTCGTGGTCAGGTTGATCGTGCTCCGGCGTGGTCAATAACCCTTGGAAGTTGGTATAGCGATTGCTAAGGCGCGACGTCTCGCACGTTCGTAGTCGGATCGTCAAGGTCGACTCCCACAGAAAATGATAGCCACCATCTCATCGAAACATCGGGACACCTTCGCCTCTATCATAAGGGGACGAAGGGGTACATGGGCCTCGGCCCAACACGCACAAACAGGCGGGGGTCTGGATGATCCAGATGGGGAGCCAGACGATCCAGGCTTCAGGGACCCGGATGATCCAGGGGATGGTCCGGATGGTCTGGACATGGCGAGGAGGCAGGCGGCGGCCCAGATGTCCAGAGGGGGTCCAGACGTCCGGCTGGGTCCGGATGATCCGGGACTCCGTCCGAATGATCCAGCTTCATGGTTCAGCTACGAGTGCTCTCGGGTTGGTTAGCCGGATCGTCCGGACCGGGTCCGGATCATCCGGGCTCTGTCCGAATCATCCAGGACCTCATCCGGATCGTCCGGCCAGCCTGGAACTTGGCTGATTTCTTCTCCGTCTTCGCGTGTGTCTTCCTCTTCCGATTCTCCTTGCTCTTTAGCTTCTCCATGGCCAACTCTGTGGTACCTGAGTATGCAAAGAGTCTCTGTTTGAGGTAGTAGCCATGTCTCTTGCATTTCAAAGAGGAATTGCGAGAGGAGAGATGTCACCTTGGTTTCGAGAGCTCTTGTACGTGCTCGTGTCATGGGTCCACTTGGCACTTGGTGAGACGATGATAGGTCCATGGGGATGACCTTGGGATGCTCTGCATCATCTCCCCCCTTGGGAAAGATCCGACCGCGGATTGAAATCTTCATCACCATGGTAGGGAGAGAGATCCTTGACGTTGAAGATATCGCTCACATTGTACTTGTTGCGTGGGATGTCAATCTTGTAGGCGTTGTTATTGTAGCATTCGAGCAACTTGAAGGGTCCATCGGCTCGAGGTAGAAGCTTGGACTTGTGTTCGCTGGGGAAGCGGTCCTTGCGAAGGTGTAGCCACACAAGATCTCCGATGTGGAATACCGTGGGTTGTTTGTTGATTTGAGCTTGGTCGCGAGGCGTTGTACTTGGCGCTCGATGGTGTGCCTTGTGTCTTTGATAGAGGCGAAAGGTGTCCCGTCTTTCGATGAGATGGTGGCTATCGTTTTTGGTGGAGCAGACTTTGACGATCCGACTACGAACGTGCGAGGACGTCGCGCCTTAGTAATTCGCTAAACAAACTCCGAGAGGTTATTGACCACGCCGGAGCACGATCAACCTGACCACGAGGGTCTATTTCCTGCAAGCAAACGAAGAACAAGCAAGAAACTAAGATTTGCAATCTGGATATTGCGAATATAAGATGAAAGCTTTATTGATCAAGGTGGGGTTCTGTGACGTCTTGGTCTGGTCGTTGAACACAAACGAAGTACGCGAAGTTGCAGCTATGGCGAACTTTTAATCTAAACAAAACCCAAAGTCTAAACGGTGCCCTAAGGGCTGTATATATGGAGGAAGAGGGGGGGGGGGATTTCGTGGCCCTTGAAGGAGGGGTCCGAAACGAACCCTATCTCTTGTTTCCCCACACATACGGACTCTAAAAACAGCCTATACTCAAGTATTTCGAAATGACATGTTCCTGGCCCAATAATAAGGTGACGCAACACCTATAATAGCCTCAGGACAAAATTTATGAAGTGGCATCTTGTATATTTCGTCCAAGGCTTCCTGCAATCATTATGGTGGCTTCAAAGTCCTGAAATCATCACTTGTAACTCCGTTCTTGTTCCCCTTGCGCATGCCATCATCTCCATGCTTGAACTTGCTCCAAGGTTCCTCTTTCTTGTCCAAGCTAGGCCCTTCATTTGTAAGCAAAACAAATGTATCCAATTTAGGCAGCATCATATTCTCATGAACATTAGAATCATTACCAAGAAACGAAAGTACCTGATAATTTAATTGGCGTGCGCGAGCTCTAGTAATTGGTCCAGTATGTATAGCAGCAGGGGTTGTGGGTGTAACAATAGTATTGATGTCCTCATCATCCTCCCCTTCTTGAAATGAAGTCGTCCTCGATGGAAGCTCATCTTCCTCACCCAAATAAGGCTGCAAATCTGCAATGTTAAAAGTGGGACTAACCCCAAAATCTGCAGGCAGCTCAAGTTTATATGCATTATCATTTATTTTCTCTAACACCTTAAAAGGACCATCAGCACGTGGCATTAGATTTGATTTGCGCAAATCAGGAAATCTATCCTTACGCAAATGTAACCAAACAAGATCTCCAGGTGCAAACACAACATGTTTTCTACCCTTATCTCCAGCAATTTTATATTTAGCATTCATACGCTCAATGTTCTCCTTAGTTAACTCATGCATTTTTAAGATCAATTCAGCACGTTGTTTAGCATCAAAATTAACCTTCTCCGAAGATGGAAGAGGCAATAAATCAATAGGTGCACGAGGTAGGAAACCATATACAATTTCAAAAGGGCACATCTTAGTAGTAGAATGCAACGAACGATTATAAGCAAATTCAATATGAGGCAAGCATTCTTCCCACATTTTCTTGTTATTCTTCAAAACAGCCCTAAGCATAGTAGACAAAGTTCTATTGACTACTTCAGTTTGTCCATCAGTTTGGGGGTGACAAGTAGTACTAAAAAGCAGTTTAGTCCTCAACTTAGCCCATAAACATCTCCAAAAGTGGCTAAGAAATTCGGAATCACGATCTGAAACAATAGTATTTGGCACACCATGCAAGCGAATAATTTCACGAAAGAACAAATCAGCAACATTAGCAGCATCATCGCTTTTATGACATGGTATAAAGTGTGCAATTTTCAAGAACCTATCCACGACAACAAATATGCTATCCCTCCCCTTCTTTGTTTGAGGTAAACCCAAAACAAAGTCCATAGATATATCCTTCCATGGAACACTAGGTACAGGCAAAGGCATGTATAAGCCATGAGGATTGAGTCGTGACTTAGCTTGTTGACATGTAGTGCAGCGAGCAACAAAGCGCTCAACATCCCGTCTCATCTTTGGCCAAAAGAAATGTGTAGCAAGTACATCCTCCGTCTTCTTTACGCCAAAGTGTCCCATTAATCCTCCTCCATGCGCCTCCTGCAACAATAAAAGACGAACAGAGCTAGCTGGAATGCATAGCTTGTTAGCATGAAACACAAATCCATCGTTAACGACGAACTTATTCCATGTTCTCCCTTCTTTACAATTCTGCAATACATCTTTAAATTCAGCATCATGCACATATTGATCTTTGATAGTCTCCAAACCAAATATTTTAAAGTCAAGTTGTGAAAGCATCGTATAACGACGAGACAATGCATCAGCAATAACATTTTCTTTACCCTTCTTGTGTTTAATGACATAAGGGAAAGTCTCAATAAATTCAACCCATTTAGCATGTCTACGGTTCAGTTTTGCTTCACTTTTAATGTGTTTCAAAGATTCATGATCAGAATGTATAACAAATTCTTTGGGCCATAAATAATGTTGCCATGTTTCTAAGGTCCGAACAAGAGCATATAATTCTTTATCATAAGTAGAATAGTTCAGACTAGGCCCACTCAATTTTTCAGAAAAGTATGCAATAGGTTTGCCATCTTGTAATAAAACACCTCCTAATCCAATTCCACTAGCATCACATTCAAGCTCAAAAGTCTTACTAAAATCAGGAAGTTGGAGTAAAGGAGCATTTGTCAACTTATCTTTTAATACCGTGAAAGCTTCTTCCTGTGAGGTACCCCAAACAAAATGCACATCCTTCTTTGTAAGCTCATTGAGAGGTGCAGCAATGGTGCTGAAATCTCTCACAAAACGTCTATAGAAACCAGCGAGTCCAAGAAAACTCCTCTCTTATGTGACCGTTTTGGGCTGCGGCCAACTCTCAATAGCTTCAATCTTGGCTTTATCAACTTCAATTCCCTGTGGAGTAACAACATAGCCAATAAAAGATACTCGGTCGGTGCAAAAGCTGCACTTCGCAAGGTTACCAAACAAACGTGCATCACGTAAAGCAATAAAAACAGCACCTAAATGTTCCAAATGTTCCTCCAAAGATCTCCTATAAATCAATATATCATCAAAGTAAACTACCACAAATCGTCCAATGAAAGCACGTAAAACTTCGTTCATTAATCTCATGAAAGTACTAGGTGCATTAGTTAACCCAAAAGGCATGACTAACCATTCATATAAACCAAACTTAGTTTTAAATGTTGTTTTCCATTCATCTCCCAATTTCATACGAATTTGATGGTATCCACTACGCAAATCAACTTTGGAGAATATTGTAGAGCCACTCAATTCATCAAGCATATCATCTAGCCTAGGAATCGGATGACGATAGCGAATAGTAATATTATTAATGCCTCTACAATCAACACACATACACGATGTACCATCCTTTTTTGGCACTAGTATAATAGGAACAGCACAAGGACTAAGAGATTCGCGTATATAACCTTTGTCGAGCAGCTCCTGTACTTGACGCATAATCTCCTTCGTCTCCTCTGGATTGGTACGGTATGGCGCACGGTTTGGCAGCGAAGCACCGGGAATTAAGTCAATCTGATGCTCAATCCCGCGAATAGGTGGTAATCCCGGTGGCACGTCTTGTGGAAAGACGTCAGCGACTCCTGCAAAATGTTAGTGACAGCAGGAGGCAAAGAGGAAGGCACGTCCTCGAATGAAAATAATGCCTCTTTGCACACAAAAGCATAGCAAACAGATTTGCTTAAATCTAGCTCATCAATATCAGATTTGGTGGCAAGTAAACACGCACTTTTCAATTTAATTTCAGAAGCAACACTAGATGGTTTATTATTAGGCTTCATTTGTTGCTCAAATTCTTTTGCCACAATCTGATTTTCACTCTTAGTTTTCTCCTATTTTGCTTTACTAGCTCTATTAATATCATCTTTCAAAATAGAATCAGGAGTCATAGGAAGCAAAGTAATATCTTTATCCTTATGACCAAGAGTATACTGATTGTTTCTACCATGGTGTACAGAATTTTTATCAAATTGCCATGGTCTACCAAGTAATAATGAACATGCTTGCATGGGTACCACATCACAATCAACATAATCAGCATATGTAGAGATACTAAAATGCACACGAACAGTACGTGTTACCTTAACCTTGCCGCTGTTGTTGAACCATTGGATATAGTAAGGATGTGGATGTGGTCTTGTGGTGAGAGATAGCTTCTCCACCATCTCCATGCTAGCCAAGTTGTTGCAGCTCCCACCATCTATGATGACGCGAACAGAACGTTCCTTCACAACTCCCTTTGTGTGGAACAAATTATGTCTCTGATTTTGCTCAGCTTGTGTGACCTGCACACTCAAAACACGTTGAGCAACTAAACATTCATACCTGTTAGCGTCTTCAGGAGCCATGTATTGCGTCTCATGATCAGAATCATCTTCACCGTGTTCTTCACTTGTAATAAGAGCCAAAGTCTCCTCATCATAGTCACTAGCGGACTCATACCCACCATCCTCAGTAGCAATCATAACACGCGCAGATTGGCATTCTCTCGCATAATGACCTCTTCCCTTACAACGACGACAAATAATATCATGTGTGTGCTCTGTTGATGCCATAGATGAAGAAGAGCTCTGGGCAGGCCCAGAAGGTGTACTCTTGGCAGATGGTGGTGGTGGTGCCTGTTTTCTTGTATCTCGATTGAAATTGGCGGCTGAAGTCAGTGGTGCTGCAGTAGGACGTGTGGGAATAGAGGAAGCACGCGGTGTCCATGATGAAGATCGACCTGCAGAAAAATTAGTTCGCGCCAATGCCTGTCGATCCTGCACTTCACGTTCAGCTTTACAAGCAAGATGGAATAAACGAGTGATATTATTATACTCCGTATACTCTAGAATGGTCTGAATCTCTCTATTTAATCCACCCATAAAACGTGCATGCACAACTTCATTCTCCTCAACAATACCACATCTAATCATGCCAGTTTGTAATTCCTGATAATATTCTTCTACATAATTTTTTCCTTGTCTTAAGCGCTGCAATTTTTGAAGTAATTCACGTTGATAGTATGGTGGAACCCAATGAGTACGCATAGCAGTTTTCAAAGCAGCCCACGTAGCTGGAATAGGATATAATCTACAATGTTCAGACCACCATACACATGCAAAACTAGTAAAAGCACAAACAGCAGCAGCAACACGTCTCTCCTCGGGATATTGTAAACATGTAAAACGTTGTTCAGTTTCTAACTCCCAAGTAAGATATATATCAGGAACATATCTACCCTCAAATGGTGGAATATTCAATTTCAGTTTAGGAAGATGGTCATGATCTCGTACCTGAGCTGGTAATGCAGCCCTACCATTGCGATTATTGGCATGTGGATGACCTGGTGCTGGTACGTAGTTCTGATTTTGATCAACCTCATCCTCGTAATCGCCCGCATAATCGTCCTCCTCAGCGGCAGCAGGAGCCATAGAAGCATCAACAGTAGGTGCAGCGGCACCAGAAGTTTGACCAGGCTCAAGGGGAACGCGCTGTGCTCGTCCCACTTGATTTGGAAGGCGACGTTGTTGTTGTTGTAGAGGTGCGACAGCTGCAGCCGGCGGTGGTTGTGGAAGACGCGCGAGCAATTCATTAAACTTGTTATCAAGCTTTGTTTCGAACGTCTTCTCAATTCCATCTATCTTCTCCATGGCCTCTTCAAATCTGTTTAGCACATCTTGCACCTGTCCACTCATCATTTGCTGAAATTTATCATGTAGCTGTTTGTTCGTCTTGTTCTCCCAATCAGTCTCATCGGCTTGTGATCCTGCCATGGTTAGCAGCAATAGAAACACACAAAAATATGATCCTATAGACTACTAGGAAGTGGTGGTGGTGGTGTATCACAAATCCGTCAAGCGAATCTCAAATGCTTACCAGTTCTTACCCAACAGCAGGTGGTGATCGGCCACCGTTGTAGTCAAAACTCTCAAAGATTGGACAGAGCGATTGCCAGGTGGTGTCAAACGCACGACGTAGATGTATGTGGAGCTGGGAAGGCTTATGATATAATAGCAAAAATGTCAGCAATAATCAATTCAGAGATGCAAAGTTGAATAAACGCTCAACGACGGTACTGTGCTGGTCCTAGGCTAGACCGTACTAGAGACGCGAGCCTAGAACACTAACAAAATCACGGCGCGGCATGTAAACAAGGGAAGAGCACACTCTAAAAGAAAATTTTCGTTTCTTTTTTTTTTTGCTCCTTTTTCTTTTTGCTCTCCTCTTTTTTTTTTTTTTGCAAAAAATCACTATAATGGCGAGTGTCTCAAAACTCTTCCCAAGTCAAACTAACAGGATTGGCACGAAATTTTTTTTGACAATTTTTTGTTCGGAAATCAGGGCAGCGACGACGAAAAAGTGCGACAAAAAATCAGTATGATGGCGAGTGTCTCAAAACGCTCCCTGGGACCTAAAAATAGGACAGGGAAAAAATATTTTTGACTGCCATAATTTTGGCCTAAAAACTACCCGTGGGTCTCCAGACTATTTATTTATTTATTTTTCTGAATCCTACTCAGGCAAGGAAACACGAATCGGAAAATAGATGGGTCTCGAAAACAAACCTAATATGAAAAGAACTCGGATTGGTGGTGGATATATGGTGGATATTTTTTTTTCGGAAACCTACTCAGGCAAGGAAACACGAATCGGAAACTAGATGGATCTCGAAAACAAACCTAATATGAAAAGAACTCGGATTGGTGGTGGATATATGGTGGTGGTATATGGCAGCGGTGGTGGTATATGGTAGCGGTGGTGGTATATGGATACGGATCGGTGGTGGTATATGGATACAGATTGGTGATGGTATATGGATTCAGAGCAGTGGCGGATAAGCGGTGGTGGTAGATGGCAGGGGCGATGATGATGGTGCGGCGGCGGCGTGACAACTTGTGACCAGAACTCGAAACTCTAAAGAACTAGACGCTAAGACCAGCAACTTGACACGACGATGCAACCGCAAATTCAACAAAGCAAAAACCCTAAAAAGATTATGCAAAGGCTCAGATTGGTTCGGATATGATGAACTAACCCTAATTTTTTTTGGCTTTTTCGTGGACTGTAGGTATGAAGAACAGACTCGATCTAAACTACGAAAAACTGTTAAAATCTCACCGAGCAACCTGAAAATCTGATACCACTTGATAGAGGCGAGGGTGTCCCGATCTTTCGATGAGATGATAGCTATCATTTTTGGTGGAGTAGACTTTGACGATCCGACTACGAACGTGCGAGGACGTCGCGCCTTAGCAATCGCTAAACCAACTCCGAGAGGTTATTGACCACGCCGGAGCACAATCAACCTGACCACGAGGGTCTATCTCCTGCAAGCAAACGAAGAACAAGCAAGAAACTAAGATTTGCAATCTGGATATTGCGAATATAAGATGAAAGCTTTATTGATCAAGGTGGGGTTCTGTGACGTCTTGGTCTGGTCGTTGAACACAAACGAAGTACGCGAAGTTGCAGCTGTGGCGAACTTTTAATCTAAGCAAAACCCAAAGTCTAAACGGTGCCCTAAGGGTTGTATATATGGAGGAAGAGGAGGGGATTTCGTGGCCCTTGAAGGAGGGGTCCGAAACCAACCCTATCTCTTGTTTCCCCACACATACGGACTCTAAAAACAGCCTATACTCAAGTATTTTGAAATTACATGGGTCTGGCCCAATAATAAGGTGACGCAGCACCTATAATAGCCTCCGGACGAAATTTATGAAGTGGCATCTTGTATATTTTGTCCAAGGCTTCCTGCACTCATTATGGTGGCTTCAAAGTCCTGAAATCATCACTTGTAACTCCGTTCTTGTTCCCCTTGTGCATGCCATCATCTCCATGCTTGAACTTGCTCCAAGGTTCCTCTTTCTTGTCCAAGCTAGGCCCTTCATTTGTAAGCAAAACAAATGTATCCAATTTAGGCAGCATCATATTCTCATGAACTTTAGAGTCATTACCAAGAAACGAAGGTACCTGATATTTTAATTGGCGTGCGCGAGCTCTAGTAATTGGTCCAGTTTGTATAGCAGCAGGGGTTGTGGGTGTAACAATGGTACTGATGTCCTCATCACTTGGTCTTCGACACCTCACCTACAACACATGAGCGATGCTCTAAAGGTAACATAGGTGATGGTACTTCACTTGTCCCACTAGTGGACTATCTTACAAATGATTGCTTGCATGATGTTGATCACCTTATGGATTCATCGCATACTATGTCTTGTTTCGATATGCCACCCATTTATGATGAATATGATGAGGAGCATGTTGAATTGCCTAGTTGTGATGCTATGCTCCATAGGATATCATGTGATAATTCTATTGGTCACGTTATGTTCGACAACCCTTTAAACTTGTCATACGCTATGAGTGAGATCTCCCATATTGCATCATTTCAATCTCAACATAGTAACTATGCATGCCCCTTTAAAATAAATCCCATTTGCACTTATGGCATAGATGACGAGATGATGGTCATTGGCTTTTGTTTTTCATGTGATGATATTGCCATGCTTCCTTTACATGATTTGCGCAATTCATCTACTATGCCATGCCATGATCACATTGTTCCAAATATGCTTTGTTTTGGATGTTGTGAATATTCTCCATGTGATGTTTCCACTAATGCTCATGAGGAGACCCCCATAGTTTCCTCATACATATTAAGAGATTTTGATGCATTCCATACTTTGCATGATTCCCATAATTGCGTGCACCATATGCATTCCATGAATAACAATGCTCTACATATTTCTCATGATGCATTACACTTGAGTCTCCATTATGCTATACATAATAACAAACCTCTCATGATGGATGACATGTTTCTATATCACGCATCTCATTTATTTGAGCATTGGATATTTTGTGCTAACCAACACATGCACGTATGCATCATGATGGATGATGTGTACATATACCACGCACACACAATTTTTCCTTTGCCTTTGTTTTGTGTAGGTACTTATGAACACTCGTCAACCTCACAATCCCATGAGTTGACGAAACGAGCTCGTGAGAGCAATGATGACATGGGATCCCGTGGACTATCCTTACCACCATTCCCTTCGCACAAGGACTACGCGCATCTCTTCTACTTGGCTCTCACACGGCTATGGGCTATATACCAATTGTCATCTTATACCCATTTTCCCGTGTTCACTTTGCATGTTATGCCCCTTTATATGCCTTTGCCATGCAATTGTGACCCTTGCTTGCACTTACATGTGATTCACCATTATGCTACTCCTATGTGTTTTTGCATGCTTGGTGGAGATGCTAGTAGCTATTGCCATGTTTACCATGTGCCACATGCTATTGTTGATTCTTGTGTTGGGAGAGTCATGATGTTCCATTGCTATTTACATAGAACCTCTTGCCAATACAATGATGATATATTACTCATATCTTGCTTTCTTGCTTGTGATATGTCATGTGCATTATTCATGACCACTATTTGCGCACATGACATGATTGACTTGATTACTTCTAGTACGTTGCATCTTCGCACTACTAGCTTGCTTGACTTGATCACTATGATTGCTTGCTTTGTCGCATCACCCATGTTCCATTCTTACTCGCTTTCTTGGGTTGATGACATCTATGTTCATGCCTCTCACATGATATATCTTGTTCATTGTCGCTTGCCTCCAATAGTTGCATCTATGCTTATTGATCTTGGAGACTTGGACACTTTACTTGTGATGCATGCTTGTTTGATTGAGCCTATTGTATTTGGTTGTTCTCGCATCATATGCCTCCATACTATGACATGCTCCCTTACCCTTTCTTATGATGAGCATGATGAAAACACTTGTTGGGTACTTCACCACCCGAATGATAGGTTTTGCATTCACGCTAACCTCATTTGTTTTTCCGAGTGTTTGTCATGTTTTTTCATTTTGAAGGATTCACAAGGTGGTGCCGTCATGAGACAACTTGGTCATGTGAAGGCGTACATGATGCGCAACTCCAACATCTTCGAGAACATCCAAAAGGTGAACTCCTTCCATTTGAGCCATCCTCAAATATGCATACTGGATGGGTCATTCTTTCATTGTTGTCTCCTTCTTCTTGTCTACATGATACATCTATTGGATGGAGGACCGACATTGGAGATCGACCCTATGGACCTTCAAGTTGAGGAGTGCTCGGACTTAGTGGATTCACCACCGGACCACCACTTCTACCACGACATTGACCTATGGTACAACACCACCCATAACAAATTTGCATCTTATGCATGGATTGACTCACATTATGATTGCCTTGTTGCATCTTCCATTTCTATGTGATCCATGAAATATAAGCTTATGCACTTCCTAAGCAAATTTGCTGTGATCTTCCTTGATGCCATATTCATACATCATGATCATATTGTCCACCATCAATTGCATGATCACATAGTCACATTGAGCACCAATTACCATGTTCATGCTTTTGATACACCATCCCATTATGACATCATTTTGCACAATGGTTGCATTGATCACATTCACAATACATTTGTGTGCACAATGAATGCTTTTGCTCCCATGAATGCTTTGCATATCATTCTATATCATCTTACTAAGCTTCATGTGCTTTGTCACAAACAACCTTGCCGAACGAACTCATGTTTACTTGATGGACACCTTGTGTGCGCTAACCATTGTATTTCCATGTGTCATTTGTGTTTGCTCTTTTTGCATATGTACCACTCCGGAGACACCTTGGAGTACTTGGATTGGGCCATGTATTCCACTTCGTCCAACTACAAGTCCGTCCACGACAACCGTTTCCATGGTGATGAGGTTTTCGATCCGAGGTCGGATCTTTCCCAAGGGAGGGGAGATGATGATGACGACATGACTACCTTGGATATGACCAAAAATATTGCATACATGTATATTTGTGAGGTGATTTCTAATGCAAACTATGCAATAATTTATTTGTGTCATCCACGACAAAAATACTTCACAAACTTTTGTGCCATGTCTAATTGCAGGTGTATGGGACATTTGTACAATTCACATATGAAGATAAGGGAAAAAGAGAAGTTTAGGTGCTGTTCAAAAAGTCCTCTCACGTCACTTTTGGGCCAAGAGAAGATAGAGTCCAAGTCTCTCACGTTCTGGATTCAGATTCGGACTGCACAGACATACCTGACTCAAAACGCCAAGAACTATTTCATACGGACTCCGAATTGGGTGATTCTTTTTTTGTTGGAAAGTAGATTTCGTGCTCTTTCTAACCCAATTGGTTTCACCTTCAAATTCATCCAGAGCGTTGAGTTGTCGTCGAAACAATCTGACGCTGTAGCAGAATCCGAGTGAAACTACAAGTCCAAAGGTGTTGCATCACCTCCACTTGGGCCCATTGGCCTTGTACGACCTAGGGTTAGTTTTAGGCTGCCTTGGGACGTCCTCCCACCTCCTTGGCTGCCACCCTTTGCTCCTATATAAGTAGATCCATCTAGTAGCTTTTTGCTTGGGATTTGTTTAGTTAAAAGTTAGCCATTGCAACTTCGTGTACTTCGTTTGTGTCCAACGACCAGACCAAGACCGCTTTTGGATCCCCACCTTTATCAATACTTCATCTATATTCGCAATATTCAGATTGCATTATCATATTCTTGCTTATTCTTTGATTGCGTGCAGGAATAGACCTTCGTGGTCAGGCTGATCGTGCTTTCAGCATCGTCAGTAACCTCGGGAGATTGGTTTAGCGATTGCTAAGGCGCAACGTCGTGCACGTTTGTAGTCGGATCGTCAAAGTCGACTCCACCAAATCGATAGCTATCATCTCATCGAAAGATCGGGACACCCTCGCCTCTATCAGATGATGCGGAGCATCCTACGATCATCCCCATGTACACTACGACTACTCCCCAAGCCCCAAGTGCCCACATGTTGAGACCTCGAGCATACGCCATTGAACCTAAGGTGAACTCGCTCCTTTCTGAATCTTCCCTTTCCGCATGTAAGACATGGATGCTACTTCAAGCGCGGACCTTGTGCATACTCAGGTACACCTGAGGAAACCATGGAGGGCCCAAGGACCAAGGCCAAATGTGCGCGGGAGCGAAGGAAGGAGAAGGAAGAAGAGCCAGCTGCTATAGCAGCCGGACATCCGGACATGTCCCGGACATCCGGCCCCGGCCGGACATCCGGCCCCTGCCCCAGAAATCCGGCATCAGCTATCCAGAGAGCACTGCAAAGGGCCAGCGCAGCCCGGACATCCGGCCATCACCCCAGACATCCGGCTCCTCTCGAAGGCCCGGGCATCTGGCCCCTTCGCCCGGAAATCCGGCCCCTCATCACAGAATGCAACTGAAGCCGGCCAAGTTGATAAAGGCGAGGATGTCCCGTCTTTCGATGAGATGGTGGCTATCGTTTTTGGTGGAGTAGACTTTGACGATCCGACTACGAACGTGCGAGGACGTCGCGCCTTAGCAATCGCTAAACCAACTCCGAGAGGTTATTGACCACGCCGGAGCACGATCAACCTGACCACGAGGATCTATTACCTGCAAGCAAACGAAGAATAAGCAAGAAACTAAGATTTGCAATCTGGATATTGCGAATATAAGATGAAAACTTTATTGATCAAGGTGGGGTTCTGTGACGTCTTGGTTTGGTCGTTGAACACAAACGAAGTACGCGAAGTTGCAGCTATGGCGAACTTTTAATCTAAACAAAACCCAAAGTATAAACGGTGCCCTAAGGGCTGTATATATGGAGGAAGAGGGGGGGATTTCGTGGCCCTTGAAGGAGGGGTCCGAAACCAACCCTATCTCTTGTTTCCCCACACATACGGACTCTAAAAACAGCCTATACTCAAGTATTTCGAAATTACATGGGCCTGGCCCAATAATAAGGTGATGCAGCACCTATAATAGCCTCTGGACAAAATTTATGAAGTGGCATCATGTATATTTCATCCAAGGCATCCTGCACTCATTATGGTGGCTTCAAAGTCCTGAAATCATCACTTGTAACTCCGTTCTTATTCCCCTTGCGCATGCCATCATCTCCATGCTTGAACTTGCTCCAAGGTTCCTCTTTCTTGTCCAAGCTAGGCCCTTCATTTGTAAGCAAAACAAATGTATCCAATTTAGGCAGCATCATATTCTCATGAACATTAGAATCATTACCAAGAAACGAAAGTACCTGATAATTTAATTGGCGTGTGCGAGCTCTAGTAATTGGTCCAGTATGTATAGCAGCAGGGGTTGTGGGTGTAACAATGGTATTGATGTCCTCATCATCCTCCCCTTCTTGAAATGTAGTCGTCCTCGACGGAAGCTCGTCTTCCTCACCCAAATAAGGCTTCAAATCTGCAATGTTAAAAGTGGGACTAACCCCAAAATCTGCAGGCAGCTCAAGTTTATATGCATTATCATTTATTTTCTCTAACACCTTAAAAGGACCATCAGCACGTGGCATTAGCTTTGATTTGCGCAAATTAGGAAATCTATCCTTACGCAAATGTAACCAAACAAGATCTCCAGGTGCAAACACAACATGTTTTCTACCCTTATCTCCAGCAAGTTTATACTTAGCATTCATACGCTCAATGTTCTCCTTAGTTTACTCATGCATTTTTAAGATCAATTCAGCACGTTGTTTAGCATCAAAATTAACCTTCTCCGAAGATGGAAGAGGCAACAAATCAATAGGAGCACGAGGTAGGAAACCATACACAATTTCAAAAGGGCACATCTTAGTAGTAGAATGCAATGAACGATTATAAGCAAATTCAATATGAGGCAGGCATTCTTCCCACATTTTCTTATTATTCTTCAAAACAGCCCTAAGCATAGTAGACAATGTTCTATTGACTACTTCAGTTTGTCCATCAGTTTGGGGGTGACAAGTAGTACTAAAAAGCAGTTTAGTCCCCAACTTAGCCCATAAACATCTCCAAAAGTGGTTAAGAAATTTAGTATCACGATCTTAAACAATAGTATTTGGCACACCATGCAAGCGAATAATTTCACGAAAGAACAAATCAGCAACATTAGCAGCATCATCGGTTTTATGACATGGTATGAAGTGTGCCATTTTCGAAAATCTATCCACGACAACAAATATGCTATCCCTCCCCTTCTTTGTTCGAGGTAAACCTAAAACAAAGTCCATAGATATATCCTCCCAAGGAACACTAGGTACAGACAAAGGCATATATAAACCATGAGGATTGAGTCGTGACTTAGCTTTTTGACATGTAGTGCAGCGAGCAACAAAACACTCAACATCTCGTCTCATCTTTGGCCAAAAGAAATGTGTAGTAAGTACATCCTCCGTCTTCTTCACGCCAAAATGTCCCATTAATCCTCCTCCATGCGGCTCCTGCAACAACAAAAGACGAACAGAGCTAGCTGGAATGCATAGCTTGTTAGCACGAAACACAAATCCATCGTTAACGACGAACTTGTTCCATGTTCTCCCTTCTTTACAATTCTGCAATACATCTTTAAATTCAGCATCATGCACATATTGAGCTTGGATGGTCTCCAAACCAAATATTTTAAAGTCAAGTTGTGAAAGCATAGTATAACGACGAGACAATGCATCAGCAATAACATTTTCTTTACCCTTCTTGTGTTTAATGACATAAGGGAAAGTCTCAATGAATTCAACCCATTTAGCATGTCTACGGTTCAGTTTGGCTTGACTTTTAATATGTTTCAAAGATTCATGATCAGAATGAATAACAAATTCTTTGGGCCATAAATAATGTTGCCATGTTTCCAAAGTCCGAACAAGAGCATATAATTCCTTATCATAAGTAGAGTAATTCAGACTAGGCCCACTCAATTTTTCAGAAAAGTATGCAACAGGTTTGCCATCTTGTAATAACACACCTCCTAATCCAATTCCACTAGCATCACATTCAAGCTCAAAAGTCTTATTAAAATCAGGAAGTTGGAGTAAAGGAGCATGTGTTAACTTATCTTTCAACACCGTGAAGGCTTCTTCCTGTGCGGTACCCCAAACAAAAGACACATCCTTCTTTGTAAGCTCGTTGAGAGGTGCAGCAATGGTACTGAAATCTCTCACAAAACGCCTATAGAAACCAGCGAGGCCAAGGAAACTCCTCACTTGTGTGACCGTTTTGGGCTGCGGCCAAGTCTCAATAGCTTCAATCTTGGCTTTATCAACTTCAATTCCCTATGGAGTAACAACATAGCCAAGAAAAGATACTCGGTCGATGCAAAAAGGTGCACTTCCCAAGGTTACCAAACAAACGTGCATCACGTAGAGCAATAAAAACAGCACGTAAATGTTCCAAATGTTCCTCCAAAGATCTGCTATAAATCAATATATCATCAAAGTAAACTACCACAAATCGTCCAATGAAAGCACGTAAAACTTTGTTCATTAATCTCATGAAAGTACTAGGTGCATTAGTTAACCCAAAAGGCATGACTAACCACTCATATAAACCGAACTTAGTTTTAAATGCTGTTTTCCATTCATCTCCCTATTTCATACGAATTTGATGGTATGCACTATGCAAATCAACTTTGGAGAATATTGTAGAGCCACTCAATTCATCAAGCATATCATCTAGCCTAGGAATAGGATTGCGATAACGAATAGTAATATTATTAATGCCTCTACAATCAACACACATACACGACGTACCATCCTTTTTTGTCACTAGTACAATAGGAACAGCACAAGGACTAAGAGATTCGCGTATATAACCTTTGTCGAGCAGCTCCTGTACTTGACGCATAATCTCCTTCGTCTCCTCTGGATTGGTACGGTATGGCGCACGGTTTGGCAACGAAGCACCGGGAATTAAGTCAATCTGATGCTCAATCCCGTGAATAGGTGGTAATCCCGGTGACACGTCTTGTGGAAAGACGTCAGCGAACTCCTGCAAAATGTTAGTGACAGCAGGAGGCAAAGAGGAAGGCACGTCCTCGAATGAAAATAATGCCTCTTTGCACACAAAAGCATAGCAAACAGATTTGCTTAAATCTAGCTCATCAATATCAGATTTGGTGGCAAGTAAACACGCATTTTTCAATTTAATTTCAGGAGCAACACTAGATGGTTTATTATTAGGCTTCATTTGTTGCTCAAATTCTTTTGCCACAATCTGATTTTCACTCTTATTTTTCTCCTGTTTTGCTTTACTAGCTCTATTAATATCATCTTTCAAAATAGAATCAGGAGTCATAGGAAGCAAAGTAATATGTTTATCCTTATGAACAAGAGTATACTGATTGTTTCTACCATGGTGTACAGAATTTTTATCAAATTGCCATGGTCTACCAAGTAATAAGGAACATGCTTGCATACCACATCACAATCAACATAATCAGCATATGTAGAGATACTAAAATGCACATGAACAGTACGTGTTACCTTAACCTTGCCGCTGTTGTTGAACCATTGGATATAGTAAGGATGTGGATGTGGTCTTGTGGTGATAGATAGCTTCTCCACCATCTATATGCTAGCCAAGTTGTTGCAGCTCCCTCCATCTATGATGAGGCGAATAGAACGTTCCTTCACAACTCCCTTTGTATGGAACAAATTATGCCTCTGATTTTGCTCAGCTTGTGTGACCTGCAAACTCAAAACACGTTGAGCAACTAAACATTCATACCTGTCAGCATCTTCAGGAGCCATGTATTGCGTCTCATGATCAGAATCATCTCCACCGTGTTCTTCACTTGTAATAAGAGCCAAAGTCTCCTCATCATAGTCACTAGCGGACTCATAGCCACCATCCTCAGTAGCAATCATAACACGCGGAGATTGGCATTCTCTCGCATAATAACCTCTTCCCTTACAACGACGACAAATAATATCATGTGTGTGCCCTGTTGATGCCATAGATGAAGAAGAGCTCTGGGCAGGCCCAGAAGGTGTACTCTTGGCAGATGGTGGTGGTGGTGCCTGTTTTCTTGTATCTCGGTTGGAATTGGCGGCTGAAGTCAGTGGTGCTGCAGTAGGACGTGTGGGAGTAGAGGAGGCACGCGGTGTCCATGATGAAGATCGACCTGCAGAAAATATAGTTCGCGCCAATGCCTGTCGATCCTGCACTTCACGTTCAGCTTTACAAGCAAGATGGAATAAACGAGTGATATTATTATACTCCTTATACTCTAGAATGGTCTGAATCTCTCTATTTAATCCACCCATAAAACGTGCAAGCATAGTTTCATTCTCGTTAACAATACCACATCTAATCATGCCAGTTTGTAATTCCTGATAATATTCTTCTACAGAATTTTTCCTTGTCTTAAGCGCTGCAATTTTTGAAGTAATTCACGTTGATAATATGGTGGAACCCAACGAGTACGCATAGCAGTTTTCAAAGCAGCCCACGTAGCTGGAATAGGATATAATCTACAATGTTCAAACCACCATACACATGCAAAACTAGTAAAAGCACAAACAGCAGCAGCAACACGTCTCTCCTCGGGATATTGTAAACATGTAAAATGTTGTTCAGTTTCTAACTCCCAAGTAAGATATATATCAGGAACATATCTACCCTCAAATGGTGGAATATTCAATTTCAGTTTAGCAATTCATTAAACTTGTGATCGAGCTTTGTTTCGAACGTCTTCTCAATTCCATCTATCTTCTCCATGGCCTCTTCAAATCTGTTTAGCACATCTTGCACCTGTCCACTCATCATTTGCTGAAATTTATCATGTAACTGTTTGTTCGTCATGTTCTCCCAATCAGTCTCATCGGCTTGTGATCCTGCCATGGTTAGCAGCAATAGAAACACACAAGAATATGATCCTACAGACTACTAGGAAGTAGTGGTGGTGGTGTATCACAAAACCGTCAAGCGAATCTCTAATTCTTACCAGTTCTTACCCAGCTGCAGGTGGTGTTCGGCAACCGTTGTAGTCAAAACTCTTAAAGATTGGACAGAGCGATTGCCAGGTGGTGTCAAACGCACGACATAGATGTATGGGGAGCTGGGAAGGCTTATGATATGGTATCAAAAATGTCAGCAATAATCAATTCAGAGATGCAAAGTTGAATAAATGCTCAACGACGGTACTGTGCTAGTCCTAGGCTAGACCGTACTAGAGACGCGAGCCTAGAACACTAACAAAATCACGGCGCGGCACATAAACAAGGGAAGAGCACACTCTAAAAAAAATTCCTTTTTTTTTGCGCTCCTCTTTTTTTTTTGCAAAAAATCACTACAATGGCGAGTGTCTCAAAACTCTTCCCAAGTCAAACTATCAGGATTGGCACGAATTTTTTTTTGACAATTTTTTTTTCGGAAATCAGGGCAGCGACGACGAAAAAGTGCGACAAAAAATCACTATGATGGCGAGTGTCTCAAAACACTCCCTGGGACCTAAAAATAGGATAGGGAAAAATATTTTTGACTACCGAAATTTTGGCCTAAAAACTGCCCGGGGGTCTCCAGACTGCCAATTTTTTTTTCCGAATCCTACTCAGGCAAGGAAACACGAATCGGAAAATAGATGGGTCTCAAAAACAAACCTAATATGAAAAGAACTCGGATTGGTGGTGGATATATGGTGGTTGAATATGGCAGCGGTGATGGTATATGGCAGCGGTGGTAGGATATGGCAGCGGTGGTGGTATATGGCAGCGGTGGTGGTATATGGTAGTGGTGGTAGGATATGGCAGCGGTGGTGGTATATGGCAGCGGTGGTGGTATATGGCAGCAGCGATGAAGATGGTGCGGCGGCGGCGTGACAAACTGTGACAGAACTCGAAACTCTAAAGGACTAGACGCTAAGACCATCAACTAGACACGACGATGCAACCGCAAATTCAACAAAGCAAAAACCCTAAAAAGATTATGCAAAGGCTCAGATTGGTTCGGATATGATGAACTAACCCTAATTTTTTTTTGGCTTTTTCGTGGACTGTAGGTATGAAGAACAGACTCGATCTAAACTACGAAAAACTGTAAAATCTCACCGAGCAACCTGAAAATCTGATACCACTTGATAAAGGCGAGGGTGTCCCGTCTTTCGATGAGATGGTGGCTATCGTTTTTGGTGGAGTAGACTTTGACGATCCGACTACGAACGTGCGAGGACGTCGTGCCTTAGCAATCGCTATACCAACTTCGAGAGGTTAATGACCACGTCGGAGCACGATCAACCTGACCACGAGGGTCTATTTCCTGCAAGCAAACGAAGAACAAGCAAGAAACTAAGATTTGCAATCTGGATATTGCGAATATAAGATGATAGCTTTATTGATCAAGGTGGGGTTCTGTGACGTCTTGGTCTTGTCGTTGAACACAAATGAAGTACGCGAAGTTGCAGCTATGGCGAACTTTTAATCTAAACAAAACCCAAAGTCTAAACGGTGCCCTAAGGGCTGTATATATGGAGGAAGTGGGGGGGATTTCGTGGCCCTTGAAGGAGGGGTCCGAAACCAACCCTATCTCTTGTTTCCCCACGCATACGGACTCTAAAAACAGCCTATACTCAAGTATTTCGAAATTACATGGGCCTGGCCCAATAATAAGGTGACGCAGCACCTATAATAGCCTCTGGACAAAATTTATGAAGTGGCATCTTGTATATTTCGTCCAAGGCTTCCTGCACTCATTATGGTGGCTTCAAAGTCCTGAAATCATCACTTGTAACTCCGTTCTTATTCCCCTTGCGCATGCCATCATCTCCATGCTTGAACTTGCTCCAAGGTTCCTCTTTCTTGTCCAAGCTAGGCCCTTCATTTGTAAGCAAAAGAAATGTATCCAATATAGGCAGCATCATATTCTCATGAACATTAGAATCATTACCAAGAAACGAAAGTACCTGATAATTTAATTGGCGTGCGCGAGCTCTAGTAATTGGTCCAGTATGTATAGCAGCAGGGGTTATGGGTGTAACAATGGTATTGATGTCCTCATCATCACAGAATGCAACTGAAGCCGGCCAAGTTCAGCCCGGACATCTGGCCCCTTCGCCCGAAAATCCGGCCCCTCATCACAGAATGCAACTGAAGCCGGCCAAGTTCTGCCCGGATATCCGGCCAGAGGCCCGGACATCCGGCGCCTGTCTGCGCACAGTGAATGGGCTAGAGGCCCATGTATCCTCTCCCACTTACCCCTTCATGGCTAAGGCCTTTATATACTCCTCCACCTCCTCCTAGTTAGGGTTAGCAATGGTTTAGCTCATTATAGAGATAGAGCTTTGCTCATCCTTGTGGTTCTTCTCGATCGATAGACCGCGGCCTCTTCGGAGAAGATCCACACTTGGATTCAAGACCCCTCACGGGAAGATCCCTCGCGGATTCAAGGCCTCCTCACGGAGAGAACTAGCTACTTGTATCGTCCTTTGTTGATTGTGGATCGTGTATCTCTTTGTGTTTCGAGGATCTAGCACATGTGTAATCGAATCTTGTTGGTTTGAGTGATTTCTCTCGTGTTTCCCCTCGTGTTTTCCCCTCGTGTTCTTCGTGTTCATCGCGGGATCCGCTCCAATCGTGAAAGATCGAGCATCTAGGGTTCTACCCTACATCACCTACATTGGAGTGAGACATGGCTGCTGCCTAAGTCAGGAACACTATGTGTGATCAGGTACAACGCACAAGCCACGGAGCCGAGAGCTGATGCGGAGCATCCTAAGGTCATCACCATGTCAAGAGTCCGTTTGGCAAGTGACACGTGCCACTTCTACTTCACATACACAAAGGTGAATCATCTCCTTTACACGTGCTCACTTGACCCCTTTGAGGATGGTATACTACTTGACACTCCTCCCGTGTGCATGCATAGGTATTGTCGGAGCTTCACGGATGTCGAGGAGGAGTGCAAGCGCCAAGGAACAACTACACCATCTGCGAGGGAAGCATGGAAGCGACGACGGAAGAAACCGGAGAAGTCCTCAAGACCCGGACATCCGGCCCCTGCAACAGCCCAGAAGTGGACAAGCTATAGGGCCCGGACATCCGGCCCAGCCCGGACATCCGGCCCGACCCCCGGAAATCCGGCGTCCATCACAGAACACCACCGAAGCTGGACCACGCCAGCCCGGACATCCGGCTCTTCCCGAGCCACCGGACATCCGGCCTGCCAGCCCAGACATCCGGCTCCACGTAAAGCCCCGGACATCCGGCCCGATGCCCGGACATCCGCCCCCCCCCCTGCCTGCGTGCAGTGCATCTGGGCCGAGGCCCATGTACCCCTTCGCCCCTTAGACTATATATACTTCCCCTCCACCTACGTTTTAGGGTTAGCAAATGTGATAGCTCATTTAGAGATAGAGCTTTGCTCATCCACCCGGATCTACTCCATCGAGAGAGACCGCGGCCTCTACGGAGAAGATCCATCTTGGATTCAAGACCCCTCACGGGAAGATCCATCTAGGATATCATCAAGACCTCCTCATGGAGATGAACTTTACCTTGTATCTTTCCTTTTGTTGTTCATGTCCTTGTGGATCTTGTGTGTTTGATCGTCTAGTGGATGTGTGATTGGACTTGTTCTTGAGTGTCTCCCCTTGTGATTTCTCCCCGTTCTTCCCCGTGTTCATCGTGTTCTCCGTGTTCTTCGAGGGAATCCACTCCAACCGTGAAAGATCGGCCTACACCGGGTTTAGCCCCGTATCATATGGTATCATGAGCCACGTTGATCACGAATTTGGAGCCTCCCCCATCGTTTTCTAGCCTTCTTTTGCTTGATTTCGTCCTAAATTCAAAAATCTCCACAAAAAATAGCCCCCAATTTTTTTTTTGTGATTTGTTGGTTTGATGATGTTTTGTTGATTTTGATCCATGGATTTGCTTCGTTTCAAGTGGATCTAGCTTTCCCCCAAGTTTCCCCACTTTCCATCCATGAAATCCATCAAATTTTGCCCCCGAAATCATCTATTTCCGCCCCAAATCGAGTTTCGAAGTCGAAATCCCGATCTGGAATCGTCGGGCCGGACATCCGGGCCCCAAGCTGGACATCCGGCTCCTGGAGCACAAAATCTGCACGGTTCTGGACATCAGCCCCTGGATATCCGGCCCCTGGGAATTTTGCCTCCCGTGTTTTACCGTTTTGACCATAACTAATTCATCCGGAGTCCGATTTTGACGTTCTTTAGCTCGTTTTGAAGCTATTGGCATCCCCCATCCACAAAAATACCACCATCACCATTTGACTTCATCAAATTTTTGGAACTTTGGCATCTTTGCCTAGGGCTTGATGCGGAGCATCCTACGGGCATCACCATGTCAAGAGTCTGTTTGTCAAGTGACACGTGCGACCTCTACTTCTCATACATAAAGGTGAATCTTCTCCTTTACACGTGTTCACTTGACCCCTTCGAGGATGGCATACTACTTGACACTCCACTCGTGTGCATACATAGGTATTGCCGGAGCTTCATGGACGAGGAGAAGGAGTGCAAGCGCCAAGGAATGCCTACACCATCCGCGAGGGAAGCGTGGAAGCGAAGACGGAAGAAGAAGGAGCTGCGGAGTCTACAGCGACCGGACGGCCGGAATCCACCGGACCTCCGACCCTCTACAGCGCCCGGACGACCGGCGCTCACCGGACGTCCGACACGTCCATGCCCGAGCCAAATCAGCGGACGTCCGAAGAGACCGGACGACCGGCGACCGGACGACCGGCCGTCTCCGGACGACCGGTGCCCCCTCAACCGAATGAAATCTGTGGAAGTCCGAGCCCTACCGGACGTCCGGACCCTCGTGAGCCACCGGACGACCGGTAAGGACCGGACGTCCGCTGCCTGTGTGTGCATAGTTTTGGGCCGATGCCCTTGTACCCCTTCACTTTGCCCCCATTTGCACTTAGACTATAAATACCCCCTACCTCCTCCTAGCTAGGGGTAGCAAAGTGATAGCTCATTTGTATGTGAGCTTTGCTCCTACCTTCCTCTACTCTTGAGAGAGAGAGAGAGAGAGACCACCACTCCCATGGAGTTCAGGACCTCCATGTGAGCATGTGAGAAGATCCTACGGGATTCAAGACCCCTCACGGGAAGATCCGTCTAGGATACCATCAAGGCCTCCTCATGGAGATGAACTTTACCTTGTATCTTTCCTTTTGTTGTTCATGTACCTTGTGGATCTTGTGTGTTTGATTGTTTAGTGGATGTGTGATTGGACTTGTTCTTGAGTGTTCCCCTTGTGATTTCTCTCCGTTCTTCCCCGTGTTCATCGTGTTCTTCGAGGGAATCCACTCCAATCGTGAAAGATCGGCCTACACCGGGTTAGCCCCGTATCAGGGCTTCCACCACATCCTCCGCTATACCACCACCGACTTCCGCAACCTAACCCATTTTGTTCCCCATCGCATTTGTGGTTGTTTGAGTTGTGATTTGAGTCTCCTAAGGTGTTTCGGCTACTTAGGGACGGTTGCTTCTTCATCAACCACCACCATAACTTCCGCATAGGCTTACCCACCATACACTTCTGCCACCCCAACTTAACCTAATTTTGCTTGTGTTGTGAGTTGTGTCTCCTAAGGTGTTTCGGCTACTTAGGGACGGCGACTTCAACTCTGACACCGTGTATAGTGCACCACCTTACCCTCCACTTCCGCATTGCGTACTCAAAACCCATCATTGTATTTCCGCAATCCCATTGAGCTTCCGCAAAACCACCACCACATTCCCGCTACCACCATTTTGACATTTGACATTTGAGATTTTGAGTTCGCGGTTTTTCCGTTTCCTAAGGTGTTTCGGCTAAATAGGAACGGTTCGACGTCAAGAACACCGCCACTCATCATCGCCACGAGGTCGTCATCGTACATATGGACGGTAACCTCGACAACATCATTGTATATTCCCATTGCAATTGCATTGATAACCCCTAGCCCATTTTGCGTCACTTGCCTATCGAGACTAGCCTTTGAGTATTGCCGGCAACGTTACTTGTGCACATTAGTGATCTACACCATCCATTGCATACATACCATATCATATTGGTATCATATCATCCCTTGTGTCACAAGATTGTTCCCGTATATACACAATTGCTATCTTGGTTTGTGCATTTCGCATTGTGGCCATATAAAAAAAAGATGAATAAGCTTTTAAGCAAAGAAAAAGAGTGAACAAAGAGCTTGTAAGCAAGTGCCATAGCATCATACCACATTGCACATAAGATTGTCATATCTGATCATCTTGGATCATCTTGAGAGAAACACCGGGAACCATACATACATAGCATACTTGGGATAGAAAGTTTATCCATTTTGCATCTTATAGGTTGTGCATAAGTGTCGTATCCGCCTATTGAGCAATCGTGCTAGCGTCTCTCTTGAGTTGTGCAACACGAGCGTTTTCCTTGGACTCCACATTTTGTGCTCATCCCTTGGTTGCACGACCCCATTTATCTATCCGTGTGTGTGCTTCCGTGTGCCACATATTGCTATTGGTCTACTTGTTTCACTTGCGAATTTGTGAATCTCTTTCAACATTATTGACTCTTACTAACATTTTGCATCAATTTTTTTTGTGCCACTATCCTCACCGAGCCACTCCATAAGCTTTACTTGATAGGTGTGAGTGAACAAGTCCGGTACCAATTCCACTATTCTTTCATTTCACATTGAGTGAAACAAGATACATCCTCAACTTTGGGAAAAGGTAACTTGGTATTGTTTATCTCATTTCCTACTCACCTCTACTCGAGTCTTGTGATGGATAGGCAAAGCACACCACCTACGGTCTACAACAACAATGACGAGTTTGGTGCCATGAAAAACAACTTGGACGCCAAGATGGATGCTCAAATGGAGGAGATCAAAGCCCTCATCAAGTCCTACAAGCGGTTTTCCTCATCTTTGAGAAGACGCTCAAGAGCACATGCCTCCGAGCTACCATCTCCGTCAAGATCACATCGGCATCGACACCACCACCGACAAGAACGTGAAGGTCAAGAGCTCAACACCAATAACCGCTCAACGACTTCACCATCTCCCTTGGCATCTTCGCCATGCGACTTCAAGGCATCTTCGCCTACGGACATGCGGCATCTTCGCCCACAAGCACCTCAAGAGAAGCTCCCCAAGCTCAAGTCCGTGACTTCCACGAGCTACTACGACCTCGACACCGACCACAAGATTCCTTTCTATGGGGCTCAAGAACCCGAGGAGTATCTCGAGTGGGAACGCTTAATGGACGACTACCTCAAGCTACATCAAGTTCCTCCCGAAGATCAAGTGAAGTGCGCCACAACGAACTTCCACGACTACGCATCGGCATGGTGGCTTCACACACCTTCAGAGAGCTATGACATGAGTTGGCCCAAGACGAAGAGAGCTTTGCGGCGAGAGTTCGTGCCTCCAACCTACACGGAACAACTTCAACGCCAATTGGAGAACACCATCCAAGGATCCAAGTCCCTCGACAAGTACTTCCACGAGATGAAGAAAGCCTTGCGATGAGCCGGCGTGGACGACCCCATTTCAATGAAGTTCCACTTCATGATGGGATTACACAACGATATCTCCAAGACTATCTTCCTCGAGAACTACAAGTCCCTCGACGACAACTACATTGGTGCTCTCAAGGCGGAACAAGAACTCATGAAGGCTAAGGCTTCTCCACCCCAAGCACACTTCTCAAAGACCAAGCTCCAAGACGGCGAGCATGAGTCTAGTACCACCACGATGTCCAAGCCCGACGAGCTCCAAGACGATGCTCCCAAGTTCGACTTCACCGCCATCCCTCTTTGTGGCATTGATGATGCCGAGTCCTCCACGACTCTTTTTCAAGATGGTGCGGCGACGACTACGACTATGGAGACCATCAAGGACCAAGCCTTGGAGGCGAGGGACATGGTGACGAGCAAGGATGATGCTTCCATCTTAGGAGGCGAGAGTGATGATGTGCCATCTTCGGACTTCATCCATGGCGACGGTGACGAGATGATCGAGCATGGGATTTTCCCTTCGGTCATGGAGGAGAGTGATGATGTGCCATCTTCGGCCTTCATCGACGGCGACGGCGATGAGATGGTTGAGTATTTCACCTCGACCATGGCGACGTATGATGACTTGAGTGACTTGTGCCACCATATTGAGAGTGAGAGTGACTTCACCATTAGCCCCATATATGATGTGTTGCCCCAATTCCCATGTGAGGAGAGCCACAACCCCCACCACTTGAGTGAGATGAGTGACTCCACCATACGTGAGATTGAGTGCACCTACCTTGAGGGAGTGAGTGAACCACCACATAGAGAGAGTGAGATAGTTGATAAGGCATGTGAGGCCACTACAATTTCTAACGACTTAACCTCTACCTCTATTGTGTGTTCTCATTTGGTGCTAGGTCCCATATATGATGACGCGCCGATTCGCGACGACTACGTCCTTCCTTTGGACAAGATGATGGCCATGGTGGAATATGATGCCCCCCCCACATAGTTCCATCACGATGAAGATGACCACCATTTGGTCTTTGCCACCTCACCTACACCACTTGAGTGGAATGAACAAGGCAACATAGGTGAAGGTGATGCTCTTGTCCCACTAGTGCACTATCTTGACAATGATTGCTTGCATGATGTTGATCCACCTACTACCATGCTTCATGCTAGTGCGACTTCCTTATGTGATGATTTCTTGCCCATTTATGATGAGTATGATGATTCTCATGTGGAGTCTATTAGTTGTGATGCCATGTTACATAGGATTTCTTGTGACAATTCTTTAGGTCACATCATGTTTGACAATCCGCTTGACTTGTCATATGCTATGCATGAGATCAACCATATGTCATATTTGCAATCTCTTCGTAGTGACTATGCATATGCCATTAAAATGAACCCAATTTGCACATATGGCATAGATGACAAGCCCATGGTTATTGGCATTTGTTTTTCTTGTGATGATATTGATATGCTCCCATTGCATCATTTATCTTATATGCCATGCCATGACCACCTAGCTTCGGATATGCATTGTTTTGGGTGTTGCCCATATTCTTCATATGATGTTTCCAATATTGCTCATGAGGAGACCCCCATAGTTTCCTCATACATGTTAGGAGATTTTGATCAATCCCATCCATTGCATGATCCCATTACTTGTGTGCACAATATGCTCCCCATGAATACAAATGATCTTGTTGTGTCATATACTTGCATTCTCAATTTGTGTCCCCATCGTGTTATACACAATAACTATTCTTTCATGATGGATGACATGTTCATATACCATGCATCAAATTTCTTTGAGCGATGCTTATCTTGTGCTAACTCACACATGCACATACACATCATGATGGATGATGTGTACATTTACCACACACACAATTTCTTTGGTTTGTGTCTCTTTTGTGTAGGTACCCATGAATACTTGTCAACCTCGCAATCCCACGAGTTGACAAAACGAGCTCTAGAGAACAATGATGACTTGGGATCCCATGGATTGGTTTTCACACCGTTTTCTTCACGCATTTTTTCTACATGGCCCTCACTTGGTTATGGGTTATTGTCCATTACATATTCTATGCCCATCTTGCCATGTTCACTTTGCATGATATGCTTATTCCTATACCTTTACCATGCATTTGTGACCCATGCTTTGCATTACACATGATGATTGATTCTACTACTTGTATGTGTATTTGCAAGCTTGGTGGAGATATTGCTTGTTATTGCCAAGTTCCATTTATGACCCATTCCTATGATGATACTATGATCTTGCTTTTGTGTTCGTGCTTGCGATATGTCATGTGCATTGCCTATGCCTATTATTTGCTCACATGACATGATTGCCATGATTTCCCCTAGTGTGTTGCATCTTCGCTCCACTAGTTTGCACAACATGATTGATATGCTTGCTTATGTTGCGTCACCCATGATTCATACTTGCTCATTCCATGCAGTTGATGACAACCATTACCATGATTTGCACATGATTCATATTGCTTCTTGTCATATATCTCCATATGTTGCATCTCTCATGCTAGATGATTTTCCACGTATTGAGTGCAACAATGATTTTAGTCTTGCTAATGAGATTGCCCCCATAGCATTCTCGCATATATTTAGAGATTTTGACATATATCTTGTGAAGCATGCTTGTCTTACCTCTTTGCACCATATACCTAGTGCCATGAATATCGCCATTGTTGCATCATATTATTCATGCACTTGTGCTTCTAATGGTTATGTGCAAGAGAAGAGAACCATCATGATGGATGATGTGTTTATGTACCATGCACATACGTTCTTTCTTTTGTTGTTGATGAGGACATCAATACCATTGTTACACCCACAGCCCCTACTGCTACATATACTGCACCAATTACTAGAGCTCGCGCACACCAATTAAATTATCAGGTACTTTCGTTTCTTGATAATGATTCTAATGTTCATGAGAATATGATGCGGCGTAAATTGGATACATTTGTATTGATTACTAATGAAGGGCCTAGCATGAACAAGAGGGATGAACACTGGAGCAGGATCAAGCATGGAGATGAAGGCGTGCGTGAAGGGATCCAGAATGGCGTTTCTAGTGCATATTTAAGCACTTTGAAGCCTCCGTTATGACCTACAAGGACATGGACGAAATATACAAGATGCCCCTTCATAAATTTCGTCCATAGCTTATTTTAGGTGCTGCGCCACCTTATTTTTGGGCCAGGCCCATGTAATTTCGAAATACTTAAGTATAGGCTGTTTTTAGAGTCCGTACGTGTGGGAAAACAAAGTTAGGGTTGGTTTCGGACCCCTCCTACAAGGAGCCATGAAATTCACCCCTACTCCTCCATATATAGAGCCCTTAGGGCGTCGTTTAGACTTTGGGTTTTGTTTAGATTAAAAGTTCGCCATAGTTGCAACTTCGCGTACTTCGTTTGTGTTCAACGACCAAACAAAGGCGTCACAGAACCCCACCTTCATTAATAAAGCTTTCCTCTTATATTCGCTATATCCAGATTGCAATCTCAGTTTCTTGCTTGTTCTTCGTTTGCTCGCAGGAAACAGACCCTCGTGGTCAGGTTGATCGTGCTCCGGCGTGGTCAATAACCCCTTGGAAGTTGGTATAGCGATTGCTAAGGCGCGACGTCTCGCACGTTCGTAGTCGGATCGTCAAGGTCGACTCCCACACAAAACGATAGCCACCATCTCATCGAAATATCGGGACACCTTCGCCTCTATCAAGTGGTATTAGATTTTCAGGTTGCTCGGTGAGATTTTACAGTTTTTCGTAGTTTAGATCGAGTCTGTTCTTCATACCTACAGTCCACGAAAAAGCCAAAAAAAATTAGGGTTAGTTCATCATATCCGAACCAATCTGAGCCTTTGCATAATCTTTTTAGTGTTTTTGCTTTGTTGAATTTGCGGTTGTATCGTCGTGTCTAGTTGCTGGTCTTAGCGTCTAGTCCTTTAGAGTTTCAAGTTCTGTCACAGTTTGTCACGCCGCCGCCGCACCATCTTCATCGCTGCTGCCATATACCACCACCGCTGCCATATACCACCACCGCTGCCATATCCTACCACCGCTGCCATATACCATCACCGCTGCCATATTCTACCACCATATATCCACCATCAATCCGAGTTCTTTTCATATTAGGTTTGTTTTCGAGACCCATCTATTTTCCGATTCGTGTTTCCTTGCCTGAGTACGATTCGAAAAAAAAGTCTGGAGACCCCCGGGCAATTTTTAGGCCAAAATTTTGGCAGTCAAAAATATTTTTTCCCTATCCTATTTTTAGGTCCCAGGGAGCGTTTTGAGACACTCGCCATCATAGTGATTTTTTGTCGCACTTTTTCGTCGTCGCTGCTCTGATTTCCAAAAAAAAAATTGTCAAAAAAAAATTTCGTGCCAATCCTGTTAGTTTGACTTGGGAAGAGTTTTGAGACACTCGCCATTATAGTGATTTTTTGCAAAAAAAAGGAGCACAAAAAAAAAGAGGAGCGCAAAAAAAAAGAGCGCAAACAAAAAACCGATTTTTTTTAGAGTGTGCTCTTCCCTTGTTTACGTGCCGCGCCGTGATTTTGTTAGTGTTCTAGGCTCGCGTCTCTAGTACGGTCTAGCCTAGGACCAGCACAGTACCATCGTTGAGCGTTTATTCAACTTTGCATCTCAGAATTGATTATTGCTGACATTTTTGCTACCATATCATAAGCCTTCCCAGCTCCACATACATCTACGTCGTGCGTTTGACACCACCTGGCAATCGCTCTGTCCAATCTTTGAGAGTTTTGACTACAACGGTGGCCGATCACCACCTGCTGCTGGGTAAGAACTGGTAAGCATTTGAGATTCGCTTGACGGATTTGTGATACACCACCACCACCACTTCCTAGTAGTCTGTAGGATCATATTCTTGTGTGTTTCTATTGCTGCTAACCATGGCAGGATCACAAGCCGATGACACTGATTGGGAGAACATGACGAACAAACAGCTACATGATAAATTTCAGCAAATGATGAGTGGACAGGTGCAAGGTGTGCTAAACAGATTTGAAGAGGCCATGGAGAAGATAGATGGAATTGAGAAGACGTTCGAAACAAAGCTCAATAACAAGTTTAATGAATTGCTCGTGCGTCTTCCACAACCATCGCCGGCTGCACCTGTCGCACCTCTACAACAACAACAACGTCGCCTTCCAAATCAAGTGGGACGAGCACAGCGCGTTCCCCTTGAGCCTGGTCAAACTTCTGGTGCCGCTGCACCTACTGTTGATGCTTCTATGGCTCCTGCTGCCGCTGAGGAGGACGATTATGCGGGCGATTACGAGGATGAGGTTGATCAAAATCAGAACTACATACCAGCACCAGGTCGTCCACATGCCAATAATCGCAATGGTAGGGCTGCATTACCAGCTCAGGTACGATATCATGACCATCTTCCTAAACTGAAATTGAATATTCCACCATTTGAGGGTAGATATGTTCCTGAACAACGTTTTACATGTTTACAATATCCCGAGGAGAGACGTGTTGCTGCTGCTGTTTGTACTTTTACTAGTTTTGCATGTGTATGGTGGTCTGAACATTGTAGATTATATCCTATTCCAGCTACTTGGGCTGCTTTGAAAACTGCTATGCGTACTCGTTGGGTTCCACCATATTATCAACGTGAATTACTTCAAAAATTGCAGCGCTTAAGACAAGGAAAAAATTCTGTAGAAGAATATTATCAGGAATTACAAACTGGCATGATTAGATGTGGTATTGTTGAGGAGAATGAAGCTATGCTTGCACGTTTCATGGGTGGATTAAATAGAGAGATTCAGACCATTCTAGAGTATAAGGAGTATAATAATATCACTCGTTTATTCCATCTTGCTTGTAAAGCTGAATGTGAAGTGCAGGATCGACAGGCATTGGCGCGAACTAATTTTTCTGCAGGTCGATCTTCATCATGGACACCGCGTGCCTCCTCTACTCCCACACGTCCTACTGCAGCACCACTGACTTCAGCCGCCAATTCCAACCGAGATACAAGAAAACAGGCACCACCACCACCATCTGCCAAGAGTACACCTTCTGGGCCTGCCCAGAGCTCTTCTTCATCTATGGCATCAACAGGGCACACACATGATATTATTTGTCGTCGTTGTAAGGGAAGAGGTCATTATGCCAGAGAATGCCAATCTCCGCGTGTTATGATTGCTACTGAGGATGGTGGGTATGAGTCTGCTAGTGACTATGATGAGGAGACTTTGGCTCTTATTACAAGTGAAGAACACGGTGGAGATGATTTTGATCATGAGACGCAATACATGGCTCCTGAAGACGCTGACAGGTATGAATGTTTAGTTGCTCAACGTGTTTTGAGTTTGCAGGTCACACAAGCTGAGCAAAATCAGAGGCATAATTTGTTCCATACAAAGGGAGTTGTGAAGGAACGTTCTGTTCGCGTCATCATAGATGGAGGGAGCTGCAACAACTTGGCTAGCATGGAGATGGTGGAGAAGCTATCTCTCACCACAAGACCACATCCACATCCTTACTATATCCAATGGTTCAACAACAGCGGCAAGGTTAAGGTAACACGAACTGTTCGTGTGCATTTTAGTATCTCTACATATGCTGATTATGTTGATTGTGATGTGGTACCCATGCAAGCATGTTCCTTATTACTTGGTAGACCATGGCAATTTGATAAAAAATCTGTACACCATGGTAGAAACAATCAGTATACTCTTGTTCATAAGGATAAACATATTACTTTGCTTCCTATGACTCCTGATTCTATTTTGAAAGATGATATTCATAGAGCTAGTAAAGCAAAACAGTAGAAAAATAAGAGTGAAAATCAGATTGTGGCAAAAGAATTTGAGCAACAAATGAAGCCTAATAATAAACCATCTAGTGTTGCTTCTGAAATTAAATTGAAAAATGCGTGTTTACTTGCCACCAAATCTGATATTGGTGAGCTAGATTTAAGCAAATCTATTTGCTATGCTTCTGTGTGCAAAGAGGCATTATTTTCATTCGAGGACGTGCCTTCCTCTTTGCCTCCTGCTGTCACTAACATTTTGCAGGAGTTCGCTGACGTCTTTCCACAAGACGTGCCACCGAGATTACCAGCTATTCGCGGGATTGAGCATCAGATTGACTTAATTCCCGGTGCTTCGTTGCTAAACCGTGCGCCATACCGTAACAATCCAGAGGAGACGAAGGAGATTATGCGTCAAGTACAGGAGCTGCTCGACAAAGGTTATATACGCGAATCTCTTAGTCCTTGTGCTGTTCCTATTATACTAGTGCCAAAAAAGGATGGTACGTCGCGTATGTTGTTGATTGTAGAGGAGTTAATAATATTACTATTCGTTATCGTCATCCTATTCCTAGGCTAGATGATATGCTTGATGAATTGAGTGGCTCTACAATATTCTCCAAAGTTGATTTGCGTAGTGGATACCATCAAATTCGTATGAAATTGGGAGATGAATAGAAAACAACATTTAAAACTAAGTTCGGTTTATATGAGTGGTTAGTCATGCCTTTTGGGTTAACTAATGCACCTAGTACTTTCATGAGATTGATGAACGAAGTTTTACGTGCTTTCATTGGACGATTTGTGGTAGTTTACTTTGATGATATATTGATTTATAGCAGATCTTTGGAGGAACATTTGGAACATTTACGTGCTGTTCTTATTGCTCTACGTGATGCACGTTTGTTTGGTAACCTTGGGAGGTGCACCTTTTGCACCGACCGAGTATCTTTTCTTGGCTATGTTCTTACTCCACAGGTAATTGAAGTTGATAAAGCCAAGATTGAAGCTATTGAGAGTTGGCCGCATCCCAAAACGGTCACACAAGTGAGGAGTTTCCTTGGCCTCGCTGGTTTCTATAGGCATTTTATGAGAGATTTCAGTACCATTGCTGCACCTCTCAACGAGCTTACAAAGAAGGATGTGCCTTTTGTTCGGGGTACCGCACAGGAAGAAGCCTTCACGGTGTTGAAAGATAAGTTAACACATGCTCCTTTACTCCAACTTCCTGATTTTAATAAGACTTTTGAGCTTGAATGTGATGCTAGTGGAATTGGATTAGGAGGTGTGTTATTACAAGATGGCAAACCTGTTGCATACTTTTCTGAAAAATTGAGTGGGCCTAGTCTGAATTACTCTACTTATGATAAGGAATTATATGCTCTTGTTCGGACTTTGGAAACATGGCAACATTATTTATGGCCCAAAGAATTTGTTATTCATTCTGATCATGAATCTTTGAAACATATTAAAAGTCAAGCAAAACTGAACCGTAGACATGCTAAATGGGTTGAATTCATTGAGACTTTCCCTTATGTAATTAAACACAAGAAGGGTAAAGAAAATGTTATTGCTGATGCATTGTCTCGTCGTTATACTATGCTTTCACAACTTGACTTTAAAATATTTGGTTTGGAGACCATCAAAGATCAATATGTGCATGATCCTGAATTTAAAGATGTATTGCAGAATTGTAGAGAAGGGAGAACATGGAATAAGTTCGTCGTGAACGATGGATTTGTGTTTCGTGCTAACAAGCTATGCATTCCAGCTAGCTCCGTTCGTCTTTTGTTGTTGCAGGAGGCGCATGGAGGAGGATTAATGGGACACTTTGGCGTAAAGAAGACGGAGGATGTACTTGCTACACATTTCTTTTGGCCAAAGATGAGACGGGATGTTGAGCGCTTTGTTGCTCGCTGCACTACATGTCAAAAAGCTAAGTCACGACTCAATCCTCATGGTTTATATATGCCTTTGCCTGTACCTAGTGTTCCATGGGAGGATATATCTATGGACTTTGTTTTGGGTTTACCTCGAACAAAGAAGGGGAGGGATAGCATATTTGTTGTCGTGGATAGGTTCTCAAAAATGGCACACTTTATACCATGTCATAAAAGCGATGATGCTGCTAATGTTGCTGATTTGTTCTTTCGTGAAATTATTCGCTTGCATGGTGTGCCAAATACTATTGTTTCAGATCGTGATACCAAATTTCTTAGCCACTTTTAGAGCTGTTTATGGGCTAAGTTGGGGACTAAACTGCTTTTTAGTACTACTTGTCACCCCCAAACTGATGGACAAAATGAAGTAGTCAATAGAACATTGTCTACTATGCTTAGGGCTGTTTTGAAGAATAATAAGAAAATGTGGGAAGTGATAGAGGCGAAAGGTGTCCCGTCTTTCGATGAGATGGTGGCTATCATTTTTGGTGGAGTAGACTTTGACGATCCGACTACGAACGTGCGAGGACGTCGCGCCTTAGCAATCGCTAAACCAACTCCGAGAGGTTATTGACCACGCCGGAGCACGATCAACCTGACCACGAGGGTCTATTTTCTGCAAGCAAACGAAGAACAAACAAGAAACTAAGATTTTGCAATCTGGATATTGCGAATATAAGATGAAAGCTTTATTGATCAAGGTGGGGTTCTGTGACGTCTTGGTCTGGTCGTTGAACACAAACGAAGTACGCGAAGTTGCAGCTATGGCAAACTTTTAATCTAAACAAAACCCAAAGTCTAAATGGTGCCCTAAGGGCTGTATATATGGAGGAAGAGGGGGGGATTTCGTGGCCCTTGAAGGAGGGGTCCGAAACCAACCCTATCTCTTGTTTCCCCACACATACGGACTCTAAAAACAGCCTATACTCAAGTATTTCAAAATTACATGGGCCTGGCCCAAAAATAAGGTGGCGTAGCACCTAAAATAAGCTATGGACGAAATTTATGAAGGGGCATCTTGTATATTTCGTCCATGTCCTTGTAGGTCATCACGGAGGCTTCAAAGTGCTTAAATATGCACTAGAAATGCCATTCTGGATCCCTTCACGCACGCCTTCATCTCCATGCTTGATCCTGCTCCAGTGTTCATCCCTCTTGTCCATGCTAGGCCCTTCATTAATAATCAATACAAATGTATCCAATTTAGGAAGCATCATATTCTCATGAACATTAGAATCATTACCAAGAAACGAAAGTACCTGATAATTTAATTGGCGTGCGCGAGCTCTAGTAATTGGTCCAGTATGTATAGCAGCAGGGGCTGTGGGTGTAACAATGGTATTGATGTCCTCATCATCCTCCCCTTCTTGAAATGAAGTCGTCCTCGACGGAGGCTCAACTTCCTAACCCAAATAAGGCTTCAAATCTGCAATGTTAAAAGTGGGACTAACCCCAAAATCTGCAGGCAGCTCAAGTTTATATGCATTATCATTTATTTTCTCTAACACCTTAAAAGGACCATCAGCACGTGGCATTAGCTTTGATTTGCGCAAATCAGGAAATCTATCCATACGCAAATGTAACCAAACAAGATCTCCAGGTGCAAACACAACATGTTTTCTACCCTTATCTCCAGCAAGTTTATATTTAGCATTCATATGCACAATGTTCTCCTTCGTTAACTCATGCATTTTTAAGATCAATTCAGCACGTTGTTTAGCATCAAAATTAACCTTCTCCGAAGATGGAAGAGGCAACAAATCAATAGGTGCACGAGGTAGGAAACCATATACAATTTCAAAAGGGCACATCTTAGTAGTAGAATGCAATGAACGATTATAAGCAAATTCAATATGAGGCAAGCATTCTTCCCACATTTTCTTGTTATTCTTCAAAACAACCCTAAGCATAGTAGACAAAGTTCTATTGACTATTTCAGTTTTTCCATCAGTTTGGGGGTGACAAGTAGTACTAAAAAGCAGTTTAGTCCCCAACTTAGCCCATAAACAGCTCTAAAAGTGGCTAAGAAATTTGGTATCACGATCTGAAACAATAGTATTTGGCACACCATGCAAGCGAATAATTTCACGAAAGAACAAATCAGCAACATTAGCAGCATCATCGCTTTTATGACATGGTATAAAGTGTGCCATTTTCGAGAACCTATCCACGACAACAAATATGCTATCCCTCCCCTTCTTTGTTCGAGGTAAACCTAAAACAAAGTCCATAGATATATCCTCCCAAGGAACGCTAGGTACAGGCAAAGGCATATATAAACCATGAGGATTGAGTCGTGACTTAGCTTTTTGACATGTAGTGCAGCGAGCAACAAAACGCACAACATCCCGTCTCATCTTTGGCCAAAAGAAATGTGTAGCAAGTATATCCTCCGTCTTCTTCACGCCAAAGTGTCCCATTAATCCTCCTGCATGCGCCTCCTGCAACAACAAAATACGAACAGAGCTAGCTGGAATGCATAGCTTGTTAGCACGAAACACAAATCCATCGTTCACGACGAACTTATTCCATGTTCTCCCTTCTCTACAATTCTGCAATACATCTTTAAATTCAGGATCATGCACATATTGATCTTTGATGGTCTCCAAACCAAATATTTTAAAGTCAAGTTGTGAAAGCATAGTATAACGACGAGACAATGCATCAGCAATAACATTTTCTTTACCCTTCTTGTGTTTAATTACATAAGGGAAAGTCTCAATGAATTCAACCCATTTAGCATGTCTACGGTTCAGTTTTGCTTGATTTTTAATGTGTTTCAAAGATTCATGATCAGAATGTATAACAAATTCTTTGGGCCATAAATAATGTTGCCATGTTTCTAAGGTCCGAACAAGAGCATATAATTCTTTATCATAAGTAGAATAGTTCAGACTAGGCTCACTCAATTTTTCAGAAAAGTATGCAACAGGTTTGCCATCTTGTAATAACACACTGATAGAGGCGAGGGTGTCCCGATCTTTCGATGAGATGATAGCTATCGTTTTTGGTGGAGTAGACTTTGACGATCCGACTACGAACGTGCGAGGACGTCGCGCCTTAGCAATCGCTAAACCAACTCCGAGAGGTTATTGACCACGCCGGAGCACAATCAACCTGACCACGAGGGTCTATCTCCTGCAAGCAAACGAAGAACAAGCAAGAAACTAAGATTTGCAATCTGGATATTGCTAATATAAGATGAAAGCTTTATTGATCAAGGTGGGGTTCTGTGACGTCTTGGTCTGGTCGTTGAACACAAACGAAGTACGCGAAGTTGCAGCTATGGCAAACTTTTAATCTAAACAAAACCCAAAGTCTAAATGGTGCCCTAAGGGCTGTATATATGGAGGAAGAGGGGGGGATTTCGTGGCCCTTGAAGGAGGGGTCCGAAACCAACCCTATCTCTTGTTTCCCCACACATACGGACTCTAAAAACAGCCTATACTCAAGTATTTCAAAATTACATGGGCCTGGCCCAAAAATAAGGTGGCGTAGCACCTAAAATAAGCTATGGACGAAATTTATGAAGGGGCATCTTGTATATTTCGTCCATGTCCTTGTAGGTCATCACGGAGGCTTCAAAGTGCTTAAATATGCACTAGAAATGCCATTCTGGATCCCTTCACGCACGCCTTCATCTCCATGCTTGATCCTGCTCCAGTGTTCATCCCTCTTGTCCATGCTAGGCCCTTCATTAATAATCAATACAAATGTATCCAATTTAGGAAGCATCATATTCTCATGAACATTAGAATCATTACCAAGAAACGAAAGTACCTGATAATTTAATTGGCGTGCGCAAGCTCTAGTAATTGGTCCAGTATATGTAGCAGTAGGAGCTGTGGGTGTAACAACGGTATTGATGTCCTCATCATCCTCCCCTTCTTGAAATGAAGTCGTCCTCGACGGAAGCTCATTTTCCTCACCCAAATAAGGCTTCAAATCTGCAATGTTAAAAGTGGGACTAACCCCAAAATCTGCAGGCAGCTCAAGTTTATATGCATTATCATTTATTTTCTCTAACACCTTAAAAGGACCATCAGCACGTGGCATTAGCTTTGACTTGCGCAAATCCGGAAACCTATCCTTACGCAAATGTAACCAAACAAGATCTCCAGGTGCAAAGACAACATGTTTTCTACCCTTATCTCCAGCAAGTTTATATTTAGCATTCATGCGCTCAATATTTTCCTTAGTTAAGTCATGCATTTTTAAGATCAATTCAGCACGTTGTTTAGCATCAAAATTAACCTTCTCCGAAGATGGAAGAGGCAACAAATCAATGGGTGCACGAGGTAGGAAACCATACACAATTTCAAAAGGGCACATCTTAGTAGTAGAATGCAAGGAACGATTATAAGCAAATTCAATATGAGGCAGGCATTCTTCCCACATTTTCTTATTATTCTTCAAAACAACCCTAAGCATAGTAGACAATGTTCTATTGACTACTTCAGTTTGTCCATCAGTTTGGGGGTGACAAGTAGTACTAAAAAGCAGTTTAGTCCCCAACTTAGCCCATAAACATCTCCAAAAGTGGCTAAGAAATTTAGTATCACGATCTGAAACAATAGTATTTGGCACACCATGCAAGCGAATAATTTCACGAAAGAACAAATCAGTAACATTAGCAGCATCATCGCTTTTATGACATGGTATAAAGTGTGCCATTTTCGAGAACCTATCCACGACAACAAATATGCTATCCCTCCCCTTCTTTGTTCGAGGTAAACCTAAAACAAAGTCCATAGATATATCCTCCCAAGGAACGCTAGGTACAGGCAAAGGCATATATAAACCATGAGGATTGAGTCGTGACTTAGCTTTTTGACATGTAGTGCAGCGAGCAACAAAACGCACAACATCCCGTCTCATCTTTGGCCAAAAGAAATGTGTAGCAAGTATATCCTCCGTCTTCTTCACGCCAAAGTGTCCCATTAATCCTCCTGCATGCGCCTCCTGCAACAACAAAATACGAACAGAGCTAGCTGGAATGCATAGCTTGTTAGCACGAAACACAAATCCATCATTAACGACGAACTTGTTCCATGTTCTCCCTTCCTTACAATTCTGCAATACATCTTTAAATTCAGCATCAAGCGCATATTGATCTTTGATGGTCTCCAAACCAAATATTTTAAAGTCAAGTTGTGAAAGCATAGTATAACGACGAGACAATGCATCAGCAATAACATTTTCTTTACCCTTCTTGTGTTTAATGACATAAGGGAAAGTCTCAATGAATTCAACCCATTTAGCATGTCTACGGTTCAGTTTTGCTTGATTTTTAATGTGTTTCAAAGATTCATGATCAGAATGTATAACAAATTCTTTGGGCCATAAATAATGTTGCCATGTTTCTAAGGTCCGAACAAGAGCATATAATTCTTTATCATAAGTAGAATAGTTCAGACTAGGCTCACTCAATTTTTCAGAAAAGTATGCAACAGGTTTGCCATCTTGTAATAACACACTGATAGAGGCGAGGGTGTCCTGATCTTTCGATGAGATGATAGCTATCGTTTTTGGTGGAGTAGACTTTGACGATCCGACTACGAACGTGCGAGGACGTCGCGCCTTAGCAATCGCTAAACCAACTCCGAGAGGTTATTGACCACGCCGGAGCACAATCAACCTGACCACAAGGGTCTATCTCCTGCAAGCAAACGAAGAACAAGCAAGAAACTAAGATTTGCAATCTGGATATTGCGAATATAAGATGAAAGCTTTATTGATCAAGGTGGGGTTCTGTGACGTCTTGGTCTGGTCGTTGAACACAAACGAAGTACGCGAAGTTGCAGCTATGGTGAACTTTTAATCTAAACAAAACCCAAAGTCTAAACAGTGCCCTAAGGGCTGTATATATGGAGGAAGAGGGGGGGATTTCGTGGCCCTTGAAGGAGGGGTCCGAAACCAACCTTATCTCTTGTTTCCCCACACATACGGACTCTAAAAACAGCCTATACTCAAGTATTTCGAAATTACATGGGCCTGGCCCAAAAATAAGGTGGCGTAGCACCTAAAATAAGCTATGGACGAAATTTATGAAGGGGCATCTTGTATATTTCGTCCATGTCCTTGTAGGTCATCACGGAGGCTTCAAAGTGCTTAAATATGCACTAGAAACGCCATTCTGGATCCCTTCACGCACGCCTTCATCTCCATGCTTGATCCTGCTCCAGTGTTCATCCCTCTTGTCCATGCTAGGCCCTTCATTAGTAATCAATACAAATGTATCCAATTTAGGAAGCATCATATCCTCATGAACATTAGAATCATTACCAAGAAACGAAAGTACCTGATAATTTAATTAGCGTGCGCGAGCTCTAGTAATTGGTCCAGTATATGTAGCAGTAGGAGCTGTGGGTGTAACAACGGTATTGATGTCCTCATCACACACCTCCTAATCCAATTCCACTAGCATCACATTCAAGCTCAAAAGTCTTATTAAAATCAGGAAGTTGGTGTAAAGGAGCATGTGTCAACTTATCTTTCAATACCGTGAAGGCTTCTTCCTGTGCGGTACCCCAAACAAAAGGCACATCCTTCCTTGTAAGCTCATTGAGAGGTGCAGCAATGGTGCTAAAATCTCTCACAAAACGCCTATAGAAACCAGCGAGGCCAAGGAAACTCCTCACTTGTGTTACCGTTTTGGGCTGCAGCCAACTCTCAATAGCTTCGATCTTGGCTTTATCAACTTCAATTCCCTGTGGAGTAACAACATAGCCAAGAAAAGATACTCGGTCGGTGCAAAAGGTGCACTTCCAAAGGTTACCAAACAAACGTGCATCACGTAGAGCAATAAAAACAACACGTAAATGTTCCAAATGTTCCTCCAAAGATCTGCTATAAATCAATATATCATCGAAGTAAACTACCACAAATCGTCCAATGAAAGCACGTAAAACTTCGTTCATTAATCTCATGAAAGTACTAGGTGCATTAGTTAACCCAAAAGGCATGACTAACCATTCATATAAACCAAACTTAGTTTTAAATGATGTTTTCCATTCATCTCCCAATTTCATACGAATTTGATGGTATCCACTATGCAAATCAACTTTGGAGAATATTGTAGAGCCACTCAATTCATCAAGCATATCATGTAGCCTCGGAATAGGATGACGATAGCGAATAGTAATATTATTAATGCCTCTACAATCAACACACATACGTGATGTACCATCCTTTTTTGGCACTAGTATAATAGCAACAACACAAGGACTAAGAGATTCGCGTATATAACCTTTGTTGAGCAGCTCCTGTACTTGACGCATAATCTCCTTCGTCTCCTCTGGATTGGTACGGTATGGCGCACGGTTTGGCAGTGAAGCACCGGGAATTAAGTCAGTCTGATGCTCAATCCCGCGAATAGGTGGTAATCCCGGTGGCACGTCTTGTGGAAAGACATCAGCGAACTCCTGCAAAATGTTAGTGACAGCAGGAGGCAAAGAGGAAGGCACGTCCTCGAATGAAAATAATTCCTCTTTGCACACAAAAGCATAGCAAACAGATTTGCTGAAATCTAGCTCATCAATATCAGATTTGGTGGCAAGTAAACATGCACTTTTCAATATAATTTCAGAAGCAACACTAGATGGTGTATTATTAGGCTTCATTTGTTGCTCAAATTCTTTTGCCACAATCTGATTTTCACTCTTATTTTTCTCCTGTTTTGCTTTACTAGCTCTATTAATATCATCTTTCAAAATAGAATCAGGAGTCGTAGGAAGCAAAGTAATATGTTTATCCTTATGAACAAGAGTATACTGATTGTTTCTACCATGGTGTACAGAATTTTTATCAAATTGCCATGGTCTACCAAGTAATAATGAACATGCTTGCATGGGTACCACATCACAATCAACATAATCAGCATATGTAGAGATACTAAAATGCACACGAACAGTACGTGTTACCTTAACCTTGCCGCTGTTGTTGAACCATTGGATATAGTAAGGATGTGGATGTGGTCTTGTGGTGAGAGATAGCTTCTCCACCATCTCCATGCTAGCCAAGTTGTTGCAGCTCTCTCCATCTATGATGACGCGAACAGAACGTTCCTTCACAACTCCCTTTGTATGGAACAAATTATGTCTCTGATTTTGCTCAGCTTGTGTGACCTGCACACTCAAAACACGTTGAGCAACTAAGCATTCATACCTGTCAGCGTCTTCAGGAGCCATGTATTGTGTCTCATGAGCAGAATCATCTCCACCGTGTTCTTCACTTGTAATAAGAGCCAAAGTCTCCTCATCATAGTCACTAGCGGACTCATACCCACCATCCTCAGTAGCAATCATAACACGCGGAGATTGGCATTCTCTCGCATAATGACCTCTTCCCTTACAACGACGACAAAGAATATCATGTGTGTGCCCTGTTGATGCCATAGATGAAGAAGAGCTCTGGGCAGGCCCAGAAGGCGTACTCTTGGCAGATGGTGGTGGTGGTGCCTGTTTTCTTGTATCTCGGTTGGAATTGGCGGCTAAAGTCAGTGGTGCTGCAGTAGGACGTGTGGGAGTAGAGGAGGCACGCGGTGTCCATGATGAAGATCGACCTGCAGAAAAATTAGTTCGCGCCAATGCCTGTCGATCCTGCACTTCACGTTCAGCTTTACAAGCAAGATGGAATAAACGAGTGATATTATTATACTCTTTATACTCTAGAATGGTCTGAATCTCTCTATTTAATTCACCCATAAAATGTGCAAGCATAGCTTCATTCTCCTCAACAATACCACATCTAATCATGCCAGTTTGTAATTCCTGATAATATTCTTCTACATAATTTTTTCCTTGTCGTAAGCGCTGCAATTTTTGAAGTAATTCACGTTGATAATATGGTGGAACCCAACGAGTACGCATAGCAGTTTTCAAAGCAGCCCACGTAGCTGGAATAGGATATAATCTACAATGTTCAGACCACCATACACATGCAAAACTAGTAAAAGCACAAACAGCAGCAGCAACACGTCTCTCCTCGGGATATTGTAAACATGTAAAACATTGTTCAGTTTCTAACTCCCAAGTAAGATATATATCAGGAACATATCTACCCTCAAATGGTGGAATATTCAATTTCAGTTTAGGAAGATGGTCATGATCTCGTACCTGAGCTGGTAATGCAGCCCTACCATTGCGATTATTGGCATGTGGACGACCTGGTGCTGGTACGTAGTTCTGATTTTGATCAACCTCATCCTCGTAATCGCCCGCATAATCGTCCTCCTCAGCGGCAGCAGGAGCCATAGAAGCATCAATAGTAGGTGCAGCGGCACCAGAAGTTTGACCAGGCTCAAGGGGAACGCGCTGTGCTCGTCCCACTTGATTTGGAAGGCAACGTTGTTGTTGTTGTAGATGTGCGACAGGTGCAGCCGGCGGTGGTTGTGGAAGACGCGCGAGCAATTCATTAAACTTGTTATCAAGCTTTGTTTCAAACGTCTTCTCAATTCCATCTATCTTCTCCATGGCCTCTTCAAATCTGTTTAGCACATCTTGCACCTGCCCACTCATCATTTGCTGAAATTTATCATGTAGCTGTTTGTTCATCATGTTCTCCCAATCAGTCTCATCGGCTTGTGATCCTGCCATGGTTAGCAGCAATAGAAACACACAAGAATATGATCCTACAGACTACTAGGAAGTGGTGGTGGTGGTGTATCACAAAACCGTCAAGCGAATCTCAAATGCTTACCAGTTCTTACCCAGCAGCAGGTGGTGATCGGCAACCGTTGTAGTCAAAACTCTTAAAGATTGGACAGAGCGATTGCCAGGTGGTGTCAAACGCTCGACGTAGATGTATGGGGAGCTGGGAAGGCTTATGATATGGTATCAAAAATGTCAGCAATAATCAATTCAGAGATGCAAAGTTGAATAAACGCTCAACGACGGTACTGTGCTGGTCCTAGGCTAGACCGTACTAGAGATGCGAGCCTAGAACACTAACAAAATCACGGCGTGGCACATAAACAAGGGAAGAGCACACTCTAAAATTTATTTTTTTTGTTTTTTTACGCTCTTTTTTTTGTGCTCCTCTTTTTTTTGGCAAAAAATCACTATAATGGCGAGTGTCTCAAAACTCTTCCCAAGTCAAATTATCAGGATTGGCACGAAATTTTTTTTTGATATTTTTTTTTTCGGAAATCAGGGCAGCGACGACGAAAAAGTGCTACAAAAAATCAATATGTTGGCGAGTGTCTCAAAACACTCCCTGGGACCTAAAAATAGGATAGGGAAAAAATATTTTTGACTGCCGAAATTTTGGCCTAAAAATTGCCCGGGGGTCTCCAGACTTTTTTTTTCGAAACCTACTCAGGCAAGGAAACACGAATCGGAAACTAGATGGATCTCGGAAACAAACCTAATATGAAAAGAACTCGGATTGGTGGTGGATATATGGTGGTAGAATATGGCAGCGGTGATGGTATATGGCAGCGGTGGTGGTATATGGCAGCGGTGGTGGTATATGGTGCGGCGGCAGCGTGACAAACTGTGACAGAACTCGAAACTCTAAAGGACTAGATGCTAAGACCAGCAACTAGACACGACGATGCAACCGCAAATTCAACAAAGCAAAAACCCTAAAAAGATTATGCAAAGGCTAAGATTGGTTCAGATATGATGAACTAACCCTAATTTTTTTTGGCTATTTCGTGGACTATAGGTATGAAGAACAGACTCGATCTACACTACGAAAAACTGTAAAATCTCACCGAGTAACCTGTAAATCTGATACCACTTGATAGAGGCGACAGGTGTCCCGTCTTTCGATGAGATGGTGGCTATCGTTTTTTGTGGAGTAGACTTTGACGATCGGACTACGAACGTGCGAGGACGTCGCGCCTTAGCAATCGCTAAACCAACTCCGAGAGGTTATTGACCACGCCGGAGCACGATCAACCTGACCACGAGGGTCTATTTCCTGCAAGCAAATGAAGAACAAGCAAGAAACTAAGATTTTGCAATCTACATATTGCGAATATAAGATGAAAGCTTTATTGATCAAGGTGGGGTTCTGTGACGTCTTGGTCTGGTCGTTGAACACAAACGAAGTACGCGAAGTTGCAGCTATGGCGAACTTTTAATCTAAACAAAACCCAAAGTCTAAACGGTGCCCTAAGGGCTGTATATATGGAGGAAGAGGGGGGGATTTCGTGGCCCTTGAAGGAGGGGTCCGAAACCAACCCTATCTCTTGTTTCCCCACACATACGGACTCTAAAAACAGCCTATACTCAAGTATTTCGAAATTACATGGGCCTGGCCCAATAATAAGGTGACGCAGCACCGATAATAGCCTCTGGACGAAATTTATGAAGTGGCATCTTGTATATTTCGTCCAAGGCTTCCTGCACTCATTATGGTGGCTTCAAAGTCCTGAAATCATCACTTGTAACTCCGTTCCTATTCCCCTTGCGCATGCCATCATCTCCATGCTTGAACTTGCTCCAAGGTTCCTCTTTCTTGTCCAAGCTAGGCCCTTCATTTGTAAGCAAAACAAATGTATCCAATTTAGGCAGCATCATATTCTCATGAACATTAGAATCATTACCAAGAAACGAAAGTACCTGATAATTTAATTGGCGTGCGCGAGCTCTAGTAATTGGTCCAGTATGTATAGCAGCAGGGGCTGTGGGTGTAACAATGGTATTGATGTCCTCATCATCCTCCCCTTCTTGAAATGAAGTCGTCCTCGACGGAAGCTCATCTTCCTCACCCAAATAAGGCTTCAAATCTGCAATGTTAAAAGTGGGACTAACCCCAAAATCTGCAGGCAGCTCAAGTTTATATGCATTATCATTTATTTTCTCTAACACCTTAAAAGGACCATCAGCACGTGGCATTAGCTTTGATTTGCGCAAATCAGGAAATCTATCCTTACGCAAATGTAACCAAACAAGATCTCCAGGTGCAAACACAACATGTTTTCTACCCTTATCTCCAGCAAGTTTATATTTAGCATTCATACGCTCAATGTTCTCCTTAGTTAACTCATGCATTTTTAATATCAATTCAGCACGTTGTTTAGCATCAAAATTAACCTTCTCCAAAGATGAAAGAGGCAACAAATCAATAGGTGCACGAGGTAGGAAACCATATACAATTTCAAAAGGGCACATCTTAGTAGTAGACTGCAACGAACGTTTATAAGCAAATTCAATCTGAGGCAAGCATTCTTCCCACATTTTCTTGTTATTCTTCAAAACAACCCTAAGCATAGTAGACAAAGTTCTATTGACTACTTCAGTTTGTGCATCAGTTTGGGGGTGACAAGTAGTACTAAAAAGCAGTTTAGTCCCCAACTTAGCCCATAAACAACTCCAAAAGTGGCTAAGAAATTTGGTATCACGATCTGAAACAATAGTATTTGGCACACCATGCATGCGAATAATTTCACGACAGAACAAATCAGCAACATTAACAGCATCATCGCTTTTATGACATGGTATAAAGTGTGCCATTTTTGAGAACCTATCCACGACAACAAATATGCTATCCCTCCCCTTCTTTGTTCGAGGTAAACCCAAAACAAAGTCCATAGATATATCCTCCCATGGAACACTAGGTACAGGCAAAGGCATATATAAACCATGAGGATTGAGTCGTGACTTAGCTTTTTGACATGTAGTGCAGCGAGCAACAAAGCGCTCAACATCCCGTCTCATCTTTGGCCAAAACAAATGTGTAGCAAGTACATCCTCCGTCTTCTTTACGCCAAAGTGTCCCATTAATCCTTCTCCATGCGCCTCCTGCAACAACAAAAGACGAACGGAGCTAGCTGGAATGCATAGCTTGTTAGCACGAAACACAAATCCATCGTTCACGACGAACTTATTCCATGTTCTCCCTTCTCTACAATTCTGCAATACATCTTTAAATTCAGGATCATGCACATATTGATCTTTGATGGTCTCCAAACCAAATATTTTAAAGTCAAGTTGTGAAAGCATAGTATAACGATGAGACAATGCATCAGCAATAACATTTTCTTTACCCTTCTTGTGTTTAATGACATAAGGGAAAGTCTCAATGAATTCAACCCATTTAGCATGTCTACGGTTCAGTTTTGCTTGACTTTTAATATGTTTCAAAGATTCATGATCAGAATGAATAACAAATTCTTTGGGCCATAAATAATGTTGCCATGTTTCCAAAGTCCGAACAAGAGCATATAATTCCTTATCATAAGTAGAGTAATTCAGACTAGGCCCACTCAATTTTTCAGAAAAGTATGCAACAGGTTTGCCATCTTGTAATAACACACCTCCTAATCCAATTCCACTAGCATCACATTCAAGCTCAAAAGTCTTATTAAAATCAGGAAGTTGGAGTAAAGGAGCATGTGTTAACTTATCTTTCAACACCGTGAAGGCTTCTTCCTGTGCGGTACCCCGAACAAAAGGCACATCCTTCTTTGTAAGCTCGTTGAGAGGTGCAGCAATGGTACTGAAATCTCTCATAAAATGCCTATAGAAACCAGCGAGGCCAAGGAAACTCCTCACTTGTATGACCGTTTTGGGATGCGGCCAACTCTCAATAGCTTCAATCTTGGCTTTATCAACTTCAATTACCTGTGGAGTAAGAACATAGCCAAGAAAAGATACTCGGTCGGTGCAAAAGGTGCACCTCCCAAGGTTACCAAACAAACATGCATCACGTAGAGCAATAAGAACAGCACGTAAATGTTCCAAATGTTCCTCCAAAGATCTTCTATAAATCAATATATCATCAAAGTAAACTACCACAAATCGTCCAATGAAAGCACGTAAAACTTCGTTCATCAATCTCATGAAAGTACTAGGTGCATTAGTTAACCCAAAAGGCATGACTAACCACTCATATAAACCAAACTTAGTTTTAAATGTTGTTTTCTATTCATCTCCCAATTTCATACGAATTTGATGGTATCCACTACGCAAATCAACTTTGGAGAATATTGTAGAGCCACTCAATTCATCAAGCATATCATCTAGCCTAGGAATAGGATGACGATAACGAATAGTAATATTATTAACTCCTCTACAATCAACAACATACGCGACGTACCATCCTTTTTTGGCACTAGTATAATAGGAACAGCACAAGGACTAAGAGATTCGCGTATATAACCTTTGTCGAGCAGCTCCTGTACTTGACGCATAATCTCCTTCGTCTCCTCTGGATTGTTACGGTATGGCGCACGGTTTAGCAACGAAGCACCGGGAATTAAGTCAATCTGATGCTCAATCCCGCGAATAGCTAGTAATCCCGGTGGCACGTCTTGTGGAAAGACGTCAGCGAACTCCAGCAAAATGTTAGTGACAGCAGGAGGCAAAGAGGAAGGCACGTCCTCGAATGAAAATAATGCCTCTTTGCACACAAAAGTATAGCAAACAGATTTGCTTAAATCTAGCTCATCAATATCAGATTTGGTGACAAGTAAACACACATTTTTCAATTTAATTTCAGAAGCAACACTAGATGGTTTATTATTAGGCTTCATTTGTTGCTCAAATTCTTTTGCCACAATCTGATTTTCACTTTTATTTTTCTCCTGTTTTGCTTTACTAGCTCTATTAATATCATCTTTCAAAATAGAATCAGGAGTCATAGGAAGCAAAGTAATATGTTTATCCTTATGAACAAGAGTATACTGATTGTTTCTACCATGGTGTACAGATTTTTTATCAAATTGCCATGGTCTACCAAGTAATAAGGAACATGCTTGCATGGGTACCACATCACAATCAACATAATCAGCATATGTAGAGATACTAAAATGCACACGAACAGTTCGTGTTACCTTAACCTTGCCGCTGTTGTTGAACCATTGGATATAGTAAGGATGTGGATGTGGTCTTGTGGTGAGAGATAGCTTCTCCACCATCTCCATGCTAGCCAAGTTGTTGCAGCTCCCTCCATCTATGATGACGCGAACAGAACGTTCCTTCACAACTCCCTTTGTATGGAACAAATTATGCCTCTGATTTTGCTCAGCTTGTGTGACCTGCAAACTCAAAACACGTTGAGCAACTAAACATTCATACCTGTCAGCGTCTTCAGGAGCCATGTACTGCGTCTTCAGGAGCCATTCGTTTTTTCTTTTTTTTTGCGCTCTTTTTTTTTGCAAAAAATCACTATAATGGCGAGTGTCTCAAAACTCTTCCCAAGTCAAACTATCAGGATTGGCACGAAATTTTTTTTTGACAATTTTTTTTTCGGAAATCAGGGCAGCGACGACGAAAAAGTGCGACAAAAAATCACTATGATGGCGAGTGTCTCAAAACGCTCCCTGGGACCTAAAAATAGGATAGGGAAAAAACATTTTTGACTGCTGAAATTTTGGCCTAAAAACTGCCCGGGGGTCTCCAGACTTTTTTTTTTCCGAATCCTACTCAGGCAAGGAAACACGAATCGGAAAAAAGATGGGTCTCGAAAACAAACCTAATATGAAAAGAACTCGGATTGGTGGTGGATATATGGTGGTAGAATATGGCAGCGGTGGTGGTATATGGCAGCGGTGGTGGTATTTGGATTCAGAGCGGTGGCGGATAAGCGGTGGTGGTAGATGGCAGGGGCGATGATGATGGTGCGGCGGCGGCGTGACAACTTATGACCAGAACTCGAAACTCTAAAAGACTAGACGCTAAGACCAGCAACTCGACACGACGATGCAACCACAGATTCCTCAAAGCAAAAACCCTAAAAAGATTATGCAAAGGCTCAGATTGCTTCGGATATGATGAACTAACCCTAAATTTTATTTTATTTTTGGCTTTTTCGTGGAGTGAAGGTATGAAGAACATACTCGATCTAAAATATGAAAAACAGTAAAATCTCACCGAGCAACCTGGAAATCTGATACCACTTGATAGAGGCGAGGGTGTCTGGATCTTTCGATGAGATGGTAACTATCGATTTAGTGGAGCTGACTTTGACGATCCGACTACAAACATGCACGACGTTGCGCCTTAGCAATCGCTAAACCAATCTCCTGAGGTTACTGACGATGCTGGAAGCACGATCAGCCTGACCACGAATGTCTATTCCTGCACGCAATCGAAGAACAAGCAAGAATATGATAATGCAATCTGAATATTGCGAATATCGATGAAGTATTGATAATGGTGGGGATCCGAAAGCGGTCTTGGTCTGGTCGTTGGACACAAACAAAGTACACGAAGTTAAAATGGCTAACTTTTAACTAAACAAATCCCCAAAGTCTAAACGGTGCCCTAAGGGCTGTATATATGGAGGAAGAGGGGGGGGGGGATTTCGTGGCCCTTGAAGGAGGGGTCCGAAACCAACCCTATCTCTTGTTTCCCCACACATACGGACTCTAAAAACAGCCTATACTCAAGTATTTCGAAATTACATGGGCCTGGCCCAATAATAAGGTGACGCAGCACCTATAATAGCCTCTGGACGAAATTTATGACGTGGCATCTTGTATATTTCGTCCAAGGCTTCCTGCACTCATTATGGTGGCTTCAAAGTCCTGAAATCATCACTTGTAACTCCGTTCTTGTTCCCCTTGCGCATGCCATCATCTCCATGCTTGAACTTGCTCCAAGGTTCCTCTTTCTTGTCCAAGCTAGGCCCTTCATTTGTAAGCAAAACAAATGTATCCAATTGAGGTAGCATCATATTCTCATGAACATTAGAATCATTACCAAGAAACGAAAGTACCTGATAATTTAATTGGCGTGCGCGAGCTCTAGTAATTGGTCCAGTATATATAGCAGCAGGGGCTGTGGGTGTAACAATGGTATTGATGTCCTCATCATCATCACTTGTAACTCTGTTCTTGTTCCCCTTGCGCATGCCATCATCTCCATGCTTGAACTTGCTCCAAGGTTCCTCTTTCTTGTCCAAGCTAGGCCCTTCATTTGTAAGCAAAACAAATGTATCCAATTTAGGCAACATCATATTCTCATGAACATTAGAATCATTACCAAGAAACGGAAGTACCTGATAATTTAATTGGCATGCGCGAGCTCTAGTAATTGGTCCAGTATGTATAGCAGCAGGGGTTGTGGGTGTAATAATGGTATTGATGTCCTCATCAGAAAGAATGCCTGCCTCATATTGAATTTGCTTATAATCGTTCATTGCATTCTACTACTAAGATGTGCCCTTTTGAAATTGTGTATGGTTTCCTACCTCGTGCACCCATTGATTTGTTGCCTCTTCCATCTTCGGAGAAGGTTAATTTTGATGCTAAACAACGTGCTGAATTGATCTTCAAAATGCATGAGTTAACTAAGGAAAATATTGAGCGCATGAACGCTAAATATAAACTTGCTGGAGATAAGGGTAGAAAACATGTTGTCTTTGCACCTGGAGATCTTGTTTGGTTACATTTGCGTAAGGATAGGTTTCCGGATTTGCGCAAGTCAAAGCTAATGCCACGTGCTGATGGTCCTTTTAAGGTGTTAGAGAAAATAAATGATAATGCATACAAACTTGAGCTGCCTGCAGATTTTGGGGTTAGTCCCACTTTTAACATTGCAGATTTGAAGCCTTATTTGGGTGAGGAAAATGAGCTTCCGTCGAGGACGACTTCATTTCAAGAAGGGGAGGATGATGAGGACATCAATACCATTGTTACACCCACAGCCCCTACTGCTACATATATTGGACCAATTACTAGAGCTCGCGCACGCCAATTAAATTATCAGGTGCTTTCATTTCTTGATAATGATTCTAATGTTCATGAGAATATGATGCTGCCTAAATTGGATACATTTGTATTGATTACTAATGAAGGGCCTAGCATGAACAAGAGGGATGAACACTGGAGCAGGATCAAGCATCGAGATGAAGGCGTGCGTGAAGGGATCCAGAATGGCATTTCTAGTGCATATTTAAGCACTTTGAAGCCTCCGTGATGACCTACAAGGACATGGACGAAATATACAAGATGCCCCTTCATAAATTTCGTCCATAGCTTATTTTAGGTGCTGCGCCACCTTATTTTTGGGCCAGGCCCATGTAATTTCAAAATACTTAAGTATAGGCTGTTTTTAGAGTTCGTATGTGTGGGAAAACAAAGTTAGGGTTGGTTTCGGACCCCTCCTACAAGGGGCCACGAAATTCACCCCTACTCCTCCATATATACAGCCCTTAGGGCGTCGTTTAGACTTTGGGTTTTGTTTAGATTAAAAGTTCGCCATAGCTGCAACTTCGCGTACTTCGTTTGTGTTCAACGACCAGACAAAGGCGTCACAGAACCCCACCTTCATTAATAAAGCTTTCCTCTTATATTCGCAATATCCAGATTGCAATCTCAGTTTCTTGCTTGTTCTTCGTTTGCTCGCAGGAAACAGACCCTCGTGGTCAGGTTGATCGTGCTCCGGCGTGGTCAATAACCCCTTGGAAGTTGGTATAGCGATTGCTAAGGCGCGACGTCTCGCACATTCGTAGTCGGATCGTCAAGGTCGACTCCCACAGAAAACGATAGCCACCATCTCATCGAAACATCGGGACACCTTCGCCTCTATCAGTTGTGTGCATGTGTAGGATACTTGGACTTTGTGTGAACTCCCACGTCACGTGAGTTGACAATCCGAGCTCTTGAGAGCGAACCACCTACTACCACGACAATTCTACATCGCACTTGCTTGTGTTTCGGCATTGTGAAGGACACACAAGGACATGCTTTCAAGGTGATATCCTTCTCTTTTGAGAATCCCCAAACCATGAGCATGGATATTATGGATCATACTACTTGTGTTGCTTGCACCATGAGACTAATTGGCCATCTCGGACCATTTGATTGCACACATGTTAGAGATCATGCTTCGACTTGTCATTTTCCCCGTTCCATGCATCATGACATATATGCCTTGTGTGTTGCATCCGACTTGTGGATTACTTGCTCCTATCATATGATTGGTTGCAACAATGTCATTTCTTTAAATATGCCATGTCCCATTGCTAGTCACATGATTGACTTGATTGCCTCACACATGATGAATAATTGCTCTTTCTATTGTGTTGAGTGCAACACTATATTCACTACACCCCATGCATGTTATGCTTGGATTGTCTTGCACTTGTCCCATGTGTTTAGACATCTCATCTTCTTTGGTGTTGTGAATGATTCCTATGCCTACCATAGACCTTTCATTGAGCGCTTTGTGAATGCTTGCTATGATCATGAGGTACATGCTTATTCTCTTGTCACACATATTTGCATCTCTACCTCCCATTTACATGCTTGTCCCCATGATATTTTTGCTTGTGCTCGATTGATATGCTTACTTGCCATGTCACAATCCTTTGTCACACCCTATGCTATGCTTGATGACAACACTTGTTTGGTGGATCACCTCGTGAATGATTGGTTTTGCACTAACGCTAACCATATTTGTTTTTCCAAGTGTTTGTTCTCCTTACTCCTTTTGAAGGAATCACTAGACGATGCGACATTGGAGAGTGCCCATTTCGAGCTTCCAGATGACGAGTACTTGGTGAACATCCACTTCTACACGACGAAGCCATCTCTTTCCCATGGTGATTTGGTTTTCGATCCGAGGTCGGATGTTTCCCAAGGGGGGGGGGAGATGATGTGGAGCATCCTAAGGTCATCACCATGTCAAGAGTCCATTTGGCAAGTGACACGTGCCACTTCTACTTCACATACACAAAGGTGAATCATCTCCTTTACACGTGCTCACTTGACCCCTTCGAGGATGGTATACTACTTGACACTCCTCCCGTGTGCATGCATAGGTATTGTCGGAGCTTCACGGATGTCGAGGAGGAGTGCAAGCGCCAAGGAACAATTACACCATCTACGAAGGAAGCATGGAAGCGACGACGGAAGAAACCGGAGAAGTCCCCAGGACCCAGACATCCGGCCCCTGCAACAGCCCAGACGTGGACAAGCTACAGGGCCCGGACATCCGGCCCCAGCCCGGACATCCGGCCCAGTCCGGACATCTGGCCCGACCCCCGAAAATCAGGCGTCCATCACAGAACACCACCGAAGCTGGACCACGCCAGCCCGGACATCCGGCTCTTCCCGAGCCGCCGGACATCCGGTTCCACGTGAAGCCCCGGACATCCGGCCCGACGCCCAGACATCCGGCCCCCTGCCTGCGTGCAGTGCATCTGGGCCGAGGCCCATGTACCCCTTCACCCCTTAGACTATATATACTTCCCCTCCACCTACGTTTTAGGGTTAGCAAATGTGATAGCGCATTTAGAGATAGAGCTTTGCTCATCCACCTGGATCTACTCCACCGAGAGAGACCGCGGCCTCTACGGAGAAGATCCATCTTGGATTCAAGACCCCTCACGGGAAGATCCATCTAGGATATCATCAAGACCTCCTCATGGAGATGAACTTTACCTTGTATCTTTCCTTTTGTTGTTCTTGTACCTTGTGGATCTTGTGTGTTTGATCGTCTAGTGGATGTGTGATTGGACTTGTTCTTGAGTGTTTCCCCTTGTGATTTCTCCCCGTTCTTCCCCGTGTTCATCGTGTTCTTCGTGTTCTTCGAGGGAATCCACTCCAATCGTGAAAGATCGGCCTACAATGGGTTTAGCCCCGTATCAAGAGCCGAGGAAGAAGAAACATGCGTCAACTCTCTGGACAGCCCGGAACTTCCGGCCAGAGCCCGGACCTTCCGGCCCGCCCGGACCTTCCGGCCCCCGGACGCCAGCCCAGCTCCCGCCGTACCAACTCTGATGAGGACATCAATACCATTGTTACACCCACAGCCCCTGCTGCTATACATACTGGACCAATTACTAGAGCTCGCGCACGCCAATTAAATTATCAGGTACTTTCGTTTCTTGGTAATGATTCTAATGTTCATGAGAATATGATGCTGCCTAAATTGGATACATTTGTTTTGCTTACAAATGAAGGGCCTAGCTTGGACAAGAAAGAGGAACCTTGGAGCAAGTTCAAGCATGGAGATGATGGCATGCGCAAGGGGAACAAGAACGGAGTTACAAGTGATGATTTCAGGACTTTGAAGCCACCATAATGAGTGCAGGAAGCCTTGGACGAAATATACAAGATGCCACTTCATTAATTTCGTCCAGAGGCTATTATAGGTGCTGCGTCACCTTATTATTGGGCCAGGCCCATGTAATTTCGAAATACTTGAGTATAGGCTGTTTTTAGAGTCCGTATGTGTGGGGAAACAAGAGATAGGGTTGGTTTCGGACCCCTCCTTCAAGGGCCATGAAATCCCCCCCTCTTCCTCCATATATACAGCCCTTAGGGCACCGTTTAGACTTTGGGTTTTGTTTAGATTAAAAGTTCGCCATAGCTGCAACTTCGCGTACTTCGTTTGTGTTCAACGACCAGACCAAGACGTCACAGAACCCCACCTTGATCAATAAAGCTTTCATCTTATATTCGCAATATCCAGATTGCAAATCTTAGTTTCTTGCTTGTTCTTCGTTTGCTTGCAGGAAATAGACCCTCGTGGTCAGGTTGATCGTGCTCCGGCGTGGTCAATAACCTCTCGGAGTTCGTTTAGCGATTGCTAAGGCGCGACGTCCTCACACGTTCATAGTCGGATCATCAAAGTCTACTCCACCAAAAACGATAGCCACCATCTCATCGAAAGACGGGACACCTTTCGCCTCTATCAAGTGGTATCAGATTTCCAGGTTGCTCGGTGAGATTTTACAGTTTTTCGCAGTTTAGATCGAGTCTGTTCTTCATACCTATAGTCCACGAAAAAGCCAAAAAAAATTAGGGTTAGTTCATCATATCCGAACCAATCTGAGCCTTTGCATAATCTTTTTAGGGTTTTTGCTTTGTTGAATTTGCGGTTGCATCGTCGTGTCTAGTTGCTGGTCTTAGCGTATAGTCCTTTAGAGTTTCGAGTTCTGTCACAGTTTATCACGCCGCCGCCACACCATATACCACCACTGATGAGGACATGACTACCTTGGATACGACCAAAAATATTGCATACAAGTATATTTGTGAGGTGATTTCTAATGCAAACTATGCAATAATTTATTTATGTCATCCAAGACAAAAATACTTCACTAGCTTTTGTGCCATGTCTAATTGCAGGTGTATGGGAGATTTGTACAATCCACATATGAACATAAGGGAAAAAGAGAAGTTTATGTGCTGTTCAAAAAGTCCTCTCACGTCACTTTTGGGCCAAGAGAAGATAGAGTCCAAGTCTCTCACGTTCTGGATTCAGATTCGGACTGCACAGACATACCTGACTCAAAACGCCAAGAACTATTTCATACGGACCCCGAATTGGGTGATTCTTTTTTTGTTGGAAAGTAGATTTCGTGCTCTTTCTAACCCAATTGGTTTCACCTTCAAATTCATCCGAAGCATTGAGTTGTCGTCGAAACAATCTGATGCTGTAGCAGATTCCGAGTCAAACTACAAGTTCAAAGGTGTTGCATCACCTCCACTTGGGCCCATTGGCCTTGTACGACCTAGGGTTAGTTTTAGGCTGCCTTGGGACATCCTCCCACCTCCTTGGCCGCCACCCCTTGCTCCTATATAAGTAGATCCATCTAGTAGCTTTTTGCTTGAGATTTGTTTAGTTAAAAGTTAGCCATTGCAACTTCGTGTACTTCGTTTGTGTCCAACGACCAGACCAAGACCGCTTTCGGATCCCCACCATTATCAATACTTCATCTATATTCGCAATATTCAGATTGCATTATCATATTCTTGCTTGTTCTTCGATTGCGTGCAGGAATAGACCTTCGTGGTCAGGTTGATCGTTCTTCCAGCATCGTCAGTAACCTCAGGAGATTGGTTTAGCGATTGCTAAGGCGCAACGTCGTGCACGTTTGTAGTCGGATCGTCAAAGTCGGCTCCACCAAATCGATAGTTACCATCTCATCGAAAGATCGGGACACCCTCGCCTCTATGAACCACCGCTGCCATATTCTACCACCATATATCCACCACCAATCCGAGTTCTTTTCATATTAGGTTTGTTTCTGAGATCCATCTAGTTTCTGATTCGTGTTTCCTTGCCTGAGTAGGTTTCAGAAAGAAAAAAAAGAGTCTGGAGACCCCCGGGCAGTTTTTAGGCCAAAATTTCGGCAGTCAAAAATATTTTTTTCCTATCCTATTTTTAGGTCCCAGGGAGCGTTTTGAGACACTCGCCATTATAGTGATTTTTTGTAAAAAAAAAGGAGCGCAAAAAAAAGCGAATTTTTTTTAGAGTGTGCTCTTCCCTTGTTTACGTGCCGCGCCGTGATTTTGTTAGTGTTCTAGGCTCGCGTCTCTAGTACGGTCTAGCCTAGGACCAGCACAGTACCGTCGTTGAGCGTTTATTCAAGTTTGCATCTCTGAATTGATTATTGCTGACATTTTTGCTACCATATCATAAGCCTTCCCAGCTCCACATACATCTACGTCGTGTGTTTGACACCACCTGGCAATCGCTCTGTCCAATCTTTGAGAGTTTTGACTACAACGGTGGCCGATCACCACCTGCTGCTAGGTAAGAACTGGTAAGCATTTGAGATTCGCTTGACGGATTTGTGATACACCACCACCACTTCCTAGTAGTCTATAGGATCATATTCTTGTGTGTTTCTATTGCTGCTAACCATGGCAGGATCACAAGCCGATGAGACTGATTGGGAGAACATGACGAACAAACAGCTACATGATAAATTTCAGCAAATGATGAGTGGACAGGTGCAAGATGTGCTAAACAGATTTGAAGAGGCCATGGAGAAGATAGATGGAATTGAGAAGACGTTCGAAACAAAGCTCGATAACAAGTTTAATGAATTGCTCGCGCGTCTTCCACAACCACCACCGGCTGCACCTGTCGCACCTCTACAACAACAACAACGTCGCCTTCCAAATCAAGTGGGACGAGCACAGCGCGTTCCCCTTGAGCCTGGTCAAACTTCTGGTGCTGCTGCACCTACTGTTGATGCTTCTATGGCTCCTGCTGCCGCAGAGGAGGACGATTATGCAGGCGATTACGAGGATGAGGTTGATCAAAATCAGAACTACGTACCAACACCAGGTCGTCCACATGCCAATAATCGCAATGGTAGGGCTGCATTACCAGCTCAGGTACGAGATCATGACCATCTTCCTAAACTGAAATTGAATATTCCACCATTTGAGGGTAGATATGTTCCTGATATATATCTTACTTGGGAGTTAGAAACTGAACAACGTTTTACATGTTTACAATATCCCGAGGAGAGACGTGTTGCTGCTGCTGTTTGTGCTTTTACTAGTTTTGCATGTGTATGGTGGTCTGAACATTGTAGATTATATCCTATTCCAACTACTTGGGCTACTTTGAAAACTGCTATGCGTACTCGTTGGGTTCCACCATATTATCAACGTGAATTACTTCAAAAATTGCAGCGCTTAAGACAAGGAAAAAATTCTGTAGAAGAATATTATCAGGAATTACAAACTGGCATGATTTGATGTGGTATTGTTGAGGAGAATGAAGCTATGCTTGCACGTTTTATGGGTGGATTAAATAGAGAGATTCAGACCATTCTAGAGTATAAGGAGTATAATAATATCACTCGTTTATTCCATCTTGCTTGTAAAGCTGAACGTGAAGTGCAGGATCGACAGGCATTGGCGCGGACTAACTTTTCTGCAGGTCGACCTTCATCGTGGACACCGCGTGCATCCTCTACTTCCACACATTCTATTGCACCGACACCTCCATCAGCTGCCACCTCCAGCCGTGATACAAGGAAGCAGGCACAACCACCACTATCTGCCAAGAGCACACCTACCGGGCCTGCACAGAGTTCTTCTTCTTCCATGGCATCAACAGGGCATACAAGTGATATTATTTGTCGTCGTTGTAAGGGAAGAGGTCATTATGCGAGAGAATGCAAATCTCAGCGTGTGATGATTGCTACCGAGGATGGTGGGTATGAGTCCGCTAGTGACTACGATGAGGAGACTTTGGCTCTCATTACACGTGAAGAACACGGTGGAGATGATTCTGAACAAGAGACGCAATACATGGCTCCTGAAGACGCTGACAGGTATGAATGTTTAGTTGCTCAACGTGTTTTGAGTATGCAGGTCACAAAAGCTGAGCAAAATCAGAGGCATAATTTGTTCCATACAAAGGGAGTTGTGAAGGAACGTTCTGTTCGTGTCATCATAGATGGAGGGAGCTGCAACAACTTGGCTAGCATGGAGATGGTGGAGAAGCTCTCTCTCACCACAAGACCACATCCACATCCTTACTATATCCAATGGTTCAACAACAGCGGCAAGGTTAAGGTAACACGTACTGTTCGTGTGCATTTTAGTATCTCTACGTATGCTGATTTTGTTGATTGTGATGTGGTACCCATGCAAGCATGTTCCTTATTACTTGGTAGACCATGGCAATTTGATAAAAGTTCTGTACACCATGGTAGAAATAATCAGTATACTCTTGTTCATAAGGATAAACATATTACTTTGCTTCCTATGTCTCCTGATTCTATTTTGAAAGATGATATTAATAGAGCTAGTAAGGCAAAACAGGAGCAAAATAAGAGTGAAAATCAGATTGTGGCAAAAGAATTTGAGCAACAAATGAATCCTCATAATAAACCATCTAGTGTTGCTTCTGAAATTAAATTGAAAAGTGCGTGTTTACTTGCCACCAAATCTGATATTGATGATCTAGATTTTAGCAAATCTGTTTGCTATGCTTTTGTGTGCAAAGAGGCATTATTTTCATTCGAGGACATGCCTTCCTCTTTGCCTCCTGCTGTTACTAACATTTTGCAGGAGTTCGCCGACGTCTTTCCACAAGATGTGCCTCCGGGATTACCACCTATTCGAGGGATTGAGCATCAGATTGACTTAATTCCCGGTGCATCGCTACCCAACCGTGCACCATACCGTACTAATCCAGAGGAGACGAAGGAGATTATGCGTCAAGTCCAGGAGGTTCTCGACAAAGGTTATATACGCGAATCCCTTAGTCCTTGTGCTGTTCCTATTATTCTAGTGCCGAAAAAGGATGGTACATCGCGTATGTGTGTTGATTGTAGAGGCATTAATAATATTACTATTCGTTATCGTCATCCTATTCCTAGACTAGATGATATGCTTGATGAATTGAGTGGCTCTACAATATTCTCCAAAGTTGATTTGCGTACTGGATACCATCAAATTCGTATGAAATTGGGGGATGAATGGAAAACAGCATTTAAAACAAAGTTTGGATTATATGAGTGGTTAGTCATGCCTTTTGGGTTAACTAATGCACCTAGTACTTTCATGAGATTAATGAACGAAGTTTTATGTGCTTTCATTGGACGATTTGTGGTAGTCTATTTTGATATTATACTGATTTATAGCAGATCTTTGGAGGAACATTTGGAACATTTACGTGCTGTTTTTATTGCTTTACGTGATGCACGTTTGTTTGGTAACCTTGGGAAGTGCACCTTTTGCATCGACCGAGTATCTTTTCTTGGCTATGTTGTTACTTCACGGGGAATTGAAGTTGATAAAGCCAAGATTGAAGCTATTGAGAGTTGGCCACAGCCCAAAACAGTCACTCAAGTGAGGAGTTTTCTTGGACTCGCTGGTTTCTATAGGCGTTTTGTGAGAGATTTCAGCACCATTGCTGCACCTCTCAATGAGCTTACGAAGAAGGATGTGCCTTTTGTTTGGGGTACCTCACAGGAAGAAGCCTTCACGGTATTGAAAGATAAGTTGACACATGCTCCTTTACTCCAACTTCCTGATTTTAATAAGACTTTTGAGCTTGAATGTGATGCTAGTGGAATTGGATTAGGAGGTGTTTTATTACAAGATGGCAAACCTGTTGCATACTTTTCTGAAAAATTGAGTGGGCCTAGTCTGAACTATTCTACTTATGATAAAGAATTATATGCTCTTGTTCGGACCTTAGAAACATGGCAACATTATTTATGGCCCAAAGAATTTGTTATACATTCTGATCATGAATCTTTGAAACACATTAAAAGTCAAGCAAAACTGAACCGTAGACATGCTAAATGGGTTGAATTTATTGAGACTTTCCCTTATGTCCTTAAACAAAAGAAGGGTAAAGAAAATGTTATTGCTGATGCATTGTCTCGTCGTTATACTATGCTTTCACAACTTGACTTTAAAATATTTGGTTTGGAGACCATCAAAGATCAATATGTGCATGATGCTGAATTTAAAGATGTATTGCAGAATTGTAAGGAAGGGAGAACATGGAACAAGTTCGTCGTTAACGATGGATTTGTGTTTCGTGGTAACAAGCTATGCATTCCAGCTAGCTCTGTTCGTCTTTTGTTGTTGCAGGAGGCGCATGGAGGAGGATTAATGGGACACTTTGGCGTGAAGAAGACGGAGGATATACTTGCTACACATTTCTTTTGGCCAAAGATGAGACGGGATGTTGAGCGTTTTGTTGCTCGCTGCACTACATGTCAAAAAGCTAAGTCACGACTCAATCCTCATGGTTTATATATGCCTTTGCCTGTACCTAGTGTTCCTTGGGAGGATATATCTATGGACTTTGTTTTAGGTTTACCTCGAACAAAGAAGGGGAGGGATAGCATATTTGCTGTCGTGGATAGGTTCTCGAAAATGGCACACTTTATACCATGTCATAAAAGCGATGATGCTGTTAATGTTGCTGATTTGTTCTTTCGTGAAATTATACGCTTGCATGGTGTGCCAAATACTATTGTTTCAGATCGTGATACTAAATTTCTTAGCCACTTTTGGAGATGTTTATGGGCTAAGTTGGGGACTAAACTGCTTTTTAGTACTACATGTCACCCCCAAACTGATGGACAAACTGAAGTAGTCAATAGAACATTGTCTACTATGCTTAGGGCTGTTTTGAAGAATAACAAGAAAATGTGGGAAGAATGCTTGCCTCATATTGAATTTGCTTATAATCGTTCATTGCATTCTACTACTAAGATGTGTCCTTTTGAAATTGTGTATGGTTTCCTTCCTCGTGCACCAATTGATTTGTTGCCTCTTCCATCTTCGGAGAAGGTTAATTTTGATGCTAAACAACGTGCTGAATTGATCTTAAAAATGCATGAGTTAACTAAGGAGAACATTGAGCGTATGAATGCTAAATATAAACTTGCTGGAGATAAGGGTAGAAAACATGTTGTGTTTGGACCTGGAGATCTTGTTTGGTTACATTTGCGTAAGGATAGATTTCCTGATTTGCGCAAATCAAAGCTAATGCCACGTGCTGATGGTCCTTTTAAGGTGTTAGAGAAAATAAATGATAATGCATATAAACTTGAGCTGCCTGCAGATTTTGGGGTTAGTCCCACTTTTAACATTGCAGATCTGAAGCCTTATTTGGGTGAGGAAGATGAGCTTCCGTCGAGGACGACTTCATTTCAAGAAGGGGAGGATGATGAGGACATCAATACCATTGTTACACCCACAGCCCCTGCTTCTATACATACTGGACCAATTACTAGAGCTCGCGCACGTCAATTAAAATATCAGGTACTTTCGTTTCTTGGTAATGATTCTAAAGTTCATGAGAATATGATGCTGCCTAAATTGGATACATTTGTTTTGCTTACAAATGAAGGGCCTAGCTTGGACAAGAAAGAGGAACCTTGGAGCAAGTTCAAGCATGGAGATGATGGCATGCACAAGGGGAACAAGAACGGAGTTACAAGTGATGATTTCACGACTTTGAAGCCACCATAATGAGTGCAGGCAGCCTTGGACGAAATATACAAGATGTCACTTCATAAATTTCGTCCAGAGGCTATTATAGGTGCTGCGTCACCTTATTATTGGGCCAGGCCCATGTAATTTCGAAATACTTGAGTATAGGCTGTTTTTAGAGTCCGTATGTGTGGGGAAACAAGAGATAGGGTTGGTTTCGGACCCCTCCTTCAAGGGCCACGAAATCCCCTCCTCTTCCTCCATATATACAGCCCTTAGGGCACCGTTTAGACTTTGGGTTTTGTTTAGATTAAAAGTTCGCCATAGCTGCAACTTCGCGTACTTCGTTTGTGTTCAACGACCAGACCAAGACGTCACAGAACCCCACCTTGATCAATAAAGCTTTCATCTTATATTCGCAATATCCAGATTGCAAATCTTAGTTTCTTGCTTGTTCTTCGTTTGCTTGCAGGAGATAGACCCTCGTGGTCAGGTTGATTGTGCTCCGGCGTGGTCAATAACCTCTGGGAGTTGGTTTAGCGATTGCTAAGGCGCGACGTCCTCGCACGTTCGTAGTCGGATCGTCAAAGTCTACTCCACCAAAAACGATAGCTATCATCTCATCGAAAGATCGGGACACCCTCGCCTCTATCAAACAAGTTCGTCGTTAACGATGGATTTGTGTTTCGTGCTAACAAGCTATGCATTCCAGCTAGCTCTGTTCGTCTTTTGTTGTTGCAGGAGGCGCATGGAGGAGGATTAATGGGACACTTTGGCGTGAAGAAGACGGAGGATATACTTGCTACACATTTCTTTTGGCCAAAGATGAGACGGGATGTTGAGCGTTTTGTTGCTCGCTGCACTACATGTCAAAAAGCTAAGTCACGACTCAATCCTCATGGTTTATATATGCCTTTGCCTGTACCTAGTGTTCCTTGGCAGGATATATCTATGGACTTTGTTTTAGGTTTACCTCGAACAAAAAAGGGGAGGGATAGCATATTTGTTGTCGTGGATAGGTTCTCGAAAATGGCACACTTTATACCATGTCATAAAAGCGATGATGCTGTTAATGTTGCTGATTTGTTCTTTCGTGAAATTATACGCTTGCATGGTGTGCCAAATACTATTGTTTCAGATCGTGATACTAAATTTCTTAGCCACTTTTGGAGATGTTTATGGGCTAAGTTGGGGACTAAACTGCTTTTTAGTACTACATGTCACCCCCAAACTGATGGACAAACTGAAGTAGTCAATAGAACATTGTCTACTATGCTTAGGGCTGTTTTGAAGAATAACAAGAAAATGTGGGAAGAATGCTTGCCTCATATTGAATTTGCTTATAATCGTTCATTGCATTCTACTACTAAGATGTGTCCTTTTGAAATTGTGTATGGTTTCATTCCTCGTGCACCAATTGATTTGTTGCCTCTTCCATCTTCGGAGAAGGTTAATTTTGATGCTAAACAACGTGCTGAATTGATCTTAAAAATGCATGAGTTAACTAAGGAGAACATTGAGCGTATGAATGCTAAATATAAACTTGCTGGAGATAAGGGTAGAAAACATGTTGTGTTTGCACCTGGAGATCTTGTTTGGTTACATTTGCGTAAGGATAGATTTCCTGATTTGCGCAAATCAAAGCTAATGCCACGTGCTGATGGTCCTTTTAAGGTGTTAGAGAAAATAAATGATAATGCATATAAACTTGAGCTGCCTGCAGATTTTGGGGTTAGTCCCACTTTTAACATTGCAGATCTGAAGCCTTATTTGGGTGAGGAAGATGAGCTTCCGTCGAGGACGACTTCATTTCAAGAAGGGGAGGATGATGAGGACATCAATACCATTGTTACACCCACAGCCCCAGCTTCTATACATACTGGACCAATTACTAGAGCTCGCGCACGCCAATTAAAATATCAGGTACTTTCGTTTCTTGGTAATGATTCTAAAGTTCATGAGAATATGATGCTGCCTAAATTGGATACATTTGTTTTGCTTACAAATGAAGGGCCTAGCTTGGACAAGAAAGAGGAACCTTGGAGCAAGTTCAAGCATGGAGATGATGGCATGCACAAGGGGAACAAGAACGGAGTTACAAGTGATGATTTCAGGACTTTGAAGCCACCATAATGAGTGCAGGAAGCCTTGGACGAAATATACAAGATGTCACTTCATAAATTTCGTCCAGAGGCTATTATAGGTGCTGCGTCACCTTATTATTGGGCCAGGCCCATGTAATTTCGAAATACTTGAGTATAGGCTATTTTTAGAGTTCGTATGTGTGGGGAAACAAGAGATAGGGTTGGTTTCGGACCCCTCCTTCAAGGGCCACGAAATCCCCTCCTCTTCCTCCATATATACAGCCCTTAGGGCACCATTTAGACTTTGGGGTTTTGTTTAGATTAAAAGTTCGCCATAGCTGCAACTTCGCGTACTTCGTTTGTGTTCAACGACCAAACCAAGACATCACAGAACCCCACCTTGATCAATAAAGCTTTCATCTTATATTCGCAATATCCAGATTGCAAATCTTAGTTTCTTGCTTGTTCTTCGTTTGCTTGCAGGAGATAGACCCTCGTGGTCAGGTTGATTGTGCTCCGGCGTGGTCAATAACCTCTCGGAGTTGGTTTAGCGATTGCTAAGGCGCGACGTCCTCGCACGTTCGTAGTCGGATCGTCAAAGTCTACTCCACCAAAAATGATAGCTATCATCTCATCGAAAGATCGGGACACCCTCGCTTCTATCACAATATCCCGAGGAGAGACGTGTTGCTGTGGCTGTTTGTGCTTTTACTAGTTTTGCATGTGTATGGTGGTCTGAACATTGTAGATTATATCCTATTCCAGCTACTTGGGCTGCTTTGAAAACTGCTATGCGTACTCGTTGGGTTCCACCATATTATCAACGTAAATTACTTCAAAAATTGCAGTGCTTAAGACAAGGAAAAAATTCTATAGAAGAATATTATCAGGAATTACAAACTGGCATGATTAGATGTGGTATTGTTGAGGAGAATGAAGCTATGCTTGCACGTTTCATGGGTGGATTAAATAGAGAGATTCAGACCATTCTAGAGTATAAGGAGTATAATAATATCACTCGTTTATTCCATCTTGCTTGTAAAGCTGAACGTGAATTGCAGGATCGACAGGCATTGGCGCGAACTAATTTTTCTGCAGGTCGATCTTCATCATGGACACCGCGTGCCTCCTCTACTCCCACACGTCCTACTGCAGCACCACTGACTTCAGCCGCCAATTCCAACTGAGATACAAGAAAACAGGCACCACCACCACCATCTGCCAAGAGTACACCTTCTGGGCCTGCCCAGAGCTCTTCTTCATCTATGGCATCAACAGGGCACACACATGATATTATTTGTCGTCGTTGTAAGGGAAGAGGTCATTATGCGAGAGAATGCCAATCTCCGCGTGTTATGATTGCTGCTGAGGATGGTGGGTATGAGTCCGCTAGTGACTATGATGAGGAGACTTTGGCTCTTATTACAAGTGAAGAACACGGTGGAGATGATTCTGATCATGAGACGCAATACATGGCTCCTGAAGACGCTGACAGGTATGAATGTTTAGTTGCTCAACGTGTTTTGAGTGTGCAGGTCACACAAGCTGAGCAAAATTAGAGGCATAATTTGTTCCATACAAAGGGAGTTGTGAAGGAACGTTCTGTTCGCGTCATCATAGATGGAGGGAGCTGCAACAACTTGGCTAGCATGGAGATGGTGGAGAAGCTATCAATCACCACAAGACCACATCCACATCCTTACTATATCCAATGGTTCAACAACAGCGGCAAGGTTAAGGTAACACGTACTGTTCGTGTGCATTTTAGTATCTCTACATATGCTGATTATGTTGATTGTGATGTGGTACCCATGCAAGCATGTTCCTTATTACTTGGTAGACCATGGCAATTTGATAAAAATTCTGTACACCATGGTAGAAACAATCAGTATACTCTTGTTCATAAGGATAAACATATTACTTTGCTTCCTATGACTCCTGATTCTATTTTGAAAGATGATATTAATAGAGCTAGTAAAGCAAAACAGTAGAAAAATAAGAGTGAAAATCAGATTGTGGCAAAATGATAGAGGCGAGGGTGTCCCGATCTTTCGATGAGATGGTAACTATCGATTTGGTGGAGCCGACTTTGACGATCCGACTACAAACGTGCACGACGTTGCGCCTTAGCAATCGCTAAACCAATCTCCTGAGGTTACTGACGATGCTGGAAGCCCGATCAGCCTGACCACGAAGGTCTATTCCTGCACGCAATCGAAGAACAAGCAAGAATATGATAATGCAATCTGAATATTGCGAATATAGATGAAGTATTGATAATGGTGGGGATCCGAAAGCGGTCTTGCTCTGGTCGTTGGACACAAACAAAGTACACGAAGTTGCAATGGCTAACTTTTAACTAAACAAATCCCAAGCAAAAAGCTACTAGATGGATCTACTTATATAGGAGGAAGGGGTGGCGGCCAAGGAGGTGGGAGGACGTCCCAAGGCAGCCTAAAACTAACCCTAGGTCGTACAAGGCCAATGGGCCCAAGTGGAGGTGATGCAACACCTTTGGACTTGTAGTTTTACTCGGATTCTGCTACAACATCAGATTGTTTTGACGACAACTCAACGCTCCGGATGAATTTGAAGGTGAAACCAATTGGGTTAGAAAGAGCACGAAATCTACTTTCCAAAAAAAAAGAATCACCCAATTCGGAGTCCGTATGAAATAGTTCTTGGCGTTTTGAGTCAGGTATGTCTGTGCAGTCCGAATCTGAATCCAGAACGTGAGAGACTTGGACTCTATCTTCTCTTGGCCCAAAAGTGACGTGAGAGGACTTTTTGAACAGCACATAAACTTCTCTTTTTCCCTTATGTTCATATGTGGATTGTACAAATCTCCCATACACCTGCAATTAGACATGGCACAAAAGTTTGTGAAGTATTTTTGTCTTGGATGACATAAATAAATTATTGCATAGTTTGCATTAGAAATCACCTCACAAATATACATGTATGCAATATTTTTGGTCGTATCCAAGGTAGTCATGTCCTCATCATCCTCCCCTTCTTGAAAACAAAGCCGTCCTCGGCGTTGCTTAAGCTGAAATGTGGCTAACAAAAGAGACAAGGTGTACATGTTGTATATGTATATGTCATCCAGTTTTACTTCCCTTAGTTTTTGCATATATGACACATGTATACATGAGTAACCTTCATAGTTCATAAAATCTAAAGCCAAAATATTATCACAAGTATTAGAAGACATGAAAAAATTGCAACTCAATTTGCACATATAAGTGAAGCTCTTCTTCATATCAAAGGATTGACAATGTTCATCATTAAACCATCCCAACATTGGTGAATAAATCTTACTTGCATCAAATTTACATGCTACAACATGCTTAAATAAGCAAACATGCAATAAGTCATTTGACACAAAATCATCACCAAGATTAGAGGTCATATCAAAATGATTAAACATTGTTTCTTTTGCATCAACAGTTAATTCATTGGGTGCACTCAAAATTGTTGATACTTTAACTCTTTGATCACATGACACATTCATGACAGTAACACAATTCTCTAAAATAGCTGGTGTGCTCAAATCAATAGGTAACACAACACATGATGTATTCAAGTTAACTAGGCATGCATCATTCTCATGTGAAAGTTGAAAATCTGTACCTTTGTCATTACCTCTTATGATCAACTCAGACGATGTAGGCACTTTTGGAGGTGATGTGTCACATGATGGAGATGATGTAGTCCTCGCAACAACGGATGTGGTTGTCATAGTACGCCTAGTAGTTGAAGAAACATCTGTATCAACACTTGGAATGTGCACCGTGCGCTTGTTCTCCTTGTGGCCAACACGTCGTTTTATTTCCTGTTCAGCTTTGCAAGCAAGACGAAACAAATGGTCCATAGGATAACACTCTTCATGAATTAGAATCTCTTGAATATCACGGTTTAATCCTCCCCAAAATCTATCCATAAAATCTTCTTCACTTTCTTCTAAAAATGAGTGCAATAATGTAGTTTGTAAATCATCATAGTATTTTGTTACCGTGTCAGTGCCTTGTTTTAAATGTTGTAATTTTTTAATCATGCCACGAGTATAATAAACATCAACGAATCTATCTCTCATGACAAGTTTTAAATCATCCCAAGTAGTAGGTATAAGATCAGGGTTTAACCGACAATATTCTCTCCACCAAACTAAAGCAAAGCTACTAAAAGTACTAACCGCAGCTTGAAATTTTCCACGCTCATCAAAATTATGGGAAGCAAATATAGCATTTATTTCGTACTCCCATTCAATATATAAATCAGGCCTAAAATGACCAGTAAATGGTGGCATGGAAACATTAACCTGATTATGTGCATTCTGATGTAATTGCTCCTCTTGTGGCGGTTGTTGTATTTTCTTATGTGATGGCAAATCTCCCACGATCGATGAAGCCCAAGAACTAACAACTCCGGAACCAGCCATAGTTAGTAGAAAACAAGAAACAAAGTCCAAGAATAATGTTCCTATGAACTACTAGGATGTGGTGGTAAAATGCTCACAGTGTAGCAAATATCAATATCTTACAAGTTCTTACCATGCAGCAGGTGGTGACAGGCAACCAGCGGTGTCAAATAACTCCGAAGATTGAGTAAAACGATTGCCAGGGGAACGTACGTATACACGGTGTAGAAATATGTGGAGCTTGGAAGGCTTAAATATTTGGTAGCAAAAGATTAGCAATAATCAATTCAGAGATGCAATGTTGAATAAACGCTCAACGACGGTACTGTGCTGGTCCTAGGCTAGACCAGACTAGAGACGCGAGCCTAGAACACTAATGAGGTCACGGCATTACACAACTAGCATCAATAAAGGGTATGAAGTAGCTCTGGACAGCAAGATATAAGTGAAGATCACAATGGCAGTAAAGATAATGATGAGAAACAACTACCAAGTAGGATATACCAACTACTTTCTCTCCAACTTTCCTCTGGAAAAGTTTTTGCCAATTTTCTGATAATTTTTTCTCAAGAATGGCACTGACTCAAGCTTTCAAATGCAAAAAGAATCACTCAATTCCGAGTTGATATGAGGAGTCAAAAAATTCTAAAACTGGCCTGAAAAACTGGAACAAGCTGTGTTCATGAACTTCGAAGGGCAAAAAGACCTATTGAGAAGCCGATTTTGAGGTGTCAAATATTGAACAAGCTTCTGCAACTATTTAGATGCGGCTCATCGCTCGCTTTAATTTGAGTACTCACGGAGCCAAAACGGACTTCGTATGAGGAAGATACGCCTGTTTTACTGAACAGTGCGCAAAACAGATTCGAATCCGAATTCAGGTACGAGAGTGAGTCTAGATAGATCCGAATTTTGTGCTTTTTTTCTTCTCTCTTTTTTTTATCTCACTTTTTTTTCTCTTTTTTTTTGATTTTTTTCTCTCTTTCCAAAACAAACTAGATAAGATGCAGATTGGATCAAGCGAAGATATGAACGGCGTCAGCTATGATTATGACAATGAACGGTGGGTAGCACGTGGTGGAATTTGATGGATGAGAGGTTGTGGACAGCGGAAAGGATAATGATGCAGCGGCGGCATGACTAATGTGAACAGAACTCGAAACTCTAAAGGAACTAGACACTAAGACCAGCAACTCGACACGACGATGCAACCGATAATTCAATAATGCAAACAATGAAAAGAAAATTGCAAAGGCTCAGACTGGCTTAGACAAAGGATGAATAGATCTAACTTATTTTTTTGTGGCTTTTTCCTAGACAATAGGTAAGAAAATAAATCTAATCTAGGGAAAACTGAAAATTCTCACCGAGCAACCTGAAAACTGATACCACTTAATAGAGGCGGGGGTGTCCCGATGTTTCGATGAGATGGTGGCTATCATTTTCTATGGGAGTCGACCTTGACGATCCGACTACGAACGTGCGAGACGTCGCGCCTTAGCAATCGCTATACCAACTTCCAAGGGGTTATTGACCAAGCCAGAGCACGATCAACCTGACCACGAGGGTCTGTTTCCTGCGAGCAAACGAAGAACAAGCAAGAAACTAAGATTGCAATCTGGATATTGCGAATATAAGAGAAAACCTTTATTCATGAAGGTGGGGTTCTGTGACGCCTTTGTCTGGTCGTTGAACACAAACGAAGTACGCGAAGTTGCAGCTATGGCGAACTTTTAATCTAAACAAAACCCAAAGTCTAAACGGTGCCCTAAGGGCTGTATATATGGAGGAAGAGGGGGGGATTTCGTGGCCCTTGAAGGAGGGGTCCGAAACCAACCCTGTCTCTTGTTTCCCCACACATACGGACTCTAAAAACAGCCTATACTCAAGTATTTCGAAATTACATGGGCCTGGCCCATTAATAAGGTGACGCAGCACCTATAATAGCCTCTGGACGAAATTTATGAAGTGGCATCTTGTATATTTCGTCCAAGGCTTCCTGCACTCATTATAGTGGCTTCAAAGTCATGAAATCATCACTTGTAACTCCGTTCTTGTTCCCCTTGCGCATGCCATCATCTCCATGCTTGAACTTGCTACAAGGTTCCTCTTTCTTGTCCAAGCTAGGCCCTTCATTTGTAAGCAAAACAAATGCATCCAATTTAGGCAGCATCATATTCTCATGAACATTAGAATCATTACCAAGAAACGAAAGTACCTAATAATTTAATTGGCGTGCGCGAGCTCTAGTAATTGGTCCAGTATGTATACCAGCAGGGGCTGTGGGTGTAACAATGGTATTGATGTCCTCATCACAAAACAATTTGAGCAACAAATGAAGCCTAATAATAAACCATCTAGTGTTGCTTCTGAAATTAAATAGAAAAATGCGTGTTTACTTGCCACCAAATCTGATATTGATGAGCTAGATTTAAGCAAATCTATTTGCTATGCTTTTGTGTGCAAAGAGGCATTATTTTCATTCGAGGACGTGCCTTCCTCTTTGCCTCCTGCTGTCACTAACATTTTGCAGGAGTTCGCTGACGTCTTTCCACAAGACGTGCCACCGGGATTACCACCTATTCGCGGGATTGAGCATCAGATTGACTTAATTCCCGGTGCTTCGTTGCCAAACCATGCGCCATACCGTACCAATCCAGAGGAGACGAAGGAGATTATGCGTCAAGTACAGGAGCTGCTCGACAAAGGTTATATACGCGAATCTCTTAGTCCTTGTGATGTTCCTATTATACTAGTGCCAAAAAAGGATGGTACGTCGCGTATGTGTGTTGATTGTAGAGGCATTAATAATATTACTATTCGTTATCGTCATCCTATTCCTAGGCTAGATGATATGCTTGATGAATTGAGTGGCTCTACAATATTCTCCAAAGTTGATTTGCGTAGTGGATACCATCAAATTCATATGAAATTGGGAGATGAATGGAAAACAGCATTTAAAACTAAGTTCGGTTTACATGAGTGGTTAGTCATGCCTTTTGGGTTAACTAATGCACCTAGTACTTTCATGAGATTAATGAACGAAGTTTTACGTGCTTTCATTGGACGATTTGTGGTACTTTACTTTGATGATATATTGATTTATAGCAGATCTTTGGAGGAACATTTGGAACATTTACGTGCTGTTTTTATTGCTCTACGTGTTGCACGTTTGTTTGGTAACCTTGGGAAGTGCACCTTTTGCACCGACCGAGTATCTTTTCTTGGCTATGTTGTTACTCCACAGGGAATTGAAGTTGATAAAGCCAAGATTGAAGCTATTGTGAGTTGGCCGCAGCCCAAAACGGTCACACAAGTGAGGAGTTTCCTTGGCCTCGCTGGTTTCTATAGGCGTTTTGTGAGAGATTTCAGTACCATTGCTGCACCTCTCAACGAGCTTACAAAGAAGGACGTGCCTTTTGTTTGGGGTACCGCACAGGAAGAAGCCTTCACGGTGTTGAAAGGTAAGTTAACACATGCTCCTTTACTCAACTTCCTGATTTTAATAAGACTTTTAAGGTTGAATGTGATGCTAGTGGAATTGGATTAGGAGGTCTGTTATTACAAGATGGCAAACCTATTGCATACTTTTCTGAAAAATTGAGTGGGCCTAGTCTGAATTACTCTACTTATGATAAGGAATTATATGCTCTTGTTCGGACTTTGGAAACATGGCAACATTATTTATGGCCCAAAGAATTTGTTATTCATTCTGATCATGAATCTTTGAAACATATTAAAAGTCAAGCCAAACTGAACTGTAGACATGCTAAATGGGTTGAATTCATTGAGACTTTCCGTTATGTCATTAAACACAAGAAGGGTAAAGAAAATGTTATTGCTGATGCATTGTCTCGTCGTTATACTATGCTTTCACAACTTGACTTTAAAATATTTGGTTTGGAGACCATCAAAGATCAATATGTGCATGATGCTGAATTTAAAGATGTATTGCAGAATTGTAAAGAAGGGAGAACATGGAACAAGTTCATCGTTAACGATGGATTTGGGTTTCGTGCTAACAAGCTATGCATTCCAGCTAGCTCCGTTCGTCTTTTGTTGTTGCTGGAGGCGCATGGAGGAGGATTAATGGGACATTTTGGCGTGAAGAAGATGGAGGATGTACTTGCTACACATTTCTTTTGGCCAAAGATGAGACGAGATGTTGAGCGTTTTGTTGCTCACTGCACTACATGTCAAAAAGCTAAGTCACAACTCAATCCTCATGTTTTATATATGCCTTTGCCTGTACCTAGTATTCCTTGGGAGGATATACCTATGGACTTTGTTTTAGGTTTACCTCGAACAAAGAAGGGGAGGGATAGCATATTTGTTGTCGTGGATAGATTTTCGAAAATGGCACACTTCATACCATGTCATAAAACCGATGCTGCTGCTAATGTTGCTGATTTGTTCTTTCGTGAAATTATACGCTTGCATGGTGTGCCAAATACTATTGTTTCAGATCGTGATACTAAATTTCTTAGCCACTTTTGGAGATGTTTATGGGCTAAGTTGGGGACTAAACTGCTTTTTAGTACTACTTGTCACCCCCAAACTGATGGAAGAATGTCTGCCTCATATTGAATTTGCTTATAATCGTTCATTGCATTCTACTACTAAGATGTGCACTTTCGAAATTGTGTATGGTTTCCTACCTCGTGCACCCATTGATTTGTTGCCTCTTCCATCTTCGGAGAAGGTTAATTTTGATACTAAACAACGTGCTGAATTGATCTTCAAAATGCATGAGTTAACTAAGGAAAATATTGAGCGCATGAATGTTAATTATAATCTTGCTGGAGATAAGGGTAGAAAACATGTTGTCTTTGCACCTGGAGATCTTGTTTGGTTACATTTGCGTAAGGATAGGTTTCTGGATTTGCGCAAGTCAAAGCTAATGCCACGTGCTGATGGTCCTTTTAAGGTGTTAGAGAAAATAAATGATAATGCATACAAACTTGAGCTGCCTTCAGATTTTGGGGTTAGTCCCACTTTTAACATTGCAGATTTGAAGCCTTTTGGGTGAGGAAAATGAGCTTTCGTCGAGGACGACTTCATTTCAAGCAGGGAGGATGATGAGGACATCAATACCATTGTTACACCCACAGCCCCTACTGCTACATATACTGGACCAATTACTAGAGCTCGCGCACGCCAATTAAATTATCAGGTACTTTCGTTTCTTGGTAATGATTCTAATGTTCATGAGAATATGATGCTGCCTAAATTGGATACATTTGTATTGATTACTAATGAAGGGCCTAGCATGAACAAGAGGGATGAACACTGGAGCAGGATCAAGCATGGAGATGAAGGCGTGCGTGAAGGGATCCAGAATGGCGTTTCTAGTGCATATTTAAGCACTTTGAAGCCTCCGTGATGACCTACAAGGACATGGACGAAATATACAAGATGCCCTTTCATAAATTTCGTCCATAGCTTATTTTAGGTGCTGCGCCACCTTATTTTTGGGCCAGGCCCATGTAATTTCGAAATACTTAAGTATAGGCTGTTTTTAGAGTCCCTACGTGTGGGGAAACAAAGTTAGGGTTGGTTTCGGACCCCTCCTACAAGGGGCCACGAAATTCACCCCTACTCCTCCATATATACAGCCCTTAGGGCGTCGTTTAGACTTTGGGTTTTGTTTAGATTAAAAGTTCGCCATAGCTGCAACTTCGCGTACTTCGTTTGTGTTCAACGACCAGACAAAGGCGTCACAGAACCCCACCTTCATTAATAAAGCTTTCCTCTTATATTCACAATATCTAGATTGCAATCTCTGTTTCTTACTTGTTCTTCGTTTGCTCGTAGGAAACAGACCCTCGTGGTCAGGTTGATCGTGCTCCGGCGTGGTCAATAACCCCTTCGAAGTTGGTATAGCGATTGCTAAGGCGCGACGTCTCGCACGTTCGTAGTCGGATCGTCAAGGTCGACTCCCACAGAAAACGATAGCCACCATCTCATCGAAACATCAGGACACCTTCGCCTCTATCATTCCGGCCACCGGATCTTCCGGCCCCGCCCGGAACTTCCGGACCCCAGACCTTCTGTCTTGCCCGGAACTTCCGGCCTAGACAGAAAGTCTGCGCATCTTTGTCGACTTTTGCTACTTCGCCAACTCTGACTACGATGCAGCGGCATCTTCACCAACGTTCTGCAGACCGTGCACTACGTCACCGACCACTTCATCATCACCACGGACCCGTCATCGACGACAACCGCTCAACAATTTTGACACCTTCAACCGTAAGCAAGATCGGTAACCGCGACGAAACATTGTCTACTTCTTGCCATTGCATTGATAAACCCATAGCTTTCCTTTTGCGTCGCTTACCCATCGACACTAGCCTTTGAGTATTGCCGGCAACGTCACTTGTGCACATTAGTGGTCATCATCTCCTTGCATATATCATATCATCTTGGTATCCATATCTTGATATCATCTCTTATGCCACAAGGTTGTCACAGCATATACACAATTGCTATCTTGGTTAGTGAAGTTTTGCATGTGAAAGAGCTCCAAAGAGAAAGAGCCAAACAAGCTTTTAAGCAAAAGAGAAAAGATAAGCAAAGAGCTTATAAGCAAAAACCATAGCATCATACTACATTAGGATTGTCATACTCGATCATCTTGGATCATATCATAGAAACACCATACAAATAGCATACTTGGGATAGAAGTCGTTGCATTTTTGCTTTATAGGTTGTGCACAAGTTTCGTATCCGCCTATTGTGCAATCGTGCTAGCGTCTCTCGAGAGTTGTGCAACAAGAGCATTTTCGTGGATTCCACATTTTGGCTCATTCCTTGGTTGCGTGTGTGTTTCCATGTACCATCTCTTGCTATTGGTCTACTTGTTACATTTGCGAATTTGCGAATCTTTTCCAACATTTTTGAGTCTCACTAACAATTGCATCAATTTTGTGCCACCATCCTAACCGAGCTCCACTATAAGCTTTATTTGTGTAGGTGTGAGAAACGACAAGAATTGGTACCAATTGTGCTATTTCCTTGTTACACATTTGAGTGATCATTGATCCACCTTCAACATCGGTCAAGGTACATTTGGTATAAATTCTTCTTTTTCTCCCACTAACATATTGTTCTTCTACCAACCCACTCTTCATCGAGCAAGATGACGACATGACCTCCTACGTCACCAAGAGCTAGCTTGTTGGTGCACAACAAGCTTTGCATCAAGAACAACAAGCAATGAGCGACCGCATCGACAATCTCGCCACCGACTTACGCCTCTCAGAACAACGTACAAGAGACTACTTCGACAACAAGCTCGACGAACAAAAACAAGAGAGCAATACAAGAATGGACGAGATTCGTGCCTTGTTGGTCAACCGCTCTTCTACTTCGTCGTCCTACTCAAGACGGAGCCGCTCGAGTCGACACTCCGATGACACCATCTCCGGCTCAAGTACACCGACATCGAACACTCTTCGTCGAGCCGCGCGCCAAGACCGTCAAGCAAACCGCAATCCTCTACACGACATCGATCATCAAGAGCAACTACGAGCGCAAGAGCATCGACATCGCCAAAACCAAGCTACCTTGGCACAAGCACAAGAAAGGTAACGCCAACGCCAACTAGAGGAAGAGCGAGCGCGACAACACCAAGACGAACAAGATGCCGAAGTTGCACGTCTACAACGACAATGGCGTGAAGCACAAGCCCTTGAGGCAGAACGCGCCCTCCTCAACACCAATCGTGCCGCCACCGCACGCAACCGGCAAACTCGTGAGCAAGAAGAAGCGCTTCGCGAGGAAATTCAAGAGAGGAACTATCAAGCACGCTCACAACGTCAAGCTCCTCAAGATCCTCTTCAAGCTAGACATGAACAACAAGTTCGACAAGAACCACAACTTCACTACGAGCAACAAGATGTTGGGAATCCTCCATGCCAAGTGCAACATGAGGTTGACAATCCTCCACGTCAAGGGCGTCATAATCCCTGTCCCCAACACAATGAAGAGCAACGCTACGGCAAGCTCAAGTTCACCATGCCCAAGTTCACCGGAAGCAATGATCCCGAAGAATACCTTTCATGGGCATTGAAGGTCGACAAGATCTTTCGTTTTCACAACTATGAGGAAGAAAAGAAGATCGCCATGGCATCTCTTGAATTCCAAGACTACGTCCTCATTTGGTGGGAGCAAGTCATTGAGCGCCGCGAGGCAAGAGGCGAGCCACCCATCACAACATGGGCTCAAATGAAGGATGTCATGCGAGCATGCTTTGTGCCCACCTACTACAACCGCGATCTCTTCAAGAAACTCCAACTCCTCAAGCAAGGAACAAAGAGCGTTGAAGAGTACTACAAGGAAATGGAGATTGCCATGATAAGAGCCAATGTCACGGAAGATGATGAGCAAACTATGGCACGTTTCTTGAATGGACTCAATCACCCTATCAAGAAGATTACCGACTTCCAACCTTACTCCAACCTCATCGAGCTAGTGCATCAAGCTACCAAGGCGGAACGACAAGTGCAAGATGACTTCAAGTACGCCAAGTACTTTTCCAAGAGCTACGGCTTCTCCAACAACCAAGCTTCAACAACTCCAACGCCTTCTCCAAGAAACGGCGACAAGTCAAGTTACAAGAAAACTTCGACATCTTCAAGTCGTCCTCCTACTACAGGCAATTTCAAGCCGAGAGCTTCATCATCATCTACTCCAACCAATGAGACCATCAAGAAAAGTTCAATCAAGTGCTTCACATGCGGCGGCCGAGGCCACAAATCCTTTGAGTGTACCAACAAGCGCACCGTAATCCTCAATGACGATGGCACATACGACTCAATGAGTGAAGAGGAAATGGAAGCCCTCGAGCAAGTGGCCATGCACCAGCGCGTGAATGATGATGAAGATGAGCAAATCTTTTGTGACGAAGATTCGAGCCCCGCTCTTGTTGTCTCCAAGATCTTGACACTTCAACATCAACAAGACGAGGACCAAAGATGCCATATCTTCCACACCAAGGCGGGCATCAACGAAAGGTCCGTCAAGGTCATCATCGATGGAGGGAGTTGCCATAACTTGGCAAGTGAAGAGCTATGCTCCAAGCTCCAATTGGTCAAGATGAAGCATCCCCATCCCTACAAGGTCCAATGGCTAAGCGACTCCGGCACTATTCAAGTGGAACACATGGTGCAAGTTTCCTTCAAAATTGGAGCATACGAAGACACTTTGGAGTGTGATGTCGTTCCGATGTCCGTTTGCCACCTCCTTCTTGGACGACCATGGCAATTTGACCAAGGCGTCATCCACAACGGGCGAACCAATCACTATAGCTTCAAGATGAAAGGAAAGGGGTACGTGCTACGACCTATATCTCCAAGCCAAGTGATCGCCGACAAGCAAGCCACCCATCATGGAGAGAATAGTGAGAGAGCGAACCACCCAAAAGAGAGTGAGCATCACAAGCCCAAATTGAGTGCCTCCACGATGAGCGACAAGAAAAACCTAGTCCTATTTGCCACCAAACGTGAGATGCGAGAAGTGTGTGAGAACCCATCAAGTGTTATGCACTATGTCCTTTTGTGCAAGGACGAGGCACCAAAAACTAACACTGATGAGGACATGACTACTTTGGATACGACCAAAAATATTGCATACATGTATATTTGTGAGGTGATTTCTAATGCAAACTATGCAATAATTTATTTATGTCATCCAGGACAAAGATACTTCACAAACTTTTGTGCCATGTCTAATTGCAGGTGTATGGGACATTTGTACAATTCACATATGAAGATAAGGGAAAAAGAGAAGTTTACGTGCTGTTCAAAAAGTCCTCTCACGTCACTTTTGGGCCAAGAGAAGTTAGAGTCCAAGTCTCTCACGTTCTGGATTCAGATTCGGACTGCACAGACATACCTGACTCAAAACGCCAAGAACTTTTTCATACGGACTCCGAATTGGGTGATTCTTTTTTTGTTGGAAAGTAGATTTCGTGCTCTTTCCAACCCAATTGGATTAACCTTAAAATTCGTCCGGAGCGTTGAGTTATCAACGAAACAATCTGACGCTGCAGCAGAATCCGAGTCAAACTACAAGTCCAAAGGTGTTGCATCACCTCCACTTGGGCCCATGAGCCTTGTACGACCTAGAGTTAGTTTTAGGCTGCCTTGGGACGTCCTCCCACCTCCTTGGCCGCCACCCCTTACTCCTATATAAGTAGATCCATCTAGTAGCTTTTTCCTTGGGATTTGTTTAGTTAAAAGTTAGCCATTGCAACTTCGTGTACTTCGTTTGTGTCCAACGACCAGACCAAGACCGCTTTTGGATCCTCACCTTTATCAATACTTCATATATATTCGCAATATTCAGATTGCATTATCATATTCTTGCTTGTTCTTCGATTGCGTGCAGGAATAGACCTTCGTGGTCAGGCTGATCGTGCTTCCAGCATCGTCAGTAACCTCGGGAGATTGGTTTAGCGATTGCTAAGGCGCAACGTCATGCACGTTTGTAGTCGGATCGTCAAAGTCGACTCCACCAAATCGATAGTTACCATCTCATCGAAAGATCGGGACACCCCGCCTCTATCGGATACGACCAAAAATATTGCATACATGTATATTTGTGAGGTGATTTCTAATGCAAACTATGCAATAATTTATTTATGTCATCCAGGACAAAGATACTTCACAAACTTTTGTGCCATGTCTAATTGCAGGTGTATGGGACATTTGTACAATTCACATATGAAGATAAGGGAAAAAGAGAAGTTTAGGTCCTGTTCAAAAAGTTCTCTCACGTCACTTTTGGGCCAAGAGAAGTTAGAGTCCAAGTCTCTCACGTTCTGGATTCAGATTCGGATTGCACAGACATACCTGACTCAAAACGCTAAGAACTTTTTCATACGGACTCCGAATTGGGTGATTCTTTTTTTGTTGGAAAGTAGATTTCGTGCTCTTTCCACCCAATTGGATTCACCTTAAAATTCGTCCCGAGCGTTGAGTTATCAACGAAACAATCTGACGCTGCAGCAGAATCCGAGTCAAACTACAAGTCCAAAGGTGTTGCATCACCTCCACTTGGGCCCATGAGCATTGTACGACCTAGGGTTAGTTTTAGGCTGCCTTGGGACGTCCTCCCACCTCCTTGGCCGCCACCCCTTACTCCTATATAAGTAGATCCATCTAGTAGCTTTTTTCTTGGGATTTGTTTAGTTAAAAGTTAGCCATTGCAACTTCGTGTACTTCGTTTGTGTCCAACGACCAGACCAAGACCGCTTTTGGATCCCCACCTTTATCAATACTTCATCTATATTCGCAATATTCAGATTGCATTATCATATTCTTGCTTGTTCTTCGTTTGCGTGCAGGAATAGACCTTCGTGGTCAGGCTGATCGTGCTTCCAGCATCGTCAGTAACCTCGGGAGATTGGTTTAGCGATTGCTAAGGCGCAACGTCATGCACGTTTGTAGTCGGATCGTCAAAGTCGACTCCACCAAATCGATAGTTACCATCTCATCAAAAGATTGGGACACCCCGCCTCTATCGGATACGACCAAAAATATTGCATACATGTATATTTGTGAGGTGATTTGTAATGCAAACTATGCAATAATTTATTTATGTCATCCAGGACAAAGATACTTCACAAACTTTTGTGCCATGTCTAATTGCAGGTGTATGGGACATTTGTACAATTCACATATGAAGATAAGGGAAAAAGAGAAGTTTACGTGCTGTTCAAAAAGTCCTCTCACGTCACTTTTGGGCCAAGAGAAGTTAGAGTCCAAGTCTCTCACGTTCTGGATTCAGATTCGGACTGCACAGACATACCTGACTCAAAACACCAAGAACTTTTTCATACGGACTCCGAATTGGGTGATTCTTTATTTGTTGGAAAGTAGATTTCGTGCTCTTTCCAACCCAATTGGATTCATTTTAAAATTCGTCCGGAGCATTGAGTTATCAACGAAACAATCTGACGCTGCAGCAGAATCCGAGTCAAACTACAAGTCCAAAGGTGTTGCATCACCTCCACTTGGGCCCATGAGCCTTGTACGACCTAGGGTTAGTTTTAGCCTGCCTTGGGACGTCCTCCCACCTCCTTGGCCGCCACCCCTTACTCCTATATAAGTAAATCCATCTAGTAGCTTTTTCCTTGGGATTTGTTTAGTTAAAAGTTAGTCATTGCAACTTCGTGTACTTCGTTTGTGTCCAACGACCAGACCAAGACCGCTTTTGGATCCCCATCTTTATCAATACTTCATCTATATTCGCAATATTCAGATTGCATTATCATATTCTTGCTTGTTCTTCGTTTGCGTGCAGGAATAGACCTTCGTGGTCAGGCTGATCGTGCTTCCAGCATCGTCAGTAACCTCGGGAGATTGGTTTAGCGATTGCTAAGGCGCAACGTCATGCACGTTTGTAGTCGGATCGTCAAAGTTGACTCCACCAAATCGATAGTTACCATCTCATCAAAAGATCGGGACACCCCGCCTCTATCGGATACGACCAAAAATATTGCATACATGTATATTTGTGAGGTGATTTCTAATGCAAACTATGCAATAATTTATTTATGTCATCCAGGACAAAGATACTTCACAAACTTTTGTGCCATGTCTAATTGCAGGTGTATGGGACATTTGTACAATTCACATATGAAGATAAGGGAAAAAGAGAAGTTTAGGTGCTGTTCAAAAAGTCCTCACACGTCACTTTTGGGCCAAGAGAAGTTAGAGTCCAAGTCTCTCACGTTCTGGATTCAGATTCGGACTGCACAGACATACCTGACTCAAAACGCCAAGAACTTTTTCATACGGACTCCGAATTGGGTGATTCTTTTTTTGTTGGAAAGTAGATTTTGTGCTCTTTCCAACCCTATTGGATTCACCTTAAAATTCGTTCGGAGCGTTGAGTTATCAACGAAACAATCTGACGCTGCAGCAGAATCCGAGTCAAACTACAAGTCCAAAGGTGTTGCATCACCTCCACTTGGGCCCATGAGCCATGTACGACCTAGGGTTAGTTTTAGGCTGCCTTGGGACGTCCTCCCACCTCCTTGGCCGCCACCGCTTACTTCTATATAAGTAGATCCATCTAGTAGCTTTTTCCTTGGGATTTGTTTAGTTAAAAGTTAGCCATTGCAACTTCGTGTACTTCATTTGTGTCCAACGACCAGACCAAGACCGCTTTTGGATCCCCACCTTTATCAATACTTCATCTATATTCGCAATATTCATATTGCATTATCATATTCTTGCTTGTTCTTCGATTGCGTGCAGGAATAGACCTTCGTGGTCAGGCTGATCGTGCTTCCAGCATCGTCAGTAACCTCGGGAGATTGGTTTAGCGATTGCTAAGGCGCAACGTCATGCACGTTTGTAGTCGGATCGTCAAAGTTGACTCCACCAAATCGATAGTTACCATCTCATCGAAAGATCGGGACACCCCGCCTCTATCGGATACGACCAAAAATGTTGCATACATGTATATTTGTGAGGTGATTTCTAATGCAAACTATGCAATAATTTATTTATGTCATCCAGGACAAAGATACTTCACAAACTTTTGTGCCATGTCTAATTGCAGGTGTATGGGACATTTGTACAATTCACATATGAAGATAAGGGAAAAAGAGAATTTTAGGTGCTGTTCAAAAAGTCCTCTCACGTCAATTTTCGGCCAAGAGAAGTTAGAGTTCAAGTCTCTCACGTTCTGGATTCAGATTCGGACTGCACAGACATACCTGACTCAAAACACCAAGAACTTTTTCATACGGACTCCGAATTGGGTGATTCTTTATTTGTTGGAAAGTAGATTTCGTGCTCTTTCCAACCCAATTGGATTCACCTTAAAATTCGTCCGGAGCGTTGAATTATCAACGAAACAATCTGACGCTGCAGCAGAATCCGAGTCAAACTACAAGTCCAAAGGTGTTGCAACACCTCCACTTGGGCCCATGAGCCTTGTACGACCTAGGGTTAGTTTTAGGCTGCCTTGGGACGTCCTCCCACCTCCTTGGCCGCCACCCCTTACTCCTATATAAGTAGATCCATCTAGTAGCTTTTTCCTTGGGATTTGTTTAGTTAAAAGTTAGCCATTGCAACTTCGTGTACTTCGTTTGTGTCCAACGACCAGACCAAGACAGCTTTTGGATCCCCACCTTTATCAATACTTCATCTATATTCGCAATATTCAGATTGCATTATCATATTCTTGCTTGTTCTTCGATTGCGTGCAGGAATAGACCTTCGTGGTCAGGCTGATCGTGCTTCCAGCATCGTCAGTAACCTCGGGAGATTGATTTAGCGATTGCTAAGGCGCAACGTCATGCACGTTTGTAGCCGGATCGTCAAAGTCGACTCCACCAAATCGATAGTTACCATCTCATCGAAAGATCGGGACACCCCGCCTCTATCGGATACGACCAAAAATATTGCATACATGTATATTTGTGAGGTGATTTCTAATGCAAACTATGCAATAATTTATTTATGTCATACAGGACAAAGATACTTCACAGACTTTTGTGCCATGTCTAATTGCAGGTGTATGGGACATTTGTACAATTCACATATGAAGATAAGGGAAAAAGAGAAGTTTACGTGCTGTTCAAAAAGTCCTCTCACGTCACTTTTGGGCCAAGAGAAGTTAGAGTCCAAGTCTCTCACGTTCTGGATTCAGATTCGGACTGCACAGACATACCTGACTCAAAACGCTAAGAACTTTTTCATACGGACTCCGAATTGGGTGATTCTTTTTTTGTTGGAAAGTAGATTTCGTGCTCTTTTCAACCCTATTGGATTCACCTTAAAATTCGTCCGGAGCGTTGAGTTATCAACGAAACAATCTGACGCTGCAGCAGAATCCGACTCAAACTACAAGTCCAAAGGTGTTGCATCACCTCCACTTGGGCCCATGAGCCTTGTACGACCTAGGGTTAGTTTTAGGCTGCCTTGGGACGTCCTCCCACCTCCTTGGACGCCACCCCTTACTCCTATATAAGTAGATCCATCTAGTAGCTTTTTCCTTGGGATTTGGTTAGTTAAAAGTTAGCCATTGCAACTTCGTGTACTTCGTTTGTGTCCAACGACCAGACCAAGACAGCTTTTGGATCCCCACCTTTATCAATACTTCATCTATATTCGCAATATTCAGATTGCATTATCATATTCTTGCTTGTTCTTCGATTGCGTGCAGGAATAGACCTTCGTGGTCAGGCTGATCGTGCTTCCAGCATCGTCAGTAACCTCGGGAGATTGGTTTAGCGATTGCTAAGGCGCAACGTCATGCACGTTTGTAGTCGGATCGTCAAAGTCGACTCCACCAAATCGATAGTTACCATCTCATCGAAAGATCGGGACACCCTCGCCTCTATCAAACACCTCTGACAATCTACCTTTAGTGTTGTCTTCTCTTTTGCAGGAATTCCAAGATGTCTTCCCCGATGAGCTACCTCCGGGACTACCTCCACTACGAGGCATCGAGCATCGCATCGACCTCATACCCGGATCACCTCTTCCTAACAAAGCCCTTACCGCGTCAACCCCGAGGAAACCAAGGAGATCCAACGGCAAGTTCAACAACTCATCGACAACGGCCATGTACGAGAAAGCTTGAGCCCTTGTGTCGTACCGGTAATCCTTGTTCCCAAGAAAGATGGTACTTATCGCATGTGTTCTGATTGCCGTCCTATCAATGCTATCACCGTTAGATACCGCTACCCCATTCGACGCCTAGATGATATGCTAGATGAGCTTAGCAGGGCCACCATTTTCTCTAAGATTGATCTTAAGAGTGGCTATTACCAAATTCGCATCCAAGAGGGTGACGAATGGAAAACCGCTTTCAAAACCAAGTTTGGCTTGTACGAATGGTTGGTCATGCCAATGGGCTTATCCGAAGCACCCGGCACCTTTATGCGTGTGATGCATTTTGTTCTACGCCCATACATTGGTGTATTTGTGGTGGTCTACTTTGACGATATTCTTGTGTTTAGCAGATCTCTCAAAGATCATGTGATGAGGACATGACTACCTTGGATACGACCAAAATATTGCATACATGTATATTTGTGAGGTGATTTCTAATGCAAACTATGCAATAATTTATTTATGTCATCCAAGACAAAAATACTTCACAAACTTTTGTGTCATGTCTAATTGCAGGTGTATGGGACATTTGTACAATACACATATGAAGATAAGGGGAAAAGAGATGTTTAGGTGCTGTTCAAAAAGTCCTCTCACGTCACTTTTGGGCCAAGAGAAGATAGAGTCCAAGTCTCTCACGTTCTGGATTCAGATTCGGACTGCACAGACATACCTGAATCAAAACGCCAAGAACTTTTTCATACGGACTCCGAATTGGGTGATTCTTTTTTTGTTGGAAAGTAGATTTCGTGCTCTTTCCAACACAATTGGATTCACCTTAAAATTCGTCCGGAGCGTTGAGTTATCAATGAAACAATCTGACGCTGCAGCAGAATCCGAGTCAAACTACAAGTCCAAAGGTGTTGCATCACCTCCACTTGGGCCCATGAGCCTTGTACGACCTAGGGTTAGTTTTAGGCTGCCTTGGGACGTCCTCCCACCTCCTTGGCCACCACCCCTTGCTCCTATATAAGTAGATCCATCTAGTAGCTTTTTCCTTGGGTTTTGTTTAGATTAAAAGTTCGCCATAGCTGCAACTTCGCGTACTTCGTTTGTGTTCAACGACCAGACCAAGACGTCACAGAACCCCACCTTGATCAATAAAGCTTTCATCTTATATTCGCAATATCCAGATTGCAAATCTTAGTTTCTTGCTTGTTCTTCGTTTGCTTGCAGGAGATAGACCCTCGTGGTCAGGTTGATTGTGCTCCGGCGTGGTCAATAACCTCTCGGAGTTGGTTTAGCGATTGCTAAGGCGCGACGTCCTTGCACGTTCGTAGTCGGATCGTCAAAGTCTACTCCACCAAAAACGATAGCTATCATCTCATCGAAAGATCGGGACACCCCTTCCTCTATCAAGTGGTATCAGTTTTCAGGTTGCTCGGTGAGAATTTCCAGTTTTTCCTAGATTAGATTTATTTTCTTACCTATTGTCCAAAAAAAAGCAACAAAAAAAAAGTTAGATCTATTCATCCTTTGTCCAAGCCAGTCTGAGCCTTTGCAATTTTCTTTTCATTGCTTGCATAGTTGAATTATCGGTTACATCGTCGTGTCGAGTTGCTGGTCTTAGTGTCTAGTTCGTTTAGAGTTTCGAGTTCTGTTCACATTAGTCACGCCGCCGCTGCATCATTATTCCTTCCGCTGTCCACCATCCCATCCATCAATTTCCAAATCGTGCCACCCACCATTCATTGTCATAATCATAGTTGAGGTCGTTCACATCTGTGCTTGATCCAATCTACATCTTATCTAGTTTGTTTTGGAAAGAGGGTGAGAAAAAAAAAGAGAGAAAGAAAAAGAAAAAAAAGTGTGAGAAAAAAAAGAGAGAAAAAAAAACAAAATTCGGATCTATCTAGACTCAATCTCGTAGCTGAATTCGGATTGGAATCTGTTTTGGCAGTGTTCAGTAAAACAGGCATATCTTTTTCATACGAAGTCTGTTTTGGCTCCGTGAGTAGTCAAATTAAAGCTAGCGATGAGCCGCATCTAAATAGTTGCAAAAGCTAGTTCAATATTTGACACCTCAAAATCGATTCTAAATAGGTCTTTTTGCCCTCCGAAGTTCACGAACACAGCTTGTTCCAGTTTTTCATGCCAGTTTTAGAATTTTTTGACTCCTCATATCAACTCGGAATTGAGTGATTCTTTTTGCATTTGAAAGCTTGAGTCAGTGCCATTCTTGAGAAAAATTATCATAAAATTGGCACAAACTTTTATAGAGTAAATTTGGAGAGAGAATTGTTGGTATATCCTACTTGGTAGTTGTTTCTCATCATTATCTTTACTGCCATTGTGATCTTCACTTATATCTTGCTGTCCAGAGCTACTTCATATCCTTTATTGATTGCTAGTTGTGCAACGCCGTGACCTCATTAGTGTTCTAGGCTCGCGTCTCTAGTCCGGTCTAGCCTAGGACCAGCACAGTACCGTCGTTGAGCGTTTATTCAACATTGCATCTCTGAATTGATTATTGCTAATCTTTTGCTACCATATATAGCCAACCCAGCTCCACATATTTCTACACCGTGTATACGTACATTCACCTGGCAATCGCTTTACTCAATCTTCGGAGTTATTTGACACCGCTGGTTGCCCGTCACCACCTGCTGCATGGTAAGAACTTGTAAGATATTGATATTTGCTTTACTGTGAGCGCTTTACCACCACATCCTAGTAGTTCATAGGAACATTATTCTCGATTTTTTTTTGTTTCTACTAATCATGGCAGGTTCCGGAGTTGTTAGTTCTTGGGCTTCATCAATCGTGGGAGATTTGCCACCACCTAAGAAAATACAACAACCGTCACAAGAGGAGCAACAACATCAGAATGCACATAATCAGGTTAATGTTTCCATGCCACCATTTACTGGTCGTTTTAGACCTGATTTATATATTGAATGGGAGTACAAAATAAATGCTATATTTGCTTCTCATAATTTTGATGAGCGTAGAAAAGTTAAATCTGCGATTAGTACGTTCAGTAGCTTTGCTTTAGTTTGGTGGAGCGAACATTGTCGGTTATACCCTGATTATATACCTACTACTTGGGATGATTTAAAATTTCTCATGAGAGATAGATTCGTCGATGTTTATTATACTCGTGGCATGATTAAAAAACTAGAACATTTAAAACAAGGTAGTGACACCGTAACAAAATATTATGATGATTTACAAACTACCTTGTTGCATACCTTTTTAGAAGAAAGTGAAGAAGATTTAATGGATAGATTTTGGGGAGGATTAAGCCGTGATATTCAGGAGATACTAATTCATGAAGAATGTTATCCTATGGATCATTTGTTTTGTCTTGCTTGCAAAGCTGAACAGGAAATAAAACGACGTGTTGCCCATAAGGAGAATAAGCACACGGTGCACATTCCAAGAGTTGATACGGTTGTTCCTTCAACTACTAGTTGTACTATGACAACCACATCCGTTGTTGTGAGGACTACATCACCTCCACCATGTGACACATCACCCCCGAGAGTGGCTACATCAGCTGAGTTGATCATAAGAGGTAATGACAAAGGTACTGATCTTCCACCTCTACATGAGAATGAGGAATGCCTTGTCAATTTAAATGCACCATCTGATCAGCTACCCACTACTTTGATCACACCACCTATTTTAGAGGACTATGTTGATAATTTGACTTTGCCATGTGACCAAACAACTAAAAGATCAACAATTTCGAGTGGACCCATTGAATTAACTATTAATATGAAAGAACCATGTGAATCAGGGAATAAATCAGATTTGGATCAAATACGTTTGAAAATAATTGTGCCAATGTTTAATCATTTTGATATGACCTCTAATCTTGGTGATGATTCTATGTCAAATGACTTATTGCATGTTTGCTTATTTAAGCATGTTGTAGCATGTAAATTTGATTCAAGTAAGGTTTATTCACCAATGTTGGGATGGTTTAATGATGAACATTGTCAATCCTTTGATATGAATAAGAGCTTCACTTATATGTGCAAATTGAGTTACAATATTTTCATGTCTTCTAATACTTGTGATAATATTTTGGCTTTAGATTTTATGAACTATGAAGGTTACTCATGTATACATGTGTCATATATGCAAAAACTAAGGGAAGTAAAACTGGATGACATATACATATACAACATGTACACCTTGTCTCTTTTGTTAGCCACATTTCAGCTTAAGCAACGCCGAGGACGGCTTTGTTTTCAAGAAGGGGAGGATGATGAGGACATGACTACCTTGGATACGACCAAAAATATTGCATACATGTATATTTGTGAGGTGATTTCTAATGCAAACTATGCAATAATTTATTTATGTCATCCAAGACAAAAATACTTCACAAACTTTTGTGTCATGTCTAATTGCAGGTGTATGAGACATTTGTACAATACACATATGAAGATAAGGGGAAAAGAGATGTTTAGGTGCTGTTCAAAAAGTCCTCTCACGTCACTTTTGGGCCAAGAGAAGATAGAGTCCAAGTCTCTCACGTTCTGGATTCAGATTCGGACTGCACAGACATACCTGACTCAAAACGCCAAGAACTTTTTCATACGGACTCCGAATTGGGTGATTCTTTTTTTGTTGGAAAGTAGATTTCGTGCTCTTTCCAACCCAATTGGATTCACCTTAAAATTCGTCCGGAGCGTTGAGTTATCAATGAAACAATCTGACGCTGCAGCAGAATCCGAGTCAAACTACAAGTCCAAAGGTGTTGCATCACCTCCACTTGGGCCCATGAGCCTTGTACGACCTAGGGTTAGTTTTAGGCTGCCTTGGGACGTCCTCCCACCTCCTTGGCCACCACCCCTTGCTCCTATATAAGTAGATCCATCTAGTAGCTTTTTCCTTGGGTTTTGTTTAGATTAAAAGTTCGCCATAGCTGCAACTTCGCGTACTTCGTTTGTGTTCAACGACCAGACCAAGACGTCACAGAACCCCACCTTGATCAATAAAGCTTTCATCTTATATTCGCAATATCCAGATTGCAAATCTTAGTTTCTTGCTTGTTCTTCGTTTGCTTGCAGGAGATAGACCCTCGTGGTCAGGTTGATTGTGCTCCGGCGTGGTCAATAACCTCTCGGAGTTGGTTTAGCGATTGCTAAGGCGCGACGTCCTTGCACGTTCGTAGTCGGATCGTCAAAGTCTACTCCACCAAAAACGATAGCTATCATCTCATCGAAAGATCGGGACACCCCTTCCTCTATCATCATGTCACCCATCTTAGAACCGTGTTGCAAACCCTTAGGAAAGAGCGCCTTTATGCTAATATGGACAAATGCCTTTTCGGTGTTGATAAGCTTGTTTTCTTAGGTTTCGTCGTATCTTCTAAGGGCGTTCATGTAGATGAATCTAAAATTGAAGCTATTAAAACTTGGCCCCAACCAACAAACTTGCAACAAGTGCATAGTTTTCTTGGCTTAGCCGGATTTTATCGTCGCTTTGTGAAGGACTTTAGCACCATTTCTTTGCCTTTGCATGCATTGAGTAAGAAAAATACTCCATTTGTTTCGGGACCATCTCAAGATACCGCATTCAATGAGCTTAAGAATTTGCTTACACATGCTCCTTTGCTTGCATTACCCAACATTGACAAGCCATTTGAGATACAATGCGATGCTAGCGGTTATGGCATAGGAGGTGTGTTAATGCAAGAGAAGCGCCCCCATAGCCTACTTTAGTGAGAAACTTTCCAGAGCGCAACTCAATTACCCCATATATGACAAAGAGTTATATGCTTTAGTGAGAGTCTTGCATGTTTGGGAGCATTATCTCCGCCCTCATGAGTTCATTCTTCACACCGATCATGAAACACTTAAGTACCTTAAGGGTCAAACTAAGTTAAACAAGCATCATGCGAAGTGGAGTGAATTCATTGAGTCATTTCCTTATGTCATCGAGTACATCAAAGGCAATGAGAATGTTGTGGCGGATGCGCTTTCCCGTAGATGCATGCTTGTTACCCAACTTGAATTGAATGTCATTGGTTTTGAGCACATTAAAGACTTGTATGCGCATGATACTACTTTTGCTATCCCTTATGCCAAATGTTTGACGCATACATCTTGGGAACGATACTACCTCAAGGATGATTATCTTATGAGAGCTACCAAACTATGTATCCCCGAGTCCTCTCTTCGTTTGCTACTTTTGCAAGACGCTCATGGAGGTGGACTAATGGGACACTTTGGACGCGACAAGACATTCGCCACGCTCTCCAAGAACTATTTTTGGCCCAAGATGTTCCGCGACGTCTCACGCTTCACCAATCGATGCTCTACATGTCGCAAAGCTAAGTCCAAAGCTCAATCTCATGCTCTTTATATGCCTCTTCCTACTCCATATCACCCATGGTAAGATACTAGCATGGATTTTGTCCTTGGTTTGCCTCGAACTAGAAATGGAAAAGATTCCGTGTTTGTTGTTGTGGACCGATTCTCCAAGATGGCTCATTTCATTCCTTGCAACAAGATAGACGATGATTCACATGTTGCAAATCTTTTTTGTAGGGAAATCTTGCGCCTCCATGGAGTGCCAAAGACGATTGTCTCGGACCGCGACGTCAAGTTTTTGAGCTACTTTTGGAAGACCTTATGCGCCAAGCTCGGAATCAAGATTTTGTTCTCTTCGGCATACCATCCTCAAACCGACGGCCAAACAGAGGTCACGAACAGGACGCTCTCCACCCTACTACGCGTGTTGATCAAGAGGAACATCAAGGAGTGGGAAGAGTGTCTACCCATCACCGAGTACGCCTACAACCGTGCAAGACATACGACTACTGGCAAGTCTCCCTTCGAGGTCGTCTACGGCTTCAACCCGTTGTCCCCATTGGACATTCTTCCTCTACCACTACAAGAGCGCATCAACATGGATGCGAGTGCCCGAGTGAACTACCTCAAGATGGTGCATGAAGATACGAGGCACACCATCGAGCGCCAAGTACAACGACTCATGACCAAGCTCAACATCAACAAGCAACCCATGATATTCAACATTGGAGATCTTGTGTGGCTACACCTTCGCAAGGACCGCTTCACCAACGAATGCAAGTTCAAGCTTCTACCTCGAGCCGATGGACCATTCAAGGTGCTCACACGCTACAACAACAACGCCTACAAGATCGACATCCCACGCGACAAGTACTCCGTAAGCGATATCTTCAATGTCAAAGATCTCTCTCCATACCATGGTGATGAGGCTTTCGATCTGAGGTCGGATCTTTCCCAAGGGGGGGGGAGATGATGCGGAGCATCCCATAGTCATCCCCATGGATATTACACCAACTACCCAAGCACCAAGTGGACCCATGACAAGAGCTCGAGCACGTGCTATTCAATCCGAGGTGACATCTCTCCCACTTGAACTTCCCTTACATTCGAGTGAGACATGGCTGCTGCCTAAGTCAGGAACACTATGTGCGATCAGGTACAACGCACAAGCCACGGAGCCGAGAGCTAAGGAAGAAGAAACATGCGTCAACTCTCTGGACAGCCCGGAACTTCCGGCCAGAGCCCGGACCTTCCGGCCCGCCCGGACCTTCCGGCCCCCGGATGCTAGCCCAGCTCCCGCCGTACCAACTCTCTGGTTAGGCCTGACCCTCCTCGGAACCTGGCCCGGAACTTCCGACGCCCAGAACTTCTGGCCTCGCCCGGAACTTCCGGCCCTGCCTGCGCACAGTGACTTGGGCCGAGGCCCGTGTACCCTTTCGCCCCCTAGACTATATATACTCTTCTCCTACCTACGTTTTAGGGTTAGCAAAGTAGTAGCTCATTTGAGAAGCTTTGCTCTCCACTTGATCCCTTCTCCATCGGAGTTCACGGCCTCTACGGAGAAGATTCCCCAAGCGGATTCAAGACCCCTCACGGGAAGACCCCTCAAGACCTCCTTTTGGAGAAGAACTTGCTACTTGTATCGTCCCTTGTTGATCGTGGATCTTGTATCTCTTTGTGTTTCGAGGATCTAGCACATGTGTAACAGAATCTTGTTGTTTGAGTGATTTCCTCTCGTGTTTCCCTTCGTGTTTCCCCTTGTTTTCCCCTCGTGTTCTTCGTGTTCTTCGCGGGATCTGCTCCTATCGTGAAAGATCAGGCGTCTAGGGTTCTATCCTACATCAAGTTCTAGGCAAACCAAGCACAAAGTCCATACTAATATCTTCCCATGGGTGATACGGAATAGGAAGTGGCATATAGAGACCATGGGATTGAGCTTTAGACTTAGCTTTGCGGCATGTAGAGCATCGGTTGGTGAAGCATGAGATGTCGCGGAACATCTTGGGCCAAAAGTAGTTCTTGGAGAGGGTAGCAAATGTTTTGTCCCATCCAAAATGACCCATAAGTCCTCCATGAGCTTCTTGCAAAAGTAACAAACGAAGAGAAGACTCGAGGATACATAGTTTGTTAGCTCTCATAAGATAATCATCTTTGATGTAATATCGTTCCCAAGATATATGCGTCAAATACTTGGCATAAGGAATAGCAAAAGTAGGATCATGCGCATACAAGTCTTTTATGTGCTCAAAGCCAATGACATTCAATTCAAGTTTAGTTACAAGCATGCATTTGTGGGAAAGAGCGTCCGCCACAACATTTTCCTTACCTTTGATATATTTGATGACATAAGGAAATGACTCTATGAACTCACTCCACTTGGCATCCCGCTTATTCAATGATGAGGACATCAATACCATTGTTACACCCACAGCCCCTGCTGCTATACATACTGGACCAATTACTAGAGCTTGCGCACGCCAATTAAATTATCAGGTACTTTCATTTCTTGGTAATGATTTTAATGTTCATGAGAATATGATGCTGCCTAAATTGAATACATTTGTCTGGCTTACAAATGAAGGGCCTAGCTTGGACAAGAGGGATGAACATTGGAGCAGCATCAAGCATGGAGATGATGGCATGCACAAGGGGAACAAGAACGGAGTTACAAGTGATGATTTCAGGACTTTGAAGCCACCATAATTAGTGCATGAAGCCTTGGACGAAATATACAAGATGCCACTTCATAAATATCGTCCAGAGGCTATTAGAGGTGTTGTGTCACCTTATTATTGGGCCAGGCCCATGTTATTTCGAAATACTTGAGTATAGGCTGTTTTTAGAGTCCGTATGTGTGGGGAAACAAGAGACAGGGTTGGTTTTGGACCCCTCCTCCAAGGTCCACAAAATTCCCCCCTCTTCCTCCATATATACAGCTCTTAGGGCACCGTTTAGACTTTGGGTTTTGTTTAGATTAAAAGTTCTTCATAGCTGCAACTTCACATACTTCGTTTGTGTTCAACGACCAGACCAAGACATCACAGAACCCCACCTTCATTAATAAAGCTTTCCTCTTATATTCGCAATATCCAGAGTGCAATTTCAGTTTCTTGCTTGTTCTTCGTTTGCGTGTAGGAAACAGACCCTCGTGGTCATGTTGATCTTGCTCCGGCGTGGTCAATAACCTCTTGGAGTTGGTTTAGAGATTGCTAAAGCATGATGTCATCGCACGTTCGTAGTCGAATCGTCAAAGTCTACTCCACCAAAAACGATAACCACCATCTCATCGAAAGACGGGACACCTTCGCCTCTATCATTCAATTTAGTTTGACCTTTAACGTATTTAAGTGTTTCATGATCTGTATGGATGACAAATTCATGAGGGCGAAGATAATGTTCCCACTCATGCAAGACTCGCACTAAAGCATATAATTCCTTGTCATAGATGGGATAGTTAAGTTGCGCGCCGGAAAGTTTCTCAATAAAGTAAGCTATGGGGCGCTTCTCTTGCATTAACACACCTCCTATACCATTGCCACTAGCATCGTGATGAGGACATCAATACCATTGTTCCACCCACAGCCTTGCTGCTATACATACTGGACCAATTACTAGAGCTCGCGCACGCCAATTGAATTACCAGGTACTTTCGTTTCTTGGTGACAATTCTAATGTTCATCAGAATATGATGCTGCCTAAATTGGATACATTTGTGTTGATTACTAATGAAGGGCCTAGCATGGACAAGAGGGATGAACACTGGAGCTGGATCAAGCATGGAGATGAAAGCGCGCGCGAAGGGATCTAGAATGGCGTTTCTAGTGCATATTTGAGCACTTTGAAGCCTCCATGATGACCTTCAAGGACATGGACGAAATATACAAGATGCCCCTTCATAAATTTTGTCCATAGCTTATTTTAGGTGCTGTGCCACCTTATTTTTGGGCCAGGCCCATGTAATTTCGAAATACTTAAGTATAGGCTGTTTTTAGAGTTCGTATGTATGGGGAAACAAAGTTAGGGTTGGTTTCGGACCCCTCCTACAAGGGGCCACGACATTCCCCCCTACTCCTCCATATATACAACCCTTAGGGCGTCGTTTAGACTTTGGGTTTTATTTAGATTAAAAGTTCGCCATAGCTGCGACTTCACGTAATTCGTTTGTGTTCAACGACCAGACCAAGACGTCACAGAACCCCACCTTGATCAATAAAGCTTTCATCTTATATTCGCAATATCCAGATTGCAATCTTAGTTTCTTGCTTGTTCTTCGTTTGCTTGCAGGAAATAGACCATCCTGGTCAGGTTGATCGTGCTCCGGTGTGGTCAATAACCTCTCAGAGTTGGCTTAGCGATTGCTAAGGCATGATGATGTAGGGTAGAAACCCTAGGGCCGATCTTTCACGATTGGAGCGGATCCTACGAAGAACACGAGGAGAAACACGGGGGAAAAACAAGAGAAATCACTCAAACCAACAAGATTCGATTACACATGTGCTAGATCCTCGAAACACAAAGAGATACACGATCCACGATCAACAAAGGACGATACAAGTAGCAAGTTCTTCTCCGTGAGGAGGTCTTGAGGTCTTCCCATTAGGGGTCTTGAATCCGCTTGGGGGATCTTCTCCTTAGAGGTCATGAACTCCGATGGAGAAGTAACCAAGTGGATGAGCAAAGCTCTATCTCTAAATTGAGCTAATCCTTTGCTCAACCTAACTAGGAGGAGGAGGGGGTCTATATATAGTGCTAGCCCACGAAGGGGTAAGTGAGAGGGGGGATACATGGGCCCTTGGCCCAATCTCTGCGCACAGGCAGGGGGGCCGGATGTCCGGGCGTCGGGCCGGATGTCCGGGCCTTCCCGAGATGCCGGATGTCCGGGCTGTCGGGCCGGATGTCCGGGCTAGCCAGGCGCCGTTTCTTCAGGTTCGGTGATGGGGCGCCGGATATCCGGGCAGGCGCCTGATTTCCGGGCTTCTCAGGCTGGATGTCCGGGGCTTGGCCGGATGTCCGGGCCCTGTAGCAGATGGCTCTTCTCCCTTCTCCTTCCTTCGCTCCTGCACACACTTGGCCTTGGTCCTTGGGCTCTCCATAATCTCCTCGGGTGTACCTGAGTATTCACAAGGTCCGCGCTTGAGGTAGCATCCATGTCTTACATGCAGAAAGGGAAGATTTGGAAAGGAGCGAGTTCACCTAAGGTCCAATGGCGTATGTTCGAGGTCTCGTCCTGTGTCCTCTTGGGGATTGGAGAGTAGTCGGAGTGTACATGGGGATGACCGTGGGATGCTCCGCATCATCTCCCCTCCCTTGGGAAAGATCCGACCTCGGATCGAAAACCTCATCACCATGGAAACGGTTGTCGTGGACGGACTTGTAGTTGGACGGAGTTGAAGACATTGCGCAATGCAAGTACTCCAAGGTGTCTCCGGAGTGGTATACATGCAAAAAGAGTAGACAAAAATGACACTCGGAAATACAATGGTTAGCGCACACAAGGTGTCCATCAAGTAAGCATGTGTTCGTCCAATAAGATTGATCATGACAAGGTGCATGAAGCTTAGCCAAATGATAGAGAATGATATGTAAAGTATTCATGGGAGCAAAAGCATTTGATGCACGCACAAAGGTGTTAATTGTCACGGTGCACAAAGCAAATTCTACCATTGTGCAAGATGATGTCATAGTATGATGGTTTATCAAGAGCATGAACATGGCAATGGATGCTCAAAATGATGATGTTATCATGCAATTGATGGTGGGCAATATGATCATGATGTAAGAATATGCCATCAAGGAAGATCATAACAAATTTGCTAAGAAAATGCACAAGCACATATATCATGGATGACATGGCAATAGAAGATGCAATAGGGATATCATAATGCAATCAATCCATGCATAAGATGCAAATTTGTTATGGGTGGTGTTGTACCATAGCTCAATGTCGTGGCATAAGTGGTGGTACGGTGGTGCTTCCAAAGTAGGCGAGCACTTCTCAACTTGAAGGTCCATAGGGTCCATCTCCAATGTCGGTCCTCCATCCGATATATGTATCATGTAGACAAGAAGAAGGAGACAACAATGAAAGAATGACCCATCCAATATGCATATTTGAGAATGGCTCAAAGGGAAAGAGTGCACCTTTAGGAGTTTCTCGAGGATGTTGGAGTTGTACATCATGTATGTCTTCACATACCCAATATGTCTCATGATGGAATCGCCTTGTGAATCCTTCAAAATGAAAGAACATGACAAACACTCGGAAAAACAAATGAGGTTAGCAGAAATGCAAAACCAATCATTCGAAGGGGGAAATACCCAACAAGTGTTCTCAACATTCTTATCATTAGAAAGGACAAGGTGTGGTATGGTATGAAAGCATATGATGCAACTACAACCAAAGACAATAGGCTCAATCAAGCAAGCATGCATCACAAGTAAGATGTCCAAGTCTCCATGATCAATAAGCATAACATGGGTGCACTCACTATAAGGGCATATGAGAGGTGTAACTAATGGAGACAAGAGACAATGATCAAGACAATCAAGTGAGAGGCATGAACATGTAAGCTATCAACCCAATTAAAGGAGCAAGAATGTATCATGGGTGATGCAACGAAGAAAGTAATCATATGAATGAAGTCATGCAAACTAGTAGTGCGAAGATACAACATACTAGAAGTAATCAAAGTCATCATGTCATGTGGGCAAATAGTGGGCATCTATAATGCACATGACATATCACAAGCATGAGGTACAAGGAAAACATGGTAATAGCAACAAGGATCTCCACCAAGCATGCAAATACACATAGAAGTAGTATATTGGTGAATCACATGTAAGTGCAAGCAAGGGTCACGATTGCATGGCAAAGACATAGAGGCAAGCATAACTTGCAAAGTGAACATAGCAAAATGAGCATAAGGTGATAAATGGTATATGGCCCATAGCCATGTGAGAGCCAAGTAAAAGAGATGCGCGTAGTCGTTGTGTGGAGGGGACGGTGGTAAGGACAATCCACGGGATCCCAAATCGTCGTTGCTCTCAAGAGCTCGTTTTGTCAACTCTTGGGATTGAGAGGTTGACGAGTATATGTGATTACCTACACAAAACAAAGGCAAAGGGAAAATTGTGTGTGCGTGGTATATGTACACATCATCCATCATGATGCATACGGGCATGTGTTGGTTAGCACAAAATATCCAATGCTCAAATAAATGAGATGCATGATATAGAAACATGTCATCCATCATGAGAGGTTTGTTATTATGTATAGCATAATGGAGACTCAAATTGTGTAATGCATCATGAGAAATATGTAGAGCATTGTTATTCATGGAATGCATATGGTGCACACAATCATGGGAATCATGCAAAGTATGGAATGCATGAAAATCTCCTAATATGTATGAGGAAACTATGGGGGTCTCCTCATGAGCATTAGTGGAAACATCACATGGAGAATATTGACAACATCCAAAACAATGCATATTTGGAACAATGTGATCATGGCATGGCATAGTAGATGAATTGCGCAAATCATGTAAAGGAAGCATAGCAATATCATCGCATGAAAAACAAAAGCCAATGACCATCATCTCGTCATCTATGCCATAAGTGCAAATAGGATTTATTTTAATGGGGCATGCATAGTTACTATGTTGAGATTGAAATGATGCAATATGGGAGATCTCACTCATAGCATATGACAAGTTTAAAGGGTTGTCAAACATGATGTGACCAAAAGAATTTTCACAAGATATCCTATGGAGCATAGCATCACAACTAGGCAAATAAACATGCTCATCATCATATTCATCATAAATAGGTGGCATATCTAAGCATGTAGAAGACGTAGTATGTGGTGAATCCAAAAGGTGATCATCATCATGCAAGCAATCATTGTCAAGATAGTCCACTAGTGGGACAAGAGAAGCACCATCACCTATGTTACCTTTGGAGCATCGCTCATGTGTTGTAGGTGAGGTGTTGAAGACCAAGTTGTGGTCATCGTCATCTTGATGGAACCATGTGGGGGGTGCATCATCGTCCACCATGGCCATCGGTTCTCCCATTGGAGGTATGGACTCATCGAGGATTGGCGCTTCGTCTTGTTGGAGATCTAGCATCAAAAAGGAAAACACACTCGGAGTAGAGGGTAAGTCGTTAGAAATCATAGTGGCCTCACATGCCGTGTCAACTATCTCACTCACTAGGTGTTGTGGCTCACTCACTCCCTCTTGGATGCTCTCACTCGTATGGTTGGTGGAGTCACTCAAATGGCTCTCAACCTCACATAGGAATTGGGGCATCTCTTCATATGTGGGTGTCGGAGAGATGTTGGTGCAAATGTCTCCATGCTCAACTCCTATCGCCGCCTTGGTTGAAGGGATAGTCCCATGCTCAACCTCCTCATCCATAACGCTTCCAAAGATGAATGCCGTAGGATGTGGCAAAACATCACTCTCCTCCGAGACCAAAGATAGTGTCTCATGTGCGGTCTCGTAGCTTGACTCGGAGTATGAGTCCAATATGGGCGCCGTCTTCATGTTGTTGAAGAGGTTCACGCTTGTTGCCGTGGTCGAAGGTGATGAGGACATCAATACCATTGTTACACCCACAGCCCCTGCTTCTATACATACTGGACCAATTACTAGAGCTCGCGCACGCCAATTAAAATATCAGGTACTTTCGTTTCTTGGTAATGATTCTAAAGTTCATGAGAATATGATGCTGCCTAAATTGGATACATTTGTTTTGCTTACAAATGAAGGGCCTAGCTTGGACAAGAAAGAGGAACCTTGGAGCAAGTTCAAGCATGGAGATGATGGCATGCACAAGGGGAACAAGAACGGAGTTACAAGTGATGATTTCAGGACTTTGAAGCCACCATAATGAGTGCAGGAAGCCTTGGACGAAATATACAAGATGTCACTTCATAAATTTCGTCCAGAGGCTATTATAGGTGCTGCGTCACCTTATTATTGGGCCAGGACCATGTAATTTCGAAATACTTGAGTATAGGCTGTTTTTAGAGTCCGTATGTGTGGGGAAACAAGAGATAGGGTTGGTTTCGGACCCCTCCTTCAAGGGCCACGAAATCCCCTCCTCTTCCTCCATATATACAGCCCTTAGGGCACCGTTTAGACTTTGGGTTTTGTTTAGATTAAAAGTTCGGCATAGCTGCAACTTCGCGTACTTCGTTTGTGTTCAACGACCAGACCAAGACGTCACAGAACCCCACCTTGATCAATAAAGCTTTCATCTTATATTCGCAATATCCAGATTGCAAATCTTAGTTTCTTGCTTGTTCTTCGTTTGCTTGCAGGAGATAGACCCTCGTGGTCAGGTTGATTGTGCTCCGGCGTGGTCAATAACCTCTCGGAGTTGGTTTAGCGATTGCTAAGGCGCGACGTCCTCGCACGTTCGTAGTCGGATCGTCAAAGTCTACTCCACCAAAAACGATAGCTATCATCTCATCGAAAGATCGGGACACCCTCGCCTCTATCAAACAAGTTCGTCATTAACGATGGATTTGTGTTTCGTGCTAACAAGCTATGCATTCCAGCTAGCTCTGTTCGTCTTTTGTTGTTGCAGGAGGCGCATGGAGGAGGATTAATGGGACACTTTGGCGTGAAGAAGACGGAGGATATACTTGCTACACATTTCTGTTGGCCAAAGATGAGACGGGATGTTGAGCGTTTTGTTGCTCGCTGCACTACATGTCAAAAAGCTAAGTCACGACTCAATCCTCATGGTTTATATATGCCTTTGCCTGTACCTAGTGTTCCTTGGCAGGATATATCTATGGACTTTGTTTTAGGTTTACCTCGAACAAAAAAGGGGAGGGATAGCATATTTGTTGTCGTGGATAGGTTCTCGAAAATGGCACACTTTATACCATGTCATAAAAGCGATGATGCTGTTAATGTTGCTGATTTGTTCTTTCGTGAAATTATACGCTTGCATGGTGTGCCAAATACTATTGTTTCAGATCGTGATACTAAATTTCTTAGCCACTTTTGGAGATGTTTATGGGCTAAGTTGGGGACTAAACTGCTTTTTAGTACTACATGTCACCCCCAAACTGATGGACAAACTGAAGTAGTCAATAGAACATTGTCTACTATGCTTAGGGCTGTTTTGAAGAATAACAAGAAAATGTGGGAAGAATGCTTGCCTCATATTGAATTTGCTTATAATCGTTCATTGCATTCTACTACTAAGATGTGTCCTTTTGGAATTGTGTATGGTTTCCTTCCTCGTGCACCAATTGATTTGTTGCCTCTTCCATCTTCGGAGAAGGTTAATTTTGATGCTAAACAACGTGCTGAATTGATCTTAAAAATGCATGAGTTAACTAAGGAGAACATTGAGCGTATGAATGCTAAATATAAACTTGCTGGAGATAAGGGTAGAAAACATGTTGTGTTTGCACCTGGAGATCTTGTTTGGTTACATTTGCGTAAGGATAGATTTCCTGATTTGCGCAAATCAAAGCTAATGCCACGTGCTGATGGTCCTTTTAAGGTGTTAGAGAAAATAAATGATAATGCATATAAACTTGAGCTGCCTGTAGATTTTGGGGTTAGTCCCACTTTTAACATTGCAGATCTGAAGCCTTATTTGGGTGAGGAAGATGAGCTTCCGTCGAGGACGACTTCATTTCAAGAAGGGGAGGATGATGAGGACATCAATACCATTGTTACACCCACAGCCCCTGCTTCTACACATACTGGACCAATTACTAGAGCTCGCGCACGTCAATTAAAATATCAGGTACTTTCGTTTCTTGGTAATGATTCTAAAGTTCATGAGAATATGATGCTGCCTAAATTGGATACATTTGTTTTGCTTACAAATGAAGGGCCTAGCTTGGACAAGAAAGAGGAACCTTGGAGCAAGTTCAAGCATGGAGATGATGGCATGCACAAGGGGAACAAGAACGGAGTTACAAGTGATGATTTCAGGACTTTGAAGCCACCATAATGAGTGCAGGAAGCCTTGGACGAAATATACAAGATGTCACTTCATAAATTTCGTCCAGAGGCTATTATAGGTGCTGCGTCACCTTATTATTGGGCCAGGCCCATGTAATTTCGAAATACTTGAGTATAGGCTGTTTTTAGAGTCCGTATGTGTGGGGAAACAAGAGATAGGGTTGGTTTCGGACCCCTCTTTCAAGGGCCACGAAATCCCACCCTCCTCCTCCATATATACAGCCCTTAGGGCACCGTTTAGACTTTGGGTTTTGTTTAGATTAAAAGTTCGCCATAGCTGCAACTTCGCGTACTTCGTTTGTGTTCAACGACCAGACCAAGACGTCACAGAACCCCACCTCGATCAATAAAGCTTTCATCTTATATTCGCAATATCCAGATTGCAAATCTTAGTTTCTTGCTTGTTCTTCGTTTGCTTGCAGGAGATAGACCCTCGGGGTCAGGTTGATTGTGCTCCGGCGTGGTCAATAACCTCTCGGAGTTGGTTTAGCGATTGCTAAGGCGCGACGTCCTCGCACGTTCGTAGTCGGATCGTCAAAGTCTACTCCACCAAAAACGATAGATATCATCTCATCGAAAGATCGGGACACCCTCGCCTCTATCAAGTGGTATCAGATTCCCAGGTTGCTCGGTGAGATTTACAGTTTTTCGTAGTTTAGATCGAGTCTGTTCTTCATACCTACAGTCCAGGAAAAAGCCAAAAAAAAAATTACTATTCGTTATCGTCATCCTATTCCTAGACTAGATGATATGCTTGATGAATTGAGTGGCTCTACAATATTCTCCAAAGTTGATTTGCGTAGTGGATACCATCAAATTCGTATGAAATTGGGGGATGAATGGAAAACAGCATTTAAAACAAAGTTTGGATTATATGAGTGGTTAGTCATGCCTTTTGGGTTAACTAATGCACCTAGTACTTTCATGAGATTAATGAACGAAGTTTTACGTGCTTTCATTGGACGATTTGTGGTAGTCTATTTTGATGATATACTGATTTATAGCAGATCTTTGGAGGAACATTTGGAACATTTACGTGCTGTTTTTATTGCTTTACGTGATGCACGTTTGTTTGGTAACCTTGGGAAGTGCACCTTTTGCACCGACCGAGTATCTTTTCTTGGCTATGTTGTTACTCCACAGGTAATTGAAGTTGATAAAGCCAAGATTGAAGCTATTGAGAGTTGGCCACAGCCCAAAACGGTCACTCAAGTGAGGAGTTTTCTTGGACTCGCTGGTTTCTATAGGCGTTTTGTGAGAGATTTCAGCACCATTGCTGCACCTCTCAATGAGCTTACAAAGAAGGATGTGCCTTTTGTTTGGGGTACCTCACAGGAAGAAGCCTTCACGGTATTGAAAGATAAGTTGACACATGCTCCTTTACTCCAACTTCCTGATTTTAATAAGACTTTTGAGCTTGAATGTGATGCTAGTGGAATTGGATTAGGAGGTGTTTTATAACAAGATGGCAAACCTGTTGCATACTTTTCTGAAAAATTGAGTGGGCCTAGTCTGAACTATTCTACTTATGATAAAGAATTATATGCTCTTGTTCGGACCTTAGAAACATGGCAACATTATTTATGGCCCAAAGAATTTGTTATACATTCTGATCATGAATCTTTGAAACACATTAAAAGTCAAGCAAAACTGAACCGTAGACATGCTAAATGGGTTGAATTTATTGAGACTTTCCCTTATGTCATTAAACACAAGAAGGGTAAAGAAAATGTTATTGCTGATGCATTGTCTCGTCGTTATACTATGCTTTCACAACTTGACTTTAAAATATTTGGTTTGGAGACCATCAAAGATCAATATGTGCATGATGCTGAATTTAAAGATGTATTGCAGAATTGTAAGGAAGGGTTGAAAACATGTTGTGTTTGCACCTGGAGATCTTGTTTGGTTACATTTGCGTAAGGATAGATTTCCTGATTTGCGCAAATCAAAGCTAATGCCACGTGCTGATGGTCCTTTTAAGGTGTTAGAGAAAATAAATGATAACGCATATAAACTTGAGCTGCCTGCAGATTTTGGGGTTAGTCCCACTTTTAACATTGCAGATTTGAAGCCTTATTTGGGTGAGGAAGATGAGCTTCCGTCGAGGACGACTTCATTTCAAGAAGGGGAGGATGATGAGGACATCAATACCATTGTTACACCCACAGCCCCTGCTGCTATACATACTGGACCAATTACTAGAGCTCGCGCACGCCAATTAAATTATCAGGTACTTTCGTTTCTTGGTAATGATTCTAATGTTCATGAGAATATGATGCTGCCTAAATTGGATACATTTGTTTTGCTTACAAATGAAGGGCCTAGCTTGGACAAGAAAGAGGAACCTTGGAGCAAGTTCAAGCATGGAGATGATGGCATGCGCAAGGGGAACAAGAACGGAGTTACAAGTGATGATTTCAGGACTTTGAAGCCACCATAATGAGTGCAGGAAGCCTTGGACAAAATATACAAGATGCCACTTCATAAATTTCGTCCAGAGGCTATTATAGGTGCTGTGTCACCTTATTATTGGGCCAGGCCCATGTAATTTCGAAATACTTGAGTATAGGCTGTTTTTAGAGTCCGTATGTGTGGGGAAACAAGAGATAGGGTTGGTTTCGGACCCCTCCTTCAAGGGCCACGAAATCCCCTCCTCTTCCTCCATATATACAGCCCTTAGGGCACCGTTTAGACTTTGGGTTTTGTTTAGATTAAAAGTTCGCCATAGCTGCAACTTCGCGTACTTCGTTTGTGTTCAACGACCAGACCAAGACGTCACAGAACCCCACCTTGATCAATAAAGCTTTCATCTTATATTCGCAATATCCAGATTGCAAATCTTAGTTTCTTGCTTGTTCTTCGTTTGCTTGCAGGAGATAGACCCTCGTGGTCAGGTTGATTGTGCTCCGGCGTGGTCAATAACCTCTCGGAGTTGGTTTAGCGATTGCTAAGGCGCGACGTCCTCGCACGTTCGTAGTCGGATCGTCAAAGTCTACTCCACCAAAAACGATAGCTATCATCTCATCGAAAGATCGGGACACCCTCGCCTCTATCAGAAGGTGATGGCCCTAGCTCAACCATCTTCCTTGAGGGGCTTCCGAAGATGGAAGTGTCGCCCTCGCTTGTAGGTGGTCGCCTTGTTGTTGAAGATGTCGATGTAGGTGAACTTGTGGGAAGTAGGCGAAGATGCCGTACGTCCAAAGGCGAAGATGCCTTGATAACATTTTTGGAAGATGCCGAAGTGGTGGTTGTGGTAGCCGTAGCTTCCTCTTGGTGGTGCTTATCTCGCGGTCTTCTCTTGTGCTTATGAAGGTTGGCCGTAGCTTGATGTAGAGCTTGTTGGGACTTGTAGGTAGGCGCATCTCGAGCATCTTCATGATGATGGTGTCGTTGTCGTACTTGAGCTCGTAGTAGATGTCGTTCGTCGTCGTCATGCACATGATGCTTGGAGGTGACTTGCCCTTCATGACGATGTGGATCACGAATGTGATGATGGCACCATGTAGATGTGGACGTGGACGTGGACGAATTGCGCTTGCATCGTGTGGCCGCTCCGAAGATGATCTACTTGCTCGCCGCCGCCTTGAAGATGTAGAAGGGGAAGAACGGTTGACCAACAAGGCCCAAATCTCCTCCATCCTTGCATCTTTCCCCTCCTTTAGTGTGGAGAGCTTGTGGTCGAGGTAGTCTCTTGTACGTAGCTCGGAGTGTCATATGTCGATGGCGAGGTTGTCGATGCGCTCTCGCAATCTTGATTGTGCGCCTTGCATTTGTCATTGTAGATCGAAGATTGACGATTTGGTGATGTAGTTGTTCGCGCCGTCGTTGTTATGGAAGACCGGAGATTAAATGCCTTGCGTATCCATCACAAGACTCGAGCAAATATGAGTGGAAGAAAGGAGAGAACTATACCAAATGTACCTTGACCGATGTTGAGAATGGATCAATGATCACTCAATGATGTAACAAGGAAATAGCACAATTGGTACCGATCTCGTCAATTCTCACACCTACACAAGTAAAGCTTTTGGTGGAGCTCGGTGCGGATAGTGGCACAAAAATTTGATGCAAAATGTTAGCAAGAGTCAATAATGTTGAAAGAGATTCACAAATTCGCAAGTGAAACAAGTAGACCAATAGCAATGTGGGCACATGGAAACACACGCACGAATAGATAAATGTGGTTGTGCAACCAAGGATTGAGCGGAAAATGAGAAATCCACGGAAAATGCTCGTGTCGCACAACACTAGAGAGACGCTAGCCGATTGCTCAATAGGCGGATACGAACTTGTGCACTACCTATATGAGACAAGAGGCGAGGGTGTCCCGATCTTTCGATGAGATGATAGCTATCGTTTTTGGTGGAGTAGACTTTGACGATCCGACTACGAACGTGCGAGGACGTCGTGCCTTAGCAATCGCTAAACCAATTCCGAGAGGTTATTGACCACGCCGGAGCACAATCAACCTGACCACGAGGGTCTATCTCCTGCAAGCAAACGAAGAACAAGCAAGAAACTAAGATTTGCAATCTGGATATTGCGAATATAAGATGAAAGCTTTATTGATCAAGGTGGGGTTCTGTGACGTCTTGGTCTGGTCGTTGAACACAAACGAAGTACGCGAAGTTGCAGCTATGGCGAACTTTTAATCTAAACAAAACCCAAAGTCTAAGCGGTGCCCTAAGGGCTGTATATATGGAGGAAGAGGAGGGGATTTCGTGGCCCTTGAAGGAGGGGTCCGAAACCAACCCTATCTCTTGTTTCCCCACACATACGGACTCTAAAAACAGCCTATACTCAAGTATTTCAAAATTACATGGGCCTGGCCCAATAATAAGGTGACGCAGCACCTATAATAGCCTCTGGACGAAATTTATAAAGTGACATCTTGTATATTTCGTCCAAGGCTTCCTGCACTCATTATGGTGGCTTCAAAGTCCTGAAATCATCACTTGTAACTCCGTTCTTGTTCCCCTTGTGCATGCCATCATCTCCATGCTTGAACTTGCTCCAAGGTTCCTCTTTCTTGTCCAAGCTAGGCCCTTCATTTGTAAGCAAAACAAATGTATCCAATTTAGGCAGCATCATATTCTCATGAACTTTAGAATCATTACCAAGAAACGAAAGTACCTGATATTTTAATTGGCGTGCGCGAGCTCTAGTAATTGGTCCAGTATGTATAGAAGCAGGGGCTGTGGGTGTAACAATGGTATTGATGTCCTCATCATCCTCCCCTTCTTGAAATGAAGTCGTCCTCGACGGAAGCTCATCTTCCTCACCCAAATAAGGCTTCAGATCTGCAATGTTAAAAGTGGGACTAATCCCAAAATCTGCAGGCAGCTCAAGTTTATATGCATTATCATTTATTTTCTCTAACACCTTAAAAGGACCATCAGCACGTGGCATTAGCTTTGATTTGCGCAAATCAGGAAATCTATCCTTACGCAAATGTAACCAAACAAGATCTCCAGGTGCAAACACAACATGTTTTCTACCCTTATCTCCAGCAAGTTTATATTTAGCATTCATACGCTCAATGTTCTCCTTAGTTAACTCATGCATTTTTAAGATCAATTCAGCACGTTGTTTAGCATCAAAATTAACCTTCTCCGAAGATGGAAGAGGCAACAAATCAATTGGTGCACGAGGAAGGAAACCATACACAATTTCAAAAGGACACATCTTAGTAGTAGAATGCAATGAACGATTATAAGCAAATTCAATATGAGGCAAGCATTCTTCCCACATTTTCTTGTTATTCTTCAAAACAGCCCTAAGCATAGTAGACAATGTTCTATTGACTACTTCAGTTTGTCCATCAGTTTGGGGGTGACATGTAGTACTAAAAAGCAGTTTAGTCCCCAACTTAGCCCATAAACATCTCCAAAAGTGGCTAAGAAATTTAGTATCACGATCTGAAACAATAGTATTTGGCACACCATGCAAGCGTATAATTTCACGAAAGAACAAATCAGCCACATTAACAGCATCATCGCTTTTATGACATGGTATAAAGTGTGCCATTTTCGAGAACCTATCCACGACAACAAATATGCTATCCCTCCCCTTCTTTGTTCGAGGTAAACCTAAAACAAAGTCCATAGATATATCCTCCCAAGGAACACTAGGTACAGGCAAAGGCATATATAAACCATGAGGATTGAGTCGTGACTTAGCTTTTTGACATGTAGTGCAGCGAGCAACAAAACGCTCAACATCCCGTCTCATCTTTGGCCAAAAGAAATGTGTAGCAAGTATATCCTCCGTCTTCTTCACGCCAAAGTGTCCCATTAATCCTCCTCCATGCGCCTCCTGCAACAACAAAAGACGAACGGAGCTAGCTGGAATGCATAGCTTGTTAGCACGAAACACAAATCCATCGTTAACGACGAACTTGTTCCATGTTCTCCCTTCCTTACAATTCTGCAATACATCTTTAAATTCAGCATCATGCACATATTGATCTTTGATGGTCTCCAAACCAAATATTTTAAAGTCAAGTTGTGAAAGCATAGTATAACGACGAGACAAAGCATCAGCAATAACATTTTCTTTACCCTTCTTGATAGAGGCGAGGGTGTCCCGATCTTTCGATGAGATGATATCTATCGTTTTTGGTGGAGTAGACTTTGACGATCCGACTACGAACGTGCGAGGACGTCGCGCCTTAGCAATCGCTAAACCAACTCCGAGAGGTTATTGACCACGCCGGAGCACAATCAACCTGACCCCGAGGGTCTATCTCCTGCAAGCAAACGAAGAACAAGCAAGAAACTAAGATTTGCAATCTGGATATTGCGAATATAAGACGAAAGCTTTATTGATCGAGGTGGGGTTCTGTGACGTCTTGGTCTGGTCGTTGAACACAAACGAAGTACGCGAAGTTGCAGCTATGGCGAACTTTTAATCTAAACAAAACCCAAAGTCTAAACGGTGCCCTAAGGGCTGTATATATGGAGGAAGAGGAGGGGATTTCGTGGCCCTTGAAGGAGGGGTCCGAAACCAACCCTATCTCTTGTTTCCCCACACATACGGACTCTAAAAACAGCCTATACTCAAGTATTTCGAAATTACATGGGCCTGGCCCAATAATAAGGTGACGCAGCACCTATAATAGCCTCTGGACGAAATTTATGAAGTGACATCTTGTATATTTCGTCCAAGGCTTCCTGCACTCATTATGGTGGCTTCAAAGTCCTGAAATCATCACTTGTAACTCCGTTCTTGTTCCCCTTGTGCATGCCATCATCTCCATGCTTGAACTTGCTCCAAGGTTTCTCTTTCTTGTCCAAGCTAGGCCCTTCATTTGTAAGCAAAACAAATGTATCCAATTTAGGCAGCATCATATTCTCATGAACTTTAGAATCATTACCAAGAAACGAAAGTACCTGATATTTTAATTGGCGTGCGCGAGCTCTAGTAATCGGTCCAGTATGTATAGAAGCAGGGGCTGTGGGTGTAACAATGGTATTGATGTCCTCATCATTTTTTTTTCTTTTCTTTTTTTGCACTTTTTTTTTTGCTCCGCAACAATTTTTTTTCGAAAAAGTCTACAAATGGTCTAAAAACTGCCTAGCCAGAATTTTCCAGACTTAGTTTTTTTTTTTTGAAACTGGAACTATTTTTCTTCTACGGGTAGCACGAAAATTGGGGAATCCGACTTGTTCACGACTCGCAGTATCGCGTGATCTGGAACTCTAAAATAAAGGAATAAATACTGGACTCGGACTAGGACTGGTGGCAGAGATGAATATGGTGGAACTCGGACTGGTGATGGTATATGACGGTAGTATATGTGGACTCGGATTGGTGGTGGTATATGGACTCGGATCGGTGGTGGTATATGGACTCAGAGAAATAGCAGATAAGCTGTGGTGGTATATGGTAGGGGCGATGATGATGGTGCGGTGGCGGCGTGACAACTTGTGAACAGAACTCGAAACTCTAAAGAACTAGACGCTAAGACCAGCAACTTGACACGACGATGCAACCGCAAATTCAACAAAGCAAAAACCCTAAAAAGATTATGCAAAGGCTCAGATTGGTTCGGATATGATGAACTAACCCTAAATTTTTTTTTGGCTTTTTCCTGGACTGTAGGTATGAAGAACAGACTCGATCTAAACTACGAAAAACTGTAAATCTCACCGAGCAACCTGGGAATCTGATACCACTTGATAGAGGCGAGCGTGTCCCGATCTTTCGATGAGATGATATCTATCGTTTTTGGTGGAGTAGACTTTGACGATCCGACTACGAACGTGCGAGGACGTCGCGCCTTAGCAATCGCTAAACCAACTCCGAGAGGTTATTGACCACGCCGGAGCACAATCAACCTGACCCCGAGGGTCTATCTCCTGCAAGCAAACGAAGAACAAGCAAGAAACTAAGATTTGCAATCTGGATATTGCGAATATAAGATGAAAGCTTTATTGATCGAGGTGGGGTTCTGTGACGTCTTGGTCTGGTTGTTGAACACAAACGAAGTACGCGAAGTTGCAGCTATGGCGAACTTTTAATCTAAACAAAACCCAAAGTCTAAACGGTGCCCTAAGGGCTGTATATATGGAGGAAGAGGAGGGGATTTCGTGGCCCTTGAAGGAGGGGTCCGAAACCAACCCTATCTCTTGTTTCCCCACACATACGGACTCTAAAAACCGCCTATACTCAAGTATTTCGAAATTACATGGGCCTGGCCCAATAATAAGGTGACGCAGCACCTATAATAGCCTCTGGACGAAATTTATGAAGTGACATCTTGTATATTTCGTCCAAGGCTTCCTGCACTCATTATGGTGGCTTCAAAGTCCTGAAATCATCACTTGTAACTCCGTTCTTGTTCCCCTTGTGCATGCCATCATCTCCATGCTTGAACTTGCTCCAAGGTTCCTCTTTCTTGTCCAAGCTAGGCCCTTCATTTGTAAGCAAAACAAATGTATCCAATTTAGGCAGCATCATATTCTCATGAACTTTAGAATCATTACCAAGAAATGAAAGTACCTGATATTTTAATTGGCGTGCGCGAGCTCTAGTAATTGGTCCAGTATGTATAGAAGCAGGGGCTGTGGGTGTAACAATGGTATTGATGTCCTCATCATCCTCCCCTTCTTGAAATGAAGTCGTCCTCGACGGAAGCTCATCTTCCTCACCCAAATAAGGCTTCAGATCTGCAATGTTAAAAGTGGGACTAACCCCAAAATCTGCAGGCAGCTCAAGTTTATATGCATTATCATTTATTTTCTCTAACACCTTAAAAGGACCATCAGCACGTGGCATTAGCTTTGATTTGCGCAAATCAGGAAATCTATCCTTACGCAAATGTAACCAAACAAGATCTCCAGGTGCAAACACAACATGTTTTCTACCCTTATCTCCAACAAGTTTATATTTAGCATTCATACGCTCAATGTTCTCCTTAGTTAACTCATGCATTTTTAAGATGAATTCAGCACGTTGTTTAGCATCAAAATTAACCTTCTCCGAAGATGGAAGAGGCAACAAATCAATTGGTGCACGAGGAAGGAAACCATACACAATTTCAAAAGGACACATCTTAGTAGTAGAATGCAATGAACGATTATAAGCAAATTCAATATGAGGCAAGCATTCTTCCCACATTTTCTTGTTATTCTTCAAAACAGCCCTAAGCATAGTAGACAATGTTCTATTGACTACTTCAGTTTGTCCATCAGTTTGGGGGTGACATGTAGTACTAAAAAGTAGTTTAGTCCCCAACTTAGCCCATAAACATCTCCAAAAGTGGCTAAGAAATTTAGTATCACGATCTGAAACAATAGTATTTGGCACACCATGCAAGCGTATAATTTCACGAAAGAACAAATCAGCAACATTAACAGCATCATCGCTTTTATGACATGGTATAAAGTGTGCCATTTTCGAGAACCTATCCACGACAACAAATATGCTATCCCTCCCCTTCTTTGTTCGAGGTAAACCTAAAACAAAGTCCATAGATATATCCTCCCAAGGAACACTAGGTACATGCAAAGGCATATATAAACCATGAGGATTGAGTCGTGACTTAGCTTTTTGACATGTAGTGCAGCGAGCAACAAAACGCTCAACATCCCATCTCATCTTTGGCCAAAAGAAATGTGTAGCAAGTATATCCTCCGTCTTCTTCACGCCAAAGTGTCCCATTAATCCTCCTCCATGCGCCTCCTGCAACAACAAAAGACGAACAGAGCTAGCTGGAATGCATATCTTGTTAGCACGAAACACAAATCCATCGTTAACGACGAACTTGTTCCATGTTCTCCCTTCCTTACAATTCTGCAATACATCTTTAAATTCAGCATCATGCACATATTGATCTTTGATAGTCTCCAAACCAAATATTTTAAAGTCAAGTTGTGAAAGCATAGTATAACGACGAGACAATGCATCAGCAATAACATTTTCTTTACCCTTCTTGTGTTTAATGACATAAGGGAAAGTCTCAATAAATTCAACCCGTTTAGCATGTCTACGGTTCAGTTTTGCTTGACTTTTAATGTGTTTCAAAGATTCATGATCAGAATGTTTAACAAATTCTTTGGGCCATAAATAATGTTGCCATGTTTCTAAGGTCCGAACAAGAGCATATAATTCTTTATCATAAGTAGAATAGTTCAGACTAGGCCCACTCAATTTTTCAGAAAAGTATGCAACAGGTTTGCCATCTTGTAATAAAACACCTCCTAATCCAATTCCACTAGCATCACATTCAAGCTCAAAAGTCTTATTAAAATCAGGAAGTTGGAGTAAAGGAGCATGTGTCAACTTATCTTTCAATACCGTGAAGGCTTCTTCCTGTGAGGTACCCCAAACAAAAGGCACATCCTTCTTTGTAAGCTCATTGAGAGGTGCAGCAATGGTGCTGAAATCTCTCACAAAACGCCTATAGAAACCAGCGAGTCCAAGAAAACTCCTCACTTGAGTGACCGTTTTGGGCTGTGGCCAACTCTCAATAAATTCAACCCATTTAGCATGTCTACGGTTCAGTTTTGCTTGACTTTTAATGTGTTTCAAAGATTCATGATCAGAATGTATAACAAATTCTTTGGGCCATAAATAATGTTGCCATGTTTCTAAGGTCCGAACAAGAGCATATAATTCTTTATCATAAGTAGAATAGTTCAGACTAGGCCCACTCAATTTTTCAGAAAAGTATGCAACAGGTTTGCCATCTTGTAATAAAACACCTCCTAATCCAATTCCACTAGCATCACATTCAAGCTCAAAAGTCTTATTAAAATCAGGAAGTTGGAGTAAAGGAGCATGTGTCAACTTATCTTTCAATACCGTGAAGGCTTCTTCCTGTGAGGTACCCCAAACAAAAGGCACATCCTTCTTTGTAAGCTCATTGAGAGGTGCAGCAATGGTGCTGAAATCTCTCACAAAACGCCTATAGAAACCAGCGAGTCTAAGAAAACTCCTCACTTGAGTGACCGTTTTGGGCTGTGGCCAACTCTCAATAGCTTCAATCTTGGCTTTATCAACTTCAATTCCCTGTGGAGTAACAACATAGCCAAGAAAAGATACTCGGTCGGTGCAAAAGGTGCACTTCCCAAGGTTACCAAACAAACGTGCATCACGTAAAGCAATAAAAACAGCACGTAAATGTTCCAAATGTTCCTCCAAAGATCTGCTATAAATCAGTATATCATCAAAATAGACTACCACAAATCGTCCAATGAAAGCACGTAAAACTTCATTCATTAATCTCATGAAAGTACTAGGTGCATTAGTTAACCCAAAAGGCATGACTAACCACTCATATAATCCAAACTTTGTTTTAAATGCTGTTTTCCATTCATCCCCCAATTTCATACGAATTTGATGGTATCCAGTACGCAAATCAACTTTGGAGAATATTGTAGAGCCACTCAATTCATCAAGCATATCATCTAGTCTAGGAATAGGATGACGATAACGAATAGTAATATTATTAATGCCTCTACAATCAACACACATACGCGATGTACCATCCTTTTTCGGCACTAGAATAATAGGAACAGCACAAGGACTAAGGGATTTGCGTATATAACCTTTGTCGAGCAACTCCTGGACTTGACGCATAATCTCCTTCGTCTCCTCTGGATTAGTACGGTATGGTGCACGGTTGGGTAGCGATGCACCGGGAATTAAGTCAATCTGATGCTCAATCCCTCGAATAGGTGGTAATCCCAGAGGCACATCTTGTGGAAAGACGTCGGCGAACTCCTGCAAAATGTTAGTAACGGCAGGAGGCAAAGAGGAAGGCATGTCCTCGAATGAAAATAATGCCTCTTTGCACACAAAAGCATAGCAAACAGATTTGCTGAAATCTAGATCATCAATATCAGATTTGGTGGCAAGTAAACATGCACTTTTCAATTTAATTTCAGAAGCAACACTAGATGGTTTATTATGAGGATTCATTTGTTGCTCAAATTCTTTTGCCACAATCTGATTTTCACTCTTATTTTGCTCCTGTTTTGCCTTACTAGCTCTATTAATATCATCTTTCAAAATAGAATCAGGAGACATAGGAAGCAAAGTAATATGTTTATCCTTTTGAACAAGAGTATACTGATTGTTTCTACCATGGTGTACAGAACTTTTATCAAATTGCCATGGTCTACCAAGTAATAAGGAACATGCTTGCATGGGTACCACATCACAATCAACAAAATCAGCATACGTAGAGATACTAAAATGCACACGAACAGTACGTGTTACCTTAACCTTGCCGCTGTTGTTGAACCATTGGATATAGTAAGGATGTGGATGTGGTCTTGTGGTGAGAGAGAGCTTCTCCACCATCTCCATGCTAGCCAAGTTGTTGCAGCTCCCTCCATCTATGATGACGCGAATAGAACGTTCCTTCACAACTCCCTTTGTATGGAACAAATTATGCCTCTGATTTTGCTCAGCTTTTGTGACCTGCACACTCAAAACACGTTGAGCAACTAAACATTCATACCTGTCAGCGTCTTCAGGAGCCATGTATTGCGTCTCTTGTTCAGAATCATCTCCACCGTGTTCTTCACGTGTAATGAGAGCCAAAGTCTCCTCATCATAGTCACTAGCGGACTCATACCCACCATCCTCGGTAGCAATCATCACACGCTGAGATTTGCATTCTCTCGCATAATGACCTCTTCCCTTACAACGACGACAAATAATATCACTTGTATGCCCTGTTGATGCCATGGAAGAAGAAGAACTCTGTGCAGGCCCGGTAGGTGTGCTCTTGGCAGATAGTGGTGGTTGTGCCTGCTTCCTTGTATCACGGCTGGAGGTGGCAGCTGATGGAGGTGTCGGTGCAATAGAATGTGTGGAAGTAGAGGATGCATGCGGTGTCCACGATGAAGGTCGACCTGCAGAAAAGTTAGTCCGCGCCAATGCCTGTCGATCCTGCACTTCACGTTCAGCTTTACAAGCAAGATGGAATAAACGAGTGATATTATTATACTCCTTATACTCTAGAATGGTCTGAATCTCTCTATTTAATCCACCCATAAAACGTGCAAGCATAGCTTCATTCTCCTCAACAATACCACATCTAATCATGCCAGTTTGTAATTCCTGATAATATTCTTCTACAGAATTTTTTCCTTGTCTTAAGCGTTGCAATTTTTGAAGTAATTCACGTTGATAATATGGTGGAACCCAACGAGTACGCATAGCAGTTTTCAAAGCAGCCCAAGTAGTTGGAATAGGATATAATCTACAATGTTCAGACCACCATACACATGCAAAACTAGTAAAAGCACAAACAGCAGCAGCAACACGTCTCTCCTCGGGATATTGTAAACATGTAAAACGTTGTTCAGTTTCTAACTCCCAAGTAAGATATATATCAGGAACATATCTACCCTCAAATGGTGGAATATTCAATTTCAGTTTAGGAAGATGGTCATGATCTCGTACCTGAGCTGGTAATGCAGCCCTACCATTGCGATTATTTGCATGTGGACGACCTGGTGGTGGTGGTTGCACGTAGTTCTGATTTTGATCAACCTCATCCTCGTAATCGCCCGCATAATCGTCCTCCTCAGCGGCAGCAGGAGCCATAGAAGCATCAACAGTAGGTGCAGCGGCACCAGAAGTTTGACCAGGCTCAAGGGGAACGCGTTGTGCTCGTCCCACTTGATTTGGAAGGCGACGTTGTTGTTGTTGTTGTAGAGGTGTGACAGGTGCAGCCGGCGGTGGTTGTGGAAGACGCGCGAGCAATTCATTAAACTTGTTATCGAGCTTTCTTTCGAACGTCTTCTCAATTCCGTCTATCTTCTCCATGGCCTCTTCAAATCTGTTTAGCACATCTTGCACCTGTCCACTCATCATTTGCTGAAATTTATCATGTAGCTGTTTGTTCGTCATGTTCTCCCAATCAGTCTCATCGGCTTGTGATCCTGCCATGGTTAGCAGCAATAGAAACACACAAGAATATGATCCTACAGACTACTGGGAAGTGGTGGTGGTGGTGTATCACAAAACCGTCAAGCGAATCTCAAATGCTTACCAGTTCTTACCCAGCAGCAGGTGGTGATCGGCAACCGTTGTAGTCAAAACTCTTAAAGATTGGACAGAGCGATTGCCAGGTGGTGTCAAACGCATGACGTAGATGTATGTGGTGCTGGGAAGGCTTATGATATGGTAGCAAAAAGGGTCAGCAATAATCAATTCAGAGATGCAAAGGTGAATAAATGCTCAACGACGGTACTGTGCTGGTCCTAGGCTAGACCGTACTAGAGACGCGAGCCTAGAACACTAACAAAATCATGGCGCGGCACATAAACAAGGGAAGAGCACACTCTAAAAAAAAATCATTTTTTTTTGCGCTCCTTTTTTTTTGCAAAAAAAAAAATCACTATAATGGCGAGTGTCTCAAAACTCTTCCCAAGTCAAACTATCAGGATTGGCATGAAATTTTTTTTTTGACAAATTTTTTTTCCGGAAATCAGGGCAGCGACGACGAAAAAGTGCGACAAAAAATCACTATGATGGAGAGTGTCTCAAAACGCTCCCTAGGACCTAAAAATAGGATAGGGAAAAAATATTTTTGACTGCCAAAATTTTGGCCTAAAAACTGCCCGGGGGTCTAGCCTTTTTTTTCGAATCCTACTCAGGCAAGGAAACACGAATAGGAAAATAGATGGGTCTCGAAAACAAATCTAATATAAAAAGAACTCGGATTGGTGGTGGATATATGGTGGTAGAATATGGCTGCGGTGATGGTATATGGCAGCGGTGGTAGGATATGGCAGCGGTGGTGGTATATGGTGCGGCGGCGGCGTGACAAACTGTGACAGAACTCGAAACTCTAAGGACTAGACGCTAAGACCAGCAACTAGACACGACGATGCAACCGCAAATTCAACAAAGCAAAAACCCTAAAAAGATTATGCAAAGGCTCAGATTGGTTCGGATATGATGAACTAACCCTATTTTTTTTTTGGCTTTTTCGTGGACTGTAGGTATGAAGAACATACTCGATCTATACTACGAAAAACTGTAAAATCTCACCGAGCAACCTGGAAATCTGATACCACTTGATAGAGGCGAGGGTGTCCCGATCTTTCGATGAGATGATAGCTATCGTTTTTGGTGGAGTAGACTTTGACGATCCGACTACGAACGTGCGAGGACGTCGTGCCTTAGCAATCGCTAAACCAACTCCGAGAGGTTATTGACCACGCCGGAGCACAATCAACCTGACCACGAGGGTCTATCTCCTGTAAGCAAACGAAGAACAAGCAAGAAACTAAGATTTGCAATCTGGATATTGCGAATATAAGATGAAAGCTTTATTGATCAAGGTGGGGTTCTGTGAAGTCTTGGTCTGGTCGTTGAACACAAACGAAGTACGCGAAGTTGCAGCTATGGCGAACTTTTAATCTAAACAAAACCCAAAGTCTAAACGGCACCCTAAGGGCTGTATATATGGAGGAAGAGGAGGGGATTTCGTGGCCCTTGAAGGAGGGGCCCGAAACCAACCCTATCTCTTGTTTCCCCACACATACGGACTCTAAAAACAGCCTATACTCAAGTATTTCAAAATTACATGGGCCTGGCCCAATAATAAGGTGACGCAGCACCTATAATAGCCTCTGGACGAAATTTATGAAGTGACATCTTGTATATTTCGTCCAAGGCTTCCTGCACTCATTATGGTGGCTTCAAAGTCCTGAAATCATCACTTGTAACTCCGTTCTTGTTCCCCTTGTGCATGCCATCATCTCCATGCTTGAACTTGCTCCAAGGTTCCTCTTTCTTGTCCAAGCTAGGCCCTTCATTTGTAAGCAAAACAAATGTATCCAATTTAGGCAGCATCATATTCTCATGAACTTTAGAATCATTACCAAGAAACGAAAGTACCTGATATTTTAATTGGCGTGCGCGAGCTCTAGTAATTGGTCCAGTATGTATAGAAGCAGGGGCTGTGGGTGTAACAATGGTATTGATGTCCTCATCACGACTTCCTATCACAAGTATGCTATGTATGTATGGTTCCCGTTGTTTCGCACACGATGATCCAAGATGATCAATATGGTAGTATGATATGCATTGTGGCGATGCTATGGCACTTGCTTACAAGCTCTTTGTTCACTCTATTTGCTTAAAAGCTTATTCTTTTTTTTGTATGGCCACTATGCGAAATGCACAAACCAAGATAGCAATTGTGTATATGCGGGAACAAACTTTTGGCACACGAGATGATATGATGATACCAATATGATATGATATGTATGCAATGGAAGGGCGGATCACTAATGTGCACAAGTAACGTTGCCGGCAATACTCAAAGGCTAGTCTCGATAGGCAAGTGACGTAAAATGGGCTAGGGGTTATCAATGCAATTGCAAGGGGAATATACAATGGTGTCGTCGAGGTTACCGTCAATGGTTTGTCGTGTGTACATAAGGATGGGTTATGATGAAGTGGTCGTTGTCAATGTCGGGACCGGGGCGATGATGAGTGGCGGTGGTGTCGATGTCGAACCGTTCCTAATTAGCCGAAACATCTTAGGAAATGGAAAAACAGCGAACTCAAAATCTCAAACGTCAAATGTCAAAATGGTGGTAGCGGGAATGCGGTGGTGGTTGCGGAAGTATTGGTGGAAACCTGGTCAAAATGGGTTATGGTGGTGGACGGGTATGGTGGGGCTATACACGTTAACGGAGTTGCAGTCACGGTCCCTAAGTAGCCGAAACACCTTAGGAGACACAACTCACAACAATAACAAAATTGGGTTAAGTTGAGGTGGCCGAAGTGTATGGTGGGCAAGCCTATGCGGAAGTTATGATGGTGGTTGATGAAGAAGCAACCGTCCCTAAGTAGCCGAAGCACCTTAGGAGACTCGAATCACAATTCAAACAACCTCAAATGCTAAGTGGAACAAAATGGGTTAGGTTGCGGAAGTCGGTGGTGGTTATGCGGATGATATGGTGGAAGCCCTAGGCAAAGATGCCAAAGTTCCAAAAATTTGATGGAGTCAAATGAAGGTGGTAGTATTTTTATGGAATGGGGGTGATGAGGACATCAATACCATTGTTACACCCACAGCCCCTGCTGCTATACATACTTGACCAATTACTAGAGCTCGCGCACGCCAATTAAATTATCAGGTACTTTCGTTTCTTGGTAATGATTCTAATGTTCATGAGAATATGATGCTGCCTAAATTGGATACATTTGTTTTGCTTACAAATGAAGGGCCTAGCTTGGACAAGAAAGAGGAACCTTGGAGCAAGTTCAAGCATGGAGATGATGGCATGCACAAGGGGAACAAGAACGGAGTTACAAGTGATGATTTCAGGACTTTGAAGCCACCATAATGAGTGCAGGAAGCCTTGGACGAAATATACAAGATGCCACTTCATAAATTTCGTCCAGAGGCTATTATAGGTGCTGCGTCACCTTATTATTGGGCCAGGCCCATGTAATTTCGAAATACTTGAGTATAGGCTGTTTTTAGAGTCCGTATGTGTGGGGAAACAAGAGATAGGGTTGGTTTCGGACCCCTCCTTCAAGGGCCACGAAATTCTCCCCTCTTCCTCCATATATACAGCCCTTAGGGCACCGTTTAGACTTTGGGTTTTGTTTAGATTAAAAGTTCGCCATAGCTGCAACTTCGCGTACTTCGTTTGTGTTCAACGACCAGACCAAGACGTCACAGAACCCCACCTTGATCAATAAAGCTTTCATCTTATATTCGCAATATCCAGATTGCAAATCTTAGTTTCTTGCTTGTTCTTCGTTTGCTTGCAGGAGATAGACCCTCGTGGTCAGGTTGATTGTGCTCCGGCGTGGTCAATAACCTCTCGGAGTTGGTTTAGCGATTGCTAAGGCGCGACGTCCTCGCACGTTCGTAGTCGGATCGTCAAAGTCTACTCCACCAAAAACGATAGCTATCATCTCATCGAAAGATCGGGACACCCTCGCCTCTATCAGGGGGATGTTAATAGCTTCAAAACGAGCTAAAGAACATGAAAATTGGACTCCGGATGAATTAGTTATGGACAAAACGGTGAAACGGGAAAGGCTGAAGTTACAGGGGCCGGATGTCCGGGGGCAAGGCCGGATTTCCGGGACCCTCTGTCCAGAACCGCGCGCGAATTGCGCTCCAGGAGCCGGATGTCCGGGCCTACGGGCCGGATGTTCGGGGGGCCAGATGTCCAGGGCCACGGGCCGGATGTCCGGGCTCCAGATCCGAGGATGAACTCGAGGAACTCGATTTTGGGGGCGGAAATTGATAATTTCGGGGGCAAAATTGCGGAGTTTTCATGGATGAAAAGTGGGGAAACTTGGGGAAAAGCTAGATCCACTTGAAACCAAGAAAATCCATGGATCAAAATCAACAAAACCTCATCAAACCAACAAATCACAAAAAAAATTGGGGGCTATTTTTGGTGGGGAATTTTTGAAATTGGGAGAAAAACAAATAAAAGAAGGCTAGAAAAAGAGGGGTAGGGGCTCCAAATTCATGATCAACCTTGCTCTGATCCAAGATGATGTAGGGTAGAAACCCTAGGGCCAATCTTTCATGATTGGAGTGGATCCTATGAAGAACACGAGGAGAAACACGAGGGAAAAACGAGAGAAATCACTCAAACCAACAAGATTCGATTACACATGTGCTAGATCCTCGAAACACAAAGAGATACACGATCCACGATCAACAAACGACGATACAAGTAGCAAGTTCTTCTCCGTGAGGAGGTCTTGAGGTCTTCCCATTAGGGGTCTTGAATCCGCTTGGGGGATCTTCTCCGTAGAGGTCGTGAACTCCGATGAAGAAGTAACCAAGTGGATGAGCAAAGCTCTATCTCTAAATTGAGATAATCCTTTGCTGAACCTAACTAGGAGGAGGAGGGGGTCTATATATAGAGCTAGCCAACGAAGGGGTAAGTGAGAGGGGGGATACATGGGCCCTTGGCCCGATCTCTGCGCACAGGCAGGGTGGCCGGATGTCCGGGCGTCGGGCCGGATGTCCGGGCCTTCCTGAGACGCCGGATGTCCGGGCTGTCGGGCCGGATGTCCGGGCTGGCCTGTCGCCGTTTCTTCAGGTTCGGTGATGGGGCGCCGGATATCCGGGCAGGCGCCGGATTTTCGGGCTTCTCAGGCCGGATGTCCGGGGCCTGGCCGGATGTCTGGCCCTGTAGCAGCTTGCTCTTCTCCCTTCTCCTTCCTTCGCTCCCGCGCACACTTGGCCTTGGTCCTTGGGCTCTCCATAGTCTCCTCGGGTGTACCTAAGTATGCACAAGGTCCGCGCTTGAGGTAGCATCCATGTCTTACATGCAGAAAGGGAAGATTCGAAAAAGGAGCGAGTTCACCTTAGGTCCAATGGCGTATGTTCGAGGTCTCGTCCTATGTCCTCTTGGGGATTGGAGAGTAGTCGGAGTTTACATGGGGATGACTGTGGGATGCTCCGCATCACGCGACGTCCTCGCATGTTCGTAGTCGGATCGTCAAAGTCTACTCCTCCGAAACGATAACCACCATCTCATCGAAAGACGGGACACCTTCGCCTCTATCAAGTGGTATCAGATTTCCAAGTTGCTTGGTGAGATTTTACAGTTTTTCATAGTTTAGATCGAGTCTGTTCTTCGTACCTACAGTCCACGAAAAAGCCAAAATAAATTAGGGTTAGTTCATCATATCCGAACCAATCTGAGCCTTTGCATAATCTTTTTAGGGTTTTTGCTTTGTTGAATTTGCGGTTGCATCGTCGTGTCTAGTTGCTGGTCTTAGTGTCTAGTCCTTTAGAGTTTTGAGTTCTATCACAGTTTGTCACGCCGCCGCCACACCATCTTCATCGCTACTGCCATATACCACCACCGCTGCCACATCCTACCACCGCTGCCATATACCACCACCACTGTCATATACCACCACCGCTGCCATATACCACCACCGCTGCCATATCCTACCACCATATATCCACCACCAATCCGAGTTCTTTCCATATTAGGTTTGTTTTCGAGATCCATCTAATTTCGGATTCGTGTTTCCTTGCCTGAGTAGGTTTAAAAAAAAAGAGTCTGGAGACCCACGGGAAGTTTTTAGGCGAAAATTTCAGCATCGATTTTTTTTCCTATCCTGTTTTTAGGACCCAGGGAGCGTTTTGAGACACTCGCCATCATAGTGATTTTTTGTCGCACTTTTTCGTCGTCGCTGCCTTGATTTCCGAAAAAAATAGTCAAAAAAAATTTAGTCCCTATCCTGTTATTTTGACTTGGGAAGTGTTTTGAGACACTCGCCATTATAGTGATTTTTCGCAAAAAAAAGAGCGCAAAAAAAATAAGAGCGAATTTTTTTTTCCAGAGTGTGCTTTTCCCTTGTTTACGTGCCGCACCGTGATTTTGTTAGTGTTCTAGGCTCGCGTCTCTAGTACGGTCTAGCCTAGGACCAGCACAGTACCATCGTTGAGCTTTTATTCAACTTTGCATCTCTGAATTGATTATTGGTTGCCTTTTTACTACCATATTATAAGCCATCCCAGCTCCACATACATCTACATCGTGCGTTTGACTCTCCCTGGTAATCGCTCTATCCAAGCTTTGAGAGTTTTGACTACAACGGTTGCCGATCACCGCCTGCTGCTTGGTAAGAACTGGTAAGACTTTGAGATTCGCTTGACGGATTTGTGACACCCCACGACTTTCTAGTAGTCTGTAGAATCATATTCTTGTGTGTTTCTATTGCTGCTAACCATGGCAGGATCACAAGCCGATGAGAATGACTGGGAGAACATGACGAAGAAGGAGCTTCATGATAAATTTCAGCAAATGTTGAGTCAACAGGTGGAAGACGTGATGGCCAGCTTTGGAAAGGCACTGGAGAGGATTGATGACATTGAGAAGACAATTGCCACCAAGTTGGACGCCAAGTTCGATGAAGTACTCGCGCGTCTTCCACAACCACCACCTGCATCTGCTAAACCATTACAACAACAACAACCACCTACACGTCGCGAAACAGCCCTCCACTAAGCGGGCCGTTGATAGAGGCAAAGGTGTCCCGTCTTTCGATGGTGATTATCGTTTTCAGACGAGTAGACTTTGACGATCCGACTATGAACGTGCGAGGACGTCGCGCCTTAGCAATCACTAAACCAACTCCGAGAGGTTATTGACCATGCCGGAGCACGATCAACCTGACCACAAGGGTCTATTTCCTGCAAGCAAACGAAGAATAAGCAAGAAACTGAGATTGCAATCTGGATATTGCGAATATAAGATGAAACCTTTATTGATCAAGGTGGGGTTCTGTGACGTCTTGGTCTGGTCGTTGAACACAAACGAAGTACGCGAAGTTGCAGCTATGACGAACTTTAATCTAAACAAACCCAAAGTCTAAACGGCGCCCTAAGGGCGGTATATATGGAGGAAGAGGGGTGAATTTCATGGCCCTTGGAGGAGGGGTCCGAAACCAACCCTAACTCTTGTTTCGCCACACATACGGACTCTAAAAACAGCCTATACTCAAGTATTTCGAAATTAAAATGGGCCTGGCCCAAAAATAAGGTGGCGCAACACCTAAAATAAGCTATGGACGAAATTTATGAAGGGGCATCTTGTATATTTCGTTCAAGGCTTCATGCACTCATTATGGTGGCTTCAAAGTCCTGAAATCATCACTTGTAACTCTGTTCTAGTTCCCCTTGCGCATGCCATCATCTCCATGCTTGATCTTGCTCCAATGTTCACCGTTCTTGTCCAAGCTAGGCCCTTCATGTGTAAGCAAGACAAATGTATCCAATTTAGGCAGCATCATATTCTCATGAACATTAGAATCATTACTAAGAAATGAAAGTACTTGATAATTTAATTGGCATGCGCGAGCTCTAGTAATTGGTCCAGTATGTATAGCAGCAGGGGTTGTGGGTGTAACAATGGTATTGATGTCTTCATCATCCTCCCCTTCTTGAAATGAAGTCGTCCTCGACGAAAGCTCATCTTCCTCACCCAAATAAGGCTTCAAATCTGCAATGTTAAAAGTGGGACTAACCCCAATATCTGCAGGCAGCTCAAGTTTATATGCATTATCATTTATTTTCTCTAACACCTTAAAAGGACCATCAGCACGTGGCATTAGCTTTGACTTACGCAAATCAGGAAATCTATCCTTACAAAATGTAACCAAACAAGATCTCCAGGTGCAAACACAACATGTTTTCTACCCTTATCTCCAGCAAGTTTATATTTAGCATTCATACGCTCAATGTTCTTCTTAGTTAACTCACGCATTTTTATGATCAATTCAGCAAATTGTTTAGCATCAAAATTAACCTTCTCCGAAGATTGAAGAGGCAACAAATCAATAGGTGCACGAGGTAGGAAACCATATACAATTTCAAAAGGGCACATCTTAGTAGTAGAATGCAGCGAACGATTATAAGTAAGTTCAATATGAGGCAAGCATTCTTCCCACATTTTCTTATTATTCTTTAAAATAGCCCTAAGAATAGTAGACAATGTTCTATTGACTACTTCAGTTTGTCCATCAGTTTGGGGGTGACAAGTAGTACTAAAAAGCAGTTTAGTCCCAAACTTAGCCCATAAACATCTCCAAAAGTGGCTAAGAAATTTAGTATCACGATCTGAAACAATAGTATTTGGCACACCATGCAAGCGAATAATTTCACGAAAGAACAAATCAGCAACATTAGCAGCATCATCGCTTTTATGACATGGTACAAAGTGTGCCATTTTTGAGAACCTATCCACGACAACAAATATGCTATCCCTCCCCTTCTTTGTTCGAGGTAAACCCAAAACAAAGTCCATAGATATATCCTCCCATGGAACACTAGGTACAGGCAAAGGCATATATAAACCATGAGGATTGAGTCGTGACTTAGCTTTTTGACATGTAATGCAGCGAGCAACAAAGCGCTCAACATCCCGTCTCATCTTTGGCCAAAAGAAATGTGTAGCAAGTACATCCTCCGTCTTCTTCACGCGAAAGTGTCCCATTAATCCTCCTCCATGCGCCTCCTGCAACAACAAAAGACGAACGGAGCTAGCTGGAATGCATAGCTTGTTAGCACGAAACACAAATCCATCGTTAACGATGAACTTGTTCCATGTTCTCCCTTCTTTACAATTCTGCAATACATCTTTAAATTCAGCATCATGCACATATTGATCTTTGATGGTCTCCAAACCAAATATTTTAAAGTCAAGTTGTGAAAGCATAGTATAACGATGAGACAATGCATCAGCAATAACATTTTCTTTACGCTTCTTGTGTTTAATGACATAAGGGAAAGTCTCAATGAATTCAACCCATTTAGCATGTCTACGGTTCAGTTTTGCTTGACTTTTAATGTGTTTCAAAGATTCATGATCAGAATGTATAACAAATTCTTTGGGCCATAAATAATGTTGCCATGTTTCTAATGCCTGAACAAGAGCATATAATTCTTTATCATAACTAGCATAGTTTAGACTAGGCCCACTCAATTTTTCAGAAAAGTATGCAATAGGTTTACCATCTTGTAGTAACACACCTCCTAATCCAATTCCACTAGCATCACATTCAAGCTTACAAGTCTTATTAAAATCAGGAAGTTGGAGTAAAGGAACATGTGTCAACTTATCTTTCAATGCCGTGAAGGCTTCTTCCTGTCCGGTTGATGAGGACATGACTACCTTGGATACGACCAAAAATATTGCATACTTGTATATTTGTGAGGTGATTTCTAATGCAAACTATGCAATAATTTATTTATGTCATCCAGGACAAAAATACTTCACAAACTTTTGTGTCATGTCTAATTGCAGGTGTATGAGACATTTGTACAATCCACATATGAAGATAAGGGGAAAAGAGATGTTTAGGTGCTGTTCAAAAAGTCCTCTCACGTCAATTTTGGGCCAAGAGAAGATAGAGTCCAAGTCTCTCACGTTCTGGATTCAGATTCGGACTGCACAGACATACCTGACTCAAAACGCCAAGAACTATTTCATACAGACTCCGAATTGGGTGATTCTTTTTTTGTTGGAAAGTAGATTTCGTGCTCTTTCCAACCCAGTTGGATTCACCTTCAAATTCGTCCGGAGTGTTGAGTTCTCGATGAAACAATCTGACGCTGCAACAGAATCCGAGTCAAACTACAAGTCCAAAGGTGTTGCATCACCTCCACTTGGGCCCATGAGCCTTGTACGACCTAGGGTTAGTTTTAGGCTGCCTTGGGACGTCCTCCCACCTCCTTGGCCACCACCCCTTGCTCCTATATAAGTAGATCCATCTAGTAGCTTTTTCCTTGGGATTTGTTTAGTTAAAAGTTAGCCATTGCAACTTCGTGTACTTCGTTTGTGTCCAACGACCAGACCAAGACCGCTTTCGGATCCCCACCTTTATCAATACTTCATCTATATTCGCAATATTCAGATTGCATTATCATATTCTTGCTTGTTCTTCGATTGCGTGCAGGAATAGACCTTCGTGGTCAGGCTGATCGTGCTTTCAGCATCGTCAGTAACCTCGGGAGATTGGTTTAGCGATTGCTAAGGCACAACGTCGTGCACGTTTGCAGTCGGATCGTCAAAGTCGACTCCACCAAATCGATAGTTATCATCTCATCGAAAGATCGGGACACCCCTTCCTCTATCAAGTGGTATCAGTTTTCAGGTTGCTCGGTGAGAATTTCTAGTTTTCCCTAGATTAGATTTATTTTCTTACCTATTGTCCAAGAAAAAGCCACAAAAAAAAAGTTAGATCTATTCATCCTTTGTCCAAGCCAGTCTGAGCCTTTGCAATTTTTTTTTCATTGCTTGCATAGTTGAATTATTGGTTGCATCGTCGTGTCGAGTTGCTGGTCTTAGTGTCTAGTTCGTTTAGAGTTTCGAGTTCTGTTCACATTAGTCACGCGGCCGCTGCATCATTATTCCTTCCACTGTCCACCATCCCATCCATCAATTTCCACATCGTGCTACCCACTGTTCATTGTCATAATCATAGTTGAGGTCGTTCACATCTGTGCTTGATCCAATCTACATCTTATCTAGTTTGTTTTGGAAAGAGGGAGAGAAAAAAAAAAGAGGAAAAAAAGTAAAAAAAAAAAGTCAGAAAAAAAAGAGAGAAAGAAAAAGAAAAAAAAGTGAGATAAAAAAAAAGAGAGAAGAAAAAAAAGCACAAAATTCGGATCTATCTAGACTCACTCTCGTACTTGAATTCGGATTCGAATCTGTTTTGCGCACTGTTCAGTAAAACAGGCGTATCTTCCTCATACGAAGTCTGTTTTGGCTCCGTGAGTACTCAAATTAAAGCTAGTGACGAGCGACATCTAAATAGTTGCAGAAGCTAGTTCAATATTTGAGACCTCAAAATCGGCTTCTAAATAGGTCTTTTTGCCCTCCGAAGTTCGCGAACACAGCTTGTTCCAGTTTTTCAGGCCAGTTTTAGAATTTTTTGACTCCTCATATCAACTCGGAATTTAGTGATTCTTTTTGCGTTTGAAAGCTTGCGTCAGTGCCATTCTTGAGAAAAATTATCAGAAAATTGGCAAAAACTTTTCCAGAGGAAAGTTGGTGACAAAGTTGTTGGTATATCCTACTTGGTAGTTGTTTCTCATCATTATCTTTACTGCCATTGTGATCTTCACTTATATCTTGCTATCCAGAGCTACTTCATATCCTTTATTGATGCTAGTTGTGCTACGCCGTGACCTCATTAGTGTTCTAGGCTCGCGTCTCTAGTCCGGTCTAGCCTAGGACCAGCACAGTATCGTCGTTGAGCGTTTATTCAACATTGCATCTCTGAATTGATTATTGCTAATCTTTTGCTACCATATATAGCCAACCCAGCTCCATATATTTCTACACCGTGTATACATACGTTCACCTGGCAATCGCTTTACTCAATCTTCGGAGTTATTTGACACCGCTGGTTGCCCGTCACCACCTGCTGCATGGTAAGAACTTGTAAGATATTGATATTTGCTTTACTGTGAGCGCTTTACCACCACATCCTAGTAGTTCATAGGAACATTATTCTCGATTTTTTTACCCCAAACAAAAGGCACATCCTTCTTTGTAAGCTCATTGAGAGGTGCAGGAATGGTGCTGAAATCTCTCACAAAAGGCCTATAGAAACTAGCGAGGCCAAGAAACTCCTCACTTGCGTGACCGTTCTGGGCTGCGGCCAACTCTCAATAGCTTCAATCTTGGCTTTATCAACTTCAATTCCCTATGGAGTAACAACATAGCCAAGAAAAGATACTCGGTCGGTGCAAACATGCACTTCCCAAGGTTACCAAACAAACATGCATCACGTAAAGAAATAAAAATAGCACATAAATGTTCCAAATGTTCCTCCAAAGATCTGCTATAAATCAGTATATCATCAAAGTAAACTACCACAAATCGTCCAATGAAAGCACGTAAAACTTCGTTCATTAATCTCATGAAAGTATTAGGTGCATTAGTTAACCCAAAAGGCATGACTAACCACTCATATAAACCAGACTTAGTTTTAAATGTTGTTTTCCATTCATCTCCCAATTTCATACGAATTTGATGGTATCCACTACGCAAATCAACTTTGGAGAATATTGTAGAGCCACTCAATTCATCAAGCATATCATCTAGCCTAGGAATAGGATGACGATAACGAATAGTAATATTATTAATGCCTCTACAATCAACACACATACGCGATGTACCATCCTTTTTCGGCACTAGAATAATAGGAACAGCACAAGGACTAAGGGATTCACGTATATAACCTTTGTCGAGAAGCTCCTGTACTTGACGCATAATCTCCTTCGTCTCCTCTGGATTGGTACGGTATGGCGCATGGTTTGGCTGCGAAGCACCGGGAATTAAGTCAATCTGATGCTCAATCCCTCGAATTGGTGGTAATCCCGGTGGCACGTCTTGTGGAAAGACGTCAGCGAACTCCTGCAAAATGTTAGTGACAGTAGGAGGCAAATAGGAAGGCACGTCCTCGAATGAAAATAATGCCTCTTTGCACACAAAAGCATAGCAAACAGATTTGCTGACATCTAGATCATCAATATCAGATTTGGTGGCAAGTAAACATGGACTTTTCAATTTAATTTCAGAAGCAACACTAGATGGTTTATTATTAGGCTTCATTTGTTGCTCAAATTCTTTTGCCACAATCTGATTTTCACTCTTATGTTTCTCCTGTTTTGCTTTATTAGCTCTATTAATATCATCTTTCAAAATGGAATCAGGAGTCATAGGAAGCAAAGTAATATGTTTATCCTTATGAACAAGAGTATACTGATTGTTTCTACCATGGTGTACATAATTTTTATCAAATTGCCATGGTCGACCAAGTAATAAGGAACATGCTTGCCTGGGTACCACATCACAATCAACATAATCAGCATATGTAGAGATACTAAAATGCACACGAACAGTACGTGTTACCTTAACCTTGTCGCTGTTGTTGAACCATTGGATGTAGTAAGGATGTGGATGTGGTCTTGTGGTGAGAGATAGCTTCTCCACCATCTCCATGCTAGCCAAGTTGTTGCAGCTCCCTCAATCTATGATGACGCAAACAGAACATTTGATGAGGACATGACTACCTTGGATACGACCAAAAATATTGCATACATGTATATTTGTGAGGTGATTTCTAATGGAAACTATGCAATAATTTATTTATGTCATCCAGGATAAAAATACTTCACAAACTTTTGTGTCATGTCTAATTGCAGGTGTATATTTGGGAACTTGAAGTAGAACAAGTTTTTAGTCACCATGATTTTTCTGAACTTGTGAGAGTACGAGCTGCCACTGGAATATATACTGGTTATACTTCTGTTTGGTGGAGTGTACATTGTAAGAAAAACATTGATAACCAACCCACAACTTGGAAAGATTTGAAAGATGTAATGAGATAACAATTTTTTCCTCCTTACTATCGTCGTGAATTGCTTCGCAAATTGGAACAATTAAAACAAGGCAATAACACTGTTCATGCTTATTACCAAAAGCTCAAATCTTATATGCATCATTGTGACATAGAAGAATCTGAGGATGATACAATGAATAGATTTTTTGGTGGTTTGAACCATGATATCCGTGCTTGTACCTTTGAGAGACAGATACAGGAGGATGCATTCGGTGACTACAACAACAACTATTCCAGTTCATGCTCATCACCACCGGTTGGTTCCTGATAGAGGCGAGGGTGTCCCGATCTTTCGATGAGATGATAGCTATCATTTTTGGTGGAGTAGACTTTGACAATCCGACTACGAACGTGCGAGGACGTCGCGCCTTAGCAATCGCTAAACCAACTCCGAGAGGTTATTGACCACGCCGGAGCACAATCAACCTGACCACGAGGGTCTATCTCCTGCAAGCAAACGAAGAACAAGCAAGAAACTAAGATTTGCAATCTGGATATTGCGAATATAAGATGAAAGCTTTATTGATCAAGGTGGGGTTCTGTGACGTCTTGGTCTGTTCGTTGAACACAAACGAAGTACGCGAAGTTGGAGCTATGGCGAACTTTTAATCTAAACAAAACCCAAGTCTAAACGACGCCCTAAGGGCTGTATATATGGAGGAAGAAGGGGGAATTTCGTGGCCCTTGGAGGAGGGATCCGAAACCAACCCTAACTCTTGTTTTCCCACACATACGGACTCTAAAAACTGCCTATACTTAAGTATTTCGAAATTACATGGGCCTGGCCCAATAATAAGGTGACGCAGCACCTATAATAGCCTCTGGACAAAATTTATGAAGTGGCATCTTGTATATTTCGTCCAAGGCTTCATGCACGCATTAAGGTGGCTTCAATGTCCTGAAATCATCACTTGTAACTCCGTTCTTGTTCCCCTTGCGCATGCCATCATCTCCATGCCTAGTCTTCCTCCAGTGTTCATCCCTCTTATCCATGCCAGGCCCTTCATTTGTAAGTAAGACAAATGTATCCAATTTAGGCAGCATCATATTCTCATGAACATTAGAATCATTACCAAGAATCGAAAGTACCTGATAATTTAATTGGCGTGCGCGAGCTCTAGTAATTGGTCCAGCGTATGTAGCAGTAGGTGCTGTGGGTGTAACACTGGTATTGATGTCCTCATCATCCTCCCCTTCTTGAAATGAAGTCGTCCTCGACGGAAGCTCATCTTCCTCACCCAAATAAGGCTTCAAATCTGCAATATTAAAAGTGGGACTAACCCCAAAATCTGCAGGCAGCTCAAGTTTATATGCATTATCATTTATTTTCTCTAACACCTTAAATGGACCATCAGCACGTGGCATTAGCTTTGATTTGCGCAAATCAGGAAATCTATCCTTACGCAAATGTAACAAAACAAGATCTCCAGGTGCAAAGACAACACGTTTTCTACCCTTATCTCCAGCAAGTTTATATTTAGCATTCATACACTCAATGTTCTCCTTAGTTAACTCATGCATTTTTAAGATCAATTCAGCACGTTGTTTAGCATCAAAATTAACCTTCTCCGAAGATGGAAGAGGCAACAAATCAATAGGTGCATGAGGAAGGAAACCGTACACAATTTCAAAAGGACACATCTTAGTAGTAGAATGCAATGAACGATTATAAGCAAATTCAATATGAGGCAAGCATTCTTCCCACATTTTCTTGTTATTCTTCAAAACAGCCCTAAGCATAGTAGACAATGTTCTATTGACTACTTCAGTTTGTCCGTCAGTTTGGGGGTGACATGTAGTACTAAAAAGCAGTTTAGTCCCCAACTTAGCCCATAAACATCTCCAAAAGTGGCTAAGAAATTTAGTATCACGATCTGAAACAATAGTATTTGGCACACCATGCAAGCGTATAATTTCCCGAAAGAACAAATCAGCAACATTAATAGCATCATCGCTTTTATGACATGGTATAAAGTGTGCCATTTTCGAGAACCTATCCACGACAACAAATATGCTATCCCTCCCCTTCTTTGTTCGAGGTAAACCTAAAACAAAGTCCATAGATATATCCTCCCAAGGAACACTAGGTACAGGCAAAGGCATATATAAACCATGAGGATTGAGTCGTGACTTAGCTTTTTGACATGTAGTGCAACGAGCAACAAAACGCTCAACATCCCGTCTCATCTTTGGCCAAAAGAAATGTGTAGCAAGTATATCCTCCGTCTTCTTCACGCCAAAGTGTCCCATTAATCCTCCTCCATGCGCCTCCTGCAACAACAAAAGACGAACAGAGCTAGCTGGAATGCATAGCTTGTTAGCACGAAACACAAATCCATCGTTAACGACGAACTTGTTCCATGTTCTCCCTTCCTTACAATTCTGCAATACATCTTTAAATTCAGCATCATGCACATATTGATCTTTGATGGTCTCCAAACCAAATATTTTAAAGTCAAGTTGATGAGGACATCAATACCATTGTTACACCCATAGCACCTACTGCTACATACACTGGACCAATTACTAGAGCTCGCGCACGCCAATTAAATTATCAGGTACTTTCGATTCTTGGTAATGATTCTAATGTTCATGAGAATATGATGCTGCCTAAATTGGATACATTTGTCTTACTTACAAATGAAGGGCCTGGCATGGATAAGAGGGATGAACACTGGAGGAAGACTAGGCATGGAGATGATGGCATGCGCAAGGGGAACAAGAACGGAGTTACAAGTGATGATTTCAGGACATTGAAGCCACCTTAATGCGTGCATGAAGCCTTGGACGAAATATACAAGATGCCACTTCATAAATTTTGTCCAGAGGCTATTATAGGTGCTGCGTCACCTTATTATTGGGCCAGGCCCATGTAATTTCGAAATACTTAAGTATAGGCAGTTTTTAGAGTCCGTATGTGTGGGAAAACAAGAGTTAGGGTTGGTTTCGGATCCCTCCTCCAAGGGCCACGAAATTCCCCCTTCTTCCTCCATATATACAGCCCTTAGGGCGTCGTTTAGACTTGGGTTTTGTTTAGATTAAAAGTTCGCCATAGCTCCAACTTCGCGTACTTCGTTTGTGTTCAACGAACAGACCAAGACGTCACAGAACCCCACCTTGATCAATAAAGCTTTCATCTTATATTCGCAATATCCAGATTGCAAATCTTAGTTTCTTGCTTGTTCTTCGTTTGCTTGCAGGAGATAGACCCTCGTGGTCAGGTTGATTGTGCTCCGGCGTGGTCAATAACCTCTCGGAGTTGGTTTAGCGATTGCTAAGGCGCGACGTCCTCGCACGTTCGTAGTCGGATGGTCAAAGTCTACTCCACCAAAAATGATAGCTATCATCTCATCGAAAGATCGGGACACCCTCACCTCTATCTCGGAGTTGGTTTACTCCACAGGGAATTGAAGTTGATAACGCCAAGATTGAAGCTATTGAGAGTTGGCCACTGCCCAAAACGGTCACACAAGTGAGGAGTTTTCTTGGACTCGCTGGTTTCTATAGGCGTTTTGTGAGAGATTTCAGCACCATTGCTGCACCTCTCAATGAGCTTACAAAGAAGGATGTGCCTTTTGTTTGGGGTACCTCACAGGAAGAAGCCTTCACGGTATTGAAAGATAAGTTGACACATGCTCCTTTACTCCAACTTCTTGATTTTAATAAGACTTTTGAGCTTGAATGTGATGCTAGTGGAATTGGATTAGGAGGTGTTTTATTACAAGATGGCAAACCTGTTGCATACTTTTCTGAAAAATTGAGTGGGCCTAGTCTGAACTATTCTACTTATGATAAAGAATTATATGCTCTTGTTCGGACCTTAGAAACATGGCAACATTATTTATGGCCCAAAGAATTTGTTATACATTCTGATCATGAATCTTTGAAACACATTAAAAGTCAAGCAAAATTGAACCGTAGACATGCTAAATGGGTTGAATTTATTGAGACTTTCCCTTATGTCATTAAACACAAGAAGGGTAAAGAAAATGTTATTGCTGATGCATTGTCTCGTCGTTATACTATGCTTTCACAACTTGACTTTAAAATATTTGGTTTGGAGACCATCAAAGATCAATATGTGCATGATGCTGAATTTAAAGATGTATTGCAGAATTGTAAGGAAGGGAGAACATGGAACAAGTTCGTCGTTAACGATAGATTTGTGTTTCGTGCTAACAAGCTATGCATTCCAGCTAGCTCTGTTCGTCTTTTGTTGTTGCAGGAAGCGCATGGAGGAGGATTAATGGGACACTTTGGCGTGAAGAAGACGGAGGATATACTTGCTACACATTTCTTTTGGCCAAAGATGAGACGGGATGTTGAGCGTTTTGTTGCTCGTTGCACTACATGTCAAAAAGCTAAGTCACGACTCAATCCTCATGGTTTATATATGCCTTTGCTTGTACCTAGTGTTCCTTGGGAGGATATATCTATGGACTTTGTTTTAGGTTTACCTCGAACAAAGAAGGGGAGGGATAGCATATTTGTTGTCGTAGATAGGTTCTCGAAAATGGCACACTTTATACCATGTCATAAAAGCGATGATGCTGTTAATGTTGCTGATTTGTTCTTTCGTGAAATTATATGCTTGCATGGTGTGCCAAATACTATTGTTTCAGATCGTGATACTAAATTTCTTAGCCACTTTTGGAGATGTTTATGGGCTAAGTTGGGGACTAAACTGCTTTTTAGTACTACATGTCACCCCCAAACTGACGAACAAACTGAAGTAGTCAATAGAACATTGTCTACTATGCTTAGGGCTGTTTTGAAGAATAACAAGAAAATGTGGGAAGAATGCTTGCCTCATATTGAATTTGCTTATAATCGTTCATTGCATTCTACTACTAAGATGTGTCCTTTTGAAATTGTGTACGGTTTCCTTCCTCGTGCACCTATTGATTTGTTACCTCTTCCATCTTCGGAGAAGGTTAATTTTGATGCTAAATTAGTGCTGAATTGATCTTTAAAATGCATGAGTTAACTAAGGAGAACATTGAGTGTATGAATGCTAAATATAAACTTGCTGGAGATAAGGGTAGAAAACGTGTTGTCTTTGCACCTGGAGATCTTGTTTGGTTACATTTGCGTAAGGATAAATTTCCTGATTTGCGCAAATCAAAGCTAATGCCACGTGCTGATGGTCCATTTAAGGTGTTAGAGAAAATAAATGATAATGCATATAAACTTGAGCTGCCTGCAGATTTTGGGGTTAGTCCCACTTTTAATATTGCAGATTTGAAGCCTTATTTGGCCGAGGAAGATGAGCTTCCGTCGAGGACGACTTCATTTCAAGAAGGGAAGGATGATGAGGACATCAATACCATTGTTACACCCACAGCACCTACTGCTACATACACTGGACCAATTACTAGAGCTCGCGCACGCCAATTAAATTATCAGGTACTTTCATTTCTTAGTAATGATTCTAATGTTCATGAGAATATGATGCTGCCTAAATTGGATACATTTGTCTTACTTACAAATGAAGGGCCTGGCATGGATAAGAGGGATGAACACTGGAGCAAGACCAGGCATGGAGATAATGGCATGCGCAAGGGGAACAAGAACGGAGTTACAAGTGATGATTTCAGGACATTGAAGCCACCTTAATGCGTGCATGAAGCCTTGGACGAAATATACAAGATGCCACTTTATAAATTTCGTCCAGAGGCTATTATAGGTGCTGCGTCACCTTATTACTGGGCCAGGCCCATGTAATTTCGAAATACTTAAGTATAGGCAGTTTTTAGAGTCCGTATGTGTGGGAAAACAAGAGTTAGGGTTGGTTTCGGATCCCTCCTCCAAGGGCCACGAAATTCCCCCTTCTTCCTCCATATATACAGCCCTTAGGGCGTCGTTTAGACTTGGGTTTTGTTTAGATTAAAAGTTCGCCATAGCTGCAACTTCGCGTACTTCGTTTGTGTTCAACGACCAGACCAAGACGTCACAGAACCCCACCTTGATCAATAAAGCTTTCATCTTATATTCGCAATATCCAGATTGCAAATCTTAGTTTCTTGCTTGTTCTTCGTTTGCTTGCAGGAGATAGACCCTCGTGGTCAGGTTGATTGTGCTCCGGCGTGGTCAATAACCTCTCGGAGTTGGTTTAGCGATTGCTAAGGCGCGACGTCCTCGCACGTTCGTAGTCGGATCGTCAAAGTCTACTCCACCAAAAACGATAGCTATCATCTCATCGAAAGATCGGGACACCCTCGCCTCTATCACAAGTTGTGAAAGCATAGTATAACGACGAGACAATGCATCAGCAATAACATTTTCTTTACCCTTCTTGTGTTTAATGACATAAGGGAAAGTCTCAATAAATTCAACCCATTTAGCATGTCTACGGTTCAGTTTTGCTTGACTTTTAATGTGTTTCAAAGATTCATGATCAGAATGTATAACAAATTCTTTGGGCCATAAATAATGTTGCCATGTTTCTAAGGTCCGAACAAGAGCATATAATTCTTTATCATAAGTAGAATAGTTCAGACTAGGCCCTCTCAATTTTTCAGAAAAGTATGCAACAGGTTTGCCATCTTGTAATAAAACACCTCCTAATCCAATTCCACTAGCATCACATTCAAGCTCAAAAGTCTTATTAAAATCAGGAAGTTGGAGTAAAGGAGCATGTGTCAACTTATCTTTCAATACCGTGAACGCTTCTTCCTGTGAGGTACCCCAAACAAAAGGCACATCCTTCTTTGTAAGCTCATTGAGAGGTGCAGCAATGGTGCTGAAATCTCTCACAAAACGCCTATAGAAACCAGCGAGTCCAAGAAAACTCCTCACTTGTGTGACCGTTTTGGGCTGTGGCCAACTCTCAATAGCTTCAATCTTGGCTTTATCAACTTCAATTCCCTGTGGAGTAACAACATAGCCAAGAAAAGATACTCGGTCGGTGCAAAAGGTGCACTTCCCAAGGTTACCAAACAAACGTGCATCACGTAAAGCAATAAAAACAGCACGTAAATGTTCCAAATGTTCCTCCAAAGATCTGCTATAAATCAGTATATCATCAAAATAGACTACCACAAATCGTCCAATGAAAGCACGTAAAACTTCGTTCATTAATCTCATGAAAGTACTAGGTGCATTAGTTAACCCAAAAGGCATGACTAACCACTCATATAATCCAAACTTTGTTTTAAATGCTATTTTCCATTCATCCCCCAATTTCATACGAATTTGATGGTATCCACTACGCAAATCAACTTTGGAGAATATTGTAGAGCCACTCAATTCATCAAGCATATCATCTAGTCTAGGAATAGGATGACGATAACGAATAGTAATATTATTAATGCCTCTACAATCAACACACATACGTGATGTACCATCCTTTTTCGGCACTAGAATAATAGGAACAGCACAAGGACTAAGGGATTCGCGTATATAACCTTTGTCGAGCAACTCCTGGACTTGACGCATAATCTCCTTCGTCTCCTCTGGATTAGTACGGTATGGTGCACGGTTGGGTAGCGATGCACCGGGAATTAAGTCAATCTAATGCTCAATCGCTCGAATAGGTGGTAATCTCGAAGGCACATCTTGTGGAAAGACGTCGGCGAACTCCTGAAAAATGTTAGTAACAGCAGGAGGCAAAGAGGAAGGCATGTCCTCGAATGAAAATAATGCCTCTTTGCACACAAAAGCATAGCAAACAGATTTGCTAAAATCTAGATCATCAATATCAGATTTGGTGGCAAGTAAACATGCACTTTTCAATTTAATTTCAGAAGCAACACTAGATGGTTTATTATTAGGATTCATTTGTTGCTCAAATTCTTTTGCCACAATCTGATTTTCACTCTTATTTTGCTCATGTTTTGCCTTACTAGCTCTATTAATATCGTCTTTCAAAATAGAATCAGGAGACATAGGAAGCAAAGTAATATGTTTATCCTTATGAACAAGAGTATACTGATTATTTCTACCATGGTGTACAGAACTTTTATCAAATTGCCATGGTCTACCAAGTAATAAGGAACATGCTTGCATGGGTACCACATCACAATCAACAAAATCAGCATACGTAGAGATACTAAAATGCACACGAACAGTACGTGTTACCTTAACCTTGCCGCTGTTGTTGAACCATTGGATATAGTAAGGATGTGGATGTGGTCTTGTGGTGAGAGAGAGCTTCTCCACCATCTCCATGCTAGCCAAGTTGTTGCAGCTCCCTCCATCTATGATGACGCGAACAGAACGTTCCTTCACAACTCCCTTTGTATGGAACAAATTATGCCTCTGATTTTGCTCAGCTTGTGTGACCTGCACACTCAAAACACATTGAGCAACTAAACATTCATACCTGTCAGCGTCTTCAGGAGCCATGTATTGCGTCTCTTGTTCAGAATCATCTCCACCGTGTTCTTCACGTGTAATGAGAGCCAAAGTCTCCTCATCATAGTCATTAGCGGACTCATACCCACCATCCTCGGTAGCAATCATCACACGCTGAGATTTGCATTCTCTCGCATAATGACCTCTTCCCTTACAACGACGACAAATAATATCACTTGTGTGCCCTGTTGATGCCATGGAAGAAGAAGAACTCTGTGCAGGCCCGTAGGTGTGCTCTTGGCAGATAGTGGTGGTTGTGCCTGCTTCCTTGTATCACGGCTGGAGGTGGCAGCTGATGGAGGTGTCGGTGCAATAGAATGTGTGGAAGTAGAGGATGCACGCGGTGTCCACGATGAAGGTCGACCTGCCGAAAAGTTAGTCCGCGCCAATGCCTGTCGATCCTGCACTTCACGTTCAGCTTTACAAGCAAGATGGAATAAACGAGTGATATTATTATACTCCTTATACTCTAGAATGGTCTGAATCTCTCTATTTAATCCACCCATAAAACATGCAAGCATAGCTTCATTCTCCTCAACAATACCACATCTAATCATGCCAGTTTGTAATTCCTGATAATATTCTTCTATAGAATTTTTTCCTTGTCTTAAGCGCTGCAATTTTTGAAGTAATTCACGTTGATAATATGGTGGAACCCAACGAGTACGCATAGCAGTTTTCAAAGCAGCCCATGTAACTGGAATAGGATATAATCTACAATGTTCAGACCACCATACACATGCAAAACTAGTAAAAGCACAAACAGCAGCAGCAACACGTCTCTCCTCGGGATATTGTAAACATGTAAAACGTTGTTCAGTTTCTAACTCCCAAGTAAGATATATATCAGGAACATATCTACCCTCAAATGGTGGAATATTCAATTTTAGTTTAGGAATATGGTCATGATCTCGTACCTGAGGTGGTAATGCAGCCCTACCATTGCGATTATTGGCATGTGGACAACCTGGTGCTGGTACGTAGTTCTGATTTTGATCAACCTCATCCTCGTAATCGTCCGCATAATCGTCCTCCTCAGCGGCAACAGGAGCCATAGAAGCATCAACAGTAGGTGCAGCGGCACCAGAAGTTTGACCAGGCTCAAGGGGAACGCGTTGTGCTCGTCCCACTTGATTTGGAAGGCGACGTTGTTGTTGTTGTAGAGGTGCGGCAGGTGCAGCCGGCGGTGGTTGTGGAAGACGCGCGAGCAATTCATTAAACTTGTTATCGAGCTTTGTTTCGAACGTCTTCTCAATTCCATCTATCTTCTCCATGGCCTCTTCAAATCTGTTTAGCACATCTTGCACCTGTCCACTCATCATTTGCTGAAATTTATCATGTAGCTGTTTGTTCATCATGTTCTCGCAATCAGTCTCATCGGCTTGTGATCCTGCCATGGTTAGCAGCAATAGAAACACACAAGAATATGATCCTACAGACTACTAGGAAGTGGTGGTGGTGTGGTGTCACAAATCCGTCAAGCAAAACTCAAATTCTGACCAGTTCTTACCCAGCAGCAGGTGGTGATCGGCAACCTTTGTAGTCAAAACTCACAAAGCTTGGATAGAGCAATTGCCAGCTGGTGTCAAACGCACGATGTAGATGTATGTGGAGCTGGGAAAGCTTATGATATGGTAGCAAAAAGGGTCAGCAATAATCAAATCAGAGATGCAAAGTTGAATAAACGCTCAACGACGGTACTGTGCTGGTCCTAGGCTAGACCGTACTAGAGACGCGAGCCTAGAACACTAACAAAATCACGGCGCGGCACGTAAACAAGGGAAGAGCACACTCTAAAAAAAAGTTCATTTTTTTTCCGCTCCTTTTTTTGTGTGCAAAAAATCACTATAATGGCGAGTGTCTCAAAACTCTTCCCTAGTCAAACTAACAGGATTGGCACGAAATTTTTTTTTGACAATTTTTTTCTTTCGGAAATCAGGGCAGCGACGACGAAAAAGTGCGACAAAAAATCACTATGATGGCAAGTGTCTCAAAACGCTCCCTGGGACCTAAAAATAGGATAGGGAAAAAATATTTTTGACTGCCAAAATTTTGGCCTAAAAACTGCCCGGGGGTCTCAAGACTTTATTTATTTATTTATTTTTTACTGCCAAATTTTTTTTTTCTGAAACCTAATCCGGCAAGGAAACACGAATCGAAAACTAGATGGATCTCGAAAACAAACCTAATATGAAAAGAACTCGGATTGGTGGTGGATATATGGTGGTGGTATATGGTAGCGGTGGTGGTATATGGATACGGATCGGTGGTGGTATATGGATACAGATCGGTGACGGATAAGCGGTGGTGGTAGATGGCAGGGGCGATGATGATGGTGCGGCGGCGGCGTGACAACTTATGACCAGAACTCGAAACTCTATAGGACTAGACGCTAAGACCAGCAACTAGACACGACAATGCAACCGCAAATTCAACAAAGCAAAAACCCTAAAAAGATTATGCAAAGGCTCAGATTGGTTCGGATATGATGAACTAACCCTAAATTTTTTTTTGGCTTTTTCGTGGACTGTAGGTATGAAGAACAGACTCAATCTAAACTACGAAAAACTGTAAAATCTCACCGAGCAACCTGAAAATCTGATACCACTTGATAGAGGCAAGGGTGTCCCGATCTTTCGATGAGATGATAGCTATCGTTTTTGGTGGAGTAGACTTTGACGATCCGATTATGAACGTGCGAGGACGTCGCACCTTAGCAATCGCTAAACCAACTCCGAGAGGTTATTGACCACGCCGGAGCACAATCAACCTGACCACGAGGGTCTATCTCCTGCAAGCAAACGAAGAACAAGCAAGAAACTAAGATTTGCAATCTGGATATTGCGAATATAAGATGAAAGCTTTATTGATCAAGGTGGGATTCTGTGACGTCTTGGTCTCATCGTTGAACACAAATGAAGTACGCGAAGTTGCAGCTATGGCGAACTTTTAATCTAAACAAAACCCAAGTCTAAACGACGCCCTAAGGGCTGTATATATGGAGGAAGAAGGGGGAATTTCGTGGCCCTTGGAGGAGGGATCCGAAACCAACCCTAACTCTTGTTTTCCCACACATACGGACTCTAAAAACTGCCTATACTTAAGTATTTCGAAATTACATGGGCCTGGCCCAATAATAAGGTGACGCAGCACCTATAATAGCCTCTGGACGAAATTTATGAAGTGGCATCTTGTATATTTCGTCCAAGGCTTCATGCACGCATAAAGGTGGCTTCAATGTCCTGAAATCATCACTTGTAACTCCGTTCTTGTTCCCCTTGCGCATGCCATCATCTCCATGCCTGGTCTTGCTCCAGTGTTCATCCCTCTTATCCATGCCAGGCCCTTCATTTGTAAGTAAGACAAATGTATCCAATTTAGGCAGCATCATATTCTCATGAACATTAGAATCATTACCAAGAAACGAAAGTACCTGATAATTTAATTGGCGTGCGCGAGCTCTAGTAATTGGTCCAGTGTATGTAGCAGTAGGTGCTGTGGGTGTAATAATGGTATTGATGTCCTCATCAGTTCCTCCACCGTTGCACCTACTAGAGCAGCCACACTTCAGATTGTGAGCGCGACATCATCTCGAGAGTATGGTACATTATCATCGTCCGTATCTACATCAGCTACGTCTTTGCGACAAGGTAACAATAAAGATATTGACGATATAACTTCACATGAGAATGATGCATGCCTAGTTAACTTGAATACATCATGTGTTGAGTTACCTGTTGATTTGAGCACACCACCTATTTTAGAGAATCGTGTTAGTGTCATGAATGCGTCATGTGATCAAACAACTGAAATACCAACAATTTTGAGTGCACCCATTGAATTAACTGTTGATGCAAAAGAACCAATGTCTAATCATTTTGATATGACCTCTAATCTTGGTGATGATTCTGTGACCAATGACTTATTGCATGTTTGCTTATTTAAGCATGTTGTAGCATGTAAATTTGATGCAACTAAGGTTTATTCACCAATGTTAGGATGGTTTAATGATGAACATTGTCAACCTTTTGAAATGAATAAGAGCTTCACTTATATGTGCAAACTGAGTTGCAATATTTTCATGCCTTCTACTTCTTGTGATAATATTTTGGCTTTAGATTTTATGAACTATGAAGGTTACTCGTGTATACATGTGTCATATGTGCAAAAACTAAGGGAAGTAAAAATGGATGACATATACAGATACAACATGTACACCTTGTCTCTTTTGTTAGCCACATTTCAGATTAAGCAACGCCGAGGACGGCTTTGTTTTCAAGAAGTGGAGGATGATGAGGACATGACTACCTTGGATACGACCAAAAATATTGCATACATGTATATTTGTGAGGTGATTTCTAATGCAAACTATGCAATAATTTATTTATGTCATCCAGGACAAAAATACTTCACAAACTTTTGTGTCATGTCTAATTGCACGTGTATGGGACATTTGTACAATCCACATATGAAGATAAGGGGAAAAGAGTTGTTTAGGTGCGGTTCAAAAAGTCCTCTCACATCACTTTTGGGCCAAGAGAAGATAGAGTCCAAGTCTCTCACGTTCTGGATTCAGATTCGGACTGCACAGACATACCTGACTCAAAACGCCAAGAACTCTTTCATACGGACTCCGAATTGGGTGATTCTTTTTTTGTTGGAAAGTAGATTTCGTGCTCTTTCCAACCCAGTTGGATTCACCTTCAAATTTTTCGGGAGAGTTGAGTTATCGACGAAACAATCTGATGCTGCAGCAGAATCCGAGTCAAACTACAGGTCCAAAGGTGTTGCATCACCTCCACTTGGGCCCATGAGTCTTGTACGACCTAGGGTTAGTTTTAGGCTGCCTTGGGACATCCTCCCACCTCCTTGGCCGCCACCCCTTGCTCCTATATAAGTAGATCTATCTAGTAGCTTTTTCCTTGGGATTTGTTTAGTTAAAAGTTAGCCATTGCAACTTCGTGTACTTCGTTTGTGTCCAACGACCAGACCAAGACCGCTTTCGGATCCCCACCATTATCAATACTTAATCTATATTCGCAATATTCAGATTGCATTATCATATTCTTGCTTGTTCTTCGATTGCATGCAGGAATAGACCTTCGTGGTCAGGCTGATCGTGCTTCCGGCATCGTCAGTAACCTCAGGAGATTGGTTTAGCGATTGCTAAGGCGCAACATCGTTGCATGTTTGTAGTCAGATCATCAAAGTCGTCTCCACCAAATCGATAGTTATCATCTCATCGAAAGATCGGGACACCCCACCTCTATCAACGTTCCTTCACAACTCCCTTTGTACGGAACAAATTATGCCTCTGATTTTGCTCAGCTTGTGTGACCTGCACACTCAAAACACGTTGAGCAACTAAACTTTCATACCTGTCAGCATCTTCAGTAGCCATGTATTGCGTCTCATGATCAGAATCAGCTCCACCGTGTTCTTCACTTGTAATAAGAGCCAAAGTCTCCTCGTCATAGTCACTAGTGGACTCATACCCACCATCCTCAGTAGTAATCATCACACGCGGTGATGAGGACATCAATACCATTGTTACACCCACAGCCCCTGCTTCTATACATACTGGACCAATTACTAGAGCTCGCGCACGCCAATTAAAATATCAGATACTTTCGTTTCTTGGTAATGATTCTAAAGTTCATGAGAATATGATGCTGCCTAAATTGGATACATTTGTTTTGCTTACAAATGAAGGGCCTAGCTTGGACAAGAAAGAGGAACCTTGGAGCAAGTTCAAGCATGGAGATGATGGCATGCACAAGGGGAACAAGAACGGAGTTACAAGTGATGATTTCAGGACTTTGAAGCCACCATAATGAGTGCAGGAAGCCTTGGACGAAATATACAAGATGTCACTTCATAAATTTCGTCCAGAGGCTATTATAGGTGCTGCGTCACCTTATTATTGGGCCAGGCCCATGTAATTTCGAAATACTTGAGTATAGGCTGTTTTTAGAGTCCGTATGTGTGGGGAAACAAGAGATAGGGTTGGTTTCGGACCACTCCTTCAAGGGCCACGAAATCCCCTCCTCTTCCTCCATATATACAGCCCTTAGGGCACCGTTTAGACTTTGGGTTTTGTTTAGATTAAAAGTTCGGCATAGCTGCAACTTCGCGTACTTCGTTTGTGTTCAACAACCAGACCAAGACGTCACAGAACCCCACCTTGATCAATAAAGCTTTCATCTTATATTCGCAATATCCAGATTGCAAATCTTAGTTTCTTTCTTGTTCTTCGTTTGCTTGCAGGAGATAGACCCTTGTGGTCAGGTTGATTGTGCTCCGGCGTGGTCAATAACCTCTCGGAGTTGGTTTAGCGATTGCTAAGGCGCGACGTCCTCGCACGTTCGTAGTCGGATCGTCAAAGTCTACTCCACCAAAAACGATAGCTATCATCTCATCGAAAGATCGGGACACCCTCGCCTCTATCAAGTGGTATCAGATTCCCAGGTTGCTCGGTGAGATTTAAAGTTTTTCGTAGTTTAGATCGAGTCTGTTCTTCATACCTACAGTCCAGGAAAAAGCCAAAAAAAAAATTAGGGTTAGTTCATCATATCCGAACCAATCTGAGCCTTTGCATAATCTTTTTAGGGTTTTTGCTTTGTTGAATTTGCGGTTGCATCGTCGTGTCAAGTTGCTGGTCTTAGCGTCTAGTTCTTTAGAGTTTTGAGTTCTGTTCACAAGTTGTCACGCCGCCGCCGCACCATCATCATCGCCCCTACCATATACCACCACAGCTTATCTGCTATTTCTCTGAGTCCATATACCACCACCGATCCGAGTCCATATACCACCACCGATCCGAGTCCATATACCACCACCAATCCGAGCCCACATATACTACCGTCATATACCATCACCAGTCCGAGTTCCACCAGATTCATCTCTGCCACCAGTCCTAGTCCGAGTCCAGTATTTATTCCTTTATTTTAGAGTTCCAGATCACGCGATACTACGAGTCGTGAACAAGTCGGATTCCCCAATTTTCGTGCTACCTGCAGAAGAAAAATAGTTCCAGTTTCAAAAAAATTCTGGCTAGGCAGTTTTTAGACCATTTGTAGACTTTTTCGGAAAAAAAATTGTTGCGGAGCAAAAAAAAAAGTGCAAAAAAAAAGAAAAAAATTCAGAGTGTGCTACTCCCTTGTTTACGTGCAGCGCCGTGATTTTTGTTAGTGTTCTAGGCTCGCGTCTCTAGCACGGTCTAGCCTAGGACCAGCACAGTACCGTCGTTGAGAGTTTATTCAACATTGCATCTCTGAATTGATTATTGCTGACCCTTTTTGCTACAATATCATAAGCCTTCCCAGCTCCACATACATCTACATCGTGCGTTTGACACCACCTGACAATCGCTCTGTCCAAGCTCTGAGAGTTTTGACTACAAAGGTTGCCGATCACCACCTGCTGCTGGGTAAGAACTGGTAAGAATTTGAGATTTGCTTGACGGATTTGTGACACCACACCACACCACCACCACTTTCTAGTAGTCTGTAGGATCATATTCTTGTGTGTTTCTATTGCTGCTAACCATGGCAGGATCACAAGCCGACGAGATTGACTGGGAGAACATGACGAACAAGGAGTTGCATGATAAATTTCAGCAAATGATGAGTGGCCAGGTGGGAGATGTGCTAAACAGATTTGAAGAGGCCATGGAGAAGATAGATGGCATGGAGAAGTCGTTCGAGACAAAGCTGGATAACAAGTTTAATGAATTGCTCACGCGTCTTCCCCAACCACCATCGGCTGCACCTGTCGCACCTCTACAACGACAACAACAACGCCCCCTTCCAAATCAGTTCGGACGAGCGAAGCGTGTTCCTCTTGAGGATGGCCAAACTTCTGGTGCTGCTGTACCTACTGTTGATGCTTCTTTGGCTCCTGCTCCTGCTGCTGCTGGTGCCGAGGAGGAGGATGATTACGCGGGCGATTATGAGGATGAGGTTGATCAAAATCATAACTACGTGCAACCACCAGCACCAGGTCGTCCACATGCAAATAATCGCAATGGTAGGTCTGCACCACCACTTCAGGTACGAGATCATGACCATCTTCCTAAATTAAAATTGAATATTCCACCATTCGAGGGTAGATATGTTCCTGATATATATCTTACTTGGGAGTTAGAAACTGAACAACGTTTTACATGTTTACAATATCCCGAGGAACGACGTGTTGTTGCTGCTGTTTGTGCTTTTACTAGTTTTGCATGTGTATGGTGGTCTGAACATTGTAGATTATATCCTATTCCAGCTACGTGGGCTGCTTTGAAAACTGCTATGCGTATTCGTTGGGTTCCACCATATTATCAACGTGAATTACTTCAAAAATTGCAGCGCTTAAGACAAGGAAAATATTCTGTAGAAGAATATTATCAGGAATTACAAACTGGCATGATTAGATGTGGTATTGTTGAGGAGAATGAAGCTATGCTTGCACGTTTCATGGGTGGATTAAATAGAGAGATTCAGACCATTCTAGAGTATAAGGAGTATAATAATATCACTCGTTTATTCCATCTTGCTTGTAAAGCTGAACGTGAAGTGCAGGATCGACAGGCATTGGCGCGAACTAATTTTTCTGCAGGTCGATCTTCATCATGGACACCGCATGCCTCCTCTACTCCCGCACGTCCTACTGCGGCACCACTGACTTCAGCCGCCAATTCAAATCGAGATACAAGAAAACAGGCACCACCACCACCATCTGCCAAGAGTACACGTTCTGGGCCTGCCCAGAGCTCTTCTTCATCTATGGCATCAACAGGGCACACACATGATATTATTTGTCGTCGTTGTAAGGGAAGAGGTCATTATGCGAGAGAATGCCAATCTCCGCGTGTTATGATTGCTACTGAGGATGGTGGGTATGAGTCCGCTAGTGATTATGATGAGGAGACTTTGGCTCTTATTACAAGTGAAGAACACGGTGGAGATGATTTTGATCATGAGACGCAATACATGGCTCCTGAAGACGCTGACAGGTATGAATGTTTAGTTGCTCAACGTGTTTTGAGTGTGCAGGTCACACAAGCTGAGCAAAATCAGAGGCATAATTTGTTCCATACAAAGGGAGTTGTGAAGGAACGTTCTGTTCGCGTCATCATAGATGGAGGGAGCTGCAACAACTTGGCTAGCATGGAGATGGTGGAGAAGCTATCTCTCACCACAAGACCACATCCACATCCTTACTATATCCAATGGTTCAACAACAGCGGCAAGGTTAAGGTAACACGTACTGTTCGTGTGCATTTTAGTATCTCTACATATGCTGATTATGTTGATTGTGATGTGGTACCCATGCAAGCATGTTCATTATTATTTGGTAGACCATGGCAATTTGATAAAAATTATGTACACCATGGTAGAAACAATCAGTATACTCTTGTTCATAAGGATAAACATATTACTTTGCTTCCTATGACTCCTGATTCTATTTTGAAAGATGATATTAATAGAGCTAGTAAAGCAAAACAGGAGAAAAATAAGAGTGAAAATCAGATTGTGGCAAAAGAATTTGAGCAACAAATGAAGCCTAATAATAAACCATCTAGTGTTACTTCTGAAATTAAATTGAAAAGTGCATGCTTACTGATAGAGGCGAGGGTGTCCCGATCTTTCGATGAGATGATATCTATCGTTTTTGGTGGAGTAGACTTTGACGATCCGACTATGAACGTGCGAGGACGTCGCGCCTTAGCAATCGCTAAACCAACTCCGAGAGGTTATTGACCACGCCGGAGCACAATCAACCTGACCCCGAGGGTCTATCTCCTGCAACCAAACGAAGAACAAGCAAGAAACTAAGATTTGCAATCTGGATATTGCGAATATAAGATGAAAGCTTTATTGATCGAGGTGGGGTTCTGTGACGTCTTGGTCTGGTCGTTGAACACAAACGAAGTACGCGAAGTTGCAGCTATGGCGAACTTTTAATCTAAACAAAACCCAAAGTCTAAACGGTGCCCTAAGGGCTGTATATATGGAGGAAGAGGAGGGGATTTCGTGGCCCTTGAAGGAGGGGTCCGAAACCAACCCTATCTCTTGTTTCCCCACACATACGAACTCTAAAAACAGCCTATACTCAAGTATTTCGAAATTACATGGGCCTGGCCCAATAATAAGGTGACGCAGCACCTATAATAGCCTCTGGACGAAATTTATGAAGTGACATCTTGTATATTTCGTCCAAGGCTTCCTGCACTCATTATGGTGGCTTCAAAGTCCTGAAATCATCACTTGTAACTCCGTTCTTGTTCCCCTTATGCATGCCATCATCTCCATGCTTGAACTTGCTCCAAGGTTCCTCTTTCTTGTCCAAGCTAGGCCCTTCATTTGTAAGCAAAACAAATGTATCCAATTTAGGCAGCATCATATTCTCATGAACTTTAGAATCATTACCAAGAAACGAAAGTACCTGATATTTTAATTGACGTGCGCGAGCTCTAGTAATTGGTCCAGTATGTATAGAAGCAGGGGCTGTGGGTGTAACAATGGTATTGATGTCCTCATCAGTTTGTCCATCAGTTTGGGGGTGACATGTAGTACTAAAAAGCAGTTTAGTCCCCAACTTAGCCCATAAACATCTCCAAAAGTGGCTAAGAAATTTAGTATCACGATCTGAAACAATAGTATTTGGCACACCATGCAAGCGTATAATTTCACGAAAGAACAAATCAGCAACATTAACAGCATCATCGCTTTTATGACATGGTATAAAGTGTGCCATTTTCGAGAACCTATCCACGACAACAAATATGCTATCCCTCCCCTTCTTTGTTCGAGGTAAACCTAAAAGAAAGTCCATAGATATATCCTCCCAAGGAACACTAGGTACAGGCAAAGGCATATATAAACCATGAGGATTGAGTCGTGACTTAGCTTTTTGACATGTAGTGCAGCGAGCAACAAAACGCTCAACATCCCGTCTCATCTTTGGCCAAAAGAAATGTGTAGCAAGTATATCCTCCGTCTTCTTCACGCCAAAGTGTCCCATTAATCCTCCTCCATGCGCCTCCTGCAACAACAAAAGACGAACGGAGCTAGCTGGAATGCATAGCTTGTTAGCACGAAACACAAATCCATCGTTAACGACGAACTTTTTCCATGTTCTCCCTTCCTTACAATTCTGCAATACATCTTTAAATTCAGCATCATGCACATATTGATCTTTGATGGTCTCCAAACCAAATATTTTAAAGTCAAGTTGTGAAAGCATAGTATAACGACGAGACAATGCATCAGCAATAACATTTTCTTTACCCTTCTTGTGTTTAATGACATAAGGGAAAGTCTCAATAAATTCAACCCATTTAGCATGTCTACGGTTCAGTTTTGCTTGACTTTTAATGTGTTTCAAAGATTCATGATCAGAATGTATAACAAATTCTTTGGTCCATAAATAATGTTGCCATGTTTCTAAGGTCCGAACAAGAGCATATAATTCTTTATCATAAGTAGAATAGTTCAGACTAGGCCCACTCAATTTTTCAGAAAAGTATGCAACAGGTTTGCCATCTTGTAATAAAACACCTCCTAATCCAATTCCACTAGCATCACATTCAAGCTCAAAAGTCTTATTAAAATCAGGAAGTTGGAGTAAAGGAGCATGTGTCAACTTATCTTTCAATACCGTGAAGGCTTCTTCCTGTGAGGTACCCCAAACAAAAGGCACATCCTTCTTTGTAAGCTCATTGAGAGGTGCAGCAATTGTGCTGAAATCTCTCACAAAACGCCTATAGAAACCAGCGAGTCCAAGAAAACTCCTCACTTGAGTGACCGTTTTGGGCTGTGGCCAACTCTCAATAGCTTCAATCTTGGCTTTATCAACTTCAATTCCCTGTGGAGTAACAACATAGCCAAGAAAAGATACTCGGTCGGTGCAAAAGGTGCACTTCCCAAGGTTACCAAACAAACGTGCATCACGTAAAGCAATAAAAACAGCACGTAAATGTTCCAAATGTTCCTCCAAAGATCTGCTATAAATCAGTATATCATCAAAATAGACTACCACAAATCGTCCAATGAAAGCACGTAAAACTTCGTTCATTAATCTCATGAAAGTACTAGGTGCATTAGTTAACCCAAAAGGCATGACTAACCACTCATATAAACCGAACTTAGTTTTAAATGCTGTTTTCCATTCATCTCCCAATTTCATACGAATTTGATGGTATCCACTACGCAAATCAACTTTGGAGAATACCATCAAATTGGTATGAAATTGGGGGATGAATGGAAAACAGCATTTAAAACAAAGTTTGGATTATATGAGTGGTTAGTCATGCCTTTTGGGTTAACTAATGCACCTAGTACTTTCATGAGATTAATGAACGAAGTTTTACGTGCTTTCATTGGACGATTTGTGGTAGTCTATTTTGATGATATACTGATTTATAGCAGATCTTTGGAGGAACATTTGGAACATTTACGTGCTGTTTTTATTGCTTTACGTGATGCACGTTTGTTTGGTAACCTTGGGAAGTGCACCTTTTGCACCGACCGAGTATCTTTTCTTGGCTATGTTGTTACTCCACAGGGAATTGAAGTTGATAAAGCCAAGATTGAAGCTATTGAGAGTTGGCCACAGCCCAAAACGGTCACTCAAGTGAGGAGTTTTCTTGGACTCGCTGGTTTCTATAGGCGTTTTGTGAGAGATTTCAGCACAATTGCTGCACCTCTCAATGAGCTTACAAAGAAGGATGTGCCTTTTGTTTGGGGTACCTCACAGGAAGAAGCCTTCACGGTATTGAAAGATAAGTTGACACATGCTCCTTTACTCCAACTTCCTGATTTTAATAAGACTTTTGAGCTTGAATGTGATGCTAGTGGAATTGGATTAGGAGGTGTTTTATTACAAGATGGCAAACCTGTTGCATACTTTTCTGAAAAATTGAGTGGGCCTAGTCTGAACTATTCTACTTATGATAAAGAATTATATGCTCTTGTTCGGACCTTAGAAACATGGCAACATTATTTATGGCCCAAAGAATTTGTTATACATTCTTATCATGAATCTTTGAAACACATTAAAAGTCAAGCAAAACTGAACCGTAGACATGCTAAATGGGTTGAATTTATTGAGACTTTCCCTTATGTCATTAAACACAAGAAGGGTAAAGAAAATGTTATTGCTGATGCATTGTCTCGTCGTTATACTATGCTTTCACAACTTGACTTTAAAATATTTGGTTTGGAGACCATCAAAGATCAATATGTGCATGATGCTGAATTTAAAGATGTATTGCAGAATTGTAAGGAAGGGAGAACATGGAACAAGTTCGTCGTTAACGATGGATTTGTGTTTCGTGCTAACAAGCTATGCATTCCAGCTAGCTCCGTTCGTCTTTTGTTGTTGCAGGAGGCGCATGGAGAAGGATTAATGGGACACTTTGGCGTGAAGAAGACGGAGGATATACTTGCTACACATTTCTTTTGGCCAAAGATGAGACGGGATGTTGAGCGTTTTGTTGCTCGCTGCACTACATGTCAAAAAGCTAAGTCACGACTCAATCCTCATGGTTTATATATGCCTTTGCCTGTACCTAGTGTTCCTTGGGAGGATATATCTATGGACTTTGTTTTAGGTTTACCTCGAACAAAGAAGGGGAGGGATAGTGATAGAGGCGAGGGTGTCCCGATCTTTCGATGAGATGATAGCTATCGTTTTTGGTGGAGTAGACTTTGACGATCCGACTACGAACGTGCGAGGACGTCGCGCCTTAGCAATCGCTAAACCAACTCCGAGAGGTTATTGACCACGCCGGAGCACAATCAACCTGACCACGAGGGTCTATCTCCTGCAAGCAAACGAAGAACAAGCAAGAAACTAAGATTTGCAATCTGGATATTGCGAATATAAGATGAAAGCTTTATTGATCAAGGTGGGGATCCGAAAGCGGTCTTGGTCTGGTCGTTGGACACAAACGAAGTACACGAAGTTGCAATGGCTAACTTTTAACTAAACAAATCCCAAAGTCTAAACGGTGCCCTAAGGGCTGTATATATGGAGGAAGAGGAGGGGATTTCGTGGCCCTTGAAGGAGGGGTCCGAAACCAACCCTATCTCTTGTTTCCCCACACATACGGACTCTAAAAACAGCCTATACTCAAGTATTTCGAAATTACATGGGCCTGGCCCAATAATAAGGTGACGCAGCACCTATAATAGCCTCTGGACGAAATTTATGAAGTGACATCTTGTATATTTCGTCCAAGGCTTCCTGCACTCATTATGGTGGCTTCAAAGTCCTGAAATCATCACTTGTAACTCCGTTCTTGTTCCCCTTGTGCATGCCATCATCTCCATGCTTGAACTTGCTCCAAGGTTCCTCTTTCTTGTCCAAGCTAGGGCCTTCATTTGTAAGCAAAACAAATGTATCCAATTTAGGCAGCATCATATTCTCATGAACTTTAGAATCATTACCAAGAAACGAAAGTACCTGATAATTTAATTGACGTGCGCGAGCTCTAGTAATTGGTCCAGTATGTATAGAAGCAGGGGCTGTGGGTGTAACAATGGTATTGATGTCCTCATCATCCTCCCCTTCTTGAAATGAAGTCGTCCTCGACGGAAGCTCATCTTCCTCACCCAAATAAGGCTTCAGATCTGCAATGTTAAAAGTGGGACTAACCCCAAAATCTGCAGGCAGCTCAAGTTTATATGCATTATCATTTATTTTCTCTAACACCTTAAAAGGACCATCAGCACGTGGCATTAGCTTTGATTTGCGCAAATCAGGAAATCTATCCTTACGCAAATGTAACCAAACAAGATCTCCAGGTGCAAACACAACATGTTTTCTACCCTTATCTCCAGCAAGTTTATATTTAGCATTCATACGCTCAATGTTCTCCTTAGTTAACTCATGCATTTTTAATATCAATTCAGCACGTTGTTTAGCATCAAAATTAACCTTCTCCGAAGATGGAAGAGGCAACAAATCAATTGGTGCACGAGGAAGGAAACCATACACAATTTCAAAAGGACACATCTTAGTAGTAGAATGCAATGAACGATTATAAGCAAATTCAATATGAGGCAAGCATTCTTCCCACATTTTCTTGTTATTCTTCAAAACAGCCCTAAGCATAGTAGACAATGTTCTATTGACTACTTCAGTTTGTCCATCAGTTTGGGGGATGAATGGAAAACAGCATTTAAAACAAAGTTTGGATTATATGAGTGGTTAGTCATGCCTTTTGGGTTAACTAATGCACCTAGTACTTTCATGAGATTAATGAACGAAGTTTTACGTGCTTTCATTGGACGATTTGTGGTAGTCTATTTTGATGATATACTGATTTATAGCAGATCTTTGGAGGAACATTTGGAACATTTACGTGCTGTTTTTATTGCTTTACGTGGTGCACGTTTGTTTGGTAACCTTGGGAAGTGCACCTTTTGCACCGACCGAGTATCTTTTCTTGGCTATGTTGTTACTCCACAGGGAATTGAAGTTGATAAAGCCAAGATTGAAGCTATTGAGAGTTGGCCACAGCCCAAAACGGTCACTCAAGTGAGAAGTTTTCTTGGACTCGCTGGTTTCTATAGGCGTTTTGTGAGAGATTTCAGCACCATTGCTGCACCTCTCAATGAGCTTACAAAGAAGGATGTGCCTTTTGTTTGGGGTACCTCACAGGAAGAAGCCTTCACGGTATTGAAAGATAAGTTGACACATGCTCCTTTACTCCAACTTCCTGATTTTAATAAGACTTTTGAGCTTGAATGTGATGCTAGTGGAATTGGATTAGGAGGTGTTTTATTACAAGATGGCAAACCTGTTGCATACTTTTCTGAAAAATTGAGTGGGCCTAGTCTGAACTATTCTACTTATGATAAAGAATTATATGCTCTTGTTCGGACCTTAGAAACATTGCAACATTATTTATGGCCCAAAGAATTTGTTATACATTCTGATCATGAATCTTTGAAACACATTAAAAGTCAAGCAAAACTGAACCGTAGACATGCTAAATGGGTTGAATTTATTGAGACTTTCCCTTATGTCATTAAACACAAGAAGGGTAAAGAAAATGTTATTGCTGATGCATTGTCTCGTCGTTATACTATGCTTTCACAACTTGACTTTAAAATATTTGGTTTGGAGACCATCAAAGATCAATATGTGCATGATGCTGAATTTAAAGATGTATTGCAGAATTGTAAGGAAGGGAGAACATGGAAAAAGTTCGTCGTTAACGATGGATTTGTGTTTCGTGCTAACAAGCTATGCATTCCAGCTAGCTCCGTTCGTCTTTTGTTGTTGCAGGAGGCGCATGGAGGAGGATTAATGGGACACTTTGGCGTGAAGAAGACGGAGGATATACTTGCTACACATTTCTTTTGGCCAAAGATGAGACGGGATGTTGAGCGTTTTGTTGCTCGCTGCACTACATGTCAAAAAGCTAAGTCACGACTCAATCCTCATGGTTTATATATGCCTTTGCCTGTACCTAGTGTTCCTTGGGAGGATATATCTATGGACTTTATTTTAGGTTTACCTCGAACAAAGAAGGGGAGGGATAGCATATTTGTTGTCGTGGATAGGTTCTCGAAAATGGCACACTTTATACCATGTCATAAAAGCTATGATGCTGTTAATGTTGCTGATTTGTTCTTTCGTGAAATTATACGCTTGCATGGTGTGCCAAATACTATTGTTTCAGATCGTGATACTAAATTTCATAGCCACTTTTGGAGATGTTTATGGGCTAAGTTGGGGACTAAACTGCTTTTTAGTACTACATGTCACCCCCAAACTGATGGACAAACTGAAGTAGTCAATAGAACATTGTCTACTATGCTTAGAGCTGTTTTGAAGAATAACAAGAAAATGTGGGAAGAATGCTTGCCTCATATTGAATTTGCTTATAATCGTTCATTGCATTCTACTACTAAGATGTGTCCTTTTGAAATTGTGTATGGTTTCCTTCCTCGTGCACCAATTGATTTGTTGCCTCTTCCATCTTCGGAGAAGGTTAATTTTGATGCTAAACAACGTGCTGAATTGATCTTAAAAATGCATGAGTTAACTAAGGAGAACATTGAGCGTATGAATGCTAAATATAAACTTGCTGGAGATAAGGGTAGAAAACATGTTGTGTTTGCACCTGGAGATCTTGTTTGGTTACATTTGCGTAAGGATAGATTTCCTGATTTGCGCAAATCAAAGCTAATGCGACGTGCTGATGGTCCTTTTAAGGTGTTAGAGAAAATAAATGATAATGCATATAAACTTGAGCTGCCTGCAGATTTTGGGGTTAGTCCCACTTTTACCATTGCAGATCTGAAGCCTTATTTGGGTGAGGAAGATGAGCTTCCGTCGAGGACGACTTCATTTCAAGAAGGGGAGGATGATGAGGACATCAATACCATTGTTACACCCACAGCCCCTGCTTCTATACATACTGGACCAATTACTAGAGCTCGCGCACGCCAATTAAATAACAGGTACTTTCGTTTCTTGGTAATGATTCTAAAGTTCATGAGAATATGATGCTGCCTAAATTGGATACATTTGTTTTGCTTACAAATGAAGGGCCTAGCTTGGACAAGAAAGAGGAACCTTGGAGCAAGTTCAAGCATGGAGATGATGGCATGCACAAGGGGAACAAGAACGGAGTTACAAGTGATGATTTCAGGACTTTGAAGCCACCATAATGAGTGCAGGAAGCCTTGGACGAAATATACAAGATGTCACTTCATAAATTTCGTCCAGAGGCTATTATAGGTGCTGCGTCACCTTATTATTGGGCCAGGCCCATGTAATTTCGAAATACTTGAGTATAGGCTGTTTTTAGAGTCCGTATGTGTGGGGAAACAAGAGATAGGGTTGGTTTCGGACCCCTCCTTCAAGGGCCACGAAATCCCCTCCTCTTCCTCCATATATACAACCCTTAGGGCACTGTTTAGACTTTGGGTTTTGTTTAGATTAAAAGTTCGCCATAGCTGCAACTTCGCGTACTTCGTTTGTGTTCAACGACCAGACCAAGACGTCACAGAACCCCACCTTGATCAATAAAGCTTTCATCTTATATTCGCAATATCCAGATTGCAAATCTTAGTTTCTTGCTTGTTCTTCGTTTGCTTGCAGGAGATAGACCCTCGTGGTCAGGTTGATTGTGCTCCGGCGTGGTCAATAACCTCTCGGAGTTGGTTTAGCGATTGCTAAGGCGCGACGTCCTCGCACGTTCGTAGTCGGATCGTCAAAGTCTACTCCACCAAAAACGATAGCTATCATCTCATCGAAAGATCGGGATACCCTCGCCTCTATCAAGTGGTATCAGATTCCCAGGTTGCTCGGTGAGATTTACAGTTTTTCGTAGTTTAGATCGAGTCTGTTCTTCATACCTACAGTCCAGGAAAAAGCCAAATTTTTTTTTTAGGGTTAGTTCATCATATCCGAACCAATCTGAGCCTTTGCATAATCTTTTTAGGGTTTTTGCTTTGTTGAATTTGCGGTTGCATCGTCGTGTCAAGTTGCTGGTCTTAGCGTCTAGTTCTTTAGAGTTTCGAGTTCTGTTCACAAGTTGTCACGCCGCCGCCGCACCATCATCATCGCCCCTACCATATACCACCACAGCTTATCTGCTATTTCTCTGAGTCCATATACCACCACCGATCCGAGTCCATATACCACCACCGATCCGAGTCCATATACCACCACCAATCCGAGCCCACATATACTACCGTCATATACCATCACCAGTCCGAGTTCCACCAGATTCATCTCTGCCACCAGTCCTAGTCCGAGTCCAGTATTTATTCCTTTATTTTAGAGTTCCAGATCACGCGATACTACGAGTCGTGAACAAGTCGGATTCCCCAATTTTCGTGCTACCCGTAGAAGAAAAATAGTTCCAGTTTCAAAAAAAAAAAAAAACTAAGTCTGGAAAATTCTGGCTAGGCAGTTTTTAGACCATTTGTAGACTTTTTCGAAAAAAAATTGTTGCGGAGCAAAAAAAAAAAGGAAAAAAAAGTGCAAAAAAAAAAAATTCAGAGTGTGCTCCTCCCTTGTTTACGTGCAGCGCCGTGATTTTTGTTAGTGTTCTAGGCTCGCGTCTCTAGCACGGTCTAGCCTAGGACCAGCACAGTACCGTCGTTGAGAGTTTATTCAACATTGCATCTCTGAATTGATTATTGCTGACCCTTTTTGCTACCATATCATAAGCCTTCCCAGCTCCACATACATCTACATTGATGAGGACATCAATACCATTGTTACACCCACAGCCCCTGCTTCTATACATACTGGACCAATTACTAGAGCTCGCGCACGTCAATTAAAATATCAGGTACTTTCGTTTCTTGGTAATGATTCTAAAGTTCATGAGAATATGATGCTGCCTAAATTGGATACATTTGTTTTGCTTACAAATGAAGGGCCTAGCTTGGACAAGAAAGAGGAACCTTGGAGCAAGTTTAAGCATGGAGATGATGGCATGCACAAGGGGAACAAGAACGGAGTTACAAGTGATGATTTCAGGACTTTGAAGCCACCATAATGAGTGCAGGAAGCCTTGGACGAAATATACAAGATGTCACTTCATAAATTTCGTCCAGAGGCTATTATAGGTGCTGCGTCACCTTATTATTGGGCCAGGCCCATGTAATTTCGAAATACATGAGTATAGGCTGTTTTTAGAGTCCGTATGTGTGGGGAAACAAGAGATAGGGTTGGTTTCGGACCCCTCCTTCAAGGGCCACGAAATCCCCTCCTCTTCCTCCATATATACAGCCCTTAGGGCACCGTTTAGACTTTGGGTTTTGTTTAGATTAAAAGTTCGCCATAGCTGCAACTTCGCGTACTTCGTTTGTGTTCAACAACCAGACCAAGACGTCACAGAACCCCACCTTGATCAATAAAGCTTTCATCTTATATTCGCAATATCCAGATTGCAAATCTTAGTTTCTTGCTTGTTCTTCGTTTGCTTGCAGGAGATAGACCCTTGTGGTCAGGTTGATTGTGCTCCGGCGTGGTCAATAACCTCTCGGAGTTGGTTTAGCGATTGCTAAGGCGCGACGTCCTCGCACGTTCGTAGTCGGATCGTCAAAGTCTACTCCACCAAAAACGATAGCTATCATCTCATCGAAAGATCGGGACACCCTCGCCTCTATCACGCGGAGATTGGCATTCTCTCGCATAATGGCCTCTTCCCTTACAAGGACGACAAATAATATCATGTGTGTGCCCTGTTGATGCCATGGATGAAGAAGAGCTTTGTGCAGGCCCGGCAGGTGTGCTCTTGGCAGAGAGTGGTGGTTGTGCCTGCTTTCTTGTATCACGGCTAGAGGTGGCAGCTGACGGAGGTGCCAGTGCAGTAGAATGTGTGGAAGTAGAGGATGCATGTGGTGTCCATGATGAAGATCGACCTGCAGAAATATTAGTTCGCGCTAATGCCTGTCGATCCTGCACTTCACGTTCAGCTTTGCAAGCAAGATGGAATAAACGAGTGATATTGTTATACTCTAAAATGGTCTGAATCTCTCTATTTAATCCACCCATAAAACATGCAAGCATAGCTTCATTATCCTCAACTATACCACATCTAATCATGCCAGTTTGCAATTCTTGATAATATTCCTCTATAGAATTTTTTCCTTGTCTTAAACGCTGCAATTTCTGAAGTAATTCACGTTGATAATATGGTGGAACCCAACGAGTAAGCATATCAGTTTTCAAAGCAGCCCAAGTAGTCGGGATATTATCATGATATAATCTACAATGTTCAGACCACCAAACAGAAGCAAAACTAGTGAATTCACAAACAGCAGCAGCAACACATCTTTCCTCAGGATATTGTAAGCATGTAAAACGTTGTTCAATTTCTAACTCCCAAGTCAGATATACATCAGGAATGTATCTACCCTCAGACGGTGGAATATTCAATTTTAGTTCAGGAATATGGTCATAATCTCGTACCTGAGGTGGTGCTGCAGCCCTACCTTTGCGATTATATGCATGAGGTCGACCTGGTGCTGGTGGTTGCACGTAGTTCTGATTTTGATCAACCTCATCCTCGTAATAGTCCTCCACCTCTGCAGTAGCAGCAGGGGCTACAGAAGCATCAACAGCAGTAGCAGCGGCACCAGAAGTTTGTCCAGGCTCAAGAGGAACACGGCCCGCTCGGCGGAGGGCTGTTTCGTGACGTGGAGGTGGTTGTTGTTGTTGTAATGGTGTAGCAGATGCAGGTGGTGGTTGTGGAAGACGCGCGAGTACTTCATCAAACTTGGCGTCCAACTTGGTGTTAATTGTCTTCTCAACGTCATCAATCCTCTCCAGTGCCTTTCCAAAGCTGTCCATCACGTCTTCCACCTGTTGACTCAACATTTGCTGAAATTTATCATGAAGCTCCTTCTTCGTCATGTTCTCCCAGTCAATCTCGTCGGCTTGTAATGTTGCCATGGTTAGCAGCAATAGAAACACACAAGAATATGATCCTACATACTACTAGAAAGTGGTGGGGTGTCACAAATCCGTCAAGCGAATCTCAAAGTCTTACCAGTTCTTACCAAGCAGCAGGCGGTGATCGGCAACCGTTGTAGTCAAAACTCTCAAAGCTTGGATAGAGCGATTACCAGGGAGAGTCAAACACACGATGTAGATGTATGTGGAGCTGGGATGGCTTATAATATGGTAGCAAAAAGGGTCAGCAATAATCAATTCAGAGATGCAAAGTTGAAGAAACGCTCAACGACGGTACTATGTTGGTCCTAGGCTAGACCGTACTAGAGACGCGAGCCTAGAACACTAACAAAGGAGGAGGACACTCTGAAATTATTTTTCTTTTTTTTTCACTTTTTTTCCACTGTTTTTTCCTCTTTTTTTTGCTCTGCAATAATTTTTTCGAAAAAGTCTACAAATGGTCTAAAAACTGCCTAGCCAGAATTTTTGGGACTTAGTTTTTTTTTAAACTGGAACTATTTTTCTACTGCGGGTAGCACGAAAGTTGGTGATGTAGGGTAGAACCCTAGGGCCCGATCTTTCATGAAATGGAGGGGATCCTACGAAGAACACGAGGGAAAAGACGAGGAGAGAAATCACTCTAACCAACAAGAACGATCACACATGTGCTAGATCCTCGAAACACAAAGAGATACACGATCCGAATCCAACAAAGGACGATACATAGGCAAGCTAGTTCATCTCCAAAGGAGGTCTTGATGGGGGTCCACCTGTGAGGGGGTCTTGAATCCAAGGTGGATCTTCTCCGAAGAGGTGTCGGTCCCTCGTGGTGGAGTAGATCCGTATGGATGAGCAAGCTCTATCTCAAGTATGAGCTAAACCAATGCTAACCCTAACTAGGAGGTGGGGGAGGTCTATTTATAGTCTTAGTGCAAATGGGGGCGAAGTGAAAGGGTACATGGGCTTCGGGCCTGAAACTGTGCGCAGACAGGCACCGGACGTCCGGTCCGGAGCGGACGTCCGGTGGCTCGTGGACGTCCGGACGTCCGGAAGGCGCCGGACTTCCGTCATTTTGGCTCGGGTGCAATGGCACCGGATGTCCGGAGTCGGCCGGTCGTCCGGTCGCCGGTCGTTCGATCTCATCGGACTTCCGCTGATTCGGCTCTGGTGGGGAACTGCCGGATTTCCGGTGGAGGCCAGACGTCCGATCGCTGGGAGTTGCCGGTCGTCCGATCCTGGCCAGACGTCCGTCCACTGTAGCTTTCACTGGCCAGGTTTCCTCTGGCTGGCGTGGCCTTCAGGGACCGGACGTCCGATCTGGAGCGGACGTCCGGTGGCTGTAGCTCGACTTGCAGCTCTTCTTCTTGTCCCTCATACTTGGTGTCCTCGCCGTCTTGTCCGTTGGATGTAGCAGCTCCGTGGCCATGTCGCATGTGTAGAAATTGGTAGTTTGGAGAGGAGCGAGTTCACCTTATCTTTGATAGCCTTTGCTCGAGCTCTTGTCATTGGTCCAAGCGGTGTCGTGGGAGACGTAGGTAGGTCCATGGGATGACCGTGGGATGCTCCGCATCATCTCCCCCCCCCCCCCCCCCCCCCTTGGGAAGGATCCGACCTCGGATCGGAATCTTCATCACCATGTTAGGGCGAGAGATCCGTGACGTTAAAGATGTCGCTCACGTTGTACTTGTCGCGCGGGAGGTCGATCTTGTAAGCGTTGTTGTTGTAGCGTGCTAACACCTTGAAGGGTCCATCGGCTCGTGGTAGAAGTTTGGACTTGCGTTCGTTGGGGAAACGGTCCTTGCGAAGGTGTAGCCGCACGAGATCTCCAACGTTGAATATCATGGGTTGCTTGTTGACGTTGAGCTTGGTCGCGAGTCGTTGTACTTGGCGCTCGATGGTGTGCCTTGTATCTTCATGCATCTTCTTGAGGTAGCTCACTCGGGCACTCGCGTCCATGTTGATGCGCTCTTATAGTGGTAGAGGAAGAAATGTCCAATGGGGACAACGGGTTGAAACCGTAGACGACCTCAAAAGGGGACTTGCCGGTAGTCGAATGTCTTGCACGGTTATAGGCGTACTCGGCGATGGGTAGGCACTTCTCCCACTCCTTGATGTTCCTCTTGATCAACACGCGTAGTAGAGTGGAGAGCGTTCGGTTCGTCACTTCCGTTTGGCCGTCGGTTTGTGGATGGTATGCCGTGGAGAATAATAGCTTGATGCCGAGCTTGGCGCACAAGGTCTTCCAAAAGTAACTCAAGATCTTGACGTCGCGGTCCGAGACAATCGTCGTTGGCACTCCAAGTAGGCGCAAGATATCTCTACAAAAAAGATTTGCAATATGTGAAGCATCGTCTATCTTGTTGCAAGGAATGAAATGTGCCATTTTAGAGAATCGGTCCACAACAAAAAACACGAAATCCTTTCCATTTCTAGTCCTAGGCAAACCAAGCACAAAATCCATGCTAATATCTTCCCATGGGTGATATGGAATTGGAAGGGGTGTATAAAGACCATGAGATTGAGCTTTGGACTTTGCTTTGCGACATGTCGAACATCGGTTGGTGAAGCGTGAGATGTCGCGGAACATCTGATGAGGACATGACTACCTTGGATACGACCAAAAATATTGCATACATGTATATTTGTGAGGTGATTTCTAATGCAAACTATGCAATAAATTATTTATGTCATCCAAGACAAAAATACTTCACAAACTTTTGTGCCATGTCTAATTGCAGGTGTATGGGACATTTGTACAATCCACATATGAACATAAGGGAAAAAGAGAAGTTTATGTGCTGTTCAAAAAGTCCTTTCACGTCACTTTTGGGCCAAGAGAAGATAGAGTCCAAGTCTCTCACGTTCCTGATTCAGATTCGGACTGCACAGACATACCTGACTCAAAACGCCAAGAACTATTTCATACGGACTCCGAATTGGGTGATTCTTTTTTTGTTGGAAAGTAGATTTCGTGCTCTTTCCAACCCAGTTGGATTCACCTTCAAATTCATCCGGAGCGTTGAGTTCTCGATGAAACAATCTGATGCTGCAACAGAATCCGAGTCAAACTACAAGTCCAAAGGTGTTGCATCACCTCCACTTGGGCCCATGAGCCTTGTACGACCTAGGGTTAGTTTTAGGCTGCCTTGGGACGTCCTGCCACCTCCTTGGCCACCACCCCTTGCTCCTATATAAGTAGATCCATCTAGTAGCTTTTTCCTTGGGATTTGTTTAGTTAAAAGTTAGCCATTGCAACTTCGTGTACTTCGTTTGTGTCCAACGACCAGACCAAGACCGTTTTCGGATCCCCACCATTATCAATACTTCATCTATATTCGCAATATTCAGATTGCATTATCATATTCTTGCTTGTTCTTCGATTGCGTGCAGGAATAGACCTTCGTGGTCAGGCTGATCGTGTTTCTAGCATCGTCAGTAACCTCAGGAGATTGGTTTAGCGATTGCTAAGGCGCAACGTCGTGCACGTTTGTAGTCGGATCGTCAAAGTCGGCTCCACCAAATCGATAGTTACCATCTCATCGAAAGATCGGGACACCCTCGCCTCTATCAAGTGGTATCAGTTTTCAGGTTGCTCGGTGAGAATTTCCAGTTTTCCCTATATTAGATTTATTTTCTTACCTATTGTTCAAGAAAAAGCCACAAAAAAAGTTAGATCTATTCATCCTTTGTCCAAGCCAGTCTGAGCCTTTGCAATTTTCTTTTCATTGTTTGCATTATTGAATTATCGGTTGCATCGTCGTGTTCAGTTGCTGGTCTTAGTGTCTAGTTCGTTTAGAGTTTCGAGTTCTGTTCACATTAGTCACGCCGCCGCTGCATCGTTATTCCTTCCGCTGTCCACCATCCCATCCATCAATTTCCACATCGTGCTACCCACTGTTCATTGTCATAATCATAGTTGAGGTCGTTCACATCTGTGCTTGATCCAATCTACATCTTATCTAGTTTGTTTTGGAAAGAGGGAGAGAGAAAAAAGATAGAAAAAAAGTAAAAAAAAAAGTCAGAGAAAAAAAAGAGAGAAAGAAAAAGAAAAAAGTGTGAGAAAAAAAGAGAGAAGAAAAAAAAACAAAATTCGGATCTATCTAGACTCAATCTCGTAGCTGAATTCGGATTGGAATCTGTTTTGCGCAGTGTTCAGTAAAACAGGCATATCTTTTTCATACGAAGTCTGTTTTGGCTCCGTGAGTACTCAAATTAAAGCTAGCGACGAGCCGCATCTAAATAGTTGCAGAAGCTAGTTCAATATTTGACACCTCAAAATCGGCTTCTAAATAGGTCTTTTTGCCCTCCGAAGTTCGCGAACACAGCTTGTTCCAGTTTTTCAGGCCAGTTTTAGAACTTTTTGACTCCTCATATCAACTCGGAATTGAGTGATTCTTTTTGCATTTGAAAGCTTGAGTCAGTGCTTTTCTTGAGAAAAATTATCATAAAATTGGCACAAACTTTTATAGAGTAAAGTTGGAGAGAGAATTGTTGGTATATGCTACTTGGTAGTTGTTTCTCATCATTATCTTTACTGCCGTTGTGATCTTCACTTATATCTTGCTGTCCAGAGCTACTTCATATCCTTTATTGATGCTAGTTGTGCTACGCCGTGACCTCATTAGTGTTCTAGGCTCGCGTCTCTAGTCCGGTCTAGCCTAGGACCAGCACAGTACCGTCGTTGAGCGTGTATTCAACATTGCATCTCTGAATTGATTATTGCTAATCTTTTGCTACCATATATAGCCAACCCAGCTCCACATATTTTTACACCGTGTATACGTACGTTCGCCTGGCAATCGCTTTACTCAATCTTCGGAGTTATTTGACACCGCTGGTTGCCCGTCACCACCTGCTGCATGGTAAGAACTTGTGAGATATTGATATTTGCTTTACTGTGAGCGCTTTACCACCACATCCTAGTAGTTCATAGGAACATTATTCTCGATTTTTTTTTTGTTTCTACTAATCATGGCAGGTTCCGGAGTTGTTAGTTCTTGGGCTTCATCGATCGTGGGAGATTTGCCATCACCTAAGAAAATACAACAACCGTCACAAGAGGAGCAACAACATCAGAATGCACATAATCAGGTTAATGTTTCCATGCCATCATTTACTGGTCGTTTTAGGCCTGATTTATATATTGAATGGGAGTACGAAATAAATGCTATATTTGCTTCCCATAATTTTGATGAGCGTGGAAAATTTCAAGCTGCGGTTAGTATTTTTAGTAGCTTTGCTTTAGCTTGGTGGAGTGAATATTGTCGGTTAAACCCTGATCTTATACCTACTACTTGGGATGATTTAAAACTTGTCATGAGAGATAGATTCGTTGATGTTTATTATACTCGTGGCATGATTAAAAAATTACAACATTTAAAACAAGGCACTGACACGGTAACAAAATATTATGATGATTTACAAACTACATTGTTGCACTCATTTTTAGAAGAAAGTGAAGAAGAATTTATGGATAGATTTTGGGGAGGATTAAACCGTGATATTCAAGAGATACTAATTCATGAAGAGTGTTATCCTATGGACCATTTGTTTCGTCTTGCTTGCAAAGCTGAACAGGAAATAAAACGACGTGTTGCCCACAAGGAGAACAAGCGCACGGTGCACATTCCAAGTGTTGATATAGATGTTTCTTCAACTACTAGGCGTACTATGACAACCACATCCATTGTTGCGATGACTACATCATCTCCACCATGTGACACATCACCACCGAGAGTGCCTACATCATCTGAGTTGATCATAAGAGGTAATTACAAAGGTACATATTTTCCACTTTCACATGAGAATGATACATGCCTAGTTAACTTGAATACATCATGTGTTGAGTTACCTATTGATTTGGGCACGTCACCTATTTTAGAGAATTGTGTTACTGTCATGAATGCGTCATGTGATCAAACAACTGAAATACCAACAATTTTGAGTGCACCCATTGAATTAACTGTTGATGCAAAAGAACCAATGTTTAATCATTTTGATATGACCTCTAATCTTGGTGATGATTCTGTGACCAATGACTTATTGCATGTTTGCTTATTTAAGCATGTTGTAGCATGTAAATTTGATGCAACTAAGGTTTATTCACCAATGTTACGATGGTTTAATGATGAACATTGTCAACCTTTTGAAATAAATAAGTGCTTCATTTATATGTGCAAACTGAGTTGCAATATTTCCATGCCTTCTACTTCTTGTGATAATATTTTGGCTTTAGATTTTATGAACTATGAAGGTTACTCATGTATACATGTGTCATATATGCAAAAACTAAGGGAAGTAAAACTGGATGACATATACATATACAACATGTACACCTTGTCTCTTTTGTTAGCCACAGTTCAGCATAAGCAACGCCGAGGACGGCTTTGTTTTCAAGAAGGGGAGGATGATGAGGACATGACTACCTTGGATACGACCAAAAATATTGCATACATGTATATTTGTGAGGTGATTTCTAATGCAAACTATGCAATAATTTATTTATGTCATCCAGGACAAAAATACTTCACAAACTTTTGTGTCATGTCTAAATGCAGGTGTATGGGACATTTGTACAATCCACATATGAAGATAAGGGGAAAAGAGATGTTTAGGTGCTGTTCAAAAAGTCCTCTCACGTCACTTTTGGGCCAAGAGAAGATAGAGTCCAAGTCTCTCACGTTCCTGATTCAGATTCAGACTGCACAGACATACCTGACTCAAAACGCCAAGAACTATTTCATACGGACTCCGAATTGGGTGATTCTTTTTTTGTTGGAAAGTAGATTTCGTGCTCTTTCCAACCCAGTTGGATTCACCTTCAAATTCGTCCGGAGCGTTGAGTTCTCGATGAAACAATCTGACGCTGCAACAGAATCCGAGTCAAACTACAAGTCCAAAGGTGTTGCATCACCTCCACTTGGGCCCATGAGCCTTGTACGACCTAGGGTTAGTTTTAGGCTGCCTTGGGACGTCCTGCCACCTCCTTGGCCACCACCCCTTGCTCCTATATAAGTAGATCCATCTAGTAGCTTTTTCCTTGGGATTTGTTTAGTTAAAAGTTAGCCATTGCAACTTCGTGTACTTCGTTTGTGTCCAACGACCAGACCAAGACCGTTTTCGGATCCCCACCATTATCAATACTTCATCTATATTCGCAATATTCAGATTGCATTATCATATTCTTGCTTGTTCTTCGATTGCGTGCAGGAATAGACCTTCGTGGTCAGGCTGATCGTGTTTCTAGCATCGTCAGTAACCTCAGGAGATTGGTTTAGCGATTGCTAAGGCGCAACGTCGTGCACGTTTGTAGTCGGATCGTCAAAGTCGGCTCCACCAAATCGATAGTTACCATCTCATCGAAAGATCGGGACACCCTCGCCTCTATCAAGTGGTATCAGTTTTCAGGTTGCTCGGTGAGAATTTCCAGTTTTCCCTATATTAGATTTATTTTCTTACCTATTGTTCAAGAAAAAGCCACAAAAAAAGTTAGATCTATTCATCCTTTGTCCAAGCCAGTCTGAGCCTTTGCAATTTTCTTTTCATTGTTTGCATTATTGAATTATCGGTTGCATCGTCGTGTTCAGTTGCTGGTCTTAGTGTCTAGTTCGTTTAGAGTTTCGAGTTCTGTTCACATTAGTCACGCCGCCGCTGCATCGTTATTCCTTCCGCTGTCCACCATCCCATCCATCAATTTCCACATCGTGCTACCCACTGTTCATTGTCATAATCATAGTTGAGGTCGTTCACATCTGTGCTTGATCCAATCTACATCTTATCTAGTTTGTTTTGGAAAGAGGGAGAGAGAAAAAAGATAGAAAAAAAGTAAAAAAAAAGTCAGAGAAAAAAAAGAGAGAAAGAAAAAGAAAAAAGTGTGAGAAAAAAAGAGAGAAGAAAAAAAAACAAAATTCGGATCTATCTAGACTCAATCTCGTAGCTGAATTCGGATTGGAATCTGTTTTGCGCAGTGTTCAGTAAAACAGGCATATCTTTTTCATACGAAGTCTGTTTTGGCTCCGTGAGTACTCAAATTAAAGCTAGCGACGAGCCGCATCTAAATAGTTGCAGAAGCTAGTTCAATATTTGACACCTCAAAATCGGCTTCTAAATAGGTCTTTTTGCCCTCCGAATTTTGTGAACACAGCTTGTTCCAGTTTTTCAGGCCAGTTTTAATTTTTTTTGACTCCTCATATCAACTCGGAATTGAGTGATTCTTTTTGCATTTGAAAGTTTGAGTCAGTGCCATTCTTGAGAAAAATTATCATAAAATTGGCACAAACTTTTATAGAGTAAAGTTGGAGAGAGAATTGTTGGTATATGCTACTTGGTAGTTGTTTCTCATCATTATCTTTACTGCCATTGTGATCTTCACTTATATCTTGCTGTCCAGAGCTACTTCATATCCTTTATTGATGCTAGTTGTGCTACGCCGTGACCTCATTAGTGTTCTAGGCTCGCGTCTCTAGTCCGGTCTAGCCTAGGACCAGCACAGTACCGTCGTTGAGCGTGTATTCAACATTGCATCTCTGAATTGATTATTGCTAATCTTTTGCTACCATATATAGCCAACCCAGCTCCACATATTTTTACACCGTGTATACGTACGTTCGCCTGGCAATCGCTTTACTCAATCTTCGGAGTTATTTGACACCGCTGGTTGCCCGTCACCACCTGCTGCATGGTAAGAACTTGTGAGATATTGATATTTGCTTTACTGTGAGCGCTTTACCACCACATCCTAGTAGTTCATAGGAACATTATTCTCGATTTTTTTTTTGTTTCTACTAATCATGGCAGGTTCCGGAGTTGTTAGTTCTTGGGCTTCATCGATCGTGGGAGATTTGCCACCACCTAAGAAAATACAACAACCGTCACAAGAGGAGCAACAACATCAGAATGCACATAATCAGGTTAATGTTTCCATGCCACCATTTACTGGTCGTTTTAGACCTGATTTATATATTGAATGGGAGTACAAAATAAATGCTATATTTGCTTCACATAATTTTGATGAGCGTAGAAAAGTTAAATCTGCGGTTAGTACGTTCAGTAGCTTTGCTTTAGTTTGGTGGAGCGAACATTGTCGGTTATACCCTGATTATATACCTACTACTTGGGATGATTTAAAATTTCTCATGAGAGATAGATTCGTCGATGTTTATTATACTCGTGGCATGATTAAAAAACTAGAACATTTAAAACAAGGTAGTGACACGGTAACAAAATACTATGATGATTTACAAACTACATTATTGCACTCATTTTTAGAAGAAAGTGAAGAAGATTTTATGGATAGATTTTGGGGAGGATTAAACTGTGATATTCAAGAGATTCTAATTCATGAAGAGTGTTATCCTATGGACCATTTGTTTTCTCTTGCTTGCAAAGCTGAACAGGAAATAAAACGACGTGTTGGCCACAAGGAGAACAAGCGCACGGTGCACATTCCAAGTGTTGATACAGATTTTTCTTCAACTACTAGGCGTACTATGACAACCACATCCGTTGTTGCGAGGACTACATCATCTGCATCATGTGACACACCACCTCCAAGAGTGCCCACATCGTCTGAGTTGATCATAAGAGGTAATGACAAAGGTACAGATTTTCAACTTTCACATGAGAATGATGCATGCCTAGTTAACTTGAATACATCATGTGTTGTGTTACCTATTGATTTGAGCACACCAGCTATTTTAGAGAATTGTGTTACTGTCATGAATGCGTCATGTGATCAAAGAGTTGAAGTATCAACAATTTTGAGTGCACCCAATGAATTAACTGTTGATGCAAAAGAAACAATGTTTAATCATTTTGATATGACCTCTAATCTTGGTGATGATTTTGTGTCAAATTACTTATTGCATGTTTGCTTATTTAAGCATGTTGTAGCATGTAAATTTGATGCAAGTAAGGTTTATTCACCAATGAAGGGATGGTTTAATGATGAACATTGTCAATCCTTTGATATGAATAACAGCTTCACTTATATGTGCAAATTGAGTTGCAATATTTTCATGTCTTCTAATACTTGTGATAATATTTTGGCTTTATATTTTATGAACTATGAAAGTTACTCATGTATACATGTGTCATATGTGCAAAAATCAAGGGAAGTAAAAATGGATGACATATACATATACAACATGTACACCTTGTCTCTTTTGTTAGCCACATTTCAGATTAAGCAACGCCGAGGACGGCTTTGTTTTCAAGAAGGGGAGGATGATGAGGACATGACTACCTTGGATACGACCAAAAATATTGCATACATGTATATTTGTGAGGTGATTTCTAATGCAAACTATGCAATAAATTATTTATGTCATCCAAGACAAAAATACTTCACAAACTTTTGTGCCATGTCTAATTGCAGGTGTATGGGACATTTGTACAATCCACATACGAACATAAGGGAAAAAGAGAAGTTTATGTGCTGTTCAAAAAGTCCTTTCACGTCACTTTTGGGCCAAGAGAAGATAGAGTCCAAGTCTCTCACGTTCCTGATTCAGATTCGGACTGCACAGACATACCTGACTCAAAACGCCAAGAACTATTTCATACGGACTCCGAATTGGGTGATTCTTTTTTTGTTGGAAAGTAGATTTCGTGCTCTTTCCAACCCAGTTGGATTCACCTTCAAATTCGTCCGGAGCGTTGAGTTCTCGATGAAACAATCTGATGCTGCAACAGAATCCGAGTCAAACTACAAGTCCAAAGGTGTTGCATCACCTCCACTTGGGCCCATGAGCCTTGTACGACCTAGGGTTAGTTTTAGGCTGCCTTGGGACGTCCTGCCACCTCCTTGGCCACCACCCCTTGCTCCTATATAAGTAGATCCATCTAGTAGCTTTTTCCTTGGGATTTGTTTAGTTAAAAGTTAGCCATTGCAACTTCGTGTACTTCGTTTGTGTCCAACGACCAGACCAAGACCGTTTTCGGATCCCCACCATTATCAATACTTCATCTATATTCGCAATATTCAGATTGCATTATCATATTCTTGCTTGTTCTTCGATTGCGTGCAGGAATAGACCTTCGTGGTCAGGCTGATCGTGTTTCTAGCATCGTCAGTAACCTCAGGAGATTGGTTTAGCGATTGCTAAGGCGCAACGTCGTGCACGTTTGTAGTCGGATCGTCAAAGTCGGCTCCACCAAATCGATAGTTACCATCTCATCGAAAGATCGGGACACCCTCGCCTCTATCAACATCTTGGGCCAAAAGTAGTTCTTAGAGAGCGTAGCAAATGTCTTGTCTCATCCAAAGTGTCCCATTAGTCCTCCTCCATGAGATTCTTGCAAAAGTAACAAACGAAGAGAAGACTCGGGTATGCAAAGTTTGTTAGCTCTCATAAGATAATCATCTTTGATGTAATAGCGTTCCCAAGATGTATGCGTCAAACACTTGGCATAAGGAATTGCAAAAGTAGGATCATGCGCATACAAGTCTTTTATGTGCTCAAAGCCAATGACATTCAATTCAAGTTTAGTAACAAGCATGCATATACGGGAAAGCGCATCCGCCACAACATTTTCCTTACCTTTGATGTACTTGATGACATAAGGAAATGACTCAATGAATTCGCTCCATTTAGCATGACGCTTGTTCAAGTTAGTTTGACCCTTAAGATACTTAAGCGTTTCGTGATCGGTATGAATGATAAATTCATGAGGGCGAAGATAATGTTCCCATTCACGCAAAACTCGCACTAAAGCATATAGCTCTTTGTCATAGATGGGATAGTTGAGTTGCGCTCCGGAGAGTTTCTCACTAAAGTATGCTATGGGGCGCTTCTCTTGCGTTAACACACCTCCTATGCCATTACCACTAGCATCGCAATGAATTTCAAAGGGTTTGTCAAAGTTGGGTAAAGCAAGCACGGGAGCATGAGTAAGAAAATTCTTTAGCTCATTAAATGTGCTATCTTGAGATGGTTCCCAAACAAAGGGTGCATTTTTCTTACTCAAAGCATGTAAAGGAGACGCAATGGTGCTAAAATCCTTAACAAATCTACGGTAGAAACCAGCTAAACCAAGAAAACTACGCACTTGTTGCAAGTTGGTTGGTTGGGGCCAAGTTTTAATAGCATTGATCTTAGATTCATCTACATGAACACCCTTAGAAGACACAACGAAACCCAAGAAAACAAGCTTATCAACACCAAAAAGCCATTTGTCCGTATTAGCATAAAGGCGCTCTTTCCTAAGGGTTTGCAACACGGTTCTAAGATGGGTGACATGATCTTTGAGAGATTTGCTAAATACAAGAATATCGTCAAAGTAGACCACAACAAATACGCCAATATAGGGTCGAAGAACAAAATGCATGACTCTCATGAAAGTACCGGGTGCTTCAGATAAACCCATTGGCATAACAAGCCATTCATATAAGCCAAATTTGGTCTTAAATGCGGTTTTCCATTCATCACCTTCTTGGATGCGTATTTGATAGTAGCCACTTTTAAGATCAATTTTTAGAGAAAATGGTGGCTCCGCTAAGCTCATCTAGCATATCATCTAGGTGTGGGATAGGGTAACGATAATGCACGGTAATAGCATTGATAGGACGACAATCGGAACACATGCGAAATGTACCATCTTTCTTGGGAACAAGGATTACCGGGATGGCACAAGGGCTCAAGCTTTCGTGTACATGGCCGTTGTCGATGAGTTGTTGTACTTGCCGTTGGATCTCCTTGGTTTCCTCGGGGTTGACGCGGTAGGGAGCCTTGTTAGGAAGGGGTGCTCCGGGGATGAGGTCGATTCGGTGTTCGATGCCTCGTAGAGGAGGTAGACCCGGAGGTAGCTCGTCGGGGAAAACATCTTGGAATTCCTGCAATAGAGAAGATAACACTAAAGGTAGATTGTGAGAGTTGTTCGTTTTGGGTGCCTCATCCTTGCACAAAAGGACATAGTGCATAACACTTGATGGGTTCTCACACACTTCTCTCATCTCACTTTTGGTGGCAAAGAGGAGTAGGTTTTTCTTGTCGCTCATCGTGGAGGCACTCGATTTGGGCTTGTGGTGCTCACTCTCTTTATGGTGGTTCGCTTTCTCACTATTCTCTCCATGATGGGTGGCTTGCTTGTCGGCGATCACTTGACTTGGAGACATAGGTCGTAGCACGTACTCCTTCCCTTTCATCTTGAAGCTATAGTGATTTGTACGCCCGTTGTGGATGACACCTCGGTAAAATTGCCATGGTCGTCCAAGAAGGAGGTGGCAAACGGACATAGGAACGACATCACACTCCAGAGTGTCTTCGTAAGCTCCGATCTTGAAGGAAACTTGTACCCTATGCTCGACTTGGATAGTGCCGGAGTCGCTTAGCCATTGAAATTTGTAGGAATGTGGGTGCTTCATTTTGACCAATTGGAGTTTGGAGCAAAGTTCTTCACTTGCCAAGTTATGACAACTACCTCCATCGATGATGACCTTCACGGATCTTCCATTGATGCCGGCTTTAGTGTGGAAGATATGGCATCTTTGGTCTTCGTCTTGTTGATGTTGAAGTGTCAAGACTTTGGAGACAACAAGAGCGGGACTTGAATCTTCGTCACAAAAGACTTGATCATCTTCATCTCCGTTCACTTGTCGGTGCATAGCCACATTCTCAAGGGCTTCCATTTCTCCTTCACTCATGGAGTCGTAAGTACCATCCTCGTTGAAGATCATGGTGCGCTAGTTGATACACTCGAAGGACCTATGGCCTCAGCCGCCGCATGTGAAGCACTTGATGGAACTTGTCTTGATGGTCTCATCGGTTGGAGTAGATGATGAAGAAGCTCTTGGCTTGATGTTGCTTATGGTAGGAGGACGACTTGAGGTTGTCGAAGTTTTCTTGTAACTTGACTTGTCGCCGTTGCTTGTAGAAGGCTTGGTTGAGGTAGAAGTTGTTGGAGTCGTTGAAGCTTGGGTGTAGGAGCCGTAGTTCTTGGAAGAGTACTTAGCGTACTTGAAGTCATCTTGCACTTGACGTTCCGCCTTGGTAGCTTGGTGTACTAGCTCGATGAGGTTCGAGTAAGGTTGGAAGTCGGCGATCTTCTTGATAGGGTGATTGAGTCCATTCAAGAAACGTGCCATATTTTGCTCATCATCTTCCGTGACATTGGCTCTTATCATGGCAATCTCCATTTCTTTGTAGTATTCTTCAACGCTCTTTGTTCCTTGTTTGAGGAGTTGGAGTTTCTTGTATAGGTCGCGATTGTAGTAGGTTGGTACAAAACGTGCTCTCATGACATCCTTCATTTGCGCCCAAGTGGTGATTGGTGGTTCACCTCTTGCCTCACGACGCTCAATGACTTGTTCCCACCATATGAGGACGTAGTCTTGGAACTCAAGGGATGCCATAGCGATCTTCTTCTCTTCCTCATAGTTGTGCAAACAAAAGATCTTGTCGACCTTCAATGCCCATGATAGGTACTCTTCGGGATCATTGCTTCCGTTGAACTTGGGCATGGTGAACTTTAGCTTGCCGTAGCGTTGCTCTTCATTGTGTTGGGGTCGAGGGTGATGACGTCCTTGCCGAGGAGGATTGTCTCCCTCAACTTGCTCTTGTCGTGGAGGATTTCCATTGTCTAGTTGCTCTTGTGGAACTTGAGGTTCTTGTCGAGCTTGTGGAGGAGCTTGTCGAGCTTGTGTAGGAACTTGTTGATGCAACTGTGATTGATAAACCCTCTCTTGAACTTCTTTGCGAAGTGCTTCTTCTTGTTCGCGCCTATGGTGGTTGCGTGCGGCAACGGTGCGACTTGTGTCGTGGAGGGCACGTTGCGCCTCAAGTGCTTGAGCTTCTCGCCGTAGTTGTTCTTGACGTTGTGCCTCGGCATCTTGCTCGTCTTGGTGTAGGCGTGCTCGTTCTTCCTCTTGTTGGCGTTGGCGTTGCCGTTCTTGTGCTTGCGCAAAGGTAGCTTGGTTTTGGCGATGTCGATGTTCTTGCGCAAGAAGTTGCTCTTGAGAATCGGTTCCGTGTAGAGGATTGCGGTTTGCTTGACGGTCTTGGCGCGCGGCTTGGCGAAGAGTGTTCGACGTTGGTGTACTTGAGTTGTCGGAGGAGTGTCGACTTGAGTGGCTCCGTCTTGAGGAGGACGAAGTGGTAGAAGAGCGGTTGACCAACAAGGCATGAATCTATCGTTCTCTTGTTTGTGTTCGTCGAGCTTGTGGTCGAAGTAGTCTCTTGTACGTTGCTCGGAGAGGCGTAAGTCGGTGGCGAGATTGTCAATGCGGTCGCTCATTGCTTGTTGTTCTTGATGCAAAGCTCGTTGTGCACCGAAGAGGTGGCTCTTGGTGACGTAGGTGTTCGGGTCATCGCCTTGCTCAATGAAGAGTGGGTTGGTAGAAGAACTTGGCCTATCCATCCTTCCAAGCAAATATGTGAGTGTGAGAAAGAGAGGAACTTATACCAAATGTACCTTAACCGATGTTGAAGATGGATCAATGATCACTCAAATGTGGAACAAGGAAATAGCACAATTGGTACCGATTCTTGTCGGTTTCTCACACCTACACAAATAAAAGCTTATGGTGGAGCTCGGTTAGGATAGTGGCACAAAGTTCGATGCAATTGTTAGTGAGCCTCAATAATGTTGGAAAAGATTCACAAATTTGCAAATGCAACAAGTAGATCAAGCAAGTAGTGTTACACGGAAACACACACGCAAATAGATAAATGGGGTTGTGCAACCAAAAATGAGCAGAAAATGTGGAATCCACGGAAAATGCTCTTGTTGCACAACTCTAGAGAGACGCTAGCACGATTGCACAATAGGCGGATACGAAACTTGTGCACAACCTACTAAGCAAAAATGCAACGACTTCTATCCCAAGTATGCTATATGTATGGTGTTCCGATGATATGATCCAAGATGATCGAGTATGACAATCTTAATGTTGTATGATGCTATGGTTCTTGCTTATAAGCTCTTTGCTTATCTTTCCCTTTGTGCTTCAAAGCTTTGATGGCTCTTTCTCTTTTGAGCTCTTTTCTCATGCAAAACTTCACGAACCAAGATAGCAATTGTGTATGCTTATGACAACCTTGTGACACAAGAGATGATACCAAGATATGCACCACGATGATATGGTATGTATGCTATGGGAAGTATGATCACTAATGTGCACAAGTAACATTGCCGGCAATACTCAAAGGCTAGTCTCGATGGGTAAGTTACGCAAAGTGGGCTATGTGGTTATCAATGTAATGGCAAGGAGTAGACCAAGATGTCATCGAGGTTACCGTCCTTTCGTGCGGTTGAAGGTGTGAAAATGGTGAAGAGGTCGATGTCGAGTCCTTGGCGAAGATGAGTGGCGGTGATGTCGATGTCGAACCGTTCCTTGTTAGCCGAAACACCCTAGGAAATGGTGAACCACAACTCAAATTCTCAAAACCAAATGTGTCAAAATTGTGTCGGAGTGTGTAGCGGGTGAGCAATGGTGGTTGCGGAAAGCGATGGTGGTTTGCAAGTGCGTATGCGGAAGTGAAATGGGTAGTGGAGTGCATATGCAGAGGTGGAGGTGGAGAGGTGGAATAGTAATGGGGATAGAGTGCGAATGCGGAAGTGGAACGGTGGTGGTGGCCGAACTGAAATTTTTCAGTTTCGTCAGGAAACGTCGAACGTCCGGTGGATGGCGGACGACCGGTCGCCGGACGTCCGGTAGCTGGCGAACGTCCGGTGCCTGGGCGGTTGCGGTCACGGAATGAACAGCTAGGGTTCGTGGTGGATGTGGCGAAATTTGTCGAATCCGAGCGATTTAGTGGATGGAAATGGTGGAGATGAAGGGGGAAAGCTAGATCCACTCATGGCAAAGCAAATCCATGGATCAAATCCAACAAAACTTCATCACACCAACAAATCACAAAAAAAAATTCAGGGCTATTTTTGGTGGGGATTTTCGAAATTGGGGAAGAACACAACAAAATCAAGCTAGAAAACACAGGGTAGGGGCTCCAAATCCGTGATCAACGTCGCTCATGATACCAAGATGATGTAGGGTAGAACCCTAGGGCCCGATCTTTCACGAAATGGAGGGGATCCTATGAAGAACACGAGGGAAAACACGAGGAGAGAAATCACTCTAACCAACAAGAACGATCACACATGTGCTAGATCCTCGAAACACAAAGAGATACACGATCCGAATCCAACAATGGACGATACATAGGGAAGCTAGTTCATCTCCAAAGGAGGTCTTATGGGGGTCCTGATGTAGGGTAGAACCCTAGATGCCCGATCTTTCACGATTGGAGCGGATCCCGCGATGAACACGAAGAACACGAGGGAAGACACGAGGGGAAACACGAGAGAAATCACTCAAACCAACGAGATTCAATTACACATGTGCTAGATCCTTGAAACACAAAGAGATACACGATCCAAACGCAACAAAGGACGATACAAGTGGCGGTAGTTCTTCTCCGTGAGGAGGCCTTGAGGGGGTCTTCCCGTGAGGGGTCTTGAATCCGCTTGGGGGATCTTCTCCGAAGAGGCCGTGGACTCCAATGGATTAGTAACCAAGTGGATGAGCAAAGCTCTATCTCTCAAATGAGCTAATCCTTTGCTAACCCTAGAAAGAGGGAGGTGGAGGAGTATATATAGTCTAGGGGGGCGAAGGGATACATGGGCCTCGGCCCTTTACTGTGCGCAGACAGACGGGGCCGGACGTTCGGGCGTCGGGCCGGATATCAGGGCGTTCCCGAGACGTCGGATGTCCGGGCGCTGGGGCCGGATGTCCGGGCTGGCAGGGTCCAGCTTCTGTGATGGGGCGCCGGATTTCCGGGCGCTGGGCCGGATGTCCGGCGGCTCGCGACGGGCCGGATGTCCGGGCTGACTTGGCCGATTCTGGTGCTCTCTGGATAGAAGGGAGCCGGATTTCCGGGCGTTGGGCCGGATGTCCGGGCCTGGCCGGATGTCCGGCTGCTGTAACAGCTGGCTCTTCTTCCTTCTTCATTTGCTCCCGCACACACTTGGCCTTGGTCCTTGGGCTCTCCATGGTCTCCTCGGGTGTACCTGAGTATGCACAAGGTCCGCGCTTGAGGTAGCATCCATGTCTTACATGCGGAAAAGGAAGATTCGGAAAGGAGCGAGTTCACCTTAGGTCCAATGGTGTATACTCGAGGTCTCATCGTATGGACACTTGGGGCTCGAGGAGTGATGAGGACATCAATACCATTGTTACACCCACAGCTCCTGCTGCTATACATACTGGACCAATTACTAGAGCTCGCGCACGCCAATTAAATTATCAGGTACTTTCGTTTCTTGGTAATGATTCTAATGTTCATGAGAATATGATGCTGCCTAAATTGGATACATTTGTTTTGCTTACAAATGAAGGGCCTAGCTTGGACAAGAAAGACGAACCTTGGAGCAAGTTCAAGCATGGAGATGATGGCATGCGCAAGGGGAACAAGAACGGAGTTACAAGTGATGATTTCAGGACTTTGAAGCCACCATAATGAGTGCATGAAGCCTTGGACGAAATATACAAGATGCCACTTCATAAATTTCGTCCAGAGGCTATCATAGGTGTTGCGTCACCTTATTATTGGGCCAGGCCCATGTAATTTCGAAATACTTGAGTATAGGCTGTTTTTAGAGTCCGTATGTGTGGGGAAACAAGAGATAGGGTTGGTTTCGGACCCCTCCTTCAAGGGCCACGAAATCCCCCCCTCTTCCTCCATATATACAGCCCTTAGGGCACCGTTTAGACTTTGAGTTTTGTTTAGATTAAAAGTTCGCCATAGCTGCAACATCGCGTACTTCGTTTGTGTTCAACGACCAGACAAAGGCGTCACAGAACCCCACCTTCATTAATAAAGCTTTCCTCTTATATTCGCAATATCCAGATTGCAATCTCAGCTTCTTGCTTGTTCTTCGTTTGCTCGCAGGAAACAGACCCTCGTGGTCAGGTTGATCGTGCTCCGGCGTGGTCAATAACCCCTTGGAAGTTGGTATAGCGATTGCTAAGGCGCGACGTCTCGCACGTTCGTAGTCGGATCGTCAAGGTCGACTCCCACAGAAAACGATAGCCACCATCTCATCGAAACATCGGGACACCTTCGCCTCTATCAAGTGGTATCAGATTTCCAGGTTGCTCGGTGAGATTTTATAGTTTTTCGTAGTTTAGATCGAGTCTGTTCTTCATACCTACAGTCGACGAAAAAGCCAAAAACAAAAAAAAATAGGGTTAATTCATCATATCCGAACCAATCTGAGCCTTTGCATAATCTTTTTAGGGTTTTTGCTTTGTTGAATTTGCGGTTGCATCGTCGTGTCTAGTTGCTGGTCTTAGCGTCTAGTCCTTTGGAGTTTCGAGTTCTGTCACAGTTTGTCACGCCGCCGCCGCACCATATCCTACCACCGCTGCCATATACCATCACCGCTGCCATATTCTACCACCATATATCCACCACCAATCTGAGTTCTTTTCATATTAGGTTTGTTTTTTAGACCCATCTATTTTCCGATTCGTGTTTCCTTGCCTGAGTAGGTTTCGGAAAAAAAAAAGTCTGGAGACCCCCGGGCAGTTTTTAGGCCAAAATTTTGGCAGTCAATTTTTTTCCCTATCCTATTTTTAGGTCCCAGGGAGCGTTTTGAGACACTCGCCATCATAGTGATTTTTTGTCGCACTTTTTCGTCATCGCTGCCCTGATTTCCAAAAAAAAAATTTGTCAAAAAAAAATTTCGTGCCAATCCTGATAGTTTGACTTGGGAAGAGTTTTTAGACACTCGCCATTATAGTGATTTTTTGCAAAAAAAAAGGAGGAGCACAAAAAAAAGAGTGCAAAAAAAAAGATAGCAAAAAAAAACAATTTTTTTTTTAGAGTGTGCTCTTCCCTTGTTTATGTGCCGCGCCGTGATTTTGTTAGTGTTCTAGGCTCGCGTCTCTAGTACGGTCTAGCCTAGGACCAGCACAGTACCGTCGTTGAGTGTTTATTCAACTTTGCATCTCTGAATTGATTATTGCTGACATTTTTGCTACCATATAATAAGCCTTCCCAGCTCCACATACATCTACGTCGTGCATTTGACACCACCTGGCAATCACTCTGTCCAATCTTTGAGAGTTTTGACTACAATGGTGGCCGATCACCACCTGCTGCTGGGTAAGAACTGGTAAGCATTTGAGATTCGCTTGACGGATTTGTGATACACCACCACCACCACTTCCTAGTAGTCTGTAGGATCATATTCTTGTGTGTTTCTATTGATGCTAACCATGGCAGGATCACAAGCCGATGAGACTGATTGGGAGAATGTTTTGCTTACAAATGAAGGGCCTAGCTTGGATAAGAAAGAGGAACCTTGGAGCAAGTTCAAGCATGGAGATGATGGCATGCGCAAGGGGAACAAGAACGGAGTTACAAGTGATGATTTCAGGACTTTGAAGCCACCATAATGAGTGCATGAAGCCTTGGACGAAATATACAAGATGCCACTTCATAAATTTCGTCCAGAGGCTATCATAGGTGCTGCGTCACTTTATTATTGGGCCAGGCCCTTGTAGTTTCTAAATACTTGAGTATAGGCTGTTTTTAGAGTCCGTATGTGTGGGGAAACAAGAGATAGGGTTGGTTTCGGACCCCTCCTTCAAGGGCCACGAAATCCCCCCCTCTTCCTCCATATATACAGCCCTTAGGGCACCGTTTAGAATTTGGGTTTTGTTTAGATTAAAAGTTCGCCATAGCTGCAACTTCGCGTACTTCGTTTGTGTTCAATGACCAGACAAAGGCGTCACAGAACCCCACCTTCATTAATAAAGCTTTCCTCTTATATTCGCAATATCCAGATTGCAATCTCAGTTTCTTGCTTGTTCTTCGTTTGCTCGCAGGAAACAGACCCTCGTGGTCAGGTTGATCGTGCTCCGGCGTGGTCAATAACCCCTTGGAAGTTGGTATAGCGATTGCTAAGGCGCGACGTCTCGCACGTTCGTAGTCGGATCGTCAAGGTCGACTCCCACAGAAAACGATAGCCACCATCTCATCGAAACATCGGGACACCTTCGCCTCTATCAGGGAGTAGTCGTAGTGTACATGGGGATGATCGTAGGATGCTCCGCATCATCTCCCCTCCCTTGGGAAAGAGCCGACCTCGGATCGTAAACCTCATCACCATGGAAACGGTTGTCGTGGACGATCTTGTAGTTGGACGGAGTTGAAGGCATGGCGCAATCCAAGTACTCCAAGGTGTCGCGGGAGTGGTATACATGCAAAAATAGCAAACACAAACGACACTCGGAAATACAATGGTTAGCGCACACTAGGTGTCCATCAAGTAATGTGTTTGTCCCATAAGATTGATCATGACAAGGTGCATGAAGCTTAGCCAAATGATAGAGAATGATATGTAAAGCATTCATGGGAGCAAAAGCATTCATTGTGCACACAAATGTATTGTGAATGTGATCAATGCAACCATTGTACAAAATGATGTCATAATGGGACGGTGTATCAAAAGCATGAACATGGTAATTGGTGCTCAATGTGACTATGTGATCATGCAATTGATGGTGGGCAATATGATCATGATGTATGAATATGCCATCAAGAAAGATCACAACAAATTTGCTTAGGAAGTGCATAAGCTCATATATCATGGATGACATAGAAATGGAAGATGCAACAAGGCAATCATAATGTGAGTCAATCCATGCATAAGATGCAAATTTGTTATGGGTGGTGTTGTACCATAGCTCAATGTCGTGGTAGAAGTGGTGGTCCGGTGGAACTTCCAAAGTAGGTGCATCCACTAAGTTCGAGCACTCCTCAACTTGAAGGTCCATAGGGTCCATCTCCAATGTCGGTCCTCCATCCAATAGATGTATCATGTAGACAACAAGAAAGAGGCAACAATGAAAGAATGACCCATCCAATATGTGTATTTGAGAATGGCTCAAAGGGAAAGAGTGCACCTTTAGGAGTTTCTCGAGGATGTTGGAGTTGTACATCATGTATGCCTTCACATACCCAATATGTCTCGTGATGGAATCGCCTTGTGAATCCTTCAAAATGAAAGAACATGACAAACACTCGGAAAAACAAATGAGGTTAGCGAAAATGCAAAACCAAACATTCATGTGGTGAAATACCCAACAAGTGTTTTCATCATTCTTATCATAAGAAAGTACAAGATGTGACATGGTATGAAAGCATATGATGCGACTACAACCAAAGACATTAGGCTCAAGTAAACAAGCATGCTTCTCAAGTAATATGTCCAAGTCTCCACGGTCAATAAGCATAGCAAGTTGGCACTCAATACAAGGTGATATGAGAGATGCAACTAATGGAGACAAGAGACAATGGTCAAGACAAATCAAGTGAGAGGCATGAACATATATGTCATGAACCCAAGAAAGCGAGTAAGAATGGAACATGGGTGATGCGACAAAGCAAGCAATCATAGTGATCAAGTCAAGCAAGCTAGTAGTGCGAAGATGCAACGTACTAGAAGGAATCATGGCAAGCATGTCATGTGTGCAAATAGTGGTCATGAATAATACACATGACATATCACAAGCATGAAAGCAAGATATGAGCAAAGTATCATCAATGTATTGGCGAGAGGCCATATGTAAATAGCAATGGGACATCATGACTCTCCCAACACAACAAGCATGAATAGCATGGGGCACAAAGAAATCATGGCAATAGCTACTACCATCTCCACCAAGCATGCAAAAACACATAGGAGTAGCATAATGGTGAATCACATGTAAGTGCAAGCAAGGGTCACAATTGCATGGCAAAGGCATATAAAGAGGCATAACATGCAAAGTGAACACGGGAAAATGGGTATAAGATGACAATTGGTATATAGCCCATAGTCGTGTGAGAGCCAAGTAGAAGAGATGCGCGTAGTCCTTGTGCGAAGGGAACGGTGGTAAGGATAGTCCACGGGATCCCAAGTCATCATTGCTCTCAAGAGCTCGTTTCGTCAACTCTTGGGATTGAGAGGTTGACGAGTACATATGAGTACCTACACAAAACAAAGGCAAAGGGAAAATTGTGTGTGCGTGGTATGATGAGGACATCAATACCATTGTTACACCCACAACCCCTGCTGCTATACATACTGGACCAATTACTAGAGCTCGCGCACACCAATTAAATTATCAGGTACTTTCGTTTCTTGGTAATGATTCTAATGTTCATGAGAATATGATGCTGCCTAAATTGGATACATTTGTTTTGCTTACAAATGAAGGGCCTAGCTTGGACAATAAAGAGGAACCTTGGAGCAAGTTCAAGCATGGAGATGATGGCATGCGCAAGGGGAACAAGAACGGAGTTACAAGTGATGATTTCAGGACTTTGAAGCCACCATAATGAGTGCAGGAAGCCTTGGACGAAATATACAAGATGCCACTTCATAAATTTCGTCCAGAGGCTATTATAGGTGCTGCGTCACCTTATTATTGGTCCAGGCCCATGTAATTTCGAAATACTTGAGTATAGGCTGTTTTTAGAGTCCGTATGTGTGGGGAAACAAGAGATAGGGTTGGTTTCAGACCCCTCCTTCAAGGGCCATGAAATCCCCCCCTCTTCCTCCATATATATAGCCCTTAGGGCACCGTTTAGACTTCGGGTTTTGTTTAGATTAAAAGTTCGCCATAGCTGCAACTTCGCGTACTTCGTTTGTGTTCAACGACCAGACCAAGACGTCACAAAACCCCACCTTGATCAATAAAGCTTTCATCTTATATTCGCAATATCTAGATTCCAAATCTTAGTTTCTTGCTTGTTCTTCGTTTGCTTGCAGGAGATAGACCCTCGTGGTCAGGTTGATTGTGCTCCGGCGTGGTCAATAACCTCTCGGAGTTGGTTTAGCGATTGCTAAGGCGCGACGTCCTCGCACGTTCGTAGTCGGATCGTCAAAGTCTACTCCACCAAAAACGATAGCTATCATCTCATCGAAAAATCGGGACACCCTCGCCCCTATCAAGTGGTATCAGATTTTCAGGTTGCTCGGTGAGATTTTACAGTTTTTCGTAGTTTAGATCGAGTCTGTTCTTCATACCTACAGTCCACGAAAAAAAAATTAGGGTTAGTTTATCATATCCGAACCAATCTGAGCCTTTGCATAATCTTTTTAGGGTTTTTGCTTTGTTGAATTTGCGGTTGCATCGTCGTGTCTAGTTGCTGGTCTTAGCGTCTAGTCCTTTAGAGTTTCGAGTTCTGGTCATAAGTTGTCACGCCGCCGCCGCACCATCATCATCGCCCCTGCCATCTACCACCACCGCTTATCCGCCACTGCTCTGAATCCATATACCACCACCATATATCCACCACCAATCCGAGTTCTTTTCATATTAGGTTTGTTTTCGAGATCCATCTAGTTTCCGATTCGTGTTTCCTTGCCTGAGTAGATTTCGGAAAAAAAAAAAATTTTGTCCCAGGGAGAACCCCGGGCTGTTTTTAGGCCAAAATTTCGGCAGTCAAAAATATTTTTTCCCTATCCTATTTTTAGGTCCCAGGGAGCGTTTTGAGACACTTGCCATCATAGTGATTTTTTGTCGCACTTTTTCGTCGTCGCTGCCCTGATTTCCGAAAAAAAAATGTAAAAAAAAATTTCTTGCCAATCCTGTTAGTTTGACTTGGGAAGAGTTTTGAGACACTCGCCATTATAGTGATTTTTTGTAAAAAAAAAAAAAGAGGAGCGCAAAAAAAAAACAGCGCAAAAAAAAACGAACTTTTTTTAGAGTGTGCTCTTCCCTTGTTTACGTGCCGCGCCGTGATTTTGTTAGTGTTCTAGGCTCGCGTCTCTAGTACGGTCTAGCCTAGGACCAGCACAGTATCGTCGTTGAGCGTTTATTCAACTTTGCATCTCTGAATTGATTATTTCTGACATTTTTGCTACCATATCATAAGCCTTCCCAGCACCACATACATCTACGTCGTGCATTTGACACCACCTGGCAATCGCTCTGTCCAATCTTTGAGAGTTTTGACTACAACGGTTGCCGATCACCACCTGCTGCTGGGTAAGAACTGGTAAGCATTTGAGATTCGCTTGACGGTTTTGTGATACACCACCACCACCACTTCCCAGTAGTCTGTAGGATCATATTCTTGTGTGTTTCTATTGCTGCTAACCATGGCAGGATCACAAGCCGATGAGATTGATTGGGAGAACATGACGAACAAACAGCTACATGATAAATTTCAGCAAATGATGAGTGGACAGGTGCAAGATGTGCTAAACAGATTTGAAGAGGCCATGGAGAAGATAGATGGAATTGAGAAGACGTTCGAAACAAAGCTCGATAATAAGTTTAATGAATTGCTCGCGCGTCTTCCACAACCACCGCCAGCTGCACCTGTCGCACCTCTACAACAACAACAACGTCGCCTTCCAAATCAAGTGGGACGAGCACAGCGCGTTCCCCTTGAGCCTGGTCAAACTTCTGGTGCCGCTGCACCTACTGTTGATGCTTCTATGGCTCCTGTTGCCGCTGAGGAGGACGATTATGCGGGCGATTACGAGGATGAGGTTGATCAAAATCAGAACTACGTACCAGCACCAGATCATCCACATGCCAATAATCGCAATGGTAGGGCTGCATTACCAGCTCAGGTACGAGATTATGACCATCTTCCTAAACTGAAATTGAATATTCCACCATTTGAGGGTAGATATGTTCCTGATATATATCTTACTTGGGAGTTAGAAACTGAACAACGTTTTACGTGTTTACAATATCCCGAGGAGAGACGTGTTGCTGCTGCTGTTTGTGCTTTTACTAGTTTTGCATGTGTATGGTGGTCTGAACATTGTAGATTATATCCTATTCCAGCTACGTGGTCTGCTTTGAAAACTGCTATGCGTACTCGTTGGGTTCCACCATATTATCAACGTGAATTACTTCAAAAATTGCAGCGCTTAAGACAAGGAAAAAATTATGTAGAAGAATATTATCAGGAATTACAAACTGGCATGATTAGATGTGGTATTGTTGAGGAGAATGAAGCTATGCTTGCACGTTTCATGGGTGGATTAAATAGAGAGATTCAGACCATTCTAGAGTATAAGGAGTATAATAATATCACTCGTTTATTCCATCTTGCTTGTAAAGCTGAACGTGAAGTGCAGGATCGACAGGCATTGGCGCGAACTAATTTTTCTGCAGGTCGATCTTCATCATGGACACCGCGTGCCTCCTCTACTCCCACACGTCCTACTGCGGCACCACTGACTTCAGCCGCCAATTCCAACCGTGATACAAGAAAACAGGCACCACCACCACCATCTGCCAAGAGTACACCTTCTGGGCCTGCCCAGAGCTCTTCTTCATCTATGGCATCAACAGGGCACACACATGATATTATTTGTCGTCGTTGTAAGGGAAGAGGTCATTATGCGAGAGAATGCCAATCTCCGCGTGTTATGATTGCTGCTGAGGATGGTGGGTATGAGTCCGCTAGTGACTATGATGAGGAGACTTTGGCTCTTATTACAAGTGAAGAACACGGTGGAGATGATTCTGATCATGAGACGCAATACATGGCTCCTGAAGACGCTGACAGGTATGAATGTTTAGTTGCTCAACGTGTTTTGAGTGTGCAGGTCACACAAGCTGAGCAAAATCAGAGGCATAATTTGTTCCATACAAAGGGAGTTGTGAAGGAACGTTCTGTTCGCGTCATCATAGATGGAGGGAGCTGCAACAACTTGGCTAGCATGGAGATGGTGCAGAAGCTATCTCTCACCACAAGACCACATCCACATCCTTACTATATCCAATGGTTCAACAACAGCGGCAAGGTTAAGGTAACACGTACTGTTCGTGTACATTTTAGTATCTCTACATATGCTGATTATGTTGATTGTGATGTGGTACCCATGCAAGCATGTTCATTATTACTTGGTAGACCATGGCAATTTGATAAAAATTCTGTACACCATGGTAGAAACAATCAGTATACTCTTGTTCATAAGGATAAACATATTACTTTGCTTCCTATGACTCCTGATTCTATTTTGAAAGATGATATTAATAGAGCTAGTAAAGCAAAACAGGAGAAAAATAAGAGTGAAAATCAGATTGTGGCAAAAGAATTTGAGCAACAAATGAAGCCTAATAATAAACCATCTAGTGTTGCTTCTGAAATTAAATTGAAAAGTGCATGCTTACTTGCTAGCAAATCTGATATTGATGATCTAGATTTCAGCAATTCTGTTTGCTATGCTTTTGTGTGCAAAGAGGCGTTATTTTCATTCGAGGACGTGCCTTCCTCTTTGCCTCCTGCGGTCACTAACATTTTGCAGGAGTTCGCTGACGTCTTTCCACAAGACGTGCCACCGGGATTACCACCTATGATAGAGGCGAGGGTGTCCCGATCTTTCGATGAGATGATAGCTATCGTTTTTGGTGGAGTAGACTTTGACGATCCGACTACGAACGTGCGAGGACGTCGCGCCTTAGCAATCGCTAAACCAACTCCGAGAGGTTATTGACCACGCCGGAGCACAATCAACCTGACCACGAGGGTCTATCTCCTGCAAGCAAACGAAGAACAAGCAAGAAACTAAGATTTGCAATCTGGATATTGCGAATATAAGATGAAAGCTTTATTGATCAAGGTGGGGTTCTGTGACGTCTTGGTCTGGTCGTTGAACACAAACGAAGTACGCGAAGTTGCAGCTATGGCGAACTTTTAATCTAAACAAAACCCAAAGTCTAAACGGTGCCCTAAGGGCTGTATATATGGAGGAAGAGGAGGGGATTTCGTGGCCCTTGAAGGAGGGGTCCGAAACCAACCCTATCTCTTGTTTCACCACACATACGGACTCTAAAAACAGCCTATACTCAAGTATTTCGAAATTACATGGGCCTGGCCCAATAATAAGGTGACGCAGCACCTATAATAGCCTCTGGACGAAATTTATGAAGTGACATCTTGTATATTTCGTCCAAGGCTTCCTGCACTCATTATGGTGGCTTCAAAGTCCTGAAATCATCACTTGTAACTCCGTTCTTGTTCCCCTTGTGCATGCCATCATCTCCATGCTTGAACTTGCTCCAAGGTTCCTCTTTCTTGTCCAAGCTAGGCCCTTCATTTGTAAGCAAAACAAATGTATCCAATTTAGGCAGCATCATATTCTCATGAACTTTAGAATCATTACCAAGAAACGAAAGTACCTGATATTTTAATTGACGTGCGCAAGCTCTAGTAATTGGTCCAGTATGTATAGAAGCAGGGGCTGTGGGTGTAACAATGGTATTGATGTCCTCATCAAGACTTTGGCTCTTATTACAAGTGAAGAACACGGTGGAGATGATTCTGATCATGAGACGCAATACATGGCTCCTGAAGACGCTGACAGGTATGAATGTTTAGTTGCTCAACGTGTTTTGAGTGTGCAGGTCACACAAGCTGAGCAAAATCAGAGGCATAATTTGTTCCATACAAAGGGAGTTGTGAAGGAACGTTCTGTTCGCGTCATCATAGATGGAGGGAGCTGCAACAACTTGGCTAGCATGGAGATGGTGGAGAAGCTATCTCTCACCACAAGACCACATCCACATCCTTACTATATCCAATGGTTCAACAACAGCGGCAAGGTTAAGGTAACACGTACTGTTCGTGTGCATTTTAGTATCTCTACATATGCTGATTATGTTGATTGTGATGTGGTACCCATGCAAGCATGTTCATTATTACTTGGTAGACCATGGCAATTTGATAAAAATTCTGTACACAATGGTAGAAACAATCAGTATACTCTTGTTCATAAGGATAAACATATTACTTTGCTTCCTATGACTCCTGATTCTATTTTGAAAGATGATATTAATAGAGCTAGTAAAGCAAAACAGGAGAAAAATAAGAGTGAAAATCAGATTGTGGCAAAAGAATTTGAGCAACAAATGAAGCCTAATAATAAACCATCTAGTGTTGCTTCTGAAATTAAATTGAAAAGTGCATGTTTACTTGCCACCAAATCTGATATTGATGAGCTAGATTTCAGCAAATCTGTTTGCTATGCTTTTGTGTGCAAAGAGGCGTTATTTTCATTCGAGGACGTGCCTTCCTCTTTGCCTCCTACTGTCACTAACATTTTGCAGGAGTTCGCTGACGTCTTTCCACAAGACGTGCCACCGGGATTACCACCTATTCGCGGGATTGAGCATCAGATTGACTTAATTCCTGGTGCTTCGTTGCCAAACCGTGCGCCATACCGTACCAATCCAGAGGAGACGAAGGAGATTATGCGTCAAGTACAGGAGCTGCTCGACAAAGGTTATATACGCGAATCTCTTAGTCCTTGTGCTGTTCCTATTATACTAGTGCCAAAAAAGGATGGTACGTCGCGTATGTGTGTTGATTGTAGAGGCATTAATAATATTACTATTCGTTATCGTCATCCTATTCCTAGGCTAGATGATATGCTTGATGAATTCTACAATATTCTCCAAAGTTGATTTGCGTAGTGGATACCATCAAATTCGTATGAAATTGGGAGATGAATGGAAAACAACATTTAAAACTAAGTTCGGTTTATATGAGTGGTTAGTCATGCCTTTTGGGTTAACTAATGCACCTAGTACTTTCATGAGATTAATGCACGAAGTTTTACGTGCTTTCATTGGATGATTTGTGGTAGTTTACTTTGATGATATTTTGATTTATAGCAGATCTTTGGAGGAACATTTGGAACATTTACGTGCTGTTTTTATTGCTCTACGTGATGCACGTTTGTTTGGTAACCTTGGGAAGTGCACCTTTTGCACCGACCGAGTATCTTTTCTTGGCTATGTTGTTACTCCACAGGGAATTGAAGTTGATAAAGCCAAGATTGAAGCTATTGAGAGTTGGCCGCAGCCCAAAACGGTCACACAAGTGAGGAGTTTCCTTGGCCTCGCTGGTTTCTATAGGCGTTTTGTGAGAGATTTCAGTACCATTGCTGCACCTCTCAACGAGCTTAAAAAGAAGGATGTGCCTTTTGTTTGGGGTACCGCACAGGAAGAAGCCTTCACGGTGTTGAAAGGTAAGTTAACACATGCTCCTTTACTCCAACTTCCTGATTTTAATAAGACTTTTGAGCTTGAATGTGAAGCTAGTGGAATTGGATTAGGAGGTGTGTTATTACAAGATGGCAAACCTGTTGCATACTTTTCTGAAAAATTGAGTGGGCCTAGTCTGAATTACTCTACTTATGATAAGGAATTATATGCTCTTGTTCGGACTTTGGAAACATGGCAACATTATTTATGGCCCAAAGAATTTGTTATTCATTCTGATCATGAATCTTTGAAACATATTAAAAGTCAAGCCAAACTGAACCGTAGACATGCTAAATGGGTTGAATTCATTGAGACTTTCCCTTATGTCATTAAACACAAGAAGGGTAAAGAAAATGTTATTGCTGATGCATTGTCTTGTCGTTATACTATGCTTTCACAACTTGACTTTAGAATATTTGGTTTGGAGACCATCAAAGATCAATATGTGCATGATGCTGAATTTAAAGATGTACTGCAGAATTGTAAAGAAGGGAGAACATGGAACAAGTTTGTTGTTAACGATGGATTTGTGTTTCGTGCTAGCAAGCTATGCATTCCAGCTAGCTCTGTTCGTCTTTTGTTGTTGCAGGAGGCGCATGGAGGAGGATTAATGGGACACTTTGGCGGAAAGAAGACGGAGGATGTACTTGCTACACATTTCTTTTGGCCAAAGATGAGACGGGATGTTGAGCGCTTTGGTGCTCGCTGCACTACATGTCAAAAAGCTAAGTCACGACTCAATCCTCATGGTTTATATATGCCTTTGCCTGTACCTAGTGTTCCATGGGAGGATATATCTATGGACTTTGTTTTGGGTTTACCTCGAACAAAGAAGGGGAGGGATAGCATATTTGTTGTCGTGGATAGGTTCTCGAAAATGGCACACTTTATACCATGTCATAAAAGCGATGATGCTGCTAATGTTGCTGATTTGTTCTTTCGTGAAATTATTCGCTTGCATGGTGTGCCAAATACTATTGTTTCAGATCGTGATACCAAATTTCTTAGCCACTTTTGGAGATGTTTATGGGCTAAGTTGGGGACTAAACTGCTTTTAAGTACTACTTGTCACCCCCAAACTGATGGACAAACTGAAGTAGTCAATAGAACTTTGTCTACTATGCTTAGGGCTGTTTTGAAGAATAACAAGAAAATGTGGGAAGAATGCTTGCCTCATATTGAATTTGCTTATAATCGTTTGTTGCATTCTACTACTAAGATGTGCCCTTTTGAAATTGTATATGGTTTCCTACCTCGTGCACCTATTGATTTGTTGCCTCTTCCATCTTTGGAGAAGGTTAATTTTGATGCTAAACAACGTGCTGAATTGATCTTAAAAATGCATGAGTTAACTACGGAGAACATTGAGCGTATGAATGCTAAATATAAACTTGCTGGAGATAAGGGTAGAAAACATGTTGTGTTTGCACCCGGAGATCTTGTTTGGTTACATTTGCGTAAGGATAGATTTCCTGATTTGCGCAAATCAAAGCTAATGCCACGTGCTGATGGTCCTTTTAAGGTGTTAGAGAAAATAAATGATAATGCATATAAACTTGAGCTGCCTGCAGATTTTGGGGTTAGTCCCACTTTTAACATTGCAGATTTGAAGCCTTATTTGGGTGAGGAAGATGAGCTTCCGTCGAGGACGACTTCATTTCAAGAAGGGGAGGATGATGAGGACATCAATACCATTGTTACACCCACAGCCCCTGCTGCTATACATACTGGACCAATTACTAGAGCTCGCGCACGCCAATTAAATTATCACGTACTTTCATTTCTTGGTAATGATTCTAATGTTCATGAGAATATGATGCTGCCTAAATTGGATACATTTGTTTTGCTTACAAATGAAGGGCCTAGCTTGGACAATAAAGAGGAACCTTGGAGCAAGTTCAAGCATGGAGATGATGGCATGCGCAAGGGGAACAAGAACGGAGTTACAAGTGATGATTTTAGGACTTTGAAGCCACCATAATGAGTGCAGGAAGCCTTGGACGAAATATACAAGATGCCACTTCATAAATTTCGTCCAGAGGCTATTATAGGTGCTGCGTCACCTTATTATTGGGCCAGGCCCATGTAATTTCGAAATACTTGAGTATAGGCTGTTTTTAGAGTCCGTATGTGTGGGGAAACAAGAGATAGGGTTGGTTTCGGACCCCTCCTTCAAGGGCCACGAAATCCCCCCCTCTTTCCTCCATATATACAGCCCTTAGGGCACCGTTTAGACTTTGGGTTTTGTTTAGATTAAAAGTTTGCCATAGCTGCAACTTCGCGTACTTCGTTTGTGTTCAACGACCAGACCAAGACGTCACAGAACCCCACCTTGATCAATAAAGCTTTCATCTTATATTCGCAATATCCAGATTGCAAATCTTAGTTTCTTGCTTGTTCTTCGTTTGCTTGCAGGAGATAGACCCTCGTGGTCAGGTTGATTGTGCTCCGGCGTGGTCAATAACCTCTCGGAGTTGGTTTAGCGATTGCTAAGGCGCGACGTCCTCGCACGTTCGTAGTCGGATCGTCAAAGTCTACTCCACCAAAAACGATAGATATCATCTCATCGAAAAATCGGGACACCCTCGCCCCTATCATGGTATATATACACATCATCCATCATGATGCATACATGCATGTGTTGGTTAGCACAAAATATCCAATGCTCAAATAAGTGAGATGCATGATATAGAAACATGTCATCCATCATGAGAGGTTTGTTATTATGTATAGCGTAATGGAGACTCAAATTGTGTAATGCATCATGAGAAATATGTAGAGCATTGTCATTCATGGAATGCATATGGTGCAAGCAATTATGGAAGCATGCAAAGGATAGGATGTATCAAAATCTCCTAATATGTATGAGGAAACAATGGGGGTCTCCTCATGAGCATTAGTGGGAACATCACATAGAGAATATTGACCACATCCAAAACAATGCATAACCGAAGCAATGTGTTCATGGCACGGCATAGTAGATGAATTGTGCAAATCATGTAAAGGAAGCATAGCAATATCATCGCATGAAAAACAAAAGCCAATGACCATCATCTCGTCATCTATGCCATAAGTGCAAATGGGATTTATTTTAATGGGGCATGCATAGTTACTATGTTGAGATTGAAATGATGCAATATGGGAGATCTCACTCATAGCATATGACAAGTTTAATGGGTTGTCAAATATGATGTGACCAAAAGATTTTTCACTGTGTATCCTATGGAGCATAGCATCACAACTAGGCAACTCGACATGCTCATCATCATATTCATCATAAATGGGTGGCATATCTAAGCATGTGGAAGACATAGTATGTGGTGAATCCATAAGGTGGTCATCATCATGCAAGCAATCATTGGTAAAATAGTCCACTAGTGGGACAAGTGAAGCACCATCACCTATGTTACCTTTGGAGCATCGCTCATGTGTTGTAGGTGAGGTGTTGAAGACCAAGTCGAGGTCATCTTCATCGTGATGGAACCATGTGGGGGGTGCATCATCGTCCATCATGGCCATCGGTTTGCCCATTGGAGGTATGGACTTGTCGAGGATTGGCGCTTCGTCTTGTTGGAGATCTAGCACCAAAAAGGAAAACACACTAGGAGTAGAGGTTAAGTCGTTAGAAATCATAGTGGCCTCACATGCCCTATCAACTACCTCACTCACTAATTGTTGTGGATCACTCACTCCCTCTTCGATGCTCTCACTCGTATGGTTGGTGGAGTCACTCAAATGGCTCTCAACATCACATAGGATGTGTGGCATGCTCTCATGTGTGGGGCTAGTGGTGGTCACACTTATCCTCTCAGAGGAAATGCTCTCAATGTCACATATGGTGGAGTCACTCATCTCACTCATGGGGTGGTGGCTGTCCTCACATGGCAATTGGGGCATCTCTTCATATGTGGGTGTCGGAGAGATATTGGTGCAAATGTCTCCATGCTCAACTCCTATCGCCGCCTTGGTTGAAGGGATAGTCCCATGCTCAACCTCCTCATCCATAACGCCTCCAAAGATGAATGCCGTAGGAAGTGGCAAAGCATCACTCTCCTCCGAGACCAAAGAGAGGGTCTCATGTGCACTCGCGTAGCTTCACTCGGAGTATGAGTCCAATATGGGCGCCGTCTTCATGTTGTTGAAGAGGTTCGCGCTTGTCGCCGTGGTCGAAGGGGATGGCCCTAGCTCGACCGTCTTGCGTCGTCTTGTATGAGGCCCATATGACGTGGCACCTCGTAGCTCGTCTCCGTGACCGAAGGGAATTTCCCATGCTCGGCCTTCTTCATGGAGAGGCTTCCGAAGATGGAAGTGTCACCCTCGCTCGTAGTTTGTCGCCTTGTTGTTGAAGATGTCGATGTAGGCGAACTCGTGGGAAGTAGGCGAAGATGTCGTACGTCCATAGGCGAAGATGCCTTGATAGCACTTGGCGAAGATGCCGAAGTGTTGGTGGTAGCCGTAGCGTCCTCTTGGTGGTGCTTGTCTCGCGGTCTTCTCTTGTGCTCATGAAGGTTGGCCGTAGCTTGATGTAGAGTTTGTTGGGACTTGTAGGTAGGCGCATCTTGAGCATCTTCATGTTGATGGTGTCGTTGTCGTACTTGAGCTCGTAGTAGATGTCGTTCATCGTCGTCGTGCACATGTTGCTTGGAGGTGACTTGCCCTTCATGACGATGTGGATCACGAATGTGATGATGGTCGCCATGGAGATGTGGACGGTGACAAATTACGCTTGCATCGCATGGGTGCTCCGTAGATGATCGACTTGCTTGCCGCCGCCTTGATGAAGGTGAAGGGGAAGAACGGTTGGCTAACAAGGCCCGAATCCCCTCCATCCTTGCATCTTCCTCCTCTTTTAGTGCGGAAAGCTTGTTGTCGAAGTAGTCTCTTGTATGTGCTTCGGAGTGTCGTATGTCGATGGCGAGGTTGTCGATGCGCTCTCGCAATCTTGATTGTGTGCCTTGCATTTGTTGTTGTAGATCGAAGATGGACGCTTTGGTGATGTAGTTGTTCGCACCGTCGTTGTTGTGGAAGACCGGAGATGAAATGACTTGCCTATCCATCACAAGACTCAAGCAAATATGAGTGGGAGAAAGAGAAGAACTAGACCAAATGTACCTTATCCAATGTTGAAGATGGATCAATGATCACTCAATAATGTAACAAGGAAATAGCACAATTGGTACCGATCTCGTCAATTTCTGACACCTACATGAATAAGGCTTATGGAGTAGCTTGGTGAGGATAGTGGCACAAAAATTTGATGCAAAATGTTAGCAAGAGTCAATAATGTTGAAAAAGATTCACAAATTCGCAAGTGAAACAAGTAGAGCAATAGCAATCAATGGTACATGGAAACACACACAGATAGATAGATGGGGTCGTGCAACCAAGGGATGAGCTCAAAATGTGGAATCCACGAAAAATGCTCGTGTTGCACAACTCAAGAGAGACGCTAGCATGATTGCTCAATAGGTGGATACGACACTTGTGCACAACCTATAAGAGACAAAAATGCAATGACTTCTATCCCAAGTATGCTATGTATATATGGTTCCCGGTGTTATGATCCAAGATGATCGAGTATGACAATCTTATATGCAATGTGGTATGATGCTATGGCACTTGCTTACAAGCTCTTTGCTCTTTCTCATTTGCTTAAAAGCTTATTCTCTTTTTTTTGGATGGCCACTATGCGGAATGCACAAACCAAGATAGCAATTGTGTATATGCGGGAACAAACTTTTGGCACACGAGATGATATGATGATACCAATATGATATGGTATGTATGCAATGGAAGGGCGGATCACTAATGTGCACAAGTAACGTTGCCGGCAATACTCAAAGGCTAGTCTAGATAGGCAAGTGACGCAAAATGGGCTAGGGGTTAGCAATGCCATTGCAAGGGGAATATACAATGGTGTCGTCGAGGTTACCATCCGTGACGATGATGAGTGGCGGTGTTCTTGATGTCGAACCGTTCCTAGTTAGCAGAAACACCCTAGGAAACGAAAAAACCGCGAACTCAAAATCTCCAAAGGCAAATGTCAAAATATGATAGCGGGAATGCGGTGGTGATTGCGGAAGTATTGGTGGAAACCCGGTCAAAATGGGTTATGGTGGAAGGGTATGATGGGCTATGCACGGTGTCGGAGTTGGAAGTACCGTCCCTAAGTAGCTGAAACACCTTAGGAGACACAACTTACAACACAAACAAAATTGGGTTAAGTTGCGGTGGCGGAAGTGTATGGTGGGCAAGCCTATGCAGAAGTTATGGTGGTGGTTGATGAAGAAGCAACCGTCCCTAAGTAGCCTAAACACCTTAGGAGACTCGAATCACAACTCAAACAACCACAAATGGAATGGGGAACAAAATGGGTTAGGTTGCGGAAGTCGGTGGTGGTAATTCGGATGATATGGTGAAAGCCCTAGGCAAAGATGCCAAAGTTCTAAAAATTTGATGGAGTCAAATGGTGTTGGTGGTATTTTTGTGGAATGGGGGATGTCAATAGTTTCAAAACGAGCTAAAGAATGTCAAAATTGGACTCCAGATGAATTAGTTATGGACAAAACGGTGAAACGGGAAAGGCTGAAGTCCCAGGGGTCGGACATCCGGGGGTGGGGGCCGGATATCCGGGGGCTGATGTCCAGAACCGTGCAGATTTTGTGCTCCAGGAGCCGGTTGCCCGGCTTGGGGCCCGGATGTCCAGCCCGATGGCCCAGGTGTCCGGCCGGTGGCCCGGATGTCCGGGACGACGATTCTAGATCAGGATTTGGACTTCAAAACTCGATTTGGGGCAGAAATTGATGATTTCGGGGGCAAAATTTGATGGATTTCGTGGATGGAAAGGGGGAAAAAGATAGGGGAAAGCTAGATCCACTTGAAACCAAGCAAATCCATGGATCAAAATCAACGAAACCTCATCAAACCAACAAATCACAAAAAAAATTGGGGCTATTTTTGGTGGGGATTTTTGAAATTAGGATGAAATCAACCAAAACAAGGCTAGAAAATGAGTAGGGGGGCTCCAAAATCGTGATCAACGTGGCTCATGATACCAAGATGATGTAGGGTAGAACCCTAGATGCCCGATCTTTCACGATTGGACCGGATCCCGCGATGAACACGAAGAACATGAGGGAAGACACGAGGGGAAACACGAGAGAAATCACTCAAACCAACGAGATTCGATTACACATGTGCTAGATCCTTGAAACACGAAGAGATACACGATCCAAACGCAACAAAGGACAATACAAGTGGCGGTAGTTCTTCTCCGTGAGGAGGCCTTGAGGGGGTCTTCCCGTGAGGGGTCTTGAATCCGCTTGGGGGATCTTCTCCGAAGAGGCCGTGGACTCCAATGGAGAAGTAACCAAGTGGATGAGCAAATCTCTATCTCTCAAATGAGCTAATCCTTTGCTAACCCTAGAAAGAGGGAGGTGGAGGAGTATATATAGTCTAGGGGGGCGAAGGGATACATGGGCCTCGGCCCTTTACTGTGCGCAGACAGACGGGGCTGGACGTCCGGGCGTCGGGCCGGATGTCCGGGCGTTCCCGAGACGCCGGATGTCCGGGCGCTGGGGCCGTATGTCCGGGCTGGCAGGGTCCAGCTTCTGTGATGGGCCGACGGATTTCCGGCATTGGGCCGGATGTCCAGCAGCTCGCGACGGGCCGGATGTCCGGGCCTGGGGGGCCGGATGTCCGGGCTGACATGGCCGATTCTGGTGCTCTCTGGATAGAAGCGAGCCGGATTTCCGGGCGTTGGGCCGAATGTCCGGGCCTGGCCGGATGTCCGGGACATGGCCGGATGTCCGGGACATGGCCGGATGTCCGGCTGCTGTAACAGCTTGCTCTTCTTCCTTCTTCTTCATTTGCTCCCGCGCACACTTGGCCTTGGTCCTTAGGCTCTCCATGGTCTCCTCGGGTGTACCTGAGTATGCACAAGGTCCGCGCTTGAGGTCTTACATGCGGAAAGGGAAGATTCGAAAATGAGCGAGTTGACCTTAGGTCCAATGGCGTATACTCGAGGTCTCATCGTATGGGCACTTGGGGCTAGGGGAGTAGTCGTAGTGTACATGGGGATGATCGTAGGATGCTCCGCATCAGGTCCACCCGTGAGGGGGTCTTGAATCCAAGGTGGATCTTCTCCTAAGAGGTGTCGGTCCCTCGCGGTGGAGTAGATCCGTATGGATGAGCAAAGCTCTATCTCAAGTATGAGCTAAACCAATGCTAACCCTAACTAGGAGGTGGGGGAGGTCTATTTATAGTCTTAGTTAAATTGGGGGCGAAGTGAAAGGGTACATGGGCTTCGGGCCCGAAACTGTGCGCAGACAGGCACCGGACGTCCGGTCCGGAGCAGACGTCCGGTGGCTCGTGGGCGTCCGGATGTCCGGAAGGCGCCGGACTTCCGTCATTTCGGCTCGGGTGCAGTGGCGCCGGATGTCCGGAGTCGGCTGGTCGTCTGGTCGCCGGTCGTCCGATCTTGTCGGACTTCCGCTGATTCGGCTCGGGTGGGGAACTGCCGGATTTCCGGTGGAGGCCGGACGTCCAGTCGCTGGGAGTTTCCGGTCGTCCGGTCCTGGCCGGACGTCCGTCCGCTGTAGCTTTCTCTGGCCTGGTTTCCTCTGGCTGGCGTGGCCTTCAGGGACCGGACGTCCGGTCTGGAGCGGACGTCCGGTGGCTGTAGCTCCACTTGCAGCTCTTCTTCTTGTCCCTCATGCTTGGTGTCCTCGCCGTCTTGTTCGTTGGATGTAGCTGCTCCATGGCCTTCCTCCAAGTACCTGATCACACATAGTGTTTCCGCTTGAGGTAGTAGCCATGTCGCATGTGTAGAAAGTGGTAGTTCGGAGAGGAGCGAGTTCACCTTATCTTCGATAGCCTTTGCTCGAGCTCTTGTCATTGGTCCAAGTGGTGTCGTGGGAGACATAGGTAGGTCCATGGGGATGACCGTGGGATACTCCGCATCAATTGGGGAGTCCGACTTGGTCACGACTCGGAGTATGACGTGATCTGGAAATTGAAAACAAAGGAACAAATACTGGACTCGGACTAATGGTGGAGATGAATCTGGTGGAAACTCGGACTGGTGGCGGATATATGTAGGGCGGTGGAACACGGACTGGTGGCGAATCTGTGATGGAGGAGGACTCGGATTAGCGTGATGGCGGTGGATATGTGGTATATAGCAGCGGTGATGATGTGATGAGGACATCAATACCATTGTTACACCCACAGCCCCTGCTGCTATACATACTGGACCAATTACTAGAGCTCGCGCACGCCAATTAAATTATCACGTACTTTCATTTCTTGGTAATGATTCTAATGTTCATGAGAATATGATGCTGCCTAAATTGGACACATTTGTTTTGCTTACAAATGAAGGGCCAAGCTTGGACAAGAAAGAGGAACCTTGGAGCAAGTTCAAGCATGGAGATGATGGCTTGCGCAAGGGGAACAAGAACGGAGTTACAAGTGATGATTTCAGGACTTTGAAGCCACCATAATGAGTGCAGGAAGCCTTGGACGAAATATACAAGATGCCACTTCATAAATTTCGTCCAGAGGCTATTATAGGTGCTGCATCACCTTATTATTGGGCCAGGCCCATGTAATTTCGAAATACTTGAGTATAGGCTGTTTTTAGAGTCCGTATGTGTGGAGAAACAAGAGATAGGGTTGGTTTCGGACCCCTCCTTCAAGGGCCACGAAATCCCCCCCTCTTCCTCCATATATACAGTCCTTAGGGCACTGTTTAGACTTTGGGTTTTGTTTAGATTAAAAGTTCGCCATAGCTGCAACTTTGCGTACTTCGTTTGTGTTCAACGACCAGACCAAGACGTCACAGAACCCCACCTTGATCAATAAAGCTTTCATCTTATATTCGCAATATCCAAATTGCAAATCTTAGTTTCTTGCTTGTTCTTCGTTTGCTTGCAGGAAATAGACCCTCGTGGTCAGGTTGATCATGCTCCGGCGTGGTCAATAACCTCTCGGAGTTGGTTTAGCGATTGCTAAGGCGCGACGTCCTTGCACGTTCGTAGTCGGATCGTCAAAGTCTACTCCACCAAAAACGATAGCCACCATCTCATCGAAAGACGGGACACCTTTCGCCTCTATCAAGTGGTATCAGATTTCCAGGTTGCTCGGTGAGATTTTACAGTTTTTCGTAGTTTAGATCGAGTCTGTTCTTCATACCTACAGTCCACGAAAAAGCCAAAAAAAATTTAGGGTTAGTTCATCATATCCGAACCAATCTGAGCCTTTGCATAATCTTTTTAGGGTTTTTGCTTTGTTGAATTTGCGGTTGCATCGTCGTGTCTAGTTGCTGGTCTTAGCGTCTACTCCTTTAGAGTTTCGAGTTCTGTCACAGTTTGTCACACCACCACCGCTGCCATATACCACCACCGCTGCCATATTCTACCACCATATATCCACCACCAATCCGAGTTCTTTTCATATTAGGTTTGTTTTTGAGACCCATCTATTTTCCGATTCATGTTTCCTTGCCTGAGTAGGTTTCGAAAAAAAAAGTCTGGAGACCCACGAGCAGTTTTTAGGCCAAAATTTCGGCAAGTCAAAAATATTTTTTCCCTATCCTATTTTTAGGTCCCAGGGAGCGTTTTGAGACACTCGCCATCATAGTGATTTTTTGTCGCACTTTTTCATCGTCGCTGCCTTGATTTCCGAAAAAAAAATTGTCAAAAAAAAAATTCCGTGCCAATCCTGATAGTTTGACTTGGGAAGAGTTTTGAGACACTCGCCATTTTAGTGATTTTTTGCAAAAAAAAGAGGAGCGCCAAAAAAAAAGTGCGCTAAAAAAAACGAATTTTTTTAGAGTGTGCTCTTCCCTTGTTTATGTGTCGCGCTATGATTTTGGTAGTGTTCTAGGCTCGCGTCTCTAGTACGGTCTAGCCTAGGACCAGCACAGTACCGTCGTTGAGCGTTTATTCAACTTTGCATCTCTGAATTGATTATTGCTGACATTCTTGATACCATATCATAAGTCTTCCCAGCTCCCCATACATCTACGTCGTGCGTTTGACACCACCTGGCAATCGCTCTGTCCAATCTTTAAGAGTTTTGACTACAACGGTTGCCGATCACCACCTGCTGCTGGGTAAGAACTCATATGCATTTGAGATTCGCTTGACGGTTTTGTGATACACCACCACCACCACTTCCTAGTGGTCTGTAGGATCATATTCTTGTGTGTTTCTATTGCTGCTAACCATGGCAGGATCACAAGCCGATGAGACAGATTGGGAGAACATGACAAACAAACAGCTACATGATAAATTTCAGCAAATGATGAGTGGACAGGTGCAAGATGTGCTAAACAGATTTGAAGAGGCCATGGAGAAGATAGATGGAATTGAGAAGACATTCGAAACAAAGCTCGATAACAAGTTTAATGAATTGCTCGCGCGTCTTTCACAACCACCGCCGGCTGCACCTGTCGCACCTCTACAACAACAACAACGTCGCCTTCCAAATCAAGTGGGACGAGCACAGCGCGTTCCCCTTGAGCCTGGTCAAACTTCTGGTGCCGCTGCACCTACTGTTGATGCTTCTATGGCTCCTGCTGCCGCTGAGGAGGACGATTATGTGAGCGATTACGAGGATGAGGTTGATCAAAATCAGAACTACGTACCAGCACCAGGTCGTCCACATGCCAATAATCGCAATGGTAGGGCTGCATTACCAGCTCAGGTACGAGATCATGACCATCTTCCTAAACTGAAATTGAATATTCCACCATTTGAGGGTAGATATGTTCCTGATATATATCTTACTTGGAAGTTAGAAACTAAACAACGTTTTACATGTTTACAATATCCCGAGGAGAGACGTGTTGCTGCTGCTGTTTGTGCTTTTACTAGTTTTGCATGTGTATGGTGGTCTGAACATTGTAGATTATATCCTATTCTAGCTACTTGGGCTGCTTTGAAAACTGCTATGCGTACTCGTTGGGTTCCACCATATTATCAACGTTAATTACTTCAAAAATTGCAGCGCTTAAGACAAGGAAAAAAATTCTTTAGAAGAATATTATCAGGAAATACAAACTGGCATGATTAGATGTTGTATTTTTGAGGAGAATGAAGCTATGCTTGCACGTTTCATGGGTGGATTAAATAGAGAGATTCAGACCATTCTAGAGTATAAGAAGTATAATAATATCACTCGTTTATTCCATCTTGCTTGTAAAGCTGAACGTGAAGTGCAGGATCGACAGGCATTGGCGCGAACTAATTTTTCTGCAGGTCGATCTTCATCACGGACACCGCGTGCCTCCTCTACTCCCACACGTCCTACTGCAGCACCACTGACTTCAGCTGCCAATTCCAACCGAGATACAAGAAAACAGGCACCACTACCACCATCTGCCAAGAGTACACCTTCTGGGCCTGCGTAGAGCTCTTCTTCATCTATGGCATCAACAGGGCACACACATGATATTATTTGTCGTCGTTGTAAGGGAAGAGGTCATTATGCGAGAGAATGCCAATCTCCGCGTGTTATGATTGCTACTGAGGATGGTGGGTATGAGTCCGCTAGTGACTATGATGAGGAGACTTTGGCTCTTATTACAAGTGAAGAACACGGTGGAGATGATTCTGATCATGAGACGCAATACATGGCTCCTGAAGACGCTGACAGGTATGAATGTTTAGTTGCTCAACGTGTTTTGAGTGTGCAGGCCACACAAGCTGAGCAAAATCAGAGGCATAATTTGTTCCATACAAAGGGAGTTGTGAAGGAACGTTCTGTTCGCGTCATCATAGATGGAGGGAGCTGCAACAACTTGGCTAGCATGGAGATGGTGGAGAAGTTATCTCTCACCACAAGACCACATCCACATCCTTACTATATCCAATGGTTCAACAACAGCGGCAAGGTTAAGGTAACACGTACTGTTCGTGTGCATTTTAGTATCTCTACATATGTTGATTATGTTGATTGTGACGTGGTACCCATGCAAGCATGTTCATTATTACTTGGTAGACCATGGCAATTTGATAAAAATTCTGTACACCATGGTAGAAACAATCAGTATACTCTTGTTCATAAGGATAAACATATTACTTTGCTTCCTATGATTCCTGATTCTATTTTGAAAGATGATATTAATAGAGCTAGTAAAGCAAAACAGGAGAAAAATAAGAGCGAAAATCAGATTGTGGCAAAAGAATTTGAGCAACAAATGAAGCCTAATAATAAACCATCTAGTGTTGCTTCTGAAATTAAATTGAAAAGTGCATGTTTACTTGCCACCAAATCTGATATTGATGAGCTAGATTTCAGCAAATCTGTTTGCTATGCTTTTGTGTGCAAAGAGGCATTATTTTCATTCGAGGACGTGCCTTCCTCTTTGCCTCCTGCTGTCACTAACATTTTGCAGCAGTTCGCTGAGGTCTTTCCACAAGACGTGCCACCGGGATTACCACCTATTCGTGGGATTGAGCATCAGATTGACTTAATTCCCGGTGCTTCACTGCCAAACCGTGCGCCATACCGTACCAATCCAGAGGAGACGAAGGAGATTATGCGTCAAGTACAGGAGCTGCTCAACAAAGGTTATATACGTGAATCTCTTAGTCCTTGTGTTGTTCCTATTATACTAGTGCCAAAAAAGGATGGTACATCACGTATGTGTGTTGATTGTAGAGGCATTAATAATATTACTATTCGCTATCGTCATCCTATTCCTAGGCTAGATGATATGCTTGATGAATTGAGTGGCTCTACAATATTCTCCAAAGTTGATTTGCGTAGTGGATACCATCAAATTCGTATGAAATTGGGAGATGAATGGAAAACAGCATTTAAAACTAAGTTTGGTTTATATGAATGGTTAGTCATGCCTTTTGGGTTAACTAATGCACCTACTACTTTCATGAGATTAATGAACGAAGTTTTACGTGCTTTCATTGGACGATTTGTGGTAGTTTACTTTGATGATATATTGATTTATAGCAGATCTTTGGAGGAACATTTGGAACATTTACGTGCTGTTTTTATTGCTCTATGTGATGCACGTTAGTTTGGTAACCTTGGGAAGTGCACCTTTTGCACCGATCGAGTATCTTTTCTTGGCTATGTTGTTACTCCACAGGGAATTGAAGTTGATAAAGCCAAGATTGAAGCTATTGATAGTTGGCCGCAGCCCAAAACGGTCACACAAGTGAGGAGTTTCCTTGGCCTCGCTGGTTTCTATAGGCGTTTTGTGAGAGATTTTAGCACCATTGCTGCACCTCTCAATGAGCTTACAAGGAAGGATGTGCCTTTTGTTTGGGGTACCGCACAGGAAGAAGCCTTCACGGTATTGAAAGATAAGTTGACACATGCTCCTTTACTCCAACTTCCTGATTTTAATAAGACTTTTGAGCTTGAATGTGATGCTAGTGGAATTGGATTAGGAGGTGTGTTATTACAAGATGGCAAACCTGTTGCATACTTTTCTGAAAAATTGAGTGGGCCTAGTCTGAACTATTCTACTTATGATAAAGAATTATATGCTCTTGTTCGGACCATAGAAACATGGCAACATTATTTATGGCCCAAAGAATTTGTTATACATTCTGATCATGAATCTTTGAAACACATTAAAAGTCAAGCAAAACTGAACCGTAGACATGCTAAATGGGTTGAATTCATTGAGACTTTCCCTTATGTCATTAAACACAAGAAGGGTAAAGAAAATGTTATTGCTGATGCTTTGTCTCGTCGTTATACTATGCTTTCACAACTTGACTTTAAAATATTTGGTTTGGAGACCATCAAAGATCAATATGTGCATGATCCTGAATTTAAAGATGTATTGCAGAATTGTAAAGAAGGGAGAACATGGAATAAGTTCGTCGTTAACGATGGATTTGTGTTTCGTGCTAACAAGCTATGCATTCCAGCTAGCTCCGTTCGTCTTTTGTTGTTGCAGGAGGCGCATGGAGGAGGATTAATGGGACACTTTGGCGTAAAGAAAACGGAGGATGTACTTGCTACACATTTCTTTTGGCCAAAGATGAGACGGGATGTTGAGCGCTTTGTTGCTCGTTGCACTACATGTCAAAAAGCTAAGTCACGACTCAATCCTCATGGTTTATATATGCCTTTGCCTGTACCTAGTATTCCATGGGAGGATATATCTATGGACTTTGTTTTGGGTTTACCTCGAACAAAGAAGGGGAGGGATAGCATATTTGTTGTCGTGGATAGGTTCTCGAAAATGGCACACTTTATACCATGTCATAAAAACGACGATGCTGCTAATGTTGCTGATTTGTTCTTTCGTGAAATTATTCGCTTGCATGGTGTGCCAAATACTATTGTTTCAGATCGTGATACCAAATTTCTTAGCCACTTTTGGAGATGTTTATGGGCTAAGTTGGGGACTAAACTGCTTTTTAGTACTACTTGTCACCCCCAAACTGATGGACAAACTAAAGTAGTCAATAGAACTTTGTCTACTATGCTTAGGGCTGTTTTGAAGAATAACAAGAAAATGTGGGAAGAATGCTTGCCTCATATTGAATTTGCTTATAATCGTTCGTTGCATTCTACTCCTAAGATGTGCCCTTTTGAAATTGTATATGGTTTCCTACCTCGTGCACCTATTGATTTGTTGCCTCTTCCATCTTCGGAGAAGGTTAATTTTGATGCTAAACAACGTGCTAAATTGATCTTAAAAATGCATGAGTTAACTAAGGAGAACATTGAGCGTATGAATGCTAAATATAAACTTGCTGGAGATAAGGGTAGAAACATGTTGTGTTTGCACCGGGAGATCTTGTTTGGTTACATTTGCGTAAGGATAGATTTCCTGATTTGCGCAAATCAAAGCTAATGCCACGTGCTGATGGTCCTTTTAAGGTGTTAGAGAAAATAAATGATAATGCATATAAACTTGAGCTGCCTGCAGATTTTGGGGTTAGTCCCACTTTTAACATTGCAGATTTGAAGCCTTATTTGGGTGAGGAAGATGAGCTTCCATCGAGGACGACTTCATTTCAAGAAGGGGAGGATGATGAGGACATCAATACCATTGTTACACCCACAGCCCCTGCTGCTATACATACTGGACCAATTACTAGAGCTCGCGCACGCCAATTAAATTATCAGGTACTTTCATTTCTTGGTAATGATTCTAATGTTCATGAGAATATGATGCTGCCTAAATTGGATACATTTGTTTTGCTTACAAATGAAGGGCCTAGCTTGGACAAGAAAGAGGAACCTTGGAGCAAGTTCAAGCATGGAGATGATGGCCTGTGCAAGGTGAACAAGAACGGAGTTACAAGTGATGATTTCAGGACTTTGAAGCCACCATAATGAGTGCAGGAAGCCTTGGACGAAATATACAAGATGCCACTTCATAAATTTCGTCCAGAGGCTATTATAGGTGCTGCGTCACCTTATTATTGGGCCAGGCCCATGTAATTTCGAAATACTTGAGTATAGGCTGTTTTTAGAGTCTGTATGTGTGGGGAAACAAGAGATAGGGTTGGTTTCGGACCCCTCCTTCAAGGGCCACGAAATCCCCCCCTCTTCCTCCATATATACAGCCTTTAGGGCACCGTTTAGACTTTGGGTTTTGTTTAGATTAAAAGTTCGCCATAGCTGCAACTTCACATACTTCATTTGTGTTCAACGACCTGACCAAAACGTCACAGAACCCCACCTTGATCAATAAAGCTTTCATCTTATATTCGTAATATCCAGATTGCAAATCTTACTTTCTTGCTTGTTCTTCGTTTGCTTGTAGGAAATACACCCTCGTGGTCAGGTTGATCATGCTCCGGCGTGGTCAATAACCTCTCGGAGTTGGTTTAGCGATTGCTAAGGCGCGACGTCCTCGCACGTTCGTAGTCGGATCGTCAAAGTCTACTCCACCAAAAATGATAGCCACCATCTCATCGAAAGACGGGACACCTTTTGCCTCTATCATGATGACGGTGGTATATGGCAGCGGTGATGACGATGGTGGTATATGGCAGCGGTTACGACGATGGTGGTAGTATATGGCAGCGGTGATGACGATGGTGGTATATGGCAGCGGTGATGACGATGTTGCGGCGGCGGCGTGACAACTTGTGAACAGAACTCGAAACTTTAAAGGACTAGACGCTAAGACTAGCAACTCAACACGACGATGCAACCGAAAATTCAACAAAGCAAAAACCCTAAAAAGATTATGTAAAGGCTCAGATTGGTTCGGATATGATGAACTAACCCTAATTTTTTTGGCTTTTTCGTGGACTGTAGGTATGAAGAACTGATGCAGAGCACCCCAAGGTCATCCCCATGGACGTATCATTGTCTCACCAAGTGCCAAGTGGACCTATGACTCGAGCACATGCAAGAGCTCTCGAAACCGAGGTGACATCACTCCTCTCGCAACTCCCTTTCGAATCACATGAGACATGGCTACTACCTCAAACGGAGACACTTTGCATACTCAGGTACCAAGGAGTTAGCCATGGAGAAGCTAAGGAGCAAGGAGGATCGGAAGAGGAAGACATGCGCGAAGACGGAGAAGATTTCAGCCAAGTCCCAGGCTGGTCGGACGATCCGGACGAGGTCCCGGACGATCCGGACAGAGCCCGGACGATCCGGACCCCGGTCCGGACGATCCGGCTACAACACCTGAGAGCAACCGAAGCTGAGCCACGAAGTCGGATCATCCGGACGGAGTCCCGGATCATCCGGACCCAGCCGGACGTCCGGACCCCCCTCCGGACATCTGGGCTGCCGCCTGCCTCCTCACCACGTCCGGACCATCCCCCGGATCATCTGGGTACCTGAAGCCCAGATCGTCCGGCTTCCCCCCCCCCCGGATCATCCGGACCCCGCTTGTGCGCGCGTGTTGGGCTGAGGCCCATGTACCCCTTCGTCCCCTTAGCCTATATAAACGACTCCTCCTCCACTTTTCTAGAGTTAGCATAGGTTTAGCTCATTTGAGAGATAGAGCTTTGCTCATCCATCCGGATCTACTCCACCGAGAGAGACCGCAACCTCTACGGAGAAGATCCATCTTGGATTCAAGACCCCTAACGGGAAGACCCTCAAGACCTCCTCACGGAGAAGAACTTGCTACTTGTATCGTCCTTTGTTGATCGTGGATCGTGTGTCTCTTTGTGTTTCGAGGATCTAGCACATGTGTAATCGAATCTCGTTGGTTTGAGTGATTTCTCTCATGTTTCCCCTCGTGTTTTTCCCTCATGTTCTTCGTGTTCATCGCGGGATCCGCTCCAATCATGAAAGATCAGGCATCTAGGGTTCTACCCTACATCATCTTGGTATCATGAGCCACGTTGATCACGATTTTGGAGCCTCCCCTCTTTGTTTCCTAGCCTAATTTTGTTGATTTCGTCCTAATTTCAAAAATCCCCACAAAAATAGCCCCCCCCCCCCCAAATTTTTTTGTGATTTTTTGGTATGATGAAGTTTTGTTGATTTTGATCCGTGAATTCGTTGTGTTGCAAGTGGATCTAACCTTTCCCCACCATCTCCACCTCAAAATCCATCAAAAATCCACGAAATCCTCGAAATTTTCCCCGTTTTCGAGTTCATCCCAAGCCATACCCGTGTGCAGTTGACCTGCCCGGATCATCCGGACCCTGACCCGGATCATCCGGATGAGCCCGGATCATCCGGCTCCTGGCCCGGATCATCCGGCTTCCGCTGACGAAACTGCATTTCTGCAGTTTTTCTTCGCCACCACTTTCGCCACCGCACACCCATTTCGCCCACCACCACCTAACTTTCGCAAACCCCTCGACATATCAAACCATACCACCGCTTTCCGCTACCACCATTTGACTTTGATTTTGAGAATTTGAGTTGTGGTTCATCGTTTCCTAGGGTGTTTGGGCTAACTAGGAACGGTTCGACATCGACACCACCGCCGCTCATTTTCGCCACAGACTCGTCATCGCAACAACCGCTCAACAATTTTGACACCTTCAACCGTAAGCAAGGATGGTAACCTCGACGACATCTTTGTCTACTCCTTGCCATTGCATTGATAACCCCATAGACCATTTTGCGTACCTTTCCTATCGAGACTAGCCTTTGAGTATTGCCGGCAACGTTACTTGTGCACATTAGTGATAATCATCTCATTGCATATATCATATCATCTTGGTATCCATATCTTGATATTATCTCTTGTGTCACAAGGTTGCCATCGCATATACACAATTGCTATCTTGGTTCGTGAAGTTTGCATAAGTGGCGAAAGAAAGAGCTAAATAAGCTTTTAAGCAATATGAAAAGATAAGCAAAGAGCTTTTAAGCAAGAACCATAGCATCATACTACATTAAGATTGTCATACTCGATCATCTTGGATCATATCAACGGAACACCATACATATAGCATACTTGGGATAGAAGTCGTTGCATTTTTGCTTAGTAGGTTGTACACAAGTCTCGTATCCGCCTATTGTGCAATCGTGCTGGCGTCTCTCTAGAGTTGTGCAACAAGAGCATTTTCCGTGGCTTACACATTTTTCGCTCATTTTTGGTTTGCACAACGCCATTTATCTATTTGCGTGTGTGTTTCCGTGTAACATATCTTGCTATTGATCTACTTGTTGCATTTGCAAATTTGCGAATCTTTATCAACATTATTGAGTCTTACTAACAATTGCATAAATTTTGTGCCACCATCCTAACTAAGCTCCACCATAAGCTTTCTTTGTGTAGGTGTGAGAGATCGACGAGATACGGTACCAATTGTGCTATTTCCTTGTTACATCATTGAGTGATCTTTGATCCACCCTCAACATCGGTCAAGGTACATTTGGTATTGTTCTTCCTTTCTTCCACCCTCACATTTGATTGGAATGATGGATAGGCCAAGTTCTTCTACCAACCCACTCTTCATCAAGCAAGACGAGGACCCGAACACCTACGTCACCAAGAACCACCTCTTCAGTTCACAACGTGCTTTGCATCAAGAACAACAAGCAATGAGCGGCCGCATCGACAACCTCGCCACCGACTTGCGACTCTCCGAGCAACGTACAAGAGACTACTTCGATAACAAGCTCGACGAACAAAAACAAGAGAACAATGCAAGAATGGACGACATTCGTGCCTTGTTGGTCAACCACTTTTCTACCACTTCTTCCTATTCAAGACGGAGCCGCTCGAGTCGACACTCCGACGACACAATCTCCGGCTCAAGTACACCGACATCAAACACTCTTCGAAGAGCCGCGCGACACGACCGTCAAGCAAACCGCAATCCTCTACACGGCACTGATCCACAAGAGCAACTCAAAGAGCAAGAACGTCGACATCAACTCAATCAAGCTACCCTTGCGCAAGCACAAGAAAGGCAACATTAATGCCAACAAGACGAAGCACAAGAACAACGACGCCAACAAGAGCTAATGCAAGAACGGCAACGCCTACATCAAGATGAGCAAGACGCCATCGCGCTACGTCAACAACAAGAACGGCGTGAAGCTCAAGCACTTGAGGCGCTACGTGCACTGCGACATACGAATCGTGCCGTTGCCAACCAGAACCGCCATACACGTCTAGAAGAAGAAGCACTTCACGACGAAGTTCAAGAAAAAAAACCAAGCTCGAGTGCATCGTCAAGTTCCCCAACCTCCTCCACAAGCTCGACAAGAAGCACAAGTTCGCGAAGAGCAAGAAAACATTGGAATTCCTCCACGCCAAGAGCACTTAGAGGGCGACAATCCTCCACGTCAAGGACGCCATCACCCTCGACCCCAACACAATGAAGAGCAACGCTACGGCAAACTCAAGTTCACCATGCCCAAGTTCACCGGAAGCAATGATCCCGAAGAGTACCTTTCATGGGCATTGAAGGTTGACAAGATCTTTCGGTTGCACAACTATGAGGAAGAGAAGAAGATTGCCATGGCATCCCTTGAGTTCCAAGACTACGTCCTCATTTGGTGGGAACAAGTCATCGAGCGCCGTGAAGCAAGAGGTGAACCACCCATCACAACATGGGCACAAATGAAGGATGTCATGAGAGCGCGTTTTGTGCCAACCTATTACAACCGCGACCTCTTCAAGAAACTCCAACTACTCAAGCAAGGAACCAAGAGCGTTGAAGAGTACTACAAGGAAATGGAGATTGCCATGATACGGGCCAATGTCACGGAAGATGATGAGCAAACTATGGCACGTTTCTTGAATGGACTCAATCATCCTATCAAGAAGATCGCCGACTTCCAACCTTACTCAAACCTCATCGAGCTCGTGCATCAAGCCACAAAGGCGGAGCGACAAGTGCAAGATGACTTCAAGTACGCCAAGTACTCTTCCAATAACTACGGCTCTACCAACCAAGTCTCAACGACTCCAACACCTTCTACCTCAACCAAGCCTTCTTCAAGCAACGGCGACAAGTCAAGTTACAAGAAAACTTCGACATCCTCAAGTCGTCCTCCTACTACAAGCAATTTCAAGCCACGAGCTTCATCATCTCCAACTCCACCGGATGAGACCATCAAGTCAAGTTCCATCAAGTGCTTCACATGCGGCGGCCGAGGCCACAAGTCATTGAGTGCACCAACAAGCGTACCATGATCCTCAATGACGATGGCACCTATGACTCCATGAGTGAAGAGGAAATGGAGGCCCTTGAGCAAGTGGCCATGCACCGGCGCGTGAATGAGGATGAAGATGATCAAATCTTTTGTGACGAAGATTCGAGCCCTGCTCTCGTTGTCTCCAAAGTCTTGACACTTCAACATCAACAAGATGAAGACCAAAGATGCCGTATCTTCCACACCAAGGTGGGCATCAAAGGTCGTTCCGTCAAGGTCATCATCGATGGAGGGAGTTGCCATAACTTGGCAAGTGAAGAACTATGCTCTAAGCACCAATTGTTCAAGATGAAGCATCCTCACCCCTACAAGGTCCAATGGCTTAGCGACTCCGGCACTATCCAAGTAGAGCACATGGTGCAAGTTTCCTTCAAGATAGGAGCATATGAAGATATGATGAGGACATCAATACCATTGTTACACCCACAGCCCCTGCTGCTATACATACTGGACCAATTACTAGAGCTCGCGCACGCCAATTAAATTATCAGGTACTTTCGTTTCTTGGTAATGATTCTAATGTTCATGAGAATATGATGCTGCCTAAATTGGATACATTTGTTTTGCTTACAAATGAAGGGCCTAGCTTGGACAAGAAAGAGGAACCTTGGAGCAAGTTCAAGCATGGAGATGATGGCATGCGCAAGGGGAACAAGAATGGAGTTACAAGTTATGCTTTCAGGACATTGAAGCCACCATAATGAGTGCAGGAAGCCTTGGACGAAATATACAGTCATAAATTTCGTCCAGAGGCTATTATAGGTGCTGCGTCACCTTATTATTGGGCCAGGCCCATGTAATTTCGAAATACTTGAGTATAGGCTGTTTTTAGAGTCCGTATGTGTGGGGAAACAAGAGATAGGGTTGGTTTCGGACCCCTCCTTCAAGGGCCACGAAATCCCTCCCTCTTCCTCCATATATACAACCCTTAGGGCACCGTTTAGACTTTGGGTTTTGTTTAGATTAAAAGTTCGCCATAGCTGCAACTTCGCGTACTTCGTTTGTGTTCAACGACCAGACCAAGACGTCACAGAACCCCACCTTGATCAATAAAGCTTTCATCTTATATTCGCAATATCCAGATTGCAAATCTTAGTTTCTTGCTTGTTCTTCGTTTGCTTGGAGGAGATAGACCCTCGTGGTCAGGTTTATTGTGCTCCGGCGTGGTCAATAACCTCTCGGAGTTGGTTTAGCGATTGCTAAGGCGCGACATCCTCGCACGTTCGTAGTCGGATCCTCAAAGTCTACTCCACCAAAAACGATAGCTATCTTCTCATCGAAACATCGGGACACCTCGCCTCTATCAAGTGGTATCAGATTTCCAGGTTGCTCGGTGAGATTTTACAGTTTTTCGTAGTTTAGATCGAGTCTGTTCTTCATACCTAGAGTCCATGAAAAAGACAAAAAAAAAATTAGGGTTAGTTCATCATATCCGAACCAATCTGAGCCTTTGCATAATCTTTTCTGTACTTGCTTTGTTGAATTTCCCGTTGCATCGTCGTGTCAAGTTGCTGGTCTTAGTGTCTAGTCCTTTAGAGTTTCGAGTTCTATTCACAGGTTGTCACGTCACCTGCAACATATATCCGCCACCAGTCCGAGTTCCATCAGATTCATCGCCGCCACCAGTCCGAGTTCCACCAGATTCACCTCCGCCACCAGTCCTAGTCCGAGTCCAGTATTTTGTTACTCTATTTTGGATTTCCAGATCACGCCATACTCCGAGTCGTGACAGAGTAGGACTCCCGAACTTTCGTACTACCCGCAGAAGAAAAATAGTTCCAATTTCAAAAAAAAAAACTAAGTCTGGAAAATTCTGGCTAGGCAGTTTTTAGACCATTTGTAGACTTTTTCGAAAAAAAATTGTTGCGGTGCAAAAA